>CM014093.1:19379360-19979360 GCA_004119915.2 Collichthys lucidus | reverse complement strand
GCAAATGGAAAAAGGACAACGACAGATTAAAAACACACAAATCTAAGACCAACTATGAGGAGAAGATAGAGTGAGAATGTGGAAACAGAAAAACAAGCAATGGTTAGCCTCATGGTTAGAGTGAGCGACTGCATGTTTAAAAAGACGGGCGACAGCTCCTGACATGTGAGTGATGAACACAACCTGCTAACAATGGAATGTGTTTGGACTATGGAAGGAAGTTTCACCGGTTACAAATAGATCTAAATGAAATGGACATAAAGAGTTTTTTGATAAATCATGTTGTGGGTCCTGAGATTCACCGTAAATGAAGTAAAATATTACAAAAAGTGCTGATACGACACCATTTGCATTTAAAATAACAGTATTTCTATTATCTGTATTGAGCATACTCGTAATATTCACAGTAAGAAGCATCTTAAGAGAAGGTTTGAGGTTGTAATCACTGTAAACATCATGTCAGCAGATAACAGACACTCCTAAACTCTGATTTGACCAGTACAGCTCTGAAGTCCTCCTTCTCTCCCTTGTGCTTCCATCCATACCTACACCCAACCATCCTTACCTTCAGTCCTGTCTTTTCGTCATCACTACCATTATTAGTGGAGGAGGGTGTCTCGTCCCCCAGCCGGGACACAAGGACAAAGTCCTCACTGTTGAGAGTGGACACTGAGTCCGAAGACACGCTAATCTTCCCCACCGAGCCCTTGTCATCCATGGCTGCCGCTGTTAAACTCAGCCACGCTGCTCATGAATGGAAGACGGGAGGAGGAAGTGGTGGGAGATGATGAGCAAAATCACCTAGAAAAAGAAAAAATAAATAAAGAAAGAAAGAAAAAAAGAAGCAGAAAACAGTCATGATGTGATGAAATCCATGAAAAGCATCTTTAAAAAGGCAACTGGAAACTTGGCTACTTAGAAACTAGGTCTTAAACTTCTAAAAGAAAAAATGGTGAGGCTGTTTATTATTCAATTTTTAAAAAAAAAGGTCTTTTAAACACCTGAAGGAAACTCTGCGAGGCAAAACCCAGAGAGAGAAAATGGAAGGTGCAGAAAGGTCAAGCAAAAAAAAAAAAAGCTTTGTTCAAGTGAAAGTGAGAGACTAGACAGCAGGCTACAGCGAAGAAGCAAAGACACGGGAGAGATCAGAGGAAAAGAGGATCTGTGGGTCATTTGAGGCTGTTTTTGTCCGTCTCAGCAGAATCATTTTGCAAAATAGCTTGATGCAATGCGAAGCCATGGTGATGCAAGTGTCATTTTGAAAAAGAAACATGCACATGAAAGTGAAAAAATTAAGGAACAAGCCAGAACACCACAACCATCCAGCTATTCCATGTCAGCATGGCCACCACAAATACGTTAACACGCACCGAAAAAATCAGGTACTGTGTGTGCTAATTGCATTGCGTGCACTCTGCAGTGCTTCCATAATAACAAATAACACGAGCTGAGATCCTGCGGGGAAACGCAGCACATCATCAGCTCATCTCACCCTGCTTTGTCTTTCACTACAGCTCCCTCCATCAATCCGTCGGTGACATTTTAATATAGCAGTTTTTGTTTTTTTTGGCACAAGATAAATGCAAACAATGAGCCGTGCAAAAAAGACTTTATGTGACTAATCGAGAAAAGTTTTCTCCAAAACAGAGAGACAGGTGGAGCCAGTCCAGGTTTGTTACCAACCAGCATTTCAGTCTCTCCTCCCTTTCCTGTCTCTGTCTAATAAAAAACAGTTGGCATGAGGTAAACCCCTGAAAAAGGAAGGTGCCATTGTTTAGTGCAACACGGGAAGAAACAACACAAGTCTCTGGCAGAGGTTTAAGAGGTGGCCATATGAAGCTACTGCTGGTCCCCCTCGTCCACTCTGTCTGCAATCTTCTATTTTCTCAGTAGTTATTGCTCTCAAAACAAGAGCTGTCCTTCCACTCCTGCATTTTTCTAGCTGTTTCTTCCACTTGCCCTTCCTATTTAAAGCAGGTCCAATAATGGAGAATGTGATCTGAAAAAAATGAAAGCGTCTAGAACGGAAAGGTCAAAGCAGTTAATAACCTGGATTACTTCAGATAACAGTGTCATACTGACCCAGAATAAACCTCAGTGAAAGTACCGTATTGGACGTTTCATAACATCTTGCTTTGAAAAAACACAAACTGGGCAATACAAACTGACATCCTCGACTTGTTTTCTTCATTTTTTCACCGCAAACTGAGGAAATGAGCAACTGGAGTTCATCCTGAAGGGTTTTTTTTTTTAACTGGTAGTGTAAAACTGAGAGAGCAGGTCACAGGGTATGATATGTCATGTGAAACATACTGTGTAACAGCTAATGGTCACCCTTTGACCACTGAAACGTGCGTTTAATGTATTGTAAGAGCTTACAGAGACACATATCACTACGGTTGCACCTGTACGATGATATGTAACGATTAAACTTGAACTTAGACTCTCACTGAGTTCTGCATAGACCCATGGGAGAAATCAAACAGCAGTAAGCGACATCAAGTTATGCAGAACTTTAACGGCAGTGGGCAGAATCTAGGTTTCGCTTACTTTTAATGAGGAATTGCTACAACGCAGGGAGCCAAACACACCTCTGTTTTACTTCTTGTTTACTTTTTAATGTTAACAGAAAATCCTAACACTCGTGTGCAAACTATGGTTACCAAAATACAGTGATCAAACAATCATATATTCTTTAAGGCCACGGACCACCTTTTCAAGTGATCTTGGTATTAAATGAATCAGACAGATTCTGGTCTGTTATCATAATTACGTATTCACATTGTTTGGTAATCACATACTCTAACTCCCTTCCATCTTGGGCCAACCCCACGATCCCTCTGTGAATGTCTAGCAACTACTGTGATTTTCTTCGTACATATAAAATCCTAATTGTGTCTCTGAAAGAGTCTCTGAATGAGTAGCAATCCAAGAGAAACATTTGCCCCCACTCCTCAGTCCCTTCTCATCTCCTCAGGCTTTTAATCTTGCAGAAACGTTGCAGATGTTTACTCTACTTTTGGCTCCAAAGGCAGCCGCTTTCCATTTTTAGCACGCGTGTCCCATGAGTGATTTGTCGAGTTCTTCCTTCAGATTTTGTGTTGATGAACTTTGAGTTTGGAAATGTTGCTGCTCTTTTTGTTTGTCAGTTCTTCCACAGAGGCTGCTGGTGATAAACCAAAATCTTAAATCAGCTGATTTCAAACACACAGTTTTTACTTTGATAGATGTACAATATGGAAGCATAACAGCTAGATCTTTCCTGGAAGCAAACTTATGAGCAAAATATAATAATAAATGCACTTCCTGGGCCTTTTTTCAGTCCTTAAGGCCTCTGCATAGCATCAAATAAAGCACTTCTTTTTTGATTTTACGGTAAAAAACTGTTAAATAAAACATGACACTAAAGACCGTAAAATATGCCATGAAGTGAGACTGTGTTTTCCTGTATACAGTAAAACACAATCATATTTCAAAACCTTTACTTATGCACCACTTTCAGGGCATTTATACAGGATAAAGCCATATTTTATATTAGAGACTGTTAATTGTACAGTAAAACTCTTTTACGTTCTTTTACCATCATGGTTGTTTTTCAGTGTAAAATCTACAGACATTTTAAAATATGGAATAAAACGGCAACCATATACACAAAATCATCAGTATTAATATCCTTTTACTATATTATAAAAGGTTATACTGTATTTATTACAGTAAAATTCTGAAACCAGTTAACATCTTTTAACTGTAAAAACAAAACCTTTTTTTTTAACTGTGATGAGCCAAAGGAAATTCTTAGAAAGAGTAGATCAACCGCAGAGTCAATCATTTCACTAAACATAAATATAAATGAGACTTCATATCCTGTGGTGTTATCAGTTAGCTTCACTAATTCATTCATGTGTTTTGCAGCAAACACTGAAAACCCTATCAACGTCTGCTGTGGAGCCTAGATACACACATGCATACATAACAGAAAATAAAGTACTGTTTCATGCTGGATCACACAAACACACACACACACACACACACACAAGCAGCTGTATTATGAACACAAATAAGCACTCGCCAGCAGGCACACATGTGCATGCGCACACAAACCTCGTACTCTTTGTGTCTTTGCCTAGCTGGCTGCTTCAGCTGGCTTATAATGGTTTCCTTGTCACCCTGCTTTCCTCCCTTAGCACACCAACAGCTCTCTGCCTGCTCCTGCCAAGCTACACTGTTCGTTATCAACCTTCTCGGCGCCTTGGTACACTTCCAACAAGACTCACAATTCATTGCCTATAATGCTACCGATTGTTACAAAATTAGCAATAGCGTTTCCGATCTGAACGTCTCTAAACTGGAAGCTTGTTTTATAGATGAGAGCGGCAGTGCTTCTTCATTCCCACCCTCACCATTTTTCTCTGCAGCCACACCCTTCCTCTTGATTTCTCGGCCTCGGGTGTGTTTTATTCTTTTGCTTTAAGTCTTTGCTTTGTGAATCTTATGTTTCCTCCTCTCGTTGACATATTCCTCTGTACTCTGTAAAAACTGCATGTTCCAGAGCTGACAGGAAGACGAGAGGAGAGGAGTGATGGAGGAGAAGCAGGAAGCAGTTTTCCCATCAGATGGAACACTGTTGTGCGTGTCACCATGGCAACAAGACCCTCATTGTCTACAGTGTTTTCACTTGGTCTAAACCACCTTCAGCTGAAGCGGTGATACTCTGCTGCTTCCTGAATAAGACACTGCTGCTCTACGTCACAACAAACTTCCATCAAGACACCATTTTAGTAGACGCAAATAATACAGCGACGAAAACTGAAAGAAAGTGTGCACGTATTAGAAGAAGACTGCAACTAAAGATTTTTTACTGCTAATCTATCTGCCAGTTTTTTTAAGTTTTGCATGTTAATTCTATTCTTATCAGTTTATTTAGTTTTTCTATGTTAAGCACAGGAGTTATATATAGATTCATAATCAGGTTTATTTGTCATATGTAAGATAATACACAAGAGGGGTCAGTCAGCTCCAGACAGTGTACTACACATCATAAAAATATACTGCACTTAATAGTTGCACTTAACAACTTAGCTATTGTGATTTGTATTATGTATTTATTAGTCTATTATAAATGTGTAGTAGAAGCTCATTGTTTTGTAGAATATGTGACTAAATAAATCACTGAACTGAATTAAATGAAATTGAATTTATGCCAGGGAACAAACAGCTTCACATCTGAGAAGCTGGACCCAGAGAAAGTCTGGTCGATCAATCGACAAATAGTTTCAGCTCTGTTTCATAAGTTCATTCTAACAGTGTTAGATCTGCGAGAGCTCGCTTTCCAAAAGAGGTAAAACGGGCTCAGTGACAGTCGCAGTGTGATACATGTCATGTTTCAAATGCTGCTCATGCAACTGGGCCCTACACTGTATTTTTCAGGATTGCAGGTCGTGTTGTCTGGCGTGGCGTGGCAGAGCTTTACCAACTCAGCTGACACACAAAGTGATAACAGCAGTTATGTTGATGTAGTCAGGGTGTGCCCTGCAACACATCATGCAAACTACAGTTTAATTTTGTGACAGAGAGTGAGTGACCTCGCTGAGCTGCTTGTCACAGCAGAGTATTTGTATTTGTAACAAACGCATCTTATATGTCAATCCATTGGTAAAAGAGTGTGCATGATGGAAATCTACGTCTGTCTTTTTTTCACTCTCCAGCTGAACAGGCTGTTCTGGGCTGCCAGCTGGGCCCTGCGTGCACCTCACAAGGGAGAGGAAGACACAGCCAGACACAGCCAGAGAGCATTCAGGCTTGCAAACACAGTCCCTTTCGATTCGCCTCACAGCAGTGATTTTAGCCAGGCAGCAGAGATAGCAGGGTGAAAGGGAGAGAGAGAGAGCGAGCAAAGGGAAAAGGGAGAAAAGAAAGACAGAAAAGACTGAATAGCACAAGGTGAGTCACAAGGTACAGAACAAAAAAAAAAGGGAAGAGGAAGAAAAGAAACAGAAGCGGGGCTCTGAATGAGCATGTGCTCCCTAATTTACATCTTATTTGTACTGGGTGAACATCTAAGAATCATCTCAATTCAGATCCGCAGCGGTGCACAGACTCCGAGGCGGCTCTCTACTAATGAAACCTCTGCATGTCTCACACTCGACAACAAAACAATCTCACATGACTGTGCACAGCGCAGGCCTGCTTTTAACTTCTCAAATGGAGCACTTGCTGCAACAAACCCCTGCACTGTGAGATAACTGAGCAGCACAATGTGTAGCTATTCACGGGGCATTTATTTAGCAATGGTGTGTCTCTGGCTGGTTTATAAAGGACAGACGTATGGCTTATAAAGGAAATGTGACACCTGTGTGTGCGTAAGTGCGTATGTGCTGCAAGCAAACCAACAGTTGTGTCGAGTGTTAGGCCTTCAGAAACTAAGAGCATGTTTAAAAGAGTGTTAGATTAGATTAGAGTATCAGATATGAACACATGGTGTAATGTAATGCTTTTCTTCCATTTCTTCAATTACACACACAGGTTCATCTTCTTTTTAAAGGACAAAAATGACCAGAAAAGCAAGATTTCTAATCTATAAATTACTTAATTATTATTCACGACCATGAACTATTTTGGGGGTTTTTACGCTGCAGTACATTAAACCTTATTGAAGAAGTGTCAAGCTCAGTGTAAAAGGAACTGAAAACACTGAGAATGCATGCGTGAGCGTTACATAGTCGGCCTGCTTTGCACACACATATATTCATAAATAAACTGTTTGTGCAGCTACAGACTCAAACTGAGGGCCTGTCTGTCGAATCAGCCGCAAGATAACTTTCCTTTCCTGCAAATCAAAGAATCCAAATGGTAAAACAGTAAATAAGCAGTCAGTGATTCATAACACTAATTAAAGTTCAAGCCCTCGTGGTGGTGTTGACTGGAGGTCTGAATAATTTGGAGGGAATTTATTCATTTTAAATAAAGGCTGTGCCAACTATGCGTCTCAGGGTAAGTCATTAAACATCATCAAAGCAAACATTGACTTTTATGATCTGAATTATGAGCGGTGTGGTTTTTTTAAAAGCCAGTTTACAGCATAACACACTGACACGGACCGACTGAGAAAACAGGCTTGGGTATTAGATGCAGAGAGGTCACAGAGGCTACCGATGCTTTACACTCACAGCTACTGGCACAGATATTGCCACCACCATTCCAATATTTCCTACAAGTTCAGTTACTGACTGCTGTAACAACTCCTCCAAGCCATGAAATAATTTTACACGCTTTCAACCCCTCGTATAGTCTCCTTTCATCTCATCCACAGCAACTGCAAGGAGACACTAAGTCACTACAGTTGAAGCCAGCCGCCCCCCTTGCCCGCCCGCCATTCAGTCTCCACCAGCTCCCCCCGAATGACAGGTGCATCTGAGGGGCGTTGTTAGGATTTCAGAACATTCAATGCAGGCTCAGTTAGAGACAGAGCTATAATAAGAGGGATACAAGAGGACACAGGAAAATGTGTGGCATCTCAACAGAAAGGACTGTATCATTTGGGTTCATTAGTTCTGCATTTTATTACGGCTGACTCGAGGAGAGGAGAAGCTATCCAACATTTCTTTACATCAAGTGAAAAGCTACATTTTTTTTGTATCTTTAATCAAGCAAATAATTTATGCACTCTTCAGACTGAGTACCTCAAAATAAATATCAGTACCAGCACTAAAAATATCAAGTTCATACTGGCATAGTTCACCTTTGGCACTATACTGATATCAGTTAATACAGAAAATATTTGCATAGGCCCAAGTCTATGCAAATGTTTTGTTTTTTCGTGCATGTGTGCATGTGTCACTAACATTACCTGTAGCGATGCAAGCGTAATACCTGACTTACAGGAAATAGAACAGAAACAAAGAGCTGGGACAGGTCAGACGGCATTATTTTAATATGGAAGTTAAACTCAAAGAAACAAAGAGCTACTGGTGTGAACAATACCATTCATACTAATAACAATAGTCGCTGCAGTTAGTGTGTGTCTAACTGGAGTTATACAGCTAGTTTGTCAATGTATGACATATGTATGACTTTTTGTATATATATATATATAGTAATGAAGGTTAACTTAGGGGAAGTTTCATTATAGATGATCGTTCAGGCAACGCTTCACCGCAGACAACTCTCACATCTTGAATGCATCTTGCAGCCACCACAGAGACATTTCAAAACAATCCCTGCTGTGGCCTCTCTCGCTTATCATGTGACAATAACAACAACAACAAATAACAAAAGATTCACGGTCACATACACTAAATTGTGTCTTGTAACTTGCAAATGAAACCATCATATTGAGCATGTGTACGGATGATCAGTGCATTTTGAAGGAACAGTCTAGTGAATACACACACTTGTGTATATATATATTTAAAAAAAAGAAAAACAGAGCACATCCAGCTGTCACTGCGCCCAGATGGGACAGATTAACAGTGACAAATAAAACCCGGGCATCTTATATAAAAAGGAAATGTGTGTTTGCTTGACAATTTCCAGCCTTCCAAAATAAAATAAACCGTCTGTTAGCTGACACATGTACCGGTAACACACATTAAATTGGCTTACTGGTAACAAGCAAACCTGCTAACATGTCAGTGCAGCAGCTTGTTAAGCCTCACGGTGTCTCCATACATCTCAGCCCTTTAATAGATAACCTAAACTCACGTTTTCATCGTGTTTGTTTTTTATGGATAACGTTGGACGAGCCCACTTTCAGCTTTTAGCTGTGGTTGTTAACTTATTATCAGTTAGCTCTGATCAAGACGTTAGCTGATTTCAGCAGCTAACGATTCCGACGATGATGTTTTAACCACACAGCGAACAATACAACACGCGAAACTACCCCGTCATTATAAAAGCAATACATTCAAACTGTTATATAAAAGGTATTGAGGGGTAATTGTGTGAATAAAGCCGCTGACAGGCCGTCGCTGGAGGGACAGGCCATTACAGTATACAGCTAACAAGCTAAGGTGTGCTAGCCATGCTACACTGGCAGTTACAAGCAACAAAAAAAGGGGGCAGCTACACTTCTTCTGTAACTAAAGACTTAACTCTGACGTTAAAGGTGTGAAAACAGCTTACCTTTAATCCCACGGTTGTATTTTAGTCCAATGGCGGTTGGCACAACATTGCACTTTCCCCAATAACATCAGCCAAAGCCAAACAGCATCCAGCCGAGCTGTAAACACAAGCCCAACCAACCCGCTGACACACACACACCGCGCATGCGCCTGTCAGTGCCCCCCTCTGTACTGAGGGAGGGGAGGTGCTGGCATTACCTAATGACATGAAGCTGTGTTTGGGTCTTCAAGGTGCACATCAGTGGAGAATAGTGGTGTGCGATACTGCATATATTGGTATTGATTCGATACCAAGAGGCCAGTATCGCCGAAAACCGATACCGATGTTTTTTAATAAATAAGGTGGATGCATCATTGAATTGCTAAATCTCAATTAATTTTCATGACCTTAACCATGTAAGAACTGACCCATCCAAAAATAACCAGAAAATTCAGATTTTTTTGGGAACTGAGATGTTTATTAACCCTTATAACAAAATCTTTTTTTTTCTACATCATGTTGTTTAGATATGAGATATTTTTTGTATCGCACTTGATACAGTGGGCGTTTCTTGGCAACTTTTTGCCCAGCAATTTTAGGACAAAAAAAGACTTTTGTCCATAACATTTTGAAATTATAGAACATGTTTTAAAGTTTTTCCTTTTTTTTTACATAACACTTTTTACAGCCTTTTTATTTCATTTCGTGGAAGGTTGTTAACAGTTTCTGTCCTTGTTTAGGCAAAGATGCACCTTACACTTCCCACAGTAGACATGCATTATTGTGTTGATGATATTTTCAATGTACTTTCTTTTTCTCTCTTCTCCCTCTAGCCCTTTTGACATCTAAAAATAGACATAGGTCAATATAGCATAGACTGTTATTATTTCAGAGGAATTTTTATTGTGGAAATACTCAAAATGTATTTAAATGGCAATGGCAAGTGGAATTTCAGTTAATATTAGATTAATTAAGTCATCAAAATAGTGTGTGTTTGTATTTAATGAAGCGTTATGTAGATTAAATTGCAAAAATGTGAAATGAGAATTTGGGGAAAACACACATTTTATACCTGCAGTATCAAATTTGATACAGACATTTTGACATGATTTAATTGTAATACAAAGAATAATTTACTTAATGAATATGCATTCTTTCAAGGGAGAAAATACTTCTTTTTAAAAATGATGTAGAATTTTGATGATCACCATAACTTCTCAAAAATTAGGACAAAGTTTATAATTTAATAGAAAATGCTTAATTTTTATTTATTTTTTAAATCTTAAATAAAAAGTATTCACAAACCAGTAAACAAATTAAAATATATACTGTTGAGAACTTAAAGTAATGAATCGATCTCACCAGGCTAGTATCGATCTGTAACCGATACCGACTTGATATCGATAATATCGATATTTGGATTGATCCACCTACCACTAGCGGAGACATGTCCAAGTCAGGTCTTAAGTCCAAATGAGATGAGACTCAACTTCTTGTTAGAGTAAAGCTGATTTTTTTTGTTTTGTTTTTTATCAAGCTGTGACCAACCCTTTGTAAAGAAATAGGTGAAATGGTTAAATATTAAATATTGTGTGGTGATTATGCAAGACCTGCCTGTTGATTTCTTTTACGGGATCGAACCAGGTCACAACTTGACACTTTCATGTTTTTTCCACTTTGAAGTCTCAGGTCAGGTCATGTTTGTAGGAAGTCAAGTCTTCCAGTATCACTGTCTCACCTTAAGGCAGGTTTATTTTTAGGTTTTGATCTGTCTTCAGAATAAAGTCTTTTACTGGTGATTGATTTAGATTATTAAAGTGTTCCTGCTACAGTATTTTGTCTCAGTCCCACAGAAGCACTACCATTACATACCTTAACAATGAATTAATGACAAAGATCAAATATTTATAATTACAAATATCTTTTACGTTTTTTTATTATATCCTCCTTTTTTTAACCATTACACGTTAGAAAAGCTAATAGTTTGGGCTGTAGTTCAGATGTCACCCACTTGTTTACAACAGAATGTGAGGCCGGCGGGCTCTAAATTAATCTGCTTGAATCAGTCCCCAAACCACAACAGTCAGTGAGAATCACACACACACACACACACACACACACACACACACACACACACACACACACACTGTTCTCATTGTGCTGTGTTCATGCTGGCCTTTCCTGTTCAGCCTGTCAGGACTTGTTTCATCAGAGCTGGAGCAGGTAGCACAAAGCGCTCTTTTCCTTTTTTAACACAATAAAGTCACCGGAAAGAGATCTCCTTGGAAAAACTCACAAAGCTTGTTAGATTTTTTACAGTTTACGGTAATAACCGACCTCTCACTGTATTTCCTGTCTTAGTTTTACAGATTTTTAGCACCCCCTTGTGTTTTGTTAAGCCTCTTGTTTGCCTGATTCGATTTAAATGCTTCACTGCATCACAGGAGGAGAGAACGTCTCATCCTGCGATGTATGAGTGACATAGCTACCATATTTCTTTCACATAACTGGTGAGATGTCTGTGTAGTTAATCACTGTGTCAAGAGTCAAGTCTTTCAAAGGCCCGATAAGAAACTCACTGGTCAGTATGAATAATGAATTGTAAGTCTAATGGGGGTTGAAATATGTATTCATACTATATGCCACGTTTTAAAGAAAGATGGACGTACTAACTGGAGTGTATATTAATTATTAATTAAATACGTATTCTTAACAGAGCCGTTAAACACTGTCAGCTTCAGGCCTATGAATTGGTTGTGTCATCTAACTCTTCCCGGGCGGCGTTCACAAAAGATGACAAGAATCACAAAGAGGCATCATTTGTTGTTTGTTGTTTATTGTAGCATGCAATCTCATGTGCTGAAATCTTCCTTTTTCATAATTTCATCTCTCAGTGCAACAACAGAAGCAGTATGCTGCTCGGCCAGGCTGTCTGTAAGTCAGTGTAATACAGATGAACAAGTCAGAAAATGCACAGAAGAATCAATCAGTCAGTCAAACGATACTCACACACAGTTTCATCAATCATAGGTTAGACTAACTCCAGTCCTGCATTACCTTACAGTAAGTAAAAGGGAAACCTTTCACAATGTGATATTTCCAAGGAAATAAATGGAATACGTAACAGTATTATTCATTATGGGGACGTTTTAGATATGCTGTCTCTTTAAGGATTTTATTTTCCTCATTCTGAAACATTACACAACTGCCCCAATGATTTAAACATTTAAATATATCTGATTATCACAGGTTGTATAAATGAGCGTCTATACTATAAGTCCATCTAATGATGGTGCCAGACTGTATACAATGACGGATGTGTACCATCTCTTAATAGTTCATTTACATTTCAATCGAACAATAGATTCGCAAATAAAATGTCTAATACAGACATGAATAGTCAGAAAACATCAGTTCATCATATGTTTCACAATCAACAAACAGGCTTTTTCCCATATAATATAGAATAATGAGACACTTTTCTTTGTCTAATAAAAAATTTCAACAGTTTCAGCAAATCGTTAAATTCAAAACAAAGAAGCAGAATATACCAAGAAAGGGAAAAAAATACCACAACAACAACTAAATGTGGTAGTAACAATAATAGTCATAATAATAATAATAATAATCTCTATTAAACAATAATTAATTTTCATGAGCAAACGAGTAAAATGCTGCAAGCAAACTTCAGCACTTGACGTGGCCACACAGTGGGCATGTGCAGAACTCTTACAGCGCTGGGTGTGTTGTATCACAACTACAGAATCATCAATACTCCTCCGCCATCACAAGAGGGACTATATCGCATGCACGACGCAGGATGCAGGGAGGACGGGGGCGGTGGGGGGTGGAGAGAGAGGAGGGGGGCACTCGCAGGCTGAGTGCACCTGCTGGCAGTGATGGGGTGGGAATTAGTGCAGTGCTATTAACCACTACAGCAGTGCTCTATAGACACTTTAAAGGAAACAGGGGAGTATAACATTAATACTCACAATACTGTTTTTACATACAGTAGTGCCCAGCCCTTTCCCATGAGAACATGAATAGCAAAAGCCAATATTGATACTGAGAGGCAAAAGAAAACACTGGCAAAGTAAACACTGGCAAACAATATAATCGGCGTAACCCATTTATGCTTCAGGTGCAAGGGCCAGTTACCAGCAAGTGAAATCAAGGTAAATACCTCCACAGAATATTTAAGTGATGGATATATAAAAAGCCAAAGTAGTAGAGCAACTTAAGTCTTCCCTGAGCGATTCAAGACAGACAAGGATCTAGCCTCCTCTAATGGAACAAAGCAGGACTGCAAGAGAAGTATCTCACTCCTCACACATTTGACCGAGTCTTTCCCTCCTCATGTAGTTTACAGTAGAGGAATATGAAAAAAAGCTATAGGAAAAATTGCAGGGATTGATTGTACTGTACTGTACACGACATGGCACTTAACGTTACATGACTTCAAAGGTGAAGTTGTAAACAGATGCAGAGCGACAGTAGGTAGCTGAGCTAATTTTATGACTTGGAGCAGTTCAGTCCCTGCGCCAGCTCTTGCCTTTTCCATTTCAGAAGTGAACCCTGCAAAAGAGTTTGTTTTTTTTCCCCAAAGACTCGCAATGGATTTTTCAGTCCAATTTGTCACTTTGTCTACCCGTTTGGGTTGAAGATAGGGAGAAAATCCCCCCAGTCCATTATTTTATTGTTCATTCAGGTTTAGAAAGTTTTAACTTAAAACTAAATGAACAATCCTCACGTGTACAGGCGTTCCGCCATCCTCTAAAATGGGATTCCATGTATAATCTGAGAGTAAAGACAATGCCTCTGAAAAGTTACATAGCTCAGGTGAGGGGGAATTAAAGAGGCTTGAAGGAAGCTTGAAAGA
Source organism: Collichthys lucidus (assembly GCA_004119915.2). Classification (NCBI taxonomy): domain Eukaryota; kingdom Metazoa; phylum Chordata; class Actinopteri; family Sciaenidae; genus Collichthys; species Collichthys lucidus. The sequence goes on along the minus strand of CM014093.1, from coordinate 19,965,382 downwards.
TTTAAAGATTAGTCTTTTCATTCGACACAAATCTCATAAGATTTAGGCTAAACAAACTCAGAGTCTCCATGATTTTAAATCCTGTATATCTAAAATGGGTTTAAGTTTTCGTGTTGACTAAGTCACAGATGCCTCATGTCTATAAAAGGGTGAGTGAGGCAAGGCTGGGCTGTATGGAGATCACCCATACTGAACTTAGCGTACTCATGGCCAGCAAACATAGAGGAACATTAGACAAGACAAGTTCAGTTTTGTCTCTGTGATGTAAAATATAGCAAACAAAACAAGACTAACAAAGATCCTGATACAAAATACCCCGACAAACAACTTCACAGAAGTTAGCAATGCATAAAATAAAAACAAACCAAAACTTTTTAAAAAGTTAAACAAAGATACAGCATGAAGAAACACAAGAAGTTGGTGTCCCTCATTTTTGTAGGCTTCAGCCCGAAACACCGCGCACGACCTCTGAACATCGTACGTAAAGGTGACTGGACTGGAAAGCACAGAAAAATGCAAGGGGCTTAGAAAAATGTAATTTCCAGTGTTCAGTTTCCGAGATCCATGGTTTGACACCTCTGAAACAGGACCGGAGTCTGTCACTGGCCATGACGAAAGTCATCATAGAGCCCAATGTTTAGGTTTATATAACACCAAGGAGAGAAAGGCCACTGTATTGCATGTTGTTTTCTACTGTGTGTGAATGACAGCTTGAGCGCTGTGTGTGTGTGTGTGTGTGTGTGAGAGAGAGAGCAGTGAGACTAGTCAGATGCCAGAACCATCACAGGCACACATAGATGAAATATTAGTTTTTAAGATTGATTGTGAGTTCATGTGACTTCATATACAGCAGAAATCTACTAAATTAGCTCCATCTGTTCCATTCTTTAGTTGTGCACCAAAGATTAGATGTTAAATGTAGCATATATGTATGGATTACAAAAGAAGTGTACACACATCTTTGTTTTGTTGTCATCCCTACTCAACTTATCTCTTGACCTCCAGTAATCGATGATTATCTACTCATTTTTATGTTCGTGACTGTCTCATTGTCTTTCCTGATCTCATGACGGTTGAGGGGAATTCGGAGGCCAACATTTAAAAAGGTCATATGACTAATAAAACACAGAGGCTTGTTTGAGCATCAGCATAGTGAAGGTCTCTGTTTTTCTGCAGCGTTTTATTATCTCAGAGGGTCGGAGTGCCCTACCCCGCTTCTGTTCTCAGTGTTACAACATTTATCTGTTGATTTTTCAGGGGAATACTTGTGAAAAAAAAGTGCGATGCAGCGATACAATAAAGGTTATAAACGAAACCAGAAGGACTAAGCTGGATGAGGGTATTGCCATGTAAGGATGCTTATGGAAACAAATGCATTAAAATGTAAAGACAAAGCAAAAGCATGAAAAATAGTCAGATATTCATAAGGTGGCAAAAAAAAAAAAGTTTAATAATGCTATTTTTTGTTTTGGATAGCTATGTGGCTCTTAACTAGTGTCTGCCTTGAAGGAAACCAGCACAAGCTACAGAGCAGAGTACATGTGGTAAATGAAATAACTTAAAAGAGATTTACTGGAGCAAATTAGTTATATTTACTCTGCCAGATACCAGACTTCAGTACTGGGAGCAGGATGCCGTCAATCCAAGCTACATGTTAAAAAAAAGATGAAGAATAAGTAAACTGATTGACATAGAATAAAAAAATCTTAAAGGAAAGTACACTATATTCCCATTTTTCATGTTAAATGACAAAAATGCCAAATCAAAGGTAAGTGTCTATGTCAGCCATGATGAATGACAACAAACTAGATGATGTGTAAACCTCAGGAGCCCCATTTAAAACTGTGTTATATCAGTGTCAGCCTTTCTTCTAATTGTGGCCGCGGTTGAAACTGAACTGTGGTTCAAGCATCTACTGTAAGGGCAAACTGGCCATGTACCTTACTAGGCATATACAGTGATATCACTAAATTCTCTGTGGAGCTGTACACTGGTAAAAATCACCACTCATGAGGCAGGACAATGTGTTTTTCTCTTGCGATGTGGTGCAAACCATTGACCCATATCTCTCAAGTTTTATTCAGGCAATTTGACATAATATGAAGGCTGGAATTAAATGGTATTCCCTTTAACCAGGATCTGGTTGTGGGCGAGTGACTCAGCTCTAGCCTGGTGCAGGTCAGGGTTTGACTTTGCCTCCCCTTAGCTTCCATTAAGCAGCATCTCTGTCACGGTTGTTTCAGGACAAGCCCGGGTGGAGGTATCCCCCAGGCGAGGAGGTCCAGTCCGCAGCACCGGCTTGCCGACGCCCAGACGTCCGGAAACTAATCCTCCAGGAGACCTCCTGGAAAAGAGCATGAGAGGAAGAAAGGAAGTTAGAACACCACCAGCTCATCAAGTCAAACACGACTCAGACTGAGGGCGATCATGTCAAATACTGGTTACTATGGTAATCCACCTGAAGGCCATCTTTTTCAGCAGGTGAGCATCCATCTTTTCTGTCGAAGGACCCTCTGTATGGGGGTGCTCCTCCACAGGAGAAGAGAGGAGAGGAGAGGAGCAGGGAGGTGGGATGAGGTGGGAAACATCCTGAGACTGTGGGGTGGCCAGGTCTAAAGACTCCTTAAAGGTCAAAATGATGAAAATATAAATAATCATACAACATCTCAGTGTATGTGTTTTCACTGGTCTGATTTACATATCCATACCAACCTGAGACTTAATCTCCTGGTGGTCTGAATCTTCCATATCCAGAGCGCACAGTTCAAGCTCAATGTCTCGATCCGGGTCCGGTTCACTCTCAGCCCGGCTTCGATCGCGGCTGTAGGCGTTCTGATGGGCTTGCAGGTCAGACACAATTTTCTCACCACTGCTTATTGAAGTTCGACGGCCGTGAAGCTCTGATGCACAAAGCTGCTCACTGAAATCATAAAAAACACACAAACGCTGGTCACTATTTTTGAAATGTTTCTTGTTAGCAATATTTTCAGGACAAGTCGGGAAGATAAAATAAATATCAAATTGTCCATCAGGGACATTAGAGGGATTTCCTGACTCCTTTTCTTGGCTGCCTAGTGGGTTTTTACCAAACAGCCAGCTGCTCTATTTTTAGTCTGACCACAGAGAGGAAACGACTGCAGCACAACAGGAGAAGAATGAGAGATGAGAGAGGAAGAGTGCTGAAATGTAATCAACTGTTTGTATGGTGAACGTTCAGCATTGTTAATGCACAGAGTAAGGTTTCCTGTCTAATCCCCACTTCTTTCCATGTGTTTGTATGTTCTTCCACAGTTCTAGAATATATAAGGCTGATAACAAAAAAAAAAGATTTAAGCTAAACCTGAAACGTGTGTTGTACCTCTCTAGGAAACTAGAGTGGCTGGAAGAGTCAGATCCTCTGGAGCTCCACCTGTAGTCGCTGTGATCTAGGTGGGGGTTGTAATCTTTAAGAGAAACACAAAGAATAATGTCAATAACGGAGATAATAAAGGACAGTAGGATGAAACATGTACATTTAATTTTAAGACTTAAAAACAATAAAAAAAAACAGATTCAAGAAACTAAATAAATAAAAACATTCCCCTGGTGACTTATAAAAGACAAAGTACCCACACTGAAAGCTAGACGATGAGTTTGATTTTGACTTGATATTCTCAGACCAAGTCTAAAACAGAAAAAGAACTTTTTTCATGTCACTTCCTCTTCTGCCTCTCCCTGTGCCAGCCTTGTTCCATCCTGAACTTCCCGTCTACTTCCTTTTGTTTTTCCCACACCTCTCACCCCGCTCGTCTATCCCTCATTACCTTTAAAGTTGATGGGTGTGGTGCTGGCGCTGCCCTGGCAGGCCGTGGCTTGGACGGGGTCGGTGGTGTGGTAGCCCGTGCGAGATGCCCTGGATATGGCACCCCACTTGGAGATAATGGGCCCCTCACTGAAGGGAATGATCGGGTCCTCGTCTTTCAAACGCGGGTAGTGATCCAACGAATGCAACCATCGCTTCCCGACACCACTACCACTACCACCGCCACCACCTCCGCCTCCATTACTGTCCAGCTCCTGCATGAGAAAAACATGGACGCTGTAAGAAAAAGAGCCCACAGATTCATACACTGAATCTGTCTTTAGATGTGTGTGTGTGTGTGTCTGTGCCTGTTTGCAGGTGTGGGAAGAGTCTCACCGAGTGCTCTGAGCAGGAGTGAGCCGAGGTGTGTGTGAGCGTTTCGGGCTCAAAGGGGCTGAGGCAGGGGCCGATGGTACCACAGGACCACGGAGAGTAGTGCGCTAAACTTTCCTCGCCTCTGAACCTGCACCCCACGCACTGGCTTCCGCTGCTTTCCACATGCTGAAAGAGAAACAATAAATGGTGGTGAGAGACTCCTCCACTTGTCAGCGCTGCTGAAACTTGACTGATCTGCCAAGAGACAGAAAGACAGATGTTTTTCGGAAAGCAGCTGTTCACACAAAATACATGTTGCATGGGGCATGTACTCCACCGCATAGAAAATGCATGAAATCATAGACAATGTCAGATGTGGAATGAATATTATTCATAAGGTGAAAGTTATAGAGGGCTCATACAGCTAATTTGAATTTATGCTCCCAGTGCCGGTGCTGACAACTCATCCCTGTGGCACACTGGATATTCATAGGCTTGTCGTCTTGTTACACAGAGGCTAAAGTAAACTGAGATCAGCCAAAATAACACGTAAAAAAATCCTTTATTTAATAAGAGCTCAATTTTAAAGCGGATGTCTTTACAAAAAAAACATATCTGACATGCAGTTAAACAAAGCTTTACTCAGCTGAAAGCCTGAGTCACTGCTTGTTAAAAAGTGGCTTTCTCTTTCTCTCTTTCACACACACACACACCCGCACACACCACAACTGTGCACTGCTATGATATCCTCCTCCACAGTTGCTAAGCAACTATCTCCCACTTAAATAGCATTGGACACAGCCGGAGCGCGAGCTTTCGGGATAGGAATTAAATCCTACATATTTTTAAAAAACAGAAAAACATAACAATTCATTACTCAGTTTCAGGTGGCTGCAGTGACACTATTAATAAACTGCTCATGGAGGCATTTTTAATTTCAGCAACGCCCTAAAAGCTCTGCAGGTTTTTATGTGTTTACACATGTAGTCTCGCCTTATTTGCTTCCTACCTCGGTTCCAAAATCGATGGTGAAGATGGGGGAGGACTGGGAGGGCCTGTTGGCGTTGTGATGGTGATGATGATGAGCCCATTGTTCCTGCTTCCTTCTGAACAGATCCTCGTAGCCCAGAGGAACACGGCCGTAATCCTGAAAACAGAGCGTGGTACAAGACAGGAACAGTGAACAAACACTTAAAATAATAACAATATACAGTAGTTGAAAAAAGTGACGAAGGTGGCCAATACATTTTACTGAAGGCAGAAATGGAAACTCATGAGCACCCTTCAGACTCAAATTTGAAGCAGGTTTAGGTGCTCTGATTGTATTTGTAAAGGTGCAGTTATTAGTGTTTTTGTCATCATGTAATGTCTATATATATATATATATATATATATATATATATATATATATATATATATATGGTGGTGGACACAAAGGCAGATTAAATATTTTCATTGCAGGATTATTGCCTCGTATTGCATTGCGATGTATAGGTGTTATATAAAATATTTGTTTATTCCTGCACAGCTCGGATATCATTTTATTGGTTCTGGCTCACAGCAGCGCATGACGAAAAGGTTGAAGTCTTGCTCCAAAATTATTCTGTGTTTAGATATTCTTTAGTATGTTGGCTCTTTTTAACATTTTTCAACTCTTAAAAACAGTTTTTAGTCTTTAGCCTCATAATAATTAATACACATGACTGTGTTCCATGTTACAAATTTCTATCACAGATTATGTGGCATTCAGGGTGAAATATACTGTAGTACTGCAGTCATAGCGGTAATGCTATATAACGATGTGAGAAGAGGAGAAGCGAGTGGGGGAGGCAGAGACATATTTGGGTGAGAAGTGGGAGGACTACAGAGGAGGCTGAAGCTACATATTGCAGCACTGTGGCTGGCAGGGAAGGTAGAGGTGAGATGATATGTGGGTGTAAAAAGAGAAAGCGAAGAATCTTGAAATGTTGGCTGAGAGAATGCGGCAATGAATCTGTTCAATGTAACAGACGGACATCAATTAATACAGCTGTTTTTGCTGGATATACTGGATGCTACACATGTTTCATGGCAGACAGAAAGCAACCAAGGCAGAGAGCATTATTTTTCATTATTGCAATGCTTAGAGGGGATTATCTTTCTTATAGTATGCCCACTATGAATAATTAAGACATTTAAATATACTGTCAGTGTTGGAATATGTCACTCAAACAAGTGGGAGAAGCTGCAGCTAGGTAACAATAAAATATGAGAGCCAGCCTGCAACCCACACTAAAACTGTGATGTAGCTGCTTCAAATGAGGTCTGCTGTTATCCAAAAATAAATCCCTTAAGCCAATTAGAAGTGGCTGAGGATCCTCCATGATCATGCTCTAAGACATGCATTGTTTCACCTACCCTGTGTAGCCCTGCACGGTGTTCAGCTCCAGAGCAGTAGTTACTGTCTAGAGAGTTGAATCTCTCCCTGAGTGGAGGCTGGTAGACGGAGGAATGCAGTACCTCTGGAGGCAGTGAGTTACTCCTGGCATCCTCTCTGTGATACAGCTGTAATTACAATAATCACCGTTATCAGTATATGTTACAGGCTGATTTAAAATCAACACGATAATGCGATTGTCAACAGAAGGCGCACCTGAGGCCTCCATACTCTCCTGCTGTCATAGAGGGGAGCATAAACACCATGAGCAGGAGCCAGAGGTCCATACTGAGGCTGCCCCGGGTGAGGATGGAAGGCAGGAGGTCCCATTCGATCTCTAGGCGGGTGTGGAGGGTACCCTGTCGAAGAGGAGGAGGGTGGGTGTGGCGTTTGAGGGTCACTGGGGTAGGAAGATGGCGGAGGGCCAATCGAGGGCGGGAGGGACGATTCTGGGACGTTGGAGGATCGAAGGAACCGAGCCATGCATGATTTGTGAGGGGGGTGAAGGGTCGATGGGTAGTAGGAACCTGCTGGAGAACAGGAGGGGAAAAAAAATGTAGAGCAGAGAAGATTCACACTGTTCCATGACAACAATATTATTTTTTCAATTCAATTAAAGGTTTTACTTCTAATTAGACTCACAGTTTGGTTGATAATGGGCTGTGTCGTATGCAGAGTGGGGCTCCTGATAGTACATCTCTGATGCCTGAGAAGGATGTGGTGCACGCAGGACAAACTGACTGTGTTTGGGCATAGGAGCACCACCATCACCCCGCCCAACCGTTGTCAACGGAGACGACGCTGATGAGTGGCTGACTGGAGTCCGGGGAGGAGAGATGGGCTTCCTAAGGGACAGGACGAAACCGTAGGGAAAGAATGAACTCTGCCAAAATCATTTGCGAATATCCAATATGCACAAATTGACTTGTCGATGTAAATGTGGATTTGACTAATTCAAATGTAAATGAACGAACACGACAAATAATCATTTAAAATTAAGCCTAAAGTTTGAAACCATGCATGCAAATATACATTTATAAACGAATCAATGCTCATTGCAGTTATTCATTCAGACAAATCCGACTCATGGATGAATAATCTTACTGTTCAGTTGAGCCCGACGTATTTCTGTTGGTGCCATTGGACCCATTAGAACCACTGGATCCATTTGGCACCACTCTCTTCATCTCCTCCATCATGTCGGCGCCTCTGGAGATCAGTTGAGGGTGAGTCAGGCCGGGCACTCCCTCCGTCAGGTTGGCTGTGTTCTCCGCCGTGCCTTTGATCCCCTGCCCCACTCCTGCCGACACATCTGTGTGGATGCTGCCCTCCATGGTGAAGGTTTTACCCATAACCCCGGGTGCTAAAGGGAACGCACGGCCCACGCTGCTGCTCTTCTTGTTCCTCAGTCTAAATCTGTACAGGGACGGTGAGAGAACATCTTTATTAGCACACGCACACGTGTATCCATAGTATTGTCAGAGGACCTCTTGTATATGTTGAGATAAATAAAATCTAATTAAAATGTGCGTGTTGGGAAAGGTTGTGCAGACATAAATGAAAGCAGAGAGCAGAGAGGGGTCTTTTTTTACAAGGCAGAACGAGTTCATCTTAGGCTAAAAATCCTCTAATGTAACGTAGACATTCGTCTCATTTCATCAAACCTATTTATAAGTATGGATACTTCAGCTAATAGAGTTTCATTTTGCAGTTACATAACATAAAATAACTCCAACAATAGTTGGACAAGTAGGCTCGAGTATTACATAAGTATCGCATTTCTATTATCTAATAATAAATGCAAACTTGGGTGATTAGATAAGTTGTTTTCTATCTGGAATCAAGTGCAGCGGGAGTCTTTCAGAGAGTATTTGCATGCCCGCTCACTTCTCCAGCTCATCCTGCGTGTGTGCAAACGTGCAGTTGGTTCCTCTGGGACAGCCTCCCTGCTGACGAAGGTCTCGGCACATGCTGGTCTTGTACTTGCTGTTTGCCTGAGGCTGCAGAACGCATAGGAAAAAAAAACATATATTAGCTGTAAGATTAAACTAATGCGTGTAAGTCTTAGATAACTCTTGCACAATAGACGTCTCGCTGCCCCTGTTCCTCTGAAGCATCTTATTGCTTTTTCCCAGCGCATCAGTCCGATGTGAGTTGTAGTCACAGTGTTAATATTTAATTAATACTGAAATAAATTATCATGTGAGTGTCATAGCTGTCATAAAACATGGGTGACACTTAACACGATCAGTTAGAAGTGTAAAGTTCATGTCAAGATCTTTGCGACTGGTGACTAATTAACTGTGTCCATGGTGACTCCGTTTATTATTTGCAGCAGCTGTTGAAGGGGAGAAGTCAAATGTTAAACATGTCTGGACAGGCTACAAAGGAGAGCTGCTAAACACCATAAAACATAACAACAAAAAAAGATGATGAGACTTAAATTTTGTGCAGGACTGCAGTTTACCTCCGAAGAAAACACACCAAAATGCATATTTCCTGATTTACAGAGCTTAACATGAGTCCCTGAACACATCTTTAATATCATATTTCCTCTATATATTTATTTTGATCCACAAAATGTCTAAACCAAAGAGAAGAGGTGGATCTGTAAATGTAAATGGACTGTATCTCTCTAGTCTCCTGATCACTCAGTGCACTTTCACAATACAAATCTCATTTAGGTGCTAACTGCTCATCAGTCTGAGAGCTGATCATCCGTTCGTTATCATGGCACATCCTTCGGGAGCAATTTGGGGTTCACTTCAACAAACAGATTGGAAGAGTCGGGGATCAACCCCAGCGATTAGCTGATTAGTGGATGACCCATACAGGTGTCCGCACAGGTGAGGGCAGTCATGTTGTGGTCAGAAAACATTAAATTCATCCCACAAAGAGCTGACAACCTCTATTTGTTGCTCTACTATTCTGTCCACAGACCAGTTTTCACAGCTTGATTATCTGATAACTACCAGTTAAATAATAGTTGTTTTAATGCTGTTACCACATTGTTATTGGCCAAAGATTGTATCATGTCCTTTTAACTATCTTGGATGCCACAGTCTGGAGGAACAAAGCGTAAACATCTTATCTTCTGTGGCCTTTTAATGTGAAATACAATGTCTATAATCTTTCACGTTTACAGCAGCCCATCTCCATGTTCTTCATCATAGTTTCTTCCTATCACATGGGCGTACCTGTGGAGTGTCGTGGCTCTTCTTGCTGAAGTTCTGTATGAACTCCACAAGTCCGTGAACCACTAACTTCACAGCCAGCATCACACTTTCCAGCTCCTCCCACGACGGCGCCGGGGCATCTGCACACAGATCAACAACAGTCTGTTTAGTACGGATTGTTCGCAGCGTACGGTTTTCAAAAAGGCTCAGGTAGCAGCAAGCCTAGGAAGGATTTTAGGTGTATCAGAGATCACGGAGATTAGACATTCCAACACCATTAAGTCAGAGACAAACGCTCCAGCTGATGTTAACACGAGACGAATGCAATGTCTCGAAAGGATAAAAGGATAAAATAACAGGACTACGGTCTACAGCCATGCTTGCAGCTTTAGTACACTGTCATCAGGTACTGCCTGCTCTGAGCTGGTGCTAACATGCACACAATAACCTTCATTGACTAATGTGTGTCGATATGTTCTTACTTTGTGCACATGTTTGAAATTAGCATACTGCCATCCTCCCATTAAACTATATAAGAAATACATGGACATGTGGTGCAGCTAACACCAAGGTCGCGGGTACAATCCCTGTACCGTACAGGGGCCACAAGGTTTAGAGGAAAAGGAAAAAGAATATTATAATATATTTATAATATAATTATAATATATTAATGACAATTAACAACAAACACATTATATTAAAGTCAAATGAAATAAAATAAGTAAGGCTATAATTAAAATATTCAACTATAATATCAGTTTGTAATGTCGAATATTATAATTATGACAATAACTGATGAGGATGAAATTGTTTCATTGTTATTTAATATATTTGGCCAATGCATAAGTAAATTAATGGTTTTAAATACTGTTGTTTATCAAAGACTTTTTTTTAATTAATGTGATTTGCTAATGTCATTTATAGCACTGAACAGAAAGTACAGCTGAGACTGAAGGGGACGTCATTAGTACTGGACAGACGGGAGAGGTTACAAAAACCAAATTTCATGGTAATCTGGCATCTAACAGTGGTTTCATGGCAATATAATAACTATGTTTCACAGAATAAATATCTGAGTGCCAAACAAACACCCTGCTTATCATTGTGTACTGATTAATGAATTCATACACAAGATTAATCAGCAGTTTTAATCTTCTCTTCTTTTGTGCTTGTTAATTGCAGTTTGGTATGCGAGTGCCACGTCTTGCATTTTCAGTCTCATTAGTCTTTGAGGAACTGGACGAGCTCTTTGTTGCCGAGAAGTGTGAATCATCCAGACTTATTAGCATTAATTCATCTGCTAAAGGAACTGGAGTACCTGGGTTGTGGTCTATGTTGGCTAGTAGCTCTAGGTGTGGTCTAAGGCTCGTGAGGTTGGCGGGGTCTCCTGTCCTCTGCAGTACGATCGTCAGCTCCTGGACACTCTTTGCGAACGACTCTGGAGACTGCAACTGAAGAAGAAGACAGAAGAAGAGTGAGGCTCTCCGCTCGCTGGAGGCTTGTTAAACTCACCACGTGACATTTAAAAAGTCTCTTTATGAACAATGAATGCAGAAACTTTGAGCATATGAATCATCCTGGCACCTTGTCAATAATGGACTGCATATGTGACTTGTGGACCAGATCTCCGTACAGCAGAGAGGACCACTGCTCGGGTGAAATTCGCAGGCCCGCCTCCATAGCGATGTGGACGATTTGAGCGTCGTGTTCTCTCCTCAGAGCCTCGTACGTCCGAAATTCTTCCTTGAGCTGCATCAGCGAGGAGTCCTCATCACGCTTGGTCACCTGATGAAAAGGACAGATGGTGAAGGAGATGGGAAAGAGGGCGAATTGAGAATGAGAAGGAGGGTGCGGATCTGTTATAAGACTTCTGTTCGATCAAACGTATCAAGCAAATGAAAAAATAAATCGCTTAACCCCAAAATAAAAAATATATAATGATACATGACACATAAAATGCCGTAAACAGCTGATCATTTTACATTTTGGCATCACAGCTAGCATGGAAATTTTATTTATTTATTTATTTATTCTTCTTTGGATTTAATCTATGCTTGTTTGTATCTAAAAGAAACTTATTGAGGAAAATGTTGCAATTTTAAATCCTCAATGCAATTTTCTAGTTCTAATATACTTTTTTAAAAATCAATATGCTGCATAACTTGGAGCTACGCCATGTCTCTGACCTCAGTACGGAGTTTCCAAAGGCACTCTAGCTAATGAGATAAAGAAATAGGAAATGAGATGAACATTTTAGGCTGATTTATTCCTTTAAAGAAAAATAGTATTTTGATATGGTAGAGATTTTCTGATTAAATGTAAAGGAAATTACCGACCAGTGAGGTGTTTTTTTTTTTTTGTATGTGGTGTCTTCAGACTAATAAACTCAAATTCAGATCAGACAGGGGGATTCTCCCCTTTTTCAGAATCTGCCCTATGAGTAATCATCACAAGACACCGACACACACACCACCACCAGCAGCTATCACTTACAAATCTCAAAATTACAACGTCTGAACAGAATCAGATTTCATCATTAGCTCCGAGCTCTTGCTCCTGTCCATCCTCTGTCAGGTTTTCTCTTTCTGTTCCTGCACTTTCATCTATCTGTGTCTCTGTAACGCTGCGCTGTCTGTCTCCGTCCCGCGAGGCGGGGCAACAAGGGCAAATATAGACTGCAGTTACATCACGAGCAGATAGCTAACATTTCTGCCCTGCCAGCGATGTCTGTCATCAGATAACAGGCACAAAAATACACGCACACACAGAAAATATATCCACAGACGCCCATATCCTGATTACAGATATGACTTTTATGCAATATAAGATATCAGTAATATGGGCAACCAATTAGGGGGTGGTAATACTTTAATGTCAGACTAACCTCTTTTCAAAAGGGGGTTTTCTGACGCTCTTTGACTAATTTTCAGATAATCGCTGTTTTTGTTTATTGTTGTCTGACAGGGTGGAAATTATTACACTTAAACTGACACAAACAGTTTTGAAAAACACCTCTATAACTGAAAATCTATTCACTTCAAGCACTATCTCTGCGATAGAGGAATATGTGGTTGTAAATGAGGATCTATTGAAATACCCTTCATGTAATCAGGATCAGCATTTATTATGACCTGTGTTCTTGGAACAGCAAACTGAGGTCCTTTTGTTCATTCTGAAGTGAAGCTGGTGATAGCTTCTTCTTCTATTTGAATAGTGCAGATTGCTCATATGTTCTTCTACGTGCACATATTTATGGACTGGATGTGTGTGTATGCTCATTTGTGCTGCCCGTACCTTGAAGCAGGAGGCCCTGTAGAGAAGCTGCACCACGTGTCCTATGCTGGTTTTGGACGCCTGGGGGAAACGAGCCTCCAACTTTTGGACTACAAACAAAACCAACACCTTCCTGGACAAAGCTGAGCCGTCCTCCAGAGCCAGTAAAACAAGCTTCAGTGCATCTTCTTGCATAGCTGATGAGGAAAAGTTAGGTGGGGGGGGGTGTCGGGATACAGCCATTGACAGCAAGAAGTGGGGAAAGAGAGCAAGAGAGAGCAACACAGGGACAATGGAGAGAGATATTCAGCAGGTGAACATGCATATGCATATCATTTTTTATTCTGAACGGACAAAAGAGAAACAATAAACCAATCTATTTCTCGAACCAGGTGTCCTCAGACTTTCTAATGAACTCATTTTGTGATCATGATGAGAAACATGTTCCCAGTCAGAATCTGCCCTATGAGTAATCATCACAGGACACCGGGTACCAGTCACTATCAGTCAGTTTGACGAGGCAATCGAAACAACAGGCCGTTTAAATAATTCAACGGGCAACTTCTGGACACAAGAAATGCTACCATTTCATTACTGCTAAAATAACGATCAAGTCATATTCTGTAAGTTTGTACGGTCTCACGAATCACCTTTAAAACAAGCTTGTTTTTTTCTAGTTCGTGATGTTTACAGGATAAGATGCAAATACTTAATATTTATTTTCAAAAATGATAATGCAAGTTTAAAAAAACAAAAACAATGACACAGTCTTCGTATGTATGTCATGCACACTCACCAGGTCCCAGGAACTGGCAGCCCCGTGCCCTGACCGCTGCCCAGAGGTTGGCGGAGAGCTGCTGGGGGTTCTGGTGCTGCAGAATGAGTTCAGTTACGGTTCGTTCACCGAGTGACCGTCCTGCCCGCACCGCCCGCACGCGGCCCTCCTCCTCCACCAGCTGGCAGTTCACCAAGGTCACCAGCTTCCTCTGCATGGGCCGACTGAGAACGCTCGGGCTGAGAGTCGCCACACCTGCAGAAGGTGACAGCTCTGTGGTGAAATAGTGTATATGTGGAACGTCAACGCAACCAAAAAAAATCTACTTTTATTTAATTAAAATGTAATTAAAAGCAAATAAATAAAACAAATAAACATCATCATTGTAGGTGGATTTAAAGGTTGCTTCCTGTATCTAATCTCCCACCACTGGTTCATGCTTTTTAGGGAATCGGACATAATGCAGGGTGAAGTCAAATGACGAATGCTACGACAGCACTGTCTGAACAAACAACCAGAAGGTCCATCTTTATTGTCCAGTTACGCAGAGAGTTGACTTTTCCTTCAGAACCATAAAAGTGCAACAGCTTTCAGGCATCATGAGAAGTGTGAGAAGCATGAATGCCAAGCCGCACGGGCAGCTTGACCACGGCCCCCGCACATTTAGTACGAATGGCTTCATTCTCTTTCACAAGATGAAGCCGAAACTCTAAAAATCTACCATCAAAAGCACACAAACCTTTTGCTCCGCTGATTGGTTTCAGGTAGAGAGCCAGCTCTTCCACGCATACCCTGCACACCTCGTAGTTCTCGACCTCTGCTGCACTGCTCAGACTCACCGGCTGCACATCTGGGACCTAACAGATGCACATCATGAGCACGCACGAAAGCACAAGAAGGAGGAGTGACGTAACAACACGCCGTATTTCCTCCTGACTCACCTGAGCTCCGACCAGCTGCAGCAGGGCACAGTTGACCGGCAGCAGGTCGATATCGGTGCTGATGGGTGTCTGATCAAAGGGGCAAGCCTTGCGGTGCAGTTTGTGTAGGCAGGTCTTACACACCGTGTGGGAGCAGCCCAGACTGATGGGCTGGTGGCCGCTGCTGTCAAACTCATTGTAGCAGATGGGACAGGACAGGAACTCTGTCCACTGGGCCGCCTGCACTGGCATCCTGCCACCACACCACCGAGGGAGGCGCCGCCGAGCTCAGGGGGAATGCATGTCAACGAGCCCCGACAACAGCTCCTGCTCGCCAGTGCCGATGATGTCTGCGAGAAACAGTTACAATTAATTAACAGGGTGGTTCATTTGTAGGTGCCATTACAGATGGGTTGTGGGCGTAATTCAGCCGATAATCCACAACTTTGCAGATTTTAGATTAGCCGGGAGGCAGAAGAGGCCAGACTACAAACAAAGGCGCCAGAACATTGCCACAGATTTAGAGCTTTAAACTGGCTCTTCAGAAACCAATGAGCAACGCCACACATACACATTCTTTCTTCTTTAGTTAAGTACACAGCCATCTGCAGCATCTCTGGTCATAAAAGTCTTAAATTTCTGTAATCTAATGTGGGCAGTTAAAGTCCTATCTCTCTCTTTAAAGTGGAGGTTGCTGAATTCTCAGCACATATTGCATTAAACGATTAAAAGCCCGTAAAGACCCTGCTGTGATCTCAATTTGCACAGCATTAAATCCATGTCTACGTTACACTCATACACACAAATGTGGATGGAACATTAGTTAAACATCACATCAAAAATGTATGATGTTAAATATATTTTGGAGCAAAAGGTCAAAGATTCTTTAAGAGCAGTGTTATAGACAGTTCAAGATTGTGTACCGAATACTAATCTGAGCGAGATCATTGTCGCATGATTCATCTGGGTTTCTCACTTTGCTCTTTAAGACAAACCTCCTCTTGTCTAATAAAAGCTGAGCTCATGCTGAATCATAATAATACTGAGGGAGCAAATCAGTGCGCAGCCAACCGATAAACACAGACGATATCCGCAGGTTGAGACAGATAAAGTCGAATAATACCAGCATCCCGTTCAAGGGAAAGTCAAGTTTGTAGGCCAAACGTTGTTTAAGTCAAATGTTCCCAAATATCAAAGCTTTTTGTTTTTGTGCAAGACTGAATTATGTCTCTGTATTTTGTCTTCAAACCTCTGAGATGCACTGCTGTACACTTTGCATTTCAAACTTTTCCCACAGCGAGTTGGGATTGAGGGTAGAGAAGTTTAAAAGGGTACTATAAAGACAGAGCAGATGGGTACGTGGGAGACATTAATGTCATCAGCCTGTTTAGATCACTTTGCTTAGTGGCGAAGAAAAAAAAGTGTCAACGACAGCTCCATTAACATATCACAACAGCTGCCTGAAAACATTTCATACCAGGAAATTATCCACGTCTTACGTAACAGTGGGCCATGCGGTACAATAGGATTTTTTGTTTCTCTTTCTATGGCCCTCCTTTATGCAATTTAATGCACAATCCCATTCACCAAAACCTTACATAAGAAAAAATAATATTCTGACTCCATTATGCAAAGTGTTACGGACACAGCATGCAGACAAGAGAGCACCTGTTGTTTTTTTTTTCGAGTCTGTTACATCTGTTCAGACTGCTCACCCAAAATAACAGCTGGTGCCCTCACAGAGCAGCTGCCATAAAAAACTGAAAACGTACATATATATTCAAATGTTTAGAGCTACAGCGAAACAATATATACACTCACACACAGAAGCAGAAGTAAAAATAGACTGACTATATGGGTTTTGAAAATATGCTGCAACCGGCATGTGTGACCACACATGCAGGAAATCTACAAAATGTACAATACATGTGTTTTTATTTGTCTATAATCAATCCCATGAAAAAAAACAAACCCTAATACATGTCTGGAAAAATAATAACCAAAAACTCAAAAACTTTTCAACATAAACAAACTTTTATGAAAAACAAACCACATTTCTTTACAATGAACATGCTAACAGAAATATTTACATTTTAACATATTACCATAAAAAGCATGTTCATACTTTAACATGCTGACAAAGAAAGCATGTTTACGCCATAACATACAGAACAGAAACAGAAAGAGAAACTGTCTATCACACCAGATAAAACAAACGCATTTCATATATCCTATCATATATTATGTCAGTTATGATACTAGTTTATATACACACCTGCCAAACTGGCCGCCTTGGCCGCGTGGACAGCGACGCTCTGTCCTCGCGCGTCATGTTTCCTTCCGCGAGGGCGCCCAAATATAACACACTACTGCAGCCCACGAGCTGCTGAAAGCGCGGTCTGATGGAGGGAGTGAGGCAACGCTCATGTGATGAAACGGGTCAACAAAAAAAAAAAGGGGGAGAAGTTTGGAGAGGTGGGGAGTTTTATCTTAGAGCCCGGATAAAAACTCCTTTCCGTGTGAGTGCACGCAGATTAGGGAGTGGTGCAGACTCTGGGGGCAACTGTTAACCGTGATTCACAGTGGCTGGAGTCACGTTGACGGCCACCTGTTCCTGCTCTGAACAACTGCTACATCCTGTTTTTTTCTTTGCTCTGCTGTCTCTGTGTGCAAAAAATAAATCCCGCAGACACAACTGGATACAAGGCTGTCGGATTAATAATATGCACAAGTACCTCAGAGCACACGAGGAGTCCAAAATAATCACAAGTACACTTGACTTCCATTACTTGCTTGAATGGCTCTCTGTGCATAATACACTGACACACAAAAAGCCCCCACAGTAGTCCCGACTAAGTCTAGTCTTGTGACAGGGAGAAGTGGGCGTGTTGTATTATTACAGGAGACCTCAACTTCCTCATCAGGCTCCTCTCTCCCTCTCTGATTCTTTTTGAAACGAGGAAATCGACCTATGAGCTCTGTTTCTATTTTCTACGCCTGCCTCCAAACCACCCAGAGAAGTGTTTGTCAAACTTTATACCTCAGAAAATATACCGTTCGGTAAAAAGTACCAGCATTATGACACAGATTTACATAAAGCAAAAAGACCTTTTTCAACTATGGACAGTTATGTAGGAGGTATATTTAGTCCTAATAAGATTATTGAGTGTTGACGGTTGTTGAATCGTGAACAAAACTGATTCAAGAGTTGGTTTAATAGAAAAGGTGAAGGTTTTTTTAATCATTCCTTTGACCTCCACTTACTATCTTACTGTCACAGTTTAGCTTGTAACCACTAAATTACTAATGCTCGCCTACAAAGTAGTTTCTGTTACTGCACCCACCTACTCGAATGCCCTAATACAGGCACATGTTACCTCACACCCATTACGTTCCTCCACTGCTTTGCCACCAAGGCAATCCAGTCTGTTGCCCCCCCTTTAGTAGAACGCGCTACCAGTTCCTATCAGATCAGGGACCTCCCTCTCTACACTCAAAATATTCCTTAAGAACCAGCTCTTCAGAGAGTACCTCCTCTCCAACACTACCGACAACTGGAGATGATAAATCAACCCCTCCTCTACAACCGTCACAGTACTCACTGCTGCACTAACATGTCCCAGTCACATTGTACCATGTTTCGCTTTTGTCAGCGTCAGCTAAATGTAAAGTTAAATGTAAGACAGATAGATATTTTATTGTGTTTACAGGGAAATGTGTTACCACAGTCGGTACATACATAAATACATAGAAACACCACGACCTAACAACAAGAAGAGACATTTAATACAGCACATTTATCACATTTATCTCTCCAAATCCTGTGCTTATGCAAATGGGTGGATGTGTGTGCAACATGCATTAACTTCTGATATTCAGGGTGGCTGTGAGGTGAAGCCTATGCGGAAATGCAGTTCCTCGAATGGCCACTTGAGGCTGGTTACAGAACAAGTCAGTCTCCATAAGTCCCCATGTTCAATTGTCAAACTTCGCAGCAGAAATAAACATGTTTACAGCCTGGTACAAAAAACAGTTTTGGTCTCTATAGCTAATTTCATCAACTGTACTGAGGGTGCTGTACCTCTACGTTGAGGTCGCGTACCATAGTTTGACAACCACTGACCTAAAGTGCTTTGGAGTGCAGAAAAAGTTGAGAGGATGTACCATTTTAAACACACCTTATCACCAAGAAAGATGCAGCACATTGAGTTTTCCACTTCTAAGAACAAGATATCCCCTAAAAAAATTGCTGAAAGAAGGCTTTGTAGAACCATAAGCTGTGATTTGATGTAGTGGCCTATTGAGCCACCCACTCTAACCGAGCCGAGGATGAGAAGTACATTGCGTCTTTACAGCCAAAAGTTGGCAAGCTATCATCTGGCTCAGGACAGTGAGTCCTCACTTGGTCCCCCCCTCACACCTCCCTCTGTGTGGGGGAGGGCATCTGGAGTTTCCTTTGGCATGTCTCAGAGAGAGACAGACAGAGATTGTTTTGAGAGAGTGTTTTTCCGAACATTGAGGTAAGAACATTTTTACAATCGAACCACATTTGGCCCATCCTCGTTTTTCAGGGGCCTTTGTTAGCTCTGGACTCTTGTTCAAGCTTATAATGAGTCTCATTTGTGGATTGAGGTTAGGTTAACCCAAGGTGACTAAAGGTTGATGGTCTCACATTGCCAGATCTTCTCACCATGTTTGAGCGTCGCTTAAAGGTCAGGTGGACTCATCATGGTACAGCTGGGAAAAGCCATGTTTTACTCTGTTAAGATCACTACAGCCAATGGGAGGCTTAAGAGCAAGAGCTAAGGTTGGAAGGGATGTATCCTCACACTCCACATGTATGTATGTGTTGCTTTTTATGTGTATCCTTGCGTACATTAGTGTCTGGCAAGTGGCAATCTCTGCAGAAGTGCCAAAAACCGCAGTTACTCGAACGGCCACTTGAGGCTGGTTACAGAACAAGTAAGTCTCCATAAGTCCCCATGTTAAAATGTCCAACTTCACAGCAGAAATAAACATGTTTACAGGCTGGTACAAAAAACAGTTTTGGTCTCTAGCTAATTTCCCCGTTCATGACAACTGTACTGAGTCTGAATTTCAATTTAACTCACCTGTTCAAATGATATTAAGGCTTTAGGTCATAATAATTAACAGCGTTGCTGCTTTGATTGACTGATTGGTGCCGCTTTGGTCTCAATAGCTAATTTCCCTGTTCATGACAACTGTACTGAGGGTGAATTTTTATAATACTCACCTGTTCAAATTATATTAAATTGCTGTGCTGTGCCATGACATCTAACTGTCACTTTGCAAATCCAGCTTGAGTATTTCTGTAGGCCCAGCGGAGTGACTTGGCACAGTTACCTCTATTGTACCCCAGTATCTGTAGAGAGAGACTCCTCAGGGACAGCAGTGCCACATTAATCTGTGTATAAAGAAGGTGACTAATGGGTCTGTGTTATGAGGAAAGCAGAGCATTTGGACTTTTGCGGCAACTTCAAGCCGAACAGCCTTCGGTCGATTTAAAATTAGAAACATACTAAGCTGTTACGACGTGTCAGTTAAACTGACATCATAGATTAGCTCTGACGGCTCGAAAGTTAGGGCCCGCAAAGTGCATCAGACAATTCTGACATGAGGATCTGTGTTGCACGTCATCCCCTCTCTCTCCCTCCATGTTTCCTGTCAATCTCGACTCTCAACTCTCAAATAAAGGCAAGAAAATGTCATAAAGAACCTCTCAGAGTTAGATATTTGACTAGTTGATAGACCCACGACAACCAGTGGGAGCACTAAGGGACAAGCTGTCTCAGACTGATGAACAGTCATGCTCATATTGTCCCCAAACCTTCCTGCTACACATGCACATGTGTGTGTAATTGTGTGTAATTATATATAGCACATTTCTAGTCTTCTGACCACCCATTCATACACTAATGGCATTAGCTGCCATGCAAAGCGTCAACTGCTCATCAGAAAGGGAGCGCACACTTTCACACAGTGACGGCACAGCCTTCGGGAGCAATTTGGAGTTTGGTATCTTGTCTAAGGACACTTCGACATGCACACAGCTTATCTTTTGATTAGTGGAAGTTCAACCTCCAGAGGAAAAGCCGTGCACAGAAAAATAAAAAATACATGGATGCATGTGTTGAACAGTGGAATCTGGAGTAATATGAGGCCTGGCGGCTTCGTCTCACCATCACCATAACCCCAGAATTAGAACAAGCCATGTAGTGTGTGTGTGTGCGTGTGAGAGAGAGACACATAACTGTGTGTGTGTCGGCAGTAAACCCAGCCCGGTGTAAATCAGCACAAAACATTGAACACGTTAGTGATTACTGTTTCATTTTGTCATTTAAGACACGACTGTAATTGCACTTTACTCATTTTAAGAAACATGTGCAACGTGTGCACACACACACACTATGTTAATGAGCCTGTTTTGGTATTTAAACAAGTTCAAATATCTCTCATGACTCACTTTCCTTCACTTTCGGAAACATGCAGACGACCTTTTGAATTCCTCCCCGAAATATGTTTAGCATGCATCACGCGGTCCCCCTCGACAACATGTGCTAAAACCAACATTTTAACATAATCTCAACCGTAGAGTTTTCGTCGCGGCCTTCTGGGAACAACATGGTGAGTATCACAACAGGACTGAAACTTCACACCCACCGTACGGCTGAGAAAAACCCTGAGATACAATACTGTAAGAGGTACATAAACTCAGCGCTTCAGTTTAGACACATTTCTGATGATGGCGAGGTGAAATGATTGCATTTATCTCAGCTGTTAGGTAGTTTAGGAAGCAGAACCTGTCATCTGTAAAAATGTAAACAATGGTTGTAACCACAGCGAGCAGATAAGAGGCGAAGAGAAAGTTAAACTTTAACCCCGAGGAGTGAGGATGCTTGTTAACCTTTTGAAAGGCTGAAGTTTACAGCACTCTGGGAAGTGACAGAGGACTAATGCACTTGCAGTCCGCAATGAAAAAAAATCACATAAAATGATATTGCTGCTTATTATCGCACACCATTTTGAGTTTTTGTGTGGCAACACTTGGCTGTAATGGAGCTGAAGCAAATGTTTTAATTCCATTATTTATTACGGGATTACTACAGTTGTTTCAGCATGCCGGCTCCCTTGTTTCTGAGCGTACAGTGGGGGTATGTGGGTCTGTGTGATTATTTATTCATTATGCCTGTCATGACAGCGTGTGGGGGTAGTTTCTGGATGGGAGGCAGGGCAACCATACAGCTCACAAGCTGCTGTATTACATGGTGCCTATAGCATATTCCTACTTTATCGCCCCTTTAGTTATGCAATCTTACTGGAACCATCATGGATGATTATGTCAGAATATCAGGTTGCTTTCAGTTGCAAATCAGCAGGTTATAGAGTAACCTCCAGCATGACAGGCTGCTGCACACTTAAACTTTATGATGGCACGTGTCACACCGAAGGCTCCAGTAAATAAATATCAAAACACCTGAACATGGAAACTGCTCAAGCCGAAGGCGCTTTGAGAGCAAAAGTGATGCTTCGACTATGAATTTCATATTTGTGCAATCATGCTTGGGAGCTATCATCAGCCATTACTCCACCATTGCAGCAGCATGATTTACAGTTTCATGTTGCTTTACAGCATGCAATGACTGCCTCATCACTTTCTAGAAAAAATAAAAAATAACTGGTTTGCATTGGTAGCTGTGGCTGTGAGCTATGTGGGCCCATGTTTTCAATACAACCAAGCCTTCTTACAAATATTCCTCCAGCACCAGTTGCTAGAAATTGCTGATGAGCTACACCAGGTCTAATGGTATAATAATGTTCATGATCTGTAGCTGCTAAAGGTGATATCATATTCAGCTGAGGGAAACAAGAAAACAGTGTGAAAATATCAAGATCAAAATGTCAAACACACCAAACAAAAATCTCGATCAGAGGGAGCAGGAGAAAGTAGCGCACACCTCTGGATAAGTCACTTACCTCACGCACTACACCAGAGCGCCAGAATAAACATATTCATCCACAGAAGCGCATCAGTATAATTTAAAAAAAACACAAAAATCCTTCGTCAGTTGCAAAACAACCGCAGCAGCCAACCCATGGAGATCATCCGTGATGTGAGAGCGATGTGGCGCCGCATTTCAGCGCATTAGAGACAGGTCCCTTGGTCCAGTTTTGATCCTCTGCCCCCCTTTTCCGACAGTATATGACGGGCACGTCCGCTCAGGTACAGTGAGCCACACACTCGCTCTTTGGCAAACCGGGGCTGAGATGTGATGGTGGTATCGCTCCGCCAGTGATGGTGTCTGAACTGCGCCTCAGACTCACCACCGGGCTGCTGCTGCTGCTGCTGCTGCTGCTGCTGCACCGCTCCGCATCACGCACAGGCCCGCTCCGCCCGAGACGCGGTTTTTCTTAACCCACCGACGGGTTCAACAAAAAATACTTGTCAGAGAAGCGGCGGCATGGGGGGGGGGACTAGTTTAATGTTGTGAGCAAGGATAAAAAGATGTAAAGGGGCAAGCCGGAACAAGCCGCTTTTCGAGGCGTGGGCTGCTGCCTGGCTTTAAAGGAACAGACCGAGAGCGCAGCAGAGGATGCGCTTCGGCAAGTGCGTCTGTCAAGAGGAAGTTCACACGCACACACGCACAGACACGCACATACACACTCTATTTAATGCAGGCCCGCGTTTAGAGAAGTGCAGTAGCGGAAGAAAGAACAAGCATAACTCAGCTTGTCTTCCCCTATTATTTATAATGTTTACCTTCCCATAATATGAGCATAAATACCTCTGATGTGTCTCTGGAAATGTTTGAATAACACACACACAACAATGGTTTAAATTAAAGCAACATCATGTAACTTTTCTGACATTAAAATAAAAGATTTTAAATCATTTAGACACCACACTGAGTTGTAACCAGGTGGATGGTGACTGTCATTTCCACTCTGTGCCCTGTTCATCTGTTTCTGCACTAGTGCACCAGGTAGAAGTACACAGTGCTTTATGGTACAAGTTTCACACCACCAGCTATTTCACTGATTTATGTAAAACTGGGTTTCTCCTCTGATTTCCTTCCGGCTGCTCTGTTTCTACTCTGGTAACTGTAGCTGCTGTTAGCTAATGCAGGATCCGTCTGTTAGCCGGGTTGCCTGGACCGGGAGAGTGCTAGTGTTTGTCCTGCATGCATTTTGGATCACCGGGTGGAGAAGGTTTTCAGGCCCGGGGCTTGTGGAGGAATGCTGACAGGGAGCAGAGCCTCTTTGGACACACTGGCAGAGGTGAAGAGGCTGAAGAGGACGTTGACGAGGCAAGGCTAAGTCAAGTAATGACAGAGGCAAATAGGACGTCGACGGAAGAAACTAAGAAGACAAAAGTAGAGAGTGAACGACTAATAAGTAACATTAGCTGACTCTTGTGTTGTTGCACCTGGTTGATGTTTGGCTGTTTTGGCTGGAAGGTTGTCAACTCACATTTCATGGCTACATGAGCACACATACCGCAAAGGAGCATGTGTTGAATAGAGGAGTGTACAGCTGTCAATATTCACAACAGTGGCATCGCAACCCGAAACTGGCGGCAATACACTAATTTCTACCCACTGTCGCTATAAATTACAGTTATTATTAGCCTGTTACAGTATTCTGTAGAAGCCACGCAAAGCCAGTCTCTAAGTACTCACATCATGGCCAATGAAACCCTGAATAATGATGAATGTAGCCTAGTGTGGTTAATCCTGTTAGTCGGATAGCTTCATCCTACACATGATAATAGACTTAGTCTGACATCTCAATAGTATTTAACAGACTCATTGTCCAGTATTTATAATTGCGCCACACTGCCATAATAACTGACCTGCTGTTCACTAGGTGGTGAATCTATTCATTATGAGGATTTAATGTGATTACAGTTTACTGTGATGCACATTGGAGGGTGCAGTTGGTCGCGCTGTTGCCTCACAGCAAGAAAGTTCCTCGTTCAAACAGTCCAAAGACATGCCGGGTAATTAGTGCCAATAAACAGCCGGTAGTTGTGACTGTGAGTGTGAATGGCTGTTTGTCTATGCGTTTGTGATGAACAGGTGATTTGTCTAGGGTGCACCCTGCCTCTCGCCCAGTGCCAACTGGGATTGGCTCTATGATAAGGAAAAGCAGTTATGAAAAATAGATGGATGGAATTAACTGTCATATCCACAACCTCACTGTTGTGACCAGAGTCTTAATAGTAGAGGGAAAATACATTTCTCAAGTCTTACACCTTAGTTAATGAGAAATTGAAAATTGGAAAAAAAATCACTGGGGACAAGCAAACCATTAGGTTCCTCAATGTTTTTTGTTTATTGTTCTATTATGTGTCCCGATTTGATTTATATTAATATTGTACAGGCAAATACACACACCCCCAATCTTCATCAACTTTATTTTCTGCACAAACGACTTATAAGATTTGCATTTCTCTTGAACTCTAATGAGTCCTGTGCTGCCCTGATCAGAAAACAGATATATGACACAAATATTTATCAAATATTTGTATATGCAAAATATGATGTTGCCTTTTTATCGGCCATCATCATTTAACAAATTCTTCATTCTTTGAATTCCCAAATTCAAAGTTTGCTATCTTAAAAATGCCTTTTTTTTCTTATTATTATTATTCTTATGCACTTTTAGTTTTTATTAGATTTAATTATTTATTAGTTTTTATGTTCTTATTATTTATTCATTATTTGGATTTTATGCAGTCTTATGTGTGTGAAGATAAATAAATAAAATAAATAATAGATAAATAAAGTGAGACGTGCTTCATGGCATGATGCTCTATTCTTCTAGTAAGACAGGGAGTACTGAGGCCTGAGAAAGACGATCCTTGTCAGCAACATATAAGATGTACTACTGAACATGCAGCAGGATGTTGGCGTGATACTTTTGACTAGATTTCCGTGGTAACAAATGGTGTATAATGATTCCGGCTGATTCAAATCTTCCTGTCTAAATGATAGTATCTCGTTATTACGAGATATTATCTCGTTATTACGAGATATTATCTCGTTATTACGAGATATTATCTCGTTATTACGAGATATTATCTCGTTATTACGAGATATTATCTCGTTATTACGAGATATTATCTCGTTATTACGAGATATTATCTCGTTATTACGAGATACTAAGTCGTTATTACGAGATATTATCTCGTTATTACGAGATACTAAGTCGTTATTACGAGATATTATCTCGTTATTACGAGATACTAAGTCGTTATTACGAGATATTATCTCGTTATTTCGAGATAATAAGTTGTTATTTTGAGAAAAAATAAATTGAATTTTTTTTTATTTTTTTTAAATTTTGAAAAATATCTCCTGATTCGCAGTCTCCGTGCTCGCCTGTGTGACACTCCATCTGGATCCAGAAGACTTAGTACCTTGGCTTGGTTCACTCGTGTTCTGTTAAACAACTCTGCAGGATACCAAAGGTAAGCTTTTATGGAACTTTGCTGTGCCGCATTCTTCTCAGTGTACATACAACATCTCAGGCTAGCAAATCTTTCTTTAATTTTTTTTACCCATGATAAGCCTCATCTAGGCTAGGCAACAAACTCAACTTGGGAACCTAGGTCACTGTTACAGAGAAAGATTTTTGTTAAATATCCCACCTGGTGAACTATTATTATTTTGACTTAGCCTCAGAAAACTATTTTTTGAAACATACTTTAATGGTTTAAACTTTATTTATCAGGGGTTTTAGTTTATTTTAGGAAGAGCCTGCTACACTCACATAATACCACACATTTCCACCTGTATACACACAGATCATCTCACCTCTGCTCCTCTGGAACAGTTGAGGGTTGAGGGCCTTACTTAGGGAGACTTTAGCAGTGTTTTTTTTTATCTTAATGCTCTATCCTTGCAGCTTGACATCTTGCCAAATAAGCACATTGACTCATTGGTACAGTCATGGTCACGCCTGCATCTTACATAATATTATAATACCAAATAAAATGTAATATGTAATGTAATAATAACTCCTTTTATCTCTTTATCCGCCACTATTCCTCCACTGTCCCCATTGTCTCCATCTTTCCCATATTTTATACCTCTCAGTCTCTCATTCGTAATGGAAGTGCCCCGAATGCATACAACTGTTTCCGTGTGCGTCTGTGTATGTGTGTCAAATTTGTCAACCTAATTTCTTCAACATCTCATCGCATACTGTATAAAATAAAAGGCTATTGTTCACTAACGAGGAGGCAACTTGTTCTGAGGAAGAGCTATTTGAGTTTAAGATGCACGCACTACACATGCTTTAGTATATATTTGACTGTATTTCTATGTATTCTCTGTTCCTGTTTCTCGTTCACGCACACACAAACACTTTTACCCACACTAATTCCTGTACTACATACACACCCTGTCATGCGTTCATGATGTGCACACAGTCAAATTTCAAATCCACGGTTCCTTGAGTGCCCCGAGGAGGTCAACGACTACTATTCCATTCACAGAGATGAGTAACGATTACATTTCTGGTCTGGAAAGAATACAGGAAGGAGAAAAGGATACGAAGGGAAAGAATGGAGTAAAGGAGTGCATGGAAACCCTCTCAGCCATGCGGGAGAACCCACTCACATATAACGTAATGCTCAGCCAGCTGCACAAATGTCGGGTCAAATGGAGAAGCAAGGGATGTCTAAGAAGCCTATATTTTATCATGCAGTATTCGGTCTGTCCAAAAAAAATAGCAAACAAGCAGATGAAATTAATCTTTTAAAAGGAATTTAATGTATTTTATCAAGTTTTCTCCATAATCTACTGCAGTAATTACAGAAATGTTGCAGTTTACATAGTTACATGTGCCCTATATTCTTGGTAAAACCAATAAATATAATCTTTGGTTGTAGAGGCAGCAGAGGCACAAATTTATTTGGCTGTACACACACTATAAAATGCAGGAGAACTCTTAGAGTTGTTGGAAACAATGCCTAGCTCAACCCTATAAGATGGTTAAAAACAATCTATCATAACAGGAAGTAATACATTTTTAATTGAAATACTACATCTCAGAGTCAAAGTAACGAGTGTCATGTTGCTTATTTTGCTTTGTGGTACCTTATTCGGCATAAATATAACTATAAAAAACAACTGCCTTCATTAATTTGACTCTTAAACTGCTGTTTATTGTCAGTCCACAACTTCCTCAAGCACGTTTTGCAGGCTACTCTTACCATGAATGTCCTTCAGGTGGCGCCTGAGACCTGGCTTTACTGCAAAGTGCACAGCACAGTAGATGCACTTATGAGGTTTGTCTCCTGTGTGCACGTTCAGGTGGTCCTGCAGGGTTGCCTTTTGAGAAAATGTCTTGTGGCACAGCGGGCATCGAAAAGGTTTGACACCGGCGTGTAGGTGTATGTGGCGGGTCAGGTTACTCTTCTGGGAAAAGCCTTTCCCACACACCAAACACAAGTGCTGTCTGTGCTCCTTCAGGTGGCCCACATAGCTCTCCAAGTGCTGGAAGACTCGGTCACACCTCCTGCACAGGTACGGCCTCTGAACCAACGTTCCGTCTGAATGTTCTGTCAGCTCATCTCCGGAGCGGTGACTCTTCGCTTCGGAGAGGCAAAGTAGATTGGAGTCCATCAGATGTCCACATTCTCGCAGTCGAGCTGCCAGTAAAACCATTTTCTCCTCTTCTGTTTTGTCCTGCCCTGCTTCTTCATCTTGGTTGTGGGAGCTGTCCACTAATTCTTCATGTTGACTAGAAGTTCCGCTTGATAATGGACGTGTGTGATCTCGGACAGCTGCAGGAGGATGCAGCATACATCCTAAGAGACCTGTGATGTGGTCATATTGATCTGTTGGCTTGTCTGTGTGAGCAGGCTGGATTTCTCCACTTTCCTCTGCTGCATCTTCTGTTTTTGTCCAAGCCACACTCCTGTCCAGTCTGACCTCCTTTTGCCCAACATCCACTTCAGCTCCCTTGCTGACCTTTGACTCTGACTTAATCACGGTCACTCCCTCTTCCTCTGTATTTGCTTCCTCGATGCTGCTGCTGCTGCTGCTGGGCTGGCCTGCTTCCCTTTCCTTCTGACATTTGACGCTTTCTTGCTGCTCGATTGTCTTCACCTTTAAGTCATCCTCCGGTTTAAAAAAAGCCAGCTTGGGACTGAAGTACTGGGAGACGGCCTCAGCACACTTCTCCACCACCTGACTCATTTGGAGCGCGCTGGCAGCGGTCAGGTAGGTCACCAGCTCTCTCAGAGGGACCTTCAGTCATTGATTTATCATGGAAACCAAGAAAAACAGAGAATCAATAAAAAAACAAGACCACAAACACAATTTAAACACACACGCAAGAACAAAACTAGAACCAGTCATCAACTTTCGTATGACAAAACGCCCACTCTTTTATTGTTAGTTATATTTGTTCTTTATTTTTAGATACCACCTCTAAGAGGCCGGTGTAGCAGGACAGGAGAAGCCTCTTGCCGACCTCCACGCTGGAAACAACACCGACTCTCAGCTCAGCTCGGCCTTTGTGGAGCAGGAATTGGTCACGTAGGAAATCTGAGGATGCCGCGAGCACGACCCTGTGACCGTGGAAAGGGAGAGGCCGGACTGCGGCGCCTCGTGGACCCCCAAGGAGCAGTTTGATATCACAGAAGCGGTGCTCCTCTCTTAGCGTATTAATTTTGCTGAGGATGGAGTCACAGTGGGTGGGGAACTGAAATTGTAGCGTGTCAGAGGAGCTTGACATGATGGTCTATCTGGATTTAAAAGAATATTTGGTTCACAGTTTGTAAGAGCGTGAATACAGAAGTTGTGCTACCTGTAGTTGAACAATATGAGTACATTTCAAATCAATGTGATCTTAAAATACATACATAAGGCCACCTAGTCACCTGGCTACCCACTGATCCACAACAAAATCACAATCTCCACATCCTATCATCATCATCACAAGATGATTTTGGTCTGCTATTAAGCAAAATTTACGCTACAGCCAGTTGAATACTAGAGACAGATCGAGAACACACATGAACGTGACGATGCAGCCCTACTGTACCTTTACTGCAGGCTCATCCCGAGATGATGGATCCGGCGTGTGAAAGTAGCTGCTTTTCTTTGTTAAAAGCCACAAGTAACTTAGAGGACAGTGAGCGAGTGCTCGCCTGGCGCCAGTTTAACCACGGTTGGGGTTAGAATTAGAAAAAAACGTTAAAGGGCTACACATGCAGAAGGAAGGATGAGATGCATCTTTTAGCGGTGGAGCAACAGTCATCCCGGCTTCCTCTGGTTTTTCTGCTGAGAAGCTTGAATTTAGACAGCAGTGTGTGTGTGTGTGTGTGTGTGTGTGTGTGTGTGTGTGTGTGTGTGTGTGTGTGTGTGTGTGTGTGTGTGTGTGTGTGTGTGTGTGTGTGTGTCTTGCAGAAGCACACTACTTAACCCTGTCAGTACCTTTTATTTCACCCAGGTTTGTACAAAGGCACCAAGGTGTCCTGAAATAATGGACGAGTTTTAATATATCTAAGTGATAAAGCTAAGACCTTTTCATTCTGTGAGTAAAAGAGTGTGCACAGAGTGCACACTCTTTTACTCACAGCAAAGCATCATGGGTCAGAAACATACCTACCTAGGCTACTGTGGAAAATGACTAAGCTACGGTCTGCAGCCACGTTTGGGCTGGGCTGCATTTCTCACTGTATTTGAGGTTAAATGTGACGTGTGCCAAACCACATTCATTACTAATTAATATTTTAATTGTGTTACATTTTAGAACCAGAACCATCACAGTTTCTTTTGTTTACATATGTTAAACTGAGGACAGGAAGAGAGGCGAAACAGAAGTTGCAGGTGATTAAATTACAAAAACATAATTTTGGACACTTTCAGGGCAAAACTCTAAATGTTGTCTTCGCCCACACAAACAGCCCCGTCTCTTAGAGGTCGCACACAAAATATGTATTTATTGAATGAATCCTAAAGAGAAAGTATGTGAGGACAGTTAGTAGTTGAATGAGGTCTAGAGCTGGTAAACTTATGACCTTGAATCAGCATTATTCCAGAGGACATGGATTTTTTCTATTTTTATTTTTTCTGGGGTTTTTTTTTTACAGATGTTGAGAAAAGGGACTAACTTCACAGACAGTTAGGGAGTACTCCATTTTTTTATTTTTATCTTTCTGGTTATCTTGCCAAAAGTGAATCTTCCAAAGGATTAGTGTCCCGTCCAAGTTTCATCAGATAAGAGTAATGTGCTTTCAATCAAAATTAATAGAGTTAACACGACTGTTGCAAGGCAAGGTGCAGGGTAGTGTGGAAGAACATGTGGAAGAGTTACATTTATTTTCAAGCAAACAAAGACAGATTTCACAGACCATCCACAGGTTTCTGAAGAGCAGTTTTTAATCTCCGTTGACATTTTGGTAGTCCTGTCTCATTTTTAGATCAGTCTACCGGCAATGGGCAAAGATGTGGAGCGTTGGTGGACGTGAGGTCTAAGCAAGCCACCTGTAACAGCACCCACCTGTCAATCTAAGCAGCTACGCTGCTGATTATGCATAACTTTAAGCCTTAATATAACTTGAACAGGTGAGTTATATAAAAATTCACCCTCAGTACCGTTTTCATCAACGAGAAAATTAGGTATAGAGAGCAAAACTGTTTTTTCTTTTGTAAACATGTTTATTTCTGCTGTGAAGTTTTAACATGGTGACTTATGGAGTCTCTTCTATAGTCAGCCTCAACAAAAGAAAGGAGTTCTGTTGTCTCACAGAGAAGGTGATACCATAAATAAAATCATACCATTCTTCTATAGACGGGCTGCTTTAAGCCATTTCTTTTTGCTTTTAGACAGCTAAATAAGTCTTATCACTCAAGTGATACATGAGAACTACTCTTTAAGTTTTATTTATCATCTACAAATATTAAAATAAAACACCTGTTTGCTACTGCTTAAAGCAGCCTGTCTTATCTGCTAACTCAGTCAAACTATCTCCAAGAGGTGGACCTAGATATCTTCCGATGAAGTTAGGAAGTACCGATGAAGTTAGGAAGTTCCGATGTAATCAGACTTTCTCTGTAATGCAATTATTAGCTTCTCTTTCTTATTTGTGTTTAATGTAGTTGGTACCTGTTGTTATAACTCCTTAAAGCCGCCTATAAAATGTTAAAATAAATCTAAGCTCTGAGTCCACCCTGCGGGCACTAATAAAACATTTTTTAGTGTCTCTGGAATAGAACTGTAAAAATCTAAAAAACATTGCTATTGTTCAAGCCATGTAGTCTTTTCAGTGCTTCAGAGCTATACTCACTGAAACAGATAAGATACATAAGATGTTCACTTTTACTAATTCAGTGGTGACTCAGTTGGTTCATATTTACACTATCAATGTTTGGGCATGTTTACTCCGAAACATCTCATGTAATCCAAGCCCAGATTTAGTTGAAAGGTGGGACTTTTATTTTTCGTTCGGCCTATAGTTAAAACTAAGTATTTGGGTCTTTTGAACATTCAGTTTGTACCCTGAGACCATCCCAAAGAAGGATAATAATTACAATGTTGAAGTCTCTGTATGTGACTACACAAGTTTAATAGGAAGTTTTATGTTCATATGATTTTAACAGTCGGGATGAAATTTCATCCAGTTTAGTGAGTAAGAACTCAAAAGAAAAAAAAATCCACCTTCAGCTGCACTCCACCGGCTGTATTATGTACGACCATTTTGCAAATGGGGTCAAAAAGTGAGATGTGACGAAGTTATTTATTTATTTTTGTCCAGCCAAAGCTTTATTAGCAGTAAACCCCTTTGTCCTCTGATGTAAATATGGCTTTAAGTTTTCCAACCAAATCCATAA
The DNA here is from genome assembly GCA_004119915.2 of Collichthys lucidus. Taxonomy (NCBI): domain Eukaryota; kingdom Metazoa; phylum Chordata; class Actinopteri; family Sciaenidae; genus Collichthys; species Collichthys lucidus. Next base: position 19,932,796 of record CM014093.1, on the reverse strand, counting down.
TTGGCAGAGGCACTCTTTAATTTTTTTATCTACATACATTTATATGAGGCTGAGTGAAAAGTCAAACATGACTGTTACATCTTCAACACTCCTGGATAAAAAGTTTTGGCTGTCTCATTTGATTTGTATTCAGGTCATGTAGATCTGGAGTTCTCGAGGAAGCTCTGTCGTGTTCTCACAGGATGCTTTAATATCTGTAAATCAAAAAAATCATCCACTGGATTGCATAAATCTATTAAGACAACAAAGGGAAGTGGATCTCTTTGACAATATCATCCTGTTTGCTATTTTACTCCCACTTGCACTTGATCCAATAGAACAACTCTGCCATAAATTCAGCTTTTATGAGGCTTAAACATTATGTGAGGTATTCATTTTTACTATTATGTTTTTTTTTGAGGTTGTAGTTTGCAGTAGTGTTAAACTGGACTGTATTCTAGAGTGAGAGAACCTCTCTGACAGTGTCAACACATATTATACACTAATGAAAACATATTCATAAATAAATTGTATTCCATTCTTGCCAATAAATACTCAAATCTAAATCCTACGCACTCCACCAGCTGTCTTATGTATTACCATTTTGCACTATCTCAGAATTTTTATGTTTTATGTTTGGGCATGTTTACTCCGAGACATCTCATGTAATCCAAGCCCTGATTAAGTTGAAAGGTGGAACTTTTATTTTTGTTCGGCCTATAGTTAAAACTAAGTATTTGGGTCTTTCAGTTTGTACCCAGAGACCATCCAAAGAAGGATAATAATTTCAATGTTGAAGTCTCTGTATGTGACTACACAAGTTTAATAGGAAGTTTTATGTTCATAAGATTTTAACAGTCGGGATGAAATTTCATCCAGTTTAGGAGTAAGAACTCAAAAGAAAAAAAAATCCACCTTCAGCTGCACTCCACCGGCTGTATTATGTATGACCATTTTGCAAATGGAGTCAATGGAGATGTGACAAAGTTATTTATTAAGACAAAGCTTTATTTGCAGTAAAACCGGCTGAGTGAACAGTCAAACATGACTGTAACATCTTCAACACTCCTGGAGAAAAAAGTTTTGGTTCTTACAGGATGTTTTTATAGCTGTAATACCATTAAATCTAAAAAATCATCCACTGGATTGCATAAATCTATTAAGACAACAAAGAGAAGTGGATCTCTTTGACAATATCATCCTGTTTGCTATTTTACTCCCACTTGCACTTGATCCAATAGAACAATTTTGCCATAAATTTTTATGAGGCTTAAACATTATGTGAGGTATTGTAGGTAGGTGTTTTCTATTGAGGTTGTAGTTTGCAGCAGTGTTAAACCGGACTGTATTATAGGGTGAGAGAACCTCTCTGCCAGTGTCAACATATATTATACACTAATGAAAACATATTAATAAATACATTGTATTCTATTCCTACCTTTAATCAAATATATAGTATATAGTGTTAACAAAACTGAAACATTCACTTCATCTATCTATCTATCTATCTATCTATCTATCTATCTATCTATCTATCTATCTATCTATCTATCTATCTATCTATCTATCTATCTATCTATCTATCTATCTATCTAATAAAGTGGTTGGACAGTGAATATTGATACTGTATATGATATTACTGTAATAATACAGTAATTTATCTGACATTTATTAAGTAAAAGCTCAAATACAGACCCCAGCCAGTTATCTCTAGCTTCTTTTTTTATTATTCTAAGGTTTTCATGTCCATAAACACAGACGCAAAAGTGCATTCAAAACAATGTCATGTCCTGCAAAGTAGTTTCTGGGAATAAACAGACAATCTTGTGCACACACACACAAAAAAAGCTTTCTGTGTCAAACACGGAAGAAGTGAAGGGCACAATGCTGCTCCGCCCTCACCACCATCATCATCATCGCTGTCGTCGTCACCATCATCATCATCATCATCCTCCTCCTCGCATAGTATATCATTGTGTAGCGCTCATATGAGGAGACAAACGACGAGGGTGAGTGGAAGTGGTAGTTTACGGGTTTTTTCTTCTTTTCTATTTTTTTTTTTTTTGCTACAACAAGCGTGCGTAAATGAGCTCGAGGTGGTGGCCGAAACGAAAGTAGTTCAATGGAAATAAAAAATAGAAAAAGAAAAAAAAGATGAAGTGAAGACGAGGGGATGGCAGTTAACGGCGCTCGGGCACTTTTGTTGACAGCGGACGTCAGCAGTTAGGTTTGGTGGACGTGGAGGAGGAGGAGGAGGAGGAGGAGGAGGAGGGCTTTGGCTGGATAGACGCACCGTCTCTCTGTGTATGTGTGTCTATGTGTGCGTGTGTTGGACTACAAACCTGGTTTGATTCAGTAAAAAGTCAAACAATCCCCCCAACAGGACACCAGAAGACAACACACAGGGTAAGTTTCTAAAGTGTGTGAGTTCCTTCTTCACACTTCAGCTGAAAACACACACAGTCTGTCAGATGAGCTCCAACTCAAACACTGTGAATTAAAACTGTTTTCATCCTGACTGACATGTTAAATATGAATCCATTGACAGGTGTGACAGATGCAGTTATGAGAGGTTTTAATGATCAGTTTAAATGTTTGAACTTGCACTGAAATCCATGTTTGATCACAGGCACGATATGGTTAAACTACACACTTCGAGTTTTTGTCTCTGAATGACAGCTGTGTACTGCAATTTCTTATAATATAAGACATTTCTTATAATATAAGAAATTGCAGTATGATATATTATATCATATTTCTGTGGCGTCGGCCTGGCTCAGTTATCGGCCAGTATCTCCAGTCCATTCTGGGAGGCGTTCATACATCTTTACAGGTTGATGCTGTTGAATTATTTATTATTATTTGTTATATTACATTGATCTTACATTGAGCCGAGCATCATAAAACCTTCAGGTTGGTGTTTACTGCAGGGCTGTTGGATGTAATATTATGAACAAAGTGGTATTTGAGTATTTGTTTAGTGTGTTTATGGTGCTGTCACATGATTTATGGAGCTGGGGTAATTCTCTTCAGAGCAGTCATTTTCCAGTTCAAGCTTGATGATGTTGGGTGTTGTTTGAAATGTCTTAGTCATCCCCAACTAACAATACTAATCTGGATTCTCAAATTGACTGTATACTTTGTTCAGGGGACTACGTCACTAAAGGGAGCAGATAGACTGTTAACTTAACTTTTAGTACAACAAGGCGATGAGATTAGTTTTAGATCTGTTGAAAACAGTGTATTGTTTTTTATGTTTCAAAAAAATATGATTCTGATTGATGTTTAGGTCTTTACTGGAAGAGCATAATCAGTGACATGTATGGGGAAAGTACATTATTATTTTTTTTGCATCAGGGATCATGTGTGACATTCTGCAAGGTTTATCCAGGTCACATACAAAGAACTGCACTGTCAGCTGCCGTAATGGAGGGAAAAAAAACAAAAAAAAACCGAGTTGGCTAGTTCACAGTGGAACAAAATAGAAACATCAAAGTTACAGTCACTGCTTTTTCTATGTCACGCCAAAACGGTGCAGTCTTAGGAGTACTGGATTATAGACAGACGTGCAGCTAAGTCTGTACTTAAGAGAATGAAGACGTCCCACACTGTGGTGTGGTTTAGGGTAAACTGAAATGTGAAATTGCCCCGTGTTTCCCCAAGCCTTGATTCATTTATTTTTTGCAGCATGCTAAGCCTAACTGAAAAATCCATACCAACACACAGTGAGTGACTTCTGTGATGTCTGTAGTCCTTAACGGGTTATTGAACCATTTGGAGGATTGCTTTAAAAAAAATCTTTTTTCATGCCACTGTGTTGTTCGTAGCTTCTAAACACAGTGACAGCACTGTGCATGCGAAACGTTAAGTGCCAACATACTGTGCAGCAAGGATAAGGGAAATGCCTGTGTCCATCTGCCTTTGAGTCTGTTCTGTACATTTTGTTAATGAGGTAATGTGAAAAGGGATGACAGAACGGGGAAAGCCAGCAGCATTTGTGCAGCTTAAAATACATTTTATTACTCCAGCGCACCCTCAGGATATGGAGACATAACATATTCATTGTTAAAGCGGCTAAAAAGGAATTGATATGTTGTGTTGGTTCCGGTGGCTCCTGTCTGTGGACAAAAGGCAGCAGTGTTTCCACCTCCTCAACCCGTTCGCCTCAAAGGGGAATCCGGCTGAAACTGACCCGCTGGCAGTCATCAGGAATAACTTTACAGAATTAACCGATCTCCATGCTGATGGTCCTGTTTGCTAATGTAGGTCATTACAACACGTCTGTATTAAAACTGTACCGTTTCAGGTAAAAACTCGTGGTATATTGTGTCTGCACTGAATAAAGACTACAGAGCAGAGACTGAATTGATCACAGTCATGTGTGGTAGTAAGAAATGAGTGGCTATTTGCTACCATTCGTATTGTAATGATAAGATAAAGAATCATTTATTACGTTGTCTTCTCAAATCATCACAGTACACTGTCTGGCTACTTTTTGTCACTTGGGAAAGTATAAACCAGTGAGACAATTACACTGTTGTGTCAGTGTATGGGAAGTGAGTGAGCAGTGGAGCCAAGGACAGTATTAACTTTAGACATAACTGTCTTATTGTACATATTGCCCAGTGACTAAAGATAACATCCCAAACTCAAACCAGCTGTTGCCTCTATTTGTCTTCCCTTCATGACAGAAAAGATGTGAGAGGAAGCTTTTGAAGGGAAAAAATAAATGTTTTCATGACTAATCTTCAAAGAAATTCACAATGAATGGCACATTTAACTAAAACAGTTGAGAGTGCTTACTTGTCAGAACATGACCATGCTAAGATTATTGTTGAGTTAAGCATTTCCTGTGAAAAGAAAGCTGGAGGCACTGTAGGTGATGAAGAAGAAGAATAGGCTTTGTTTATGTAGCACCTTACAAAGTGCTTTACAATTAAGCAGAGCACGATAAAACACCCAACCTGTAAAACAACCCCATTTATAGAACTGCGTGTCACAGAGTTTGCAGCCCTGATCTCCTCACGATGGTCGTGGAGCCCCGACTGCAAAGACAAATATATAGCGCTTCCACGGAATAGAGAAGTCCCTTTCAGACACACCACTATTTGTGCTGCAATCACCGCTGGGTTTAGTGCACAGACGCAGAGGATTGAGCAAAAAAAGCCAAATGTTTCCACCTATTTGACCAAGATTGATCCACCCTGTGCTAAAGCATTATTATGTAAACCATAGGTTTATCACATAGTAGTAGATGTTCCAATTAGGGCTGCCAACAATTATTTTGATATTCGACTAATCACCGATTATTTTTGCGATTATTCGACTAATCACCGATTATTTTGCGATTAGTCGACTAATCGGATCATGCGTAAATTCACTGTCCCGGAAAGGGGCAGGTAGGCGGGCGCCGTAAACCTCGCGGACGGAGCCGTGAGGCACCTTCGCTACAGAGTCTTTCCAGCTAGCGCCGGGGAAAAGTCCCACGGGGAGGATCTTCCCACACCGTGCGGCCGTCCCTGACCCGCCGATTTGAATCCCCCGGGCAGACTGCGTGGAAGTTGCAGAAAAATCACGGTGATTGGTTGAAAATTACAACACCGCCCTGAATTCACGGGGTTTGACTGAAGTTGCGCTGAAGTTGCAAATCGCAACATCGTGAATTCCTGGAGGGTCTGTGTTATGGTACCATTTACGGTACAGTCAGGCCTGACGCCGATTACCACTACTGCGCATGTGTGTAGGGTTGTGTGTGTGTGTGTGTGTGTGTGTGTGTGTGTGTGTGTGTAAGTGACAGAAAGGCAGACGCAGCAGTGGAAGCTTCAGCCGCAGTTTTTAAGAGAAAAGCAAACTAAAAAAAAACTTTTAAAAAACGATGCTAACTAATTTAGTAGTCGACGATTTTGTTCGTCGACATAATCGTGACTAATTTACTAATCGTGGCAGCCCTAGTTCCAACACCATTTTTTCCCTCACGATGCCGATTCAGATACTTGTGCCGTGGGTATCGGCCGATACTGAGTACCGATCCGAAACCAGCATGTTATACAAAAAAAATCATTCTTCGCCTGCATGACTGTGATATGTGGTAAGGCCTGGCTCAGGTTAACCTTTGTAAAACATGACTAAACAGCAAATTCAAGCCATTTCTTTTTTTAACTTATTTTTAAATAGAACAGTAGTAGTTTTAAGAGCGGTGAAGAAGAACTGTGCTGGAGCTAACCAGTAAATAGCAACGAAACAATTCCCGATACTGGTATCGGAATCGGAACAACATAGGCTACTTTTTGTCTACATATAAGCCATATGTTAAATGACACAAAAACACACACACACACCGGATATGCCTACTTGTTTGAAAACATTAAAAAAGTAAGGTGAAATGCAAATTTGTATTGTACACTAAGATATTCACAGTACATAATATTAGTTTTTCCTTCACTTTGCCTTTTGTAACTGGCTTTCTGCCTTGTTTCTATCGGCCACATAAGTATCAGTCACTATGTGCAGTGCCCATGTGGCAACTTGCGTGGCTGTGAAGTGAAGCCAGTGCGGAAGTGCCAAAAACTTCAGTTCCTCAAACGGCCACTTAAGGCTGACTACAGAACAAGTCGGTCTCCATATGTCAAGTCCCCATATTGTGTATAAACTAACCTCGAGTTCTGCATCATTAACAGCATGGCCACTGTGTCAAGACACGAAAACATCCCTAAGTTACAACTAGTGGTGTTAACACAGTACACACCTCCTGTCGTTTGAAGTCTCTGCTTGGTACATTGCAGAGTCAGTGATGCAAACCTCTCCCCTTGAAAGCAGCACTAGGTGCTGGAGAGTGCATCAGTGATGGGCAGAAGCCTTTCAGCATTATCACTTTCAACTCTTGTGGTAATTTCAAGTAAGTGTTTAAACTGTGAAACAGTGTTTTGCACATGTGGACACTTGATTCGAGCAGTTGCTCAGGCTCTGTTGCTGTGCACGGACCATAAGCAAAGTGTTTGGCAGTGCTCTGCAGTCATTTGGTCAGAGCCCGAGGTCATGGATTTCTGACTTACACAATATTTTGACATAAATATTTATAGAAATATGCAGTATGTTTGTGCTGCTTCTGTATTTGTTTACCTAAACCACAGAGATTTCATTGAATTAAAACTTTATCCAAAAGAAAACACACTGCAGTTTGTAGATTGTGCAATTCTATGCTTACTCACATGGCCTCACCCAACCCCAAGGGATTTGGCAGAAATCACCTACACTACATAGTAGTTATATAAATTGGCTAGTCTGGTCTTGACTAGTCTTGACTCGACCTCTTAATGCCTTGGTGCTTACGTGGTTTTGTCTACAAGACACTGAAACTCCACTTTGATTGAAAGACAACTTCTAAAATGTTACAACTGTTGTTGCTGTTTTTGGAAAATGACATGCCCATTCTGAATTTGAAGCCCGGGGGGTCTCCTTTGTTGAATTTTACATTTGGTAATGTGCCAAGAGATGACAAGTCAGACAAGACTGCAGGCAGGCCTTAATGGTGCCTTCACAATGTGCAGGTTACCCATCATGCCATGCGCCATAATGCTCCCTCATACCATCACAGATACTGGCATCTGAACTGTGTGCTGATAACACGCTGTGCTCTCTTTATCCCAGAGGAGACAGCGTCCATGATTTCCAAACCGAAATTTCAAATGTTGACACGTTTCTGGATCGGGTTTATATACAGTTTCCTCTTTGGTCGCCTTTCAGCTATCATTTGTGGATGCAGCAAAGAACTGTGTACACACAGCCTTAGTCCTTTTTTTATACAGAGACTTCGGAAATCTCTCAATCCCTTGAGGATAAAATAAACTTTAGACACCCTAACGAGTATAAACAGTTAGAGTAAATGGATGGATGGATGAAAGAACCGTAGACAATGAAATCCCCAGATTTGTTGCAATTTCATGTTGAGAAACATTCGAGAAATATTATTCTTGAACGTTGCACTATTTGCCGGATCAGTCTTTCACAAAGTGGTGAACCCCCTTTCCATGTTGACTTCACAAAGTCTCTCTGGAATGTTCTTTTTACACTAAAGCACATTTCTCTCCTGTTGTCCTCATTAGCATCCTAATTTATTGAGATGTTCCAACAGGAGTATCCTTTTTTAGCATTTCACAACGTTTCCAGTCTTTTGTTGTTGTTGTTTTTTGTACACCGCCTACACCGTCAGCTGGGATGGGCTCCAGCCTGCCAGCGATCCTAGTGAGGATAAGCGGTCACAGAAACTAGATGGATGGATACTTGGATTTTCCTATGGTGATGTGTCCGATTTTCTTTGAACGAGGCCTATTAGAAAAATTGAGTGCTGGGATTTTAAGTAACAAAACACCCATGTGCAAGACAGTGAGCTTTTTCTAGTTGGGAAAGTTCGTTTTGACCAACTAGGGGGCACTTAAGTCAGTGTGGTCACAACAATGTAGGTGGTAATTGTAGATAAGAATTCCACATTCCAGCTTTTCCAAAATTATTGTTATTAATGACTTTAGTAGTCTGTGGAACATGATCCAAACTCTACAGGAAGCCAGGGAGTTTGCTTACTTTGGTACAATAAGTGCAAAAATGTGCATTGGTTGATGAAAGTGGTGGTGACATCAGCGGACAGCAGTGCAGCAGAACGGCTCTTAAGTGCAAAATGTGTCAGAGGTGATAGCTCTGACCTCAACTAGCAGCAGAGCCCAGATAAGACACAGCCAAGAAACTGGTCTAACTCTAACTGTCTGTCTGCTGCATGATAAACATTTTGGGTGTGTAAAAAACAGAAGTGTTTTCCCGTATCCTTAAACATACTCTGACTTTCCTCCTTCATCACCGGTCAGTGGCTCGCATGCTGAGAGCTTGCAAACACAACCTAATAAAACATTTTTTTTTTGTGCTCTATTTACTCTTACTTTAATCTGCACCTCTTTAATCTGCACCTGTGTCTCTGCTGTGTCCCAGCATTGAACTGGAGCCACTGTGATACTAAATCCTTGAGAAAAACTCACTCTTATATCGGTCCCCCTTTTTTTAAACAAAGTGCCTAATAGTGCTGGATCTTTCTTTGTGTTTACGATGATGCCTGTAATGAAAACTGATAGCGACCATGAAGTGTGTGTGATTTATTGGTCCTAGTGACTTTTATTATTTCGGCTTTATAATGGTGATATAATTGTTCATTGTTATACAATGATGTAGTTTAAATGGAAACTGTCACTCCGTGTTAACATTGAACTGGAGGCCAATCCTAGCGTCAATTGGGGATGAGCCATAATGACTGTTAACATAACCTCGAAATATCTGAATCTTTGTTTTATACAAACTGCTGACTCCACACTCGATCAATCAACAACTCCTGGGCTAATAGATTACTTTCTTATATATTTCCCAGTAATGTTTGTGCTTTGCTGTGTTTTGGGTGTGTTACAGTAGGTCACTGTTGACTAGGGTGTAACTTTAATAACCATATACTTTGTGAACAGTCACCACTGTACAGGATGATGATGCATGGCAAAGACTGCAAGGAAATGTCTTATTTATCATTCATTATCCACATAAAAGATAAACATAACATTATTGTTATATTATTAAAATTTATTTTAATTCTTCGGTATCTATAGTACACCCATGTCCTGTTCTAATTTTTCCTCATCACTACAGTTACATCAAAATTAAATCTCGAAGATGGCAGTCCTATCAAACCATTCATTGACCCCTCATGCCCTGTGAATGGGGGCATATCCTCTCCCATCAGGATATAAATGTTGCGTGATAGGGAGAGGATAAAGGTGATGAACACATGCCAGTAAAAACTTAACAGATCCCCTCTCTGTAGGATTCAAACATTCAGGCCTCTACAGTTCTCTTTGTGTACGCCACACATGCACTCGCCCACTAGTCGAGAATAAAGATGACTCCTGTGGCCCAACTCCCAAATCTGCATTAGTACACTACAGGTTCATGCACTGCAGCTGTTATTTTCAGCAGCACGACCATGATCACAACATGTACTGACTGATATTCTCAGTCACTTGAGCAAGAGTTGCTCCACTGTTTTTCCTTACACACGAATGCACGAGTGTTGTGGTCTTGAAATGTGCCACACTTCTGACTGTACTGACGTCCTTCCTATAGATCAAAAATGCAGACGTCGCTGTTCCTGCAACACGAGCCGGATGAGACTGAAACTCCTGACGCCTGTGCCCCAACAATGAACCCTGTTTTAAAGTCACACATGAGCAAGCAAGACAAACAGTCTCCTGAATATATAATAATAATAGCCTGACATATTTGATGTCATTTCAACTGCTGAGAGCAATCCAGGACACTCTGTCTATTAAGCCAACTACACTGCAGTCTTGTGACAGTGCTGTCCTGATAAGCAACCATAAACAACAGTTAATGTTTATGGAAGGTTACAAAAGCATCTCAGGCATTTGAGCAGCTCATCAATCATGTCATTTTGATACTTTGCTTTCTGGATAGAAGCAGCTTACAGTAATTTTGAAAGTTGAATGTAAATAGGAGGGACCAGAGCATCCTGTTGTGTTTAACCTTCAGAGCTGCCTCAGCCAAGATACACAATGCACTGCTGAACATAAATTTACAAGTACTCCTAATGTTAACAAGACACCGTTTTTTGTTAGGATCATGTTGTGGCCTGTTTTCGAAGCTGCAGGCGGCAACTCGATACTGTACTAAATTCAAAACTTGTTGAATACAATGTATTTCATCATGGCAGAATAAAATAAAGTTGAAAAATACCGGAGCTGATGATTAATTGACCGTTTTATCACATCCATTAACTTCTGTAACATTTAAGCATGAAGCCACTGTTTCCTGATAAATATTTGTGGAGGCAATGATCAGCTGGCCTATGACTTTAGTCAATGCTGAAATATCTCCATGACTATTGGATGGATTGTCATGATAGTGACCCACTGACTTTCCCCTTAAGCGCACAAATAAAATGTCCCTGCAACTATTGGATAGGTTACTTTAAAATCTGCTTTCATGTGAACTCATTCTTACCTGTGTCCTATGCCTTTATCCTTTGACAGGTTGATGTTTTAAGCAGCGCATGGCCTGTATTCTAATGACAGACATGGACCCACCCAGTCCCAGAGCAGATCCCAATGGTCACCTTCCAGACCATGACCCAGCTGCAGGACTCAACCCCAAGCAGGACATGGATTCCCCCTGCCTCACTGTCCACCTTTACTACCAGGGGAAGGATGGAGGAGCCAATGGTTCAGAGAGTGTGCTCACGTTTCCACCTGGGGAATACATAGCAGAAGAACTGTGCATCAGTGCAGCCAAGGCATGCGGTGAGTCACAAGAAGATTTCAGTTTTGATGTCTGCCCACACACACACAAAATATTGCTTTGTGTATTCATATTCAAGTTTATCTTTTAAGTTTTATATGGACTTTAAATATAGTGGTGTGATTAATTAAATTAATTATTATCAATAGGCAGTTCTGGGTTTTTTTGCAACATTGTGAAGTTCTGCTTTTGTTTGTGTTGCGTTGCTGTGAAACCACACTAACCCAAAAAGGTCAGACTAAACCTTACGTACAGTATATGCCTTTTACATGTATCTGCTTACAAAGGAAATGTCTGGACTGTTCTATAAATGCACATTGTGGAAAGCTTGTGTTAAAGTTTCATGCATGCAGCCTTGCAATCTGACTTAAGTCTGAAACAATGCGCGAGAGTGATACTACGTAATCATAGAAAACCCCTCTCCTTGGTCAAAGTAAAACAAAAGTAAACATTTGACATCGAGAGTGTGGTTGGAGATGACGGTGAATCAGGAAACGCAGCCTTGAAGTTGTCATTTATGAAGGATTCCCTAACTATGATGGCCAAGACACACATGGGAGTTTAATCGTTGACATTCCTCACCACTCTAAATTAGGGAATATCTTTTAAAAAATATTTTCTATCGCTGAGAATCCTCTGGACTCAAGAGTTCAGAGACCTGAAGAATTTATGTCGGCCCCGCACCGTATTAGGACATCTCTCTTTTCGTTTAATTGGACTTTTATCTGGAGAAAAGTTGGTTCTTTCTTTGTTGACTTCAATATTAGACTTGGTTTGTCTTTGTTTGGATAATAACAGCTAAAGATAGACAGGAAACTAGGGAGCGAGAGAGAGAGAGAGAGAGGGGTTGGCATCCCGCAAAGGGCCAAGAGGTTGAAATTCATCCCATGTCACTGTGTTATGGAGTCATTGGTTACCCCATTGGAAAATCCCTGGAGCCAATGTCCAGCTGTGCAGTTTAAAGCTCTGACCCAAAGTTTAAGAGCATTTAGTGTTTACTTTCATCTTCTACTATCAGGTATGATCAGGATAAATTCCAGTGAAGATCCAACTCATCCTGATGAATCAGTGTCATAAGCAAACCAACTTTCACCTGCACCCTGTTCTGTGGAGATGATATCATTCTGAAAAAGTTTCCCATCACGTCATGCAGGAAAACTGAAAAAATGCTTGCATGTTCAGCATTCATGCACAACTTTGTATGTGTGCAATTCTTTAGATTTTGTACATTTCTGTCTTTCCAACTCATTTCTCTTTTACGAGAATTTCCTGCTTCTCTCCGAGCTGATATGTTCAGGCCGACTTTTCACTTTCTCTTTCTAGCAAACAAAAATCAGGAAGTTGTCGACTGTTGTGGCTGTTTTTCTCTCCCCCTTAGCTCTATCTGCCTCTGCCACACTCTCTTGCTTCATTTGCCTCAGATAAGAAACAGAGAGGTTCTCTCTCGCTCTCTCCCTCTCTCGCTCCCTCCCTTATCTTCTGCTTTTTCTGTATTTGCTTTTAATCTTCAACTTCCTTTGTTCTCCTCTTTGCCTGTTTTGCAGACTTTACTTCTACTAGTCTGTCATCCATCCTCCTTCTCAAGAGTTAAGTGATATTTATGTGAGGAATGCTCTTTGTGGTTTGATCTGCTCCGCCTTCACACTCGACATTTGTACTCGCTTTTGTATCAGGATATAATAGAAGCTAGCTGTGCGAGGGTAGAAGAACCAGCATGTGAGATTTACTAAAGCAAGGGGATAGATAAGGATGGCATAACATCACCAAGATGAAGTCAAACAGATCCAGCTTCCCAGCAGTCAGACCTAATATGGTTGGGCATTGATAGGATATTTTAGTCCTCACACAGTAAGTTTACAGCACAGTAACAAAATGTCTGCTCCTTGTAGGGCAGAGAAGCCCAAACTGTTTAAATAGGTCATTGATATTAACGAACTGTATTGTTATTTTGTCCAAATAAAATGGTATGAAGTATATTATTCATCTGTATAACACATAATGCAATGATTTACTAAGAGTTTTATTATTTGGTCATTTAATATATAAAACACAAGATGTGACTTTCTTAAAGATCAAACTTTTCAGTACTCTGGCTTCCCTTCCCCTGTTGTGGTTGAGCAGACTTCCTCTTACTGCACCCTCATACTATTGCTTCACTCTTGTGAGTGCTTCCTGTAGCGTGATGACATTCTCTGTCTCCTAATGACCCACTTGGCATGCGCTGGTAAAACACCTTATTACTAAGAGTCGTGGGAATAGTCAGAAACAAAAACACAAGACGTGGGTGACATGGAATTTAAACGCTGCTGAACCGGGCGAAGTGGAGAAAGTCACCATCACTTAGATTAATAACTCTCCGTGCATCATCGAACCTCTTAACTCTTGAAGATTTTACAACAAATCACACAACTAATTCCATTGAACCAATGTCAAGTTAGTTTGTTGTCATGAACACAGTTGTTTGTAGCCACAACACAAACCACGTGGATGCCTAAAATTGCCCAAATGTTCATCTTTGTTGTTCTTTATTCCACGCTTGAAAATTATCCGTTGGCTTCCTCAAATTGAATTGTGGGTATAATAATGTTACAACGTGAATCTGACCAAAGAGAAAACTTCATTATAGAAGCAAATTCAGTCCATCCACCAATAAACAAAATTTTTTAAGTGACCTTCAGTGCGCCTGACATGTTTTTCTTTCTCTTTCTCTAGGCATTAGTCCGGTGTACTGCAACATGTTTGGCCTGATGAGGGAAAGTGACCGGATATGGTTCCCTCCTAATCACATCTTTAAACCGAACCAGTCAGCCAGCGAGAGCCTGCACTTCAGAATCAGGTAGATCTTTTTTTTTTTTTTTTTTGTTTAACCATTACTTAATCTGATTTAGACTTCACATTTGGATTTCTTATTGAATTATCTTTGGTCTGCTTTTTTCTGTACAGATACTATTTTCCTGGCTGGCGCAACAGCAGCAGTTCATCGTATGCCCATCGCTATGGCATGCCCAAGGGGATGGAGAGCCCTGTGATGGATGACTGTGTCATGGCGTACCAATTTTTTCAGGTTAGTCTTTGTAACTTACACTTCATATCGACATTAGGAAGCGTGAATGAGGAACAAGGCTATGTGCGTGTCTGCGCACATGTGTTTGAAATAGTTTCTGCTTTTTTCTTTTTTTTCTTTACCACAAGCTTGTGTGATCTTAATAGATGAAGGGCGGCTCAGCTTGTTTTCATCTCCATTATCTCAACACATGTTGTTGTTGTTGACCTATTAAATGTTTGTTACATAGACGCCTGCTCTTTGAGCTCAACTTGTAAAGTCCCAGCGACTGAACCAGTCATGAGCTGAAAGAGTAACATATAGTTTCATGTTTCTAAAGAGTTTATAATCTGTCTGATTACTGTTAATATAGTTGATGATCTATAGATTTAGGATTTAATCCATTTGAAAAGGTGGATCTGAGAGCCAGAAATACGTAATTTACTTTAATTTTAATTTAGATTTATGCTTATACAGTATATTTAAAGCAGTGTTCAGACAGTTAAGTAAAATGTGCTCTTGGTAAGACATCTGGTATCTGTTCACACTCCTCCTTCATCCAGCCTTTTTCGATTATTACATCTTATTCTCCCTTTCAGTGGCGGAGCGACTTTCTGAACGGCGGGGTTCGTATTCCGGTGAGCCACGAGGCCCAGGAGGAGTGTCTGGGCATGGCGGTGCTGGATATGATGAGGCTCGCCAAAGAGAGCGGTCAGTCACCTGTGAGCATCTGCAATGATTACAGGTAGGATTCGCTGCCACGAGGCGACGAGATGAGGAAGATTAAACATATAAGGCTTTAAGATTTGTGTGCGCACATGCTGCACACGCTCACCTGAATTATCTCTGTTATGATGGGTGCATGTAGTACAGACACGATCCTCTTGGGACACAGGAAGCATTGAGATACTTCCATCTTTATAATACTCAGCACTGAGTCCATACTTGAAATGTTAATTCTCCTATAATTTCATTCGTGTTATTTTTTGTTTCACCTTATCTTCCATTTTTGATGACTATTGATTCTCCTGAAGTGAACACAGCACGCCCACTGAAGGAACTGGGATGCACCCCGTTTCCTCTTTCACCTGCCCATCCCTTATCGCTTTGTCTTTCCTGCTCATTCATTTTAATGCGCTTCCTTTTTTGTTCTTCTCACCTCTACCTTCACTCAAATACCTTTCCTTTTTTTTGTGTGTGTGTGTTACAGCTACAAGTCCTTCCTGCCAAAATGCATGCGTAGCCGCATCCAGGAGTACAACATGTTGACTCGGAAGAGGATCCGCTACCGCTTCAAAAAATTCGTCCAACAGTTCAGCGAATGCAAGGCCACGGTGTGCAACCTCAAGCTGAAATACCTGATGAGTCTAGAGATGCTGCTGCCCTCCCTCTTCTCGGAGCGCTTCTCTCCGCGCGAGGTCACCATCGTTGTCATGGGCAACAAGGGCATCCTGTGGTCAAAAGGGAAAGAAGAGGAAGAAGGAGAGGAGGTGAGGACCAGGAGAGAGGTTCATGTTGCCGTGGTAACGCATTTGTACGCCGCAGTTGTGACTCTGTCATGGCTGTTTTATTACCAATAGATGGAGCTCCAGCAGTTGGTTAAAATCGCCGGTAACGACAGGAGTTGCATCTATAAGTGTAAAACACTGTTTTGTTTTTGCATCACCAGGAGCTCCAGACGTACTGTGACTTCCCAGAGATGATTGACATCAGCATCAAACAGTCCAATAAGGAAGGCTCCGCAGAGAGTCGCATAGTCACCCTCACCAAACAGGACAATCAGATCCTGGTATAGTACGCACTTTAATTCACATTAATCCAGTCCAATCTGATCCACTATAGTAAACAAAGTCGCTCTTTTAGATATTAGTCATCTACTTCAGTCTAAACTGCTTTGTTGATGTTAAGAATGCATCTAAACTTGAAGTCATTGCAGTAGATGGATTCCAGAAACAGCAACATCTGTTCTCGTTCTGTTCGAAAGACGAATTCAGTCATGTAACTATTTACAAGGCATAAAGATGAATTATGTTTTTGTGTCTTTTCTTTCTAAGTCGAAACTGTATTCATTTGTTACACTAAAATTCATAGATAAATGGATCGAATGCTTATCGTTTACATGAATTAAAGTAAAAAATAAGTGCTGAATGATTTATTCTTTTCCTTGTCTTTGGGTTTTTTTTGGCTCAAAGATGCTGTAATGAACAAATTCTAATATATGCACTATACTTTGCTGACTTTGCTAAATATAAAAATTCTTTTATTTGGTTTGAGACAGTAGTAGTTGTAGCTGTTTTGTGTGTGCCTCTCGTGTTCTATTCTTACCTTTACTTTATCATTTTTTTTATGTCTGTGCATCTTCCTGACCACAAAGGAACTGGAGTTTGACCTGCTCTCTGAGGCTCTGTCGTTCGTGTCATTAGTCGACGGCTACTACAGACTGGTGGCAGACGCCCATCATTACCTGTGTAAAGAGGTGGCTCCGCCAAGACTTCTGGAGTGCATTCAGAGCTACTGCCATGGCGCTGTGTCGTGAGTATCGCAATAATACAAAGATAAAGCACGACCATAGAGACATTCTCACACACACACACAAACAGAAAGGCACATCCTGTCTTTTTGATCACAGGATGGAGTTTACAATTGGTAAACTGCGTCGCTCTGGTAACCACCAAGGCTTGTACATCCTCCGCTGCAGCCCCAGGGACTACGACAAATACTTCATGTCCTTCGTGGTGGGGGTAAGCTTCTTAATTTTGGGTATTAGCCAACGTGAAGCACACCCGCGCACGTTAATACGTGTCATATTCAGAGCAGCTGAACCATAATCTTCTGTCTTTTGATCTTCAGCATGAACCTATGGTGGACTATAAGCACTGTCAGATCATGAAGACGGAGGCAGGACAGTACATCTTGAGTGGTGCCAAGAGGAGCTTCGGCTCACTCAGGGAACTTCTGCACTGTTACCAGAAGGAAGCACTCCGCACTGATGGATACACATTCCAGCTGACCAGATGCTGTCCACCCACCCCGAAAGGTGAACATAACATACAAAAACAGAGAGAGAGAGAGAGAGAGAGAGAGAGAGAGAGAGAGAGAGAGTGTTTTCGGTAAGGGAGATGTGACTGCATCTTCAGCCAATACCGTGCCTGGCTAGGCATAACCCCCTTCCCGGCAATCTAATCCTATGGCAGCATAACTAAGGGATGACCTGAGCCAGCCCTAACTATGAGCTTTATCAAAAAGGAAAGTTTTAAGTCTACTCTTAAAAGTGTTGACCGTGTCTGCCTCCCGAACCCAGATTGGTAATTTGTTCCACAGAAGAGGAGCCTGATAGCTGAAACCTCTGGCTCCCAATCTACTTTTGGAGACTATAGGAACCACAAGGAACCCAGCGTCCTGAGAGCGCAGTGTACTAGAGGGGTAGTAGGGTATTATGAGCTCTTTTAGATATGATGGTACCATGAAGAGATTTGTAAGTAAGGAGGAGAATTTTAAATTCTATTCTAGATTTAATAGGCAGCCAATGCAAGGAAGCCAAAATGGGAGAGATGTGATCTCTGATCTTGGTTCCTGTCAGAACACGTGCAGCAGCGTTCTGAATTAACTGCAAAGTCCTAAGAGACTTATTGGAGCAGCCTGATAACAAAGAGTTATAATAGTCCAGCCTTGAAGTAACAAATGCTTGGACTAGTGTTTCTGCATCCGCTTGAGAGACAATGCGTCTGATTTTAGCGATGTTACGTAAGTGGAAGAATGCAGTCCTCGAAATTTGTTTTATGTGGACGTTAAAGGACAAATCCTGATCAAAAACAACTCCAAGATTCTTTACAGTGGAGCTGGAGGCCAGGGTGATCCCATCTAAAGTAACTAAGTCTCTAGAAAGAGAGTTTCTGAGGTGTTACAAGAACTTTATATATATATACATATATAAGCAATACTCCTTGTTCAATATTTCACAGTAAGGCAGCCAATAACCTCGTGTTTGAAGCTCTACAAAGTTGTTTACAGGGACTTTTTTTGACATCAATTTATCTTTTATTTTATTTTATTTCTTCTCAAATTCGCCATTTTAACAGGATCACACGTTGAAAAGCAAGTCCTAACCCCTGCCAACCTTTTGCCTTTCCTCAGATAAATCCAACCTGCTGGTGTGTAGAAACAATCAAGGGGCAGAGGTTCAAGCGTCTCCCTCTCTTCACAAGCACATCAGCCAGATGGTGTTCCACAAGATCCGAAAAGAGGACCTCGTCATCGTGAGTGACCCTCTCTTTTGAGTCAGCTTTTCATCTGAAAGACATTCATAACTAGGACATATCTTGTATTAGCCTGCAGGATTAGACGCACCGTTTGTTCGCAAAAGCTCGCCACGGTATCAAAAAGGCCTCTGTGTGCAATTTGCTGCCCTGAATAGACACGTTGTGGCGTGGCCAAAGTCTTATAACCGTGAACGTAAGAGGCACAACATGCTGATGACTTCTGCGAGGTCAGTGAGGTCGCTACAGAAAAAGACTTCCTCGATTGATCCACCTTTTGGAGCTGGGCATCAATAGCAGTCCCTGCGGACGTATCTGTTGTGTGTGACAGTGAGCCTGAATCACCTCGGTGACTGATGGTTTTTCTGCCTCGCCATGTTCTCTTTCATTTGAGCAACGGAAGTTTTGTACAACAGGTCTGTCACAGGAAAACCACAGAAGCCGTTCCACTAATCAGAGCGCTCGAGGGGGGCGGGGGGGTTTCTGTATTGTGATATGGTCTTCTCACTCGTCCCTCAGCAGAATCAGCACGGTCGTTTTTAACTTCCTGTTTAAAACTTCAGCTCAGTTGTACATTCATTTAAAGGTTACAGTCCCAGTCAACACATCGTCTTATCTCATGTTTCCTTTTTTGTTATGATTTTCTGTATTCTGTACTACAGAAGACTACGATATGACACACATGGAATTATGTAGTAGACAAAAAAATAACCTTTGATGACAGCTTACTGTACTCTCTTGGCATTTTCTCAAGTTTCATGAGGCAGACACAATTTCTCAACAGTCTTAAAGGGAGTTCCTGTGTATGCTGAGCACTTGTTGACTGCTTTTCCTTCACTCGACACTCCAACTCATCCCAAGCCATCGGACGGATTCTGGATTGGGGGCGTTCATGTTTTTCACCGTGGTTTCTTGTTGTGAGAAGACTTGTGCATCACGCCTCTATCCATATACAGCAGTATACCATCTCTTCCATTCATGTTAAAAGGTTTTTTGTGGGCAAGTTTTTCCTCACTCGAACCGAGGGTCTAAGGACAGAGGGTGTCATTCCCTGTACAGATTGTAAAGCCCTCCGAGGCAAATGTACTTTGTGACTTTGGGCTATACAAATAAAATTGAAATTAAATTAAATTGAAAATTGAAATGTATCCTCTTCTTTCTGTCCATCAGTTCTGGTGGAGTGTATACATCATGGGTGCCACCCGAGTGCATTAAAAAACGTTCTCTCCAGTCCAAACACATGCACTTAACAGGTTAATTGGTGACTCTAAATTGCCTGTAGGTTTGAATGGTTACTTGTCTCTATGTGCCCCTGTGATAAGCTGGCGATACCCCGCCTCTCGCCCCAAAGTCACCTGGGAAAGGCTCCAGCCGCCTGTGACCCTGATGAGGATAAGTGGTTACAGATGATGGATGGATGTTTTGTTTTTTTAAATAGGAAAGGAGCTTCAAGTTACTTCAAAAACTAGTGTCTTCCTGAGAGACAGTAGTGAGAATGCTTTGATGTTTCGAAGATAATAATGAAACTTTTGTGTTTTAGAATGAGAGTCTGGGCCAAGGAACTTTCACCAAGATCTTCCGTGGTGTGAAAAAAGAGCTGCGGGACTATGGAGAAATACACCAAATAGACGTTATTATCAAGATCCTGGACAAGGCTCACCGCAACTACTCAGAGGTCGGCTTACTGACTGAGTGACTGTGAATCTGATTGACATTTTGTTTTGGATGAAAAGATAAAAGGATCTCTTTTATCGTTTGTTCCCCTCTTAGTCATTTTTCGAAGCAGCCAGTATGATGAGCCAGCTCTCCTACAAGCACCTTCTCTTCAACTATGGCGTGTGTGTTTGTGGCAATGAGAGTAAGTCTGCAACACACACACACACTCACCACAGGAACGTACACACTACTGGGACTGGGGAAGGTCAGGAAGGAACGGTTATCCCCACCACCTGCAACATATAAAGACGACGGTTTAAGATTTTATGTGTAGATGAGACAGTGGATACAAAGGAAGGAATCCTGAATCCGCGAGACAGAGATTTCATCAGTTGACTGAGGCAATCAAACACAGAGGGAATAAGGTTTCCGACCCGCTGACCTGCCCCCATACTGCGCCCTGACCCTTCCACTCTGACTGGATTAAACTTTGGGGATCAATAAGTCACTAATGGGCCACTGCAGACTTGATCTTTACTCTGCCTCAAACTGTCCACACACGTCATTACGTCTGAGTGCAGGAAAAGAGCAGGGAGAAAAGAAAACTTTATATAAATCAGGCATTTGTTGCACTAGCAGTCAACTTCTCAGTTCATATTTTATGATCAGAGTTCTCATGTCGGACAGTAAAAAAAAAAGAAGTATATTGCAAAACGGATGGAGAAATTCACGGGTGGGAAAAGTTGTTAACATCATTTCTCTATAACTTTTGTCAAAGTGTCTTTGAGGCAAGCACAGTAAATACAGTAAAACTGATAAATTGACTAATAAAATCTCCCTCTCGTCTCCCGGTCAGACATGATGGTGCAGGAGCACGCTAAATTTGGTTCACTCGACACTTACCTGAAGAAGAAAAAAAGCTGTGTTAACATCACCTGGAAGCTGGAAGTTGCCAAGCAGCTATCCTGGGCTATGCACTACCTGGTAAGACAAAATTCAGTCTGCCTCATACAGATTTTTCCTAGTTTCTTATCTGAAATTTAACATGAACTTGTAAATAATACGTGAATAAAACTAGATGAGCGTTTTTATCCTGTAACATATTTAGTCGTTTATGTTGTCCCTGTCATATCCGCACACAGGAGGATAAGAACCTCATTCATGGAAACGTCTGTGCCAAGAATGTTCTTCTGATCAGAGAAGAGGATCGGACCACCGGCAGCCTGCCGTTCATTAAACTCAGTGACCCAGGCATCAGCATCACCGTGCTGCCCAAAGAAGGTGAGACACGCGTCTGCATGTTGCGACTTTGTGCATCACGCCATCGCTTCCATTCATGTATCTCTTTCTTTCTGTCCATCAGTCCTGGTGGAGCGTATACCATGGGTGCCACCCGAGTGCATTGAAAACCCCCAAAACCTGAGTTTAGCCACAGACAAGTGGGGCTTTGGGACCACCCTGTGGGAGATCTGCAGCGGGGGAGACAAACCACTCAGCACCCTGGACTGCTCCAAGGTCACGAAAAGGATATATAGGATGAGCTGAGAGTTCTGACTAACAGAGAATTATCAGTTTTAAAATAGAAATGTTTGAATGATGAATTAGGAGTTGGCACTGGTTGCCTGGCCTCACTGTCTTCAGGAATTCACTCCTGCTGGCAAGATAGAGTTGGCACGACAAACAAGTTAGCACATGTTCATGACAAAGTCTGTCACGCAGCCATTTCCCCCGTTTCCAGTCATTATGCTAAACTAAGCCAACCATCGGCTTCATATTTACCGTACAGACATGAGAGCGAGGAGGGCAGGAGGTTATTTGAAACACATTCTATTGATTGTTTTGATCATCTTCCGCTCAGGTCCTAACTTTTGCTCTTTTCTTCTGCAGAAGAACTTGTTCTACGAGGACAGACACCAGCTGCCGGCTCCTAAATGGACAGAGTTGGCCAGTCTGATCAACAGCTGTATGGATTACGAGCCCTCACACCGACCGTCCTTCAGAGCAGTTATCAGAGATCTCAACAGCCTCTTCACACCAGGTAAGGGGGGGACAACAGGTCGAGATGACTTCCACACATCTGTATTTTGTATAAAATGGAACCTGGCTGTGTTTGCAGACTATGAGCTGCTGGTGGAAAGCGATATGGTGCCCAACAGGAGCAGAGAAATCGGCTTCCCGTGGACCTCTGAGAGCCACGAGCCCGCCCAGTTTGAGGAGAGGCATCTCATCTTTCTCAAGCAGCTGGGCAAAGTGAGACCTACACACGTTTTTATTTTTTTCACTTTGTGCACGTTTCAATAACTCAAACTAACTAAATCTCCTTCTGACCCCACGCTGCAGGGCAACTTTGGTAGCGTGGAGATGTGCAGGTACGACCCCCTGCAGGACAGCACAGGTGAGGTGGTGGCCGTGAAGAAACTACAGCACAGCACGGCCGAGCACCTCAGGGACTTTGAGCGGGAAATCGAGATCCTCAAATCCCTCCAACATGAAAACATTGTCAGATACAAAGGAGTCTGCTATAGTGCAGGTAATAACATGTGTGAACGCCTGACCTAACTGTATTATTAATATTGATAAAATAATATATAACATTTACAAACCAACAGTAAATCACATAAAGATAATTAAATATGTTTTCTCTTCTCTTTGTCGCCCTATTTTAATAAAGCACATGATCTACCTGATTAATCTCGATTCTTCGAGATCTAGAGGAGGTTCAGTGTTTTTCTTTGTCAGCGCTAACGTCGCTGACCCGCTTGTCCAGCCTACAACTGTTCCTTAATTTGATATTACCACCCAGGCAGATTTTGTCATTCATAATAATGTCCTTACAGTCCCACATTTACTGCCTCTGGCATCAATGACCGTTTCCATGAAAGGAATAAATCTAGATTACCTCAGAGACCTCCACTCCTCTGCCCGCACATCATGTATTACCCCTTAAGCATCGCACTTAACTTCTTCCTCTCCACAGGACGGAAGAACCTGCGGCTGATAATGGAATATCTCCCCTTCGGCAGTTTGAGAGATTATCTCATAAAACACAAAGACCACTTTGATTCCAAGAAACTGCTGCTGTACGCATCACAGATTTGCAAGGTAACGCAGTGCCACGCGAGGCGCAGGTGCTCAGTGAATATGGGCGCGCATCGAACAGCTGAAACATTTAGAGTTGTGGTCTAAGCTCAAGGTTCAAATCTAGCCTGGGAACTTTTGTCTTTCCCATCCCTCCATAATTTTATAAATGGATGTCTGGATTAGATTAAATTCACTCTATTAAAGCCACAACAGCCTTTTAACTACGTCATGTGAGGTCTTCTTTAAGGTCTTAGTAAGCATCGTGAAACTATTCGGAGTTTTGAAATACTGTCATTTAAGTGTGGTTCTGATCATAAACTGTCAAAACACACTTGTTTCCTTATTAATTATTGAGTTATTCCTTATTATTGTTAGTCTTTCCATTGTCCTCTTATCCTCTAATCAGGGAGTGAGAATATTCTGGTAAAATTACAGTTTTTGCTGCCACGCCATCCGCCGCAGTACACTGTTTAACATCTGTGTCGGCTCATGAAGAAGCTGTCAATCAAAACATTATCTGTACAGCCAAGAGAAATGTCTAAACAGTCAAATGAGTCTGAACGTTTATTTTAACTTGTATATTCATGGATGGTTAACAAGGACTGATTGGAAGTATATTTATCAATGTCATACATTCTGAATGAGACCTAGATACAAATAGGAAGAAGATTTGACATGCTGCTGCTGTTGATGTTGTGGTATTATATGTTTGAAAATCATATGCTTGTGTATTGTGTAAATAAACATGCATATACAGAGAGTTAGAGCCATATTGATGTTGCACTCTTATTGGCTGAGATGTGTGACGTGATATGTGCGTATTTAGTTTTTTGGTTAAAAAGATGGAGGCGAGGAGAGCACACTAGTTTTTGACCGTGCTCGTAATTATTATTTTTTAGACTACTACAGTTTTTGTTGTTTGCCATGCTAAAAAGAATTTTCAATAAATCACCAAAAGGCAACCGTGGAGTTTTTTTTTTGGACAAAGACACGCGTCAACTACATCCTCGTGCTTCATAGCTTTAGAGTGTGTTTAAAAGTAAAAAGCGACGAAACCACACTAACACAGAGGTTCAAGGTAATGATTCGGACACACACATCCATCTATGGATTGAAACTGATAAGCCATTATTTATGTGGTATGTATAAATGTTTATTCTTCCTTACTAAACCATTTTTCTGTCTGTCTGCGACTGTATTCTTACTTCAGGGTATGGACTACCTCGGCATCAAACGATACATCCACAGAGACCTGGCCACTCGAAACATCCTGGTGGAGAGCGAGATGAGGGTGAAAATCGGTGACTTCGGCCTGACCAAGGTGCTGCCGCAGGACAAAGAGTACTACACTGTGAGAGAGCCCGGGGAAAGCCCCATCTTTTGGTGAGGAACACACACCGCATGTGTTTATCAGCTGTTTTCACATTCTGTGGGTTGGAGCATTGAATGTTTTCGACTAGCTGTTCTACAGCTGTGGTGAGTATTGCAACATGTTTTGACTGACCTTTAAATGCGACGATGAAATCTCTATGTGCGTTATGTATTGTAGATGTAACGTGTGCTGGTGTTTTCTAGGTATGCTCCAGAGTCGCTGACAGAGAGCAAGTTCTCCGTGGCGTCAGATGTTTGGAGTTTTGGTGTTGTCCTCTACGAACTCTTCACTTATAGCGACAAGAACTGCAGTCCACCAGCAGTACGGCACTTTTTTTCTTTTCTTTTTTTTTGCTTTACATAATTTGACTTTTCTGTTACGAAACCATTCTGCTTTTAATTTGATTTAATGACTCTTAATAGACTGTCTGAGTAACTTGAGCCATAAAACTGTATAATTAAGTTAAATAAATCAGTTGATTGGGCACTCGAAAACAGGAAACACTTTTCTTTTTTCTTTTCAGTTTCATCACACTGTTTTCTAACCAAAGTCAAACAAATAACGATTTATTTGTCTGTTCTAGGTGTTTATGGACAAGATGGGAAATGAAAAGCAAGGCCAGATGATTGTCTACCACCTCATAGACCTGCTGAAACAGGGATACAGGTTGCCTGCTCCTGCTAACTGTCCAAAGGAGGTCAGTTACTCTATGCAAACTAGAAATGACCGCAAAAAAAAAAGTCTCTTTGTTCACGGTTAATGCAGGTTAAGTCATTTAGTTTATGGACTAGTTTACTCCATTATGTATTGAAAAGGTCAAATACATGATTTAAGTTTATCATCATAAACTTAAAATAATGAATGAAAATATTTAAACGATTGTAGAACTACATTAAGTAATAGTTGAAAATGGCGTTTTGCTTCACACACTTGCATTATCTCTCCCCAGTTCTCCCTCCGCATTGCCAAAACCTCTGGCATTCTTTCTTGCCCCATGTTTTCAAATCCATTTATCTAACTTAATACCAATCAAACATAGCGAGCTATATCGTGCGATAAAGCGTCCTGCTTATCAAGCGAGAGACTTGATGTGACTCTTGGCAAAGGTGTCGATGATGATTTTTTTCCTATTCCAAACCCCCTTATAAAGACGGTTAAAATCCCCTCGTGCTGATACTAGCGTTAAACAAACTATGGTTTTATCTCATATAAGTTCACAATGCAGATTTCTTTTGTTACAGGAAAGGCTGACCAAGAGAAAACACTGATAAACTGTTCTTAGCCTGAACGTTATTATGTCAATAAATAGAGAACCCAGTCGTAGCACGAATATATGCGGCTGTAAAACGAGCTTGGTTATAAAAATAATTGTACCTGTTTGACTTTGTGTTCCTTCAGATTCACAAGATCATGACAGAGTGCTGGAGCAGTGAGCCCAAACTGCGTCCCACTTTCAAGACATTAATCCACAGCGTGGAGACTGTACGTGACATCATGGACAGATGAGCGGCATTGATCCCCGAAACCTTTGACCTTTAGGTGCTGACCGGTGAGGAAGTCAGCCCTCACACAGATCTTAACAGAACAACGAACGTCTTTGTGACGTCTGTGTTTACTGCGGCGAGGCAGTCACTAGTCTCAAGTATACTTGGTTCCCAGCCTAATTAACGTGATGTCAAAGAGCAGTTTAGTCACTTCTTTCAACGGCCACAGGAAGCACCAATGATCTGATTAGTTAGTACACTACATCTGACTCAGACATCAAGCGAGAGATTGTCTTCTCATGCCTTTTAGGTCATTGCATTATGGGATAAATTATTTTCTTTGTGTTACTCCTACGTCGTGTTTTTACAAATTTCATTTGACGATGGACTGGATTTCAAAATTTTCTCTACTTAAGCCTTAAAGTCAGTATCGGTGCCAAAAATATACAAAAACTGCTTTTTTTTTTAAACACATTTGTACTTTTATCTTATTTTGTTAAACCAAAGAGGCCATTGGTTTCTCAGCAGTCCAGTTGCACACCTGAACTACAATGCACTGCTCGTGTATATATAGCAAGACTTTTCAGGGCTGAAACTGAGCAGGATTCCCCCTGCTGGACATCCACACATACTTCAACTTCAGTCTCCGTCACAAGGGGACCGTGAACATCTGTGGGTGGTTCCTGCAGCCACAGTGAACTTGTGTTTTTTTTTTTATCTCTTCGTTGCACATCGTGGATGAACGTGTTTTTCTGAAGCTGATAAAGCGACGATGACTACACGACGTTTCCACACAATCGATGTCAAGGCTTTGTTCGTTTACATCATTTCACGCAATGTGGAAACAATGAAATACATTCACAGCAATAACTACTCACCTGAGAAATGGGTACCTAATAGTGTCATATCAAACTCATACAGTGTCATTCTTGTTTTTGTGTGATGTCTGCTTGTATGTGAGAAGTTCAATGGTTTTTACTGAAAGTGGAGAAAACGTAATGAAGCGAGATGCTTTTATTTTCTGCAGATGTTGCGACATGTTTTATTTAAAACGTATCAATGCTGCCGAGGAGGTCTTTTTTTAGTGCTGTTTGATCGTGATCAAGGAAGAACTCTTCTGAAATAACTTATTAATGTTACATAATAAGTCAGTTGTAACACCAGTGTCTCAACATACACCAAACCTTAGAGCATCTCAAACATCACTGTAGAAACAAAAGACCTGCGCTCTCAGAGTTCCCATTTACTTTTGTTCATGCCATTTTCCATTTCAAAATATGCATGTATGTGTGAAATATGTCTATGTATTATGACGTGCATTACTTTGTCAGCCACGTATGTACGAGTGGCCACAAGGGGATTTTTTTTCGAAGTTTAAAACTTTATGTTACCGACTGAAAGAGGCAGGGATCTGGGATTTCGTGGAGCAAACACCTCTCCACACAAACACAAAATGTCAAAGCACGGATGTCCTCTCACATCGCTGAAGATGAGTCACTGTAAAGAGTTTTCTCACTTACAAGCTCCCACACCCAAAAACCTCTGGGCAGTATTTATACTGAGGATCTGGCCTGACTGGATATTTTAAGCGTCTTTTGTGAGTTTTGTTTGTTTCAGGTTCAATTTTTTATTTTATTTTTTATATTTATTTTAATTTACAACTTTTATTGTGATATACATGCTTTTGGTGTATAAGACCAAATGTGTTCATTTTGTGAATTATGTATAATTTTTATCCAAAGATTTTCAGAAAAAAAAAAAGAAGTGTTTCACCCGATTTAAACTGGTTCTTCTGTTTATTTCAGTTCATCGAGGCTTGTTTTATTATCTGCAGATACTTTTTTTTTTAATACATTTGTGTAGATAGTGTAAATATCAAAATACAGAAATGTGGTATATTTCAGGCATGTACATACTTTTATTAAACAAAACCCACTGTAGTAATATGGACGTGAAAGTTGTATTTTTTTCTTCTTTTAGGACTTTGAAACGTTGCGTTTGATTCAAACTTCAAATGATTTATAAATGTTATTGTGTGGTATAGTGCAGGGGGGTTAAATGTATGTTTTAGCTGCATCAGAAACGGTTAAAAGAAAAATCTTTCATTGTAAAGTCCTTGGGGTGTTGACAGAAAAAATGTTAAGGCAGGTGTAATGTTGTGAACACAAGGCCCGGCAATAAGTTCACAGCAGCCTAAATGACATTAATGTGTGATATTGGCCTGCGCTAGTTAAGCCAGATAGTCTGCAGGCCAGAATATGGACCCTACTTATTGCTCCCATTCCTTTTCAACGCATAGAGACGAGATGATACCGCTCAACGTTTCATATTAATACAGTATTTAAAATTTATTCTCAGTAATGCTGAAAGGATGACATACAGTACATGATTTTTATTATTATTTTCTTAAATAAAACAAGTGAAGAGAATAAATAAAACATGACAGAGAGACATGACGTTGGTATGATGTGATGGGTCTTGCTCACTTGCTTCATATTTTACCTCCCACGTTTTTTTCCACAACTGTCTATTACCGCCCATCACAACATCTTTATGTCACGACCCCTCCGCCATCACCCGTCCCTTCCTCCTCTGCCCTCAACACAAACGGCCAATGTCATTTTTGGTACAGCCCTGGTTACAGCACTTCCCCGCCACACCCAGAGAAAAGTTCCTCTTCTTCTTGTTTGGTACTGGCCAGTCGGCTGCAGCCGGGTCTTGCTCGAGCAAAACCGCTGTTGGCTGAGACTCCTCCAGCCCCAGGACCGGGTCACTCAGTGGCCGCTGTTGCCCGTAAAGACCCAGGAGGTCTGCCAGGGAGTAAGAGGAGGGGATGCGGAGGGGAGAGGGGTTCTCTGTGAGCTCTGCGTTAGGTTGCCAGGAGTGCTGATTCTCCTCCACTGTAACATCGCTGAAAGAACTCCACTGGAAGGGATCTGGACAGAAAAAGAGACATAATAAAGCTCAAGAACAACCAGGAGTTATATATGAAGCTGTGTACCATATTCACTTTTATGTTAAGTGCTTTTCTTGGAGGATCAACAACAAAACAAATGCTAATCACTCACTCAAATATTTTGATTCATTACGACCAATTACAAACGAACAGGAGCTTACCATGGTGCTGAAAAATGAAGCTCTGTCAATCAGCTGTCTGGCATAAATTAGCTGCCTGATTAAAGCTCTCTGTGGCAGCCTAACCTTTTCATGTTTTCCTCAAAACATCTTCTAAAGTCGCTACGTGGTGATTTACAAGTGAAGAAAACAATCAATTACAGCTCCTTCTCTTCAATCATCATCAGTCTCACTGAGAAATCAAGTCCTTACACCGCATTTTGAGGATGTTTGTTGGTAAAAACATGGGAAAGAAAAATGTAGATACACACACATTACTGGTGCACAAATTAAGCAAGTTAATTAAAGCTCAGTGACTCACCCAAGTCCCCCTCCGTGGATCGTCTCCACCGGGAGCCACCACAGGTGAAAATGACTGCTCTGATGAACTCTCTCCCGCACAGCTTCACCCCGTAGTCCCTCGGTATGATGAGTCTGCTCATCAGATCAGCCTGCACACAGTTGCATATGCCACCGACGCACACCACGGCCACGGCAAGAGTCAATCTCCAGAGCATTTTTTTTTCTCCCCCCACTTCTCCTGAAAAAAAACCAACGGCTGGTTCGTGCTGCGCAGGAAGGGTCAAAGCCTGAAAGCTGAGCTCCACCTCAGACCTGATCGCTGCTTCAAATCCTGATGGCTTCCTGGTTGTTGTAAAAGATGCTTCTGTTTGTCGGTCTTGTGTTGCAGTGAAGACTTTGGTTTCCTCTTCTCATTCTCTCTGTAGACCTAGTCCCAACTTATGTGTTCAACCCCAACCCTCTCCCTCCCACTCCCTGCTTCTCCCCCCCCCCCACACACACACACACACACACTCACGTCATTTAGATTGATGACAATGACGTACTTAGAGCTGTTTCTTTATGTGAAGTCTTAAGTGTCGCACATTACTGACACCCTAGTTGATGACTTGGACACAAACTATATGAAGCCGCTTGTGACGTCTTGTGCGCTTCGCCGGGAGAAAATTAAGATTGTAAGTGGTTTAAAAGCTTCTTACATTTAACACTTGTGCGCGTCGACGAAACACAAACAGGTTTGGTGTTATTGGCTTTGGAGCTTTGCATCATGGTAGCTTGTCACAGAAGACAATTGGAGAAGAGAAAAGTCTTTGCAATATATTTTTTTTTATTGGATATATAAATATAGTTTCCATGATGTCAAAATGTTTAAATGATGGTAAATACATACTGCTTAAAAATATTAGCACCTTGTAATATTTTACATCCGCTGAACGCTACTGTGATAATAAAAAATAATAAAGGTGTACAGGTGCAGCAATGCTAAGCCATAGATCTGGAATAAAGCATTCAAATTTGAATTTGGCAAATTAATTTCAGCGAGTGATGCAGTTTGGGAGAATAACAATCTTCTGCTGTCATGACAAACGTCTGCAGTGTTGAGAATCTTTACTATTACAATTCAAGTAGTTAACACTTTGTGTACCTTTTACCTGCTTGGCAGGAATCTTTGAAACTAGAGCTTTAAAAAAACACAAGAATATTGCATTTGTATGTGAGATTGGTGTGCAACTGTTTGCTTCAAAGCCAAATATAAAGCTTATGTTACTGCTAAGTTCATTTAGGCACCATTCTGCCCTCCAGAGGTCAGATATAACATCGTGCAGCTTTAACTGAGAACATGATAAATGTATAAAATAATAACCAAGCTCCGGAGTGGCCATAAAAAGATTTTCAAGCCACATTTTGCTTCATTGAGATGCAATCCATTCCCACATTTTGGTTAAATCATGAAATAAGTGTATATACAGAGAGCCTTTCTCCCTGCAGCATGCTTTGTGCACACTTATATACAGATGAAGGGAACTTCAATTTAAGGACTGAACTATAAAATTGGTTGGTTTTGGCATTGATTTCTTCACCGTAATGAAGCCCAAGCTGAAACCATAGGCAGGCTATCAACACGCAATCACAGCAGGTCTTAATCCAGCCACACACAATTGAGTCAACCTGTAAAAAAAAAGGCTCATAGGATAGGACGGTATGTCAATCAAACAGAAAGCTGCTCACCCTCTGAATGAAGAGACGTCACTGCTCCTGTTAGTACCAAACGTCAGTGCCAGTGAAGGTAACAGCAGAAGTTACTAGCTGCAGTTTTCAGACTGCTTAAAGAGAACGGCTGATCTGTTGTGACATTATACACTTACATCATGTGCACAACTTCATAAAAACATGGGAAGTGGGAGCACTCGAAGTTTTCAAAACTTGGCCCTTAATATAAATTTTTCTCTCTAAGGCCACTTAGAGGTGGATGGTGCTCTGTTGCTCAGACTGGATGAAATGATACTTAGACCGCACAGCGTGCAAACTATGAAGGAAAAAGAATATCTCTGCGCAGCTGGGAAGAATTTGGATAAACTGTGGGTGATTGGGTGTTGACTTTGCTGACTTTTAATAAATCAGCACAGAGTAACTATGGGAATTGTCTTTTTTGTTTGGTTGCTGGTTAAACAGCTCCAACATATCTTGGAAACCAAACAATAGGTTGCAAAAGTTGCAGTTTGTTAACATCCAACATGTGGTGCATCATTTCCTGTAGTGCAAAATGTTTGTTAGTATTAGTATTTTTGTGCATTAAGGGTAAAAGCTCATCATGATTAGTATGTAGTCTCGAGTATTCTGATTGTGATTCTACATGTTTCATGGCTGAAGTGTTTGGCCACTGATGCACCTCTAATAACAAATACCACAAAAACAACATTATTACATTTAGATCCACTGACACTGAGATTCATTTAACTTGACGTCCATGACATATAATTAGTGCAAACCATAGACTTAAAGTCATCAAAAAGTTTTTTTCTATAATTAAGCAGAAGCAGAACGGGTGAATGCAACGACTGGACGACTGTGATTTTGTCTCATGTTACCAACGCGTCATTTCTCCAGAAAGGAGCTGAGGCTGCTTTTAGCGCGACGAGCCTTTTCTATGCTCTCGAATGTTGGAGTCCCGAGAGGCAAGTCCAGACGGTCGTGTTCAGACTCCATGATACTCTCAGCCTCCCCTGGAGGTACAAACCCAAACAAAATGAGGTTTAATATATTAGAAGAAGAGCTGGGTTCATAGCGGTTAAGTTTCAGTAAGTGTGCATGTGTAAATGTTGTCGACATCCCCCAAAAGGTTTGAGATATAGTTTGAGATACAGTTTGCAGTTGCAAGCTGTTACATGCATTTAAATCTACTGCTTAGAACTAGCAGTGTGATTTCAACAAAAAAGATTATTCTTTAATTATAAGTCAGCATTAATAAGTAAACAGTCGTACCTCTCATACGATAAATAAGTGTCCCGTAAGCGCTGTCCATCTGGTAGGCAAAAATGAAGCCGAGTGGAAAGATGGGGAACAACATGGATGGTCTCTTTCTTTTAATGGCACTGAAGAAAAACAGCAAAGCAAAGAGATAAGAATATTATCTGATTTGCTTTAAATCACGCATAGTAATGCAGCAGTGCGTTGTGTTATCTCACGACTGCTGTTCAAAACTTTGGAGTCGTCTCCCACTACAGCTTGATTCAGTGCAGTCGGATGGATGAGCGGATTGCTTTGTAGAAAGTCTTATTTGTTCTTATTGTATGAAGGGTTTGCCAAAAAAACAAAACAATGTTCCAACAATGTGGGAGGATATTTTTCTGTCCTGTCATCGGAAATCAACTAAATTGGACGTTCTTCTTTGGTGGCCAAAACTAATATCAAAAGTGTTTTAGGTGATGTGAAAAAAGCTATTGTTCAGAATTATTACTATAATTTAATTTAATATATGACTTTATTCCTGAGAAGAACTGTTGCAGGGTTACACATTTGAACTTGGTGTGTTTAACATCATACGTCAAGCTGCATCAGTAAAAGCCACTGGACTAATACTGATCACACTTTCTACAGGTCGTTCTCTCACTGTGCAGTATTACTGTGTGCAGGGACGGACTGGCAATCTGGCATACCATGCATTTGCCCGGTGGGCCGACGTGCTATTTGGGCCGACAAGTCCCGATATATATATTTACCGAGTAGATCACACACCCCAAATACACTCTTGGGCTTAGAGATGGGCAATGTGGGCCGCGCCGGAGCAGGTGGGGGCCGGTTAGGGCGCACGGCGCACAGGGATGATTGTGGGCTGCTGTGGTCCAAAATGCCAGGGACGATTTTTTGTCCCTGACTGTGTGTGTGTGTGTGTGTGTGTGTCATCGCTGGTGAGTCTTAAGTTGAATGTTAAATACCTACTTACCCCATAGTGAGTCCCACCGAGGCCACTGTAAAGAAAGTGCCAAAGTATTTGAGAAACTCTCTGGACCAGGCGATCTGCATGGCCATCTGCCTCTCTCTCATCTGGTTCTGCATCAGGATCTGACGCTCCATCTAGATAGATGAAACGACAAAGAGGACATCATGAGGCGTAACAAACCATTAAAACTGAATATGGACACAGCCTAAAGCCAACGTGAAATATTTAGTGATCAGAAACAAATAAATAAAATCACTAAGCCTGACTTATGTACAATGCCGAAAGTATTCTCTGCTTACCTGCCTTGACTCGCATATGAACTTAAGTTCATTTGTGAGGTCACACACTGTATGCAGTGGTGTAAAGCACAACGCCACTGGACTCTAGAGCAGTACAGACGCGTTCTCTGGAGTGACGAATCGCGCTTGTCCATCTGGCAATCTGATGGACGAGTCTGGGAGAACGGTACCTGTCTGACTGCATTGTGCCAAGTGTAAAAGGAGCTGGGCTTGGCCCCTTAGTTCCAGTGAAAGGAACTCTGAATACGCCAAAAGACTTTGGACGATTCCAACTTTGTGCGAACAGTTTGCAGATGGCCACTTCCTCTTCCAACAGGACTGTGCACCAGTGCACAAAGCAAGGTCCATAAGGACATTGATGAGAGAGTTTGGTGCGGATGAACTTGACTGGCCTGCACAGAATCCCGATAGAACACCTTTGGGATGAATTTGAGCGGAGACTGAGAGCCAGGCCTTCTCGCCCCAACGACTGAAAGAATGGTCAAAAAATTCCCACAGGCACACTCCTAAACCTTGTGGACAGCCTTCCTAGAAAAGGTGCAGCTACTAAAGCTGCAAAGGGAGGGCCGACGTCACCCTATGGATTAAGAATGGGATGTCACGGCAGGTGAGGCGAATACTTTTGGCAATATCACTGATTATTTTGCCGATAAGCAGCCAAACATTTTCAGTGTTTGAGGTCATGTGAAAACAGGGTCTTCATTATGTAGTTTGTCCACCAGAGAGCACTAACAAGTTTATTTTTGGACTGTCACATGTTCCACGCACACACATACAGTACATATCCTGGTCACAAAAAATAACATAACATAATTTAACATGTCTGTACAGAATATGTTGATCAGGTTTTGTGCCTCAAAAATCCGGCATCTGTAATACAGTAAGTTTCATGGCCAGAAGTATTTCAAAGAAATCAAATCGACACTTAACAATGGAAATATTCAGAATGTTTCCAATTAATTCTGCTTCAACAAAAAGTATCAGCACAGTTGGATATTAAAGGCAGACAGGGGGACGCAGACGGGGTAAGAGACAGCGAGTCCAGCCACAGAAATGTCACAAGCGTCCATGCTGATGAACCGCAGTCAGATGAATCTTTTGTCCGCCGCTTCCTGTTTGACACTCGCTCATCATACATACATAACAATTGCCATTGAGATGACTGTGTGGCATTCTCATTCGAAAAAAGCCTTTATTCTGAAAAAGCGGCCGTGTCAAAGATGAGCTTTTATTTCCACTTGACAGGAAAATGACACCAACTCATTGACGATGCAAAAGGTTAAAGAAAAAAAAAAGTGACCACAGTGCAATTCATTTGAATCAATGATGGGAACTGGATGACATAAATTACAACATGTCGGAGAGGCAATGTTTTGATTTCCGACTTCCTGCCCATATTCACGAACAATTCTGTACATCTGCGTTAATGACTGGCTGGACATTACGTGGCACCGAAGCTAAAGTGAATGAAATTAAATAGGTGTGGCTGTAAAACAGGGACTCTTTAATATCTGTACTTAAAGTTACAAGTAATAACTTAGTTGTGCCAAAAATATGTTTAATGTATTTGGGTCAATTTAAGAAAATCTAAATAGAGACTGATGACTAAAACACATGTTACTATTTGAAATGAAAACGCATTTTTTCAGCATATTTCATGCCATAAGTAATGTTATGTCAGGTGGTACAACCAACTTAAACCAATTAATGATAGGTTAAATTAACAAAATGGTTTCTAAATGAAATGTGTTTAGTTAATATACTGAATATATGAATTTGTGTAATTATTTTCCTGTCTTTAAATGTAAAATTGGACATTAACGATAACAAAAAAATAAATAAAATATAAAATAAATAATAGTGTTACCTAATGTAGACACCCTAAGGGATCGTTGCCAAAGAAATAATCTTAAAATAAAGATTAGTAATGTACATATATTTTTATAAATATTTGGTTGCGCCACCTGACAATTTTCTTTTGTCGTGAAGTTACAAATACTTTTAAAAATTAGTTAAAACAGTTGTTCAATAAATGAGACTTGTTCAAACACATTGTTCTGGACTCAAAAATATGCATTACATCTATATTGAAAATACCTTTTTAGAAGTTTGATTTGTCATTGACCTATATAACTGTACAGATCGGTTTCCAACCCAAACTACTAAACACGCGCTTTGCATGCCAACATGGTTACTGCAGTAATAAGATGTTGGAAAATAGTTGCTGAAAACATGTCAAGTCTTTGAACAATATATTACTGAAATGTGGAGTCGGAGGTTCAAACTGTTTTTCGCCAGTTTTCAGTCCAGGATTTTTGTGGGCGGTCCTAAAGTGTGGCTCGATGACACGCTGAGGCCACACTGAGCAGAAAGAGAGAGATTAATTCCTCTCAGTGAGTGTTTCAAAGTTAGTCATGTTATTTTCCGAACTCATCTGACACATTTCAGTCATCTCAAGACTGCTGTTTGACTGCTCCCATTAGTCGGCGTGGCTTCAGCATTCAGCGGACACGCACCCCACATTCCTGGAGTTGAGCATACTGCAAATTTTTTACCCGATTTTGACACCTAATTTCATAAACTTGTCGATTTTTTTAATCATTCATATTTGGCTAGATGGTTAATAACACTCTCTTCTTTGGTCTGACATGGACTTTAAGAACTAGAAAGTTAGGTAAATGTAAACCGGGTAAATGTCATGAATGCACAGCAGAGGAGAATGAGACATTTTTAAGCAAGGCTACATGAGGCAGGAGGGCTGTGAATGAACAACTCATTTAACAATAAAATATGAGGGAGTCAGTCACATTTTGACCAACTCCCAGAATTAAATACGTTTAACGTTGTCAAGCAGGATAAATAAGGACGATCGAGAGCGATCAGTCATCCCTCCCTCAGGGCCTGACAGCAGGCATGAGAAACTGTCTCAAGTCATCAGCTATTCATTGACAGTTACTGGAATGATAATGGACATGAGAAAATGCATTTTAGAACAATAAAAAAAGTGATTAGAAATAAATAAATATTCTATATTCACATTTGTCAGATCTTGTAGCTGCCTCTCAAGTTGATCCAGCTCTACTTGATGTGTCAGTATCAGATTGTTGTGTCCCATCTCACAGGAATTTTGTTAAACATCTAACAAAATATTTTATTAAAAAGCAATGCTAAATTATAATTTTCTTCATATCAGTGGGCAAATCTAACAACAGAAATGGTAATAGCGTTAATCAAATACTTTTTCATACATTCATTCATGATTTGTTCTCCTGTTCTGAAGAATATCCAGCGGGGTGATTTGATTACTGGCCACTAATAAACGTCATTAAATTAAGTACATCACTGGCAGGTATAAAAGTACAAGGCACTTAATGAAGCGTAATCAACCCATAAATCTAACGTGATACGGTTTTCAAGCACGCTGTTAGACTGATTGGGGTTCAATCAACATGTGTGACCATTAAAGACCTATTTTAGTCAAACACCAACGCGGATGAATGAATTTTTATGAATCAAGGCGTACGTCACGACTCCCTGTGAGTCTGCACTTTTACTTGGAGGAGAAGGGAAGTGGAGGAGAATGAGTAGGAGGAGGAGGAGGTGGAGGTGAACGGAGTTGGGATGAAGGATCAGCCGCCTGCATCAGACTGCTGCTCATCTTCTGCACAGTAATCAAATGTCTAAGGGAGATTATATTTATTAAAGCCTGAGTAAAGTTCTAATCATGTAACTGTGCTGCTTTTTCACCGTGGAGATTTTCAACCATTCTTATTTTAGGTGATTACACAATAAAAACACAGTTATGCGTATTAGATTTCACTTCTGTAAAGAAACTGTTACTTTCATTTTACCAGTTAACTCATCACCAACAAGATTACACCGTATATGATACGAGTGGCTAAGATTGAAACCCATGCCTAGTAACAATTTGGTTTTACTTACAATCAATCCAGGACTGATTTTAGAGAATCAGCTCATTAATTATGTATTTATCTTATAGGAGAGTAAATCTTCAGACGGTTTTCTTGTAAAGCTAACAAAGAAAGGCTCTGCAAATTTGTAACTAACATTTTCTGTCACTTTATAAATCAAACATTTATCAATTAATCAACAAAACAATTCCCAGATCAATCAATAATGAATTATTGATATTTATATAGTGCCTTTAATACAAAAAGGTTGCCATACAAATCTTTAAAATTGAAAATAAAATCCAACCAATGTCATAAATCAGAAACTGGGAATGAAATTCTGCGTCGCCTTGGGAAGTTTCTCTGTAATTTTGCTACTTTTGTTTGTCATAAAAAGGTACTACCCTTTAGAAACTTTTACTGCAACCGAGATGGAAACAACTGTCACCCTCCCTGGGAAGGAGGAAGCTGTAAACTTTTTAAGCGAGTGTTCGATACTAAAGAGAGACTCTGGGTGGAGCAATGTGTCAGAGTAATGGAAGTCAGAGTACCGGCTTCTGTAATCAACAGTGTTTCTTCTCTAATTGCAGGGTCCACTGAGCTACATTAATGAACTCAAGGATGCCTCATTAAAATTAGAGAAAGTTAAAATAGAAACCAAATGCAGCAGGTGTTGTTAATGAGTCAAGAATTTAATTATGACCCTTTAACAGGGACAGCCAGGGGAAATTACCCATCCATTCACAGAACCGCTATGGCCCCCAGGATCGAGAAATGTGTTATGAACGGTCAAAGAGACGTCACCTTCCGTGAAGTCATTCCTTCTCTCATCTGGGTCACATAACAGGAAGTAAGCCAGCGATACTGGACATTCGTTTTTAATAATGCGGAAATAAATAAAAAAAACACCCCCTTCTTGTCAGTGATCAAGTATTTTATCCCTCGAGTCACCCTCTTGGAAATTTCTTTTAAAGAGAGTGTGTAATATTCCAACGAAGATTTAAAAAGTAGTTAAGAAGATGACTATGTGTAATCGGTGTGTCAAAACAAAAGCAAACCCCTTGTGACTGGTAGCCTGCAATTTTGTTGAATTACACTACACTGACTCATCGAGTAAAATTCTGCAGGCTGCAAAAACAGCCAGAAACGAGCTTGTGAAAACAAAACTGTGATTATGGCGGCAAATAGTAATTATTTACATCATCGATTAAAAAACTTTTTAAAGAAAAAATTGTGCAATAATAGCTGTCGCATGCGGACATCTTCAAATGTCTTATTTTGTTCAGCCTAAAATATTTAGTTCATAAAAAACATATGATAAGAAAATATGCAAATATTGCAACTATAAAACTGATTTTTTTTCTGAAAAACTGAAAGGATTAATCAGTTATCAAAATAGTTATAATTTTCTGCTAATAGACATATTAATAATTGTTTTAGCTCTAGCTGTTATATTAAAAGCTACACATGATTTAGTCGGTGTACATCTGTACATGAATAAACAGTAAACAAAATTGTACTGATATTCCACACTTGTGGATAAAATATAAATAAGATTAGGTTAGTTGACATTAAACATTATTTTATTCTCAGCCCACTCTCACTTTAGACTCCCCAGACAAATGCCTGTACAGAGTAGCTACAGTATTTGACCTCCACCCTCCACAGCCTCACGATGCAGCTGACATGGAGTTTGTGGGAATCCTCGTGGACATTTAACTCTTTGCTTTGATGAACACTCCAATCATAAACACCAATCATCAACTCTGCCAGGAGAAGCTCTCCATCATCCGGAAACCCGACGCCCTCTCTGTCGCACCCCACCTACCGCTGCCCCATCATATCAGAGCATCAAACAGCCAGTCGTCGTCTATCGCTCCATCTGCTACTTCACCGCACTTACAGTTACCAATTATCAAAACTACAAACACACACACACACACACAGCCACTAAATCTACTTCCAACCTCACAGATGTGAACACAAATGATGGTAACATCCAAATCACCCAATGTCTGCTCACACTGGCAACTTGCTTCGCCAGACAATCTGTGCCTTCTGTCAACAACACTGGAAACTGGGCATCAGTTGAACATTTCCAAGAGGGGAGCAGATAGTTTTAGTACCGATACCACAGTAAAATATGAGCATGTTTCTCTATGAACCCATTTTTATTATAAATTTAATGTAAGAAACTTCTCAAATGTTGTCTCAATAAAAAGAAACCAGTTTGTTTGATTTGATTTGTCAATTTAATCAGAAACTAGAAGAAGAATAAGTAAACAAAATTACTAATTAAATGGTAAGTTTTCGGTAATAGTGACGGACACGTTAGGGCAGGTAAGGTAGAGCAGGTCATCCACTGATAACTGTGTTGGTAGTTCGATAGAGTGTGACAAAAACTTTGTAAAGCCCTTTGAATAAAATAACCATAAATGTAGAATTTATCAGTTAGAATTTATATTTCAGTTGGTGACATAAATGTTGAGGGTTAACACGGTGCTATAATAATGACTCTAAACCACAGACTGTATAAAACATGGACGTAGTCTCCGTGATGTCATCTACAGGTTTCTGCAGAACTGTTTCAAAGGTAAGAGTGAGTTGGCTCTGGCTCTTTACCTGCACGTGTACTTTAAAAGAAAAGAATATCACGTGTCTCTCATGGAAACATCACAATGGATGATGAATTGATTCAGAGACAAGCTTGGACTAGAACCAGACAATGACTGTGAGGCTAACTGGAAAAGGCAGAGAAAGAAAGAAATGAGTCATGTCGAGTCCACCCCGGAGCTGACATGAGATCAGCGAGAGCTGAAACATAAGTGGGAAATTCACTGACATTTCCTGAAAGCTACAGGCGCTGCGGGACAATACTTGGAAAAGTGATACATGCGATTTATCAAAATCGTGAAAGAAGACAAGGAAGTAGAGAGAATAACTCACAACAAACACAAGATATGGCGGCATTATGCATCACCGGTAACTCGATTTGTGAATGAAAAAGTATGTACAGTAACTACTTCATGGCCACAGACAGTATAAAGAACGGACGTCGTATTCGTGACACATGTGTAGTGTGCCTCTGTCGTCTCCCAGCTAATGGGCAAAGACGTGGGTTGTTGAGGGACCTGTATGACGCCTGAGTCCTCAAATAAACCACCTAAGACAACACCCACCGGTCAATTAAAGCAGTAATTATTAATTCTCTACAAGGCACTACATGGCAGACGAC
Source organism: Collichthys lucidus (assembly GCA_004119915.2). Taxonomy (NCBI): domain Eukaryota; kingdom Metazoa; phylum Chordata; class Actinopteri; family Sciaenidae; genus Collichthys; species Collichthys lucidus. The sequence goes on along the minus strand of CM014093.1, from coordinate 19,891,783 downwards.
TGAATATTTCCAAAGTTTTTATCATCTATCATCTGTGTATCTGTATGTCTAAATCTGTTGAGATAAAAGATGCGTACAAAAGGTGAGAAACTTGGAATACTTCTAATTTTAACCTTGTTTAATGCATTTTATTATGTCCTGTAACTAATCAGCCTTTAGATTAGATCACCCTGTGTTCTATTTTACTACTTTGGTTGAAGTATTTTCTGTTTAGCGGGTCTACTTTCTGAAAAATACTTGTACATGTAATGTTTTGAACAAGCATTTTTAAATTTCATCATTGGGTTTGCTTTATATTTAGAAAGCAAGGTCAAAAAACTGGTCGAATAAATTAAAGTTCAGTGGATGTGAATAAAAAGTATAACCCTACTATTAGCAACCAAGACCCTTTGTTGAGTAGAAAGTGAACAAAAATGTCATTAAGTCATTTCAGAGCTGCCATTTATCCTGAGGACATGCGTCATGCAAACCATCCCCGTATCCGATGAATCTACAAGTAATGTTTAAGATGACTTAAGAGTCCATGAGGCAAGAGCGTGGAAAGGATCAATTAGTTATGAGTGATGTGACTTGAAAACATTGGCAAGCAATCATCTTTGACATCTTAATGCAGGGGGAGGCAACAGCTGCTGCTTCGCAGATATCCGAAAATTGCTACGGTCAATCTTTTTCAATTTGCTAATGTAAAATACAATTCCATTGTTGAGGACAGAAAAAGCTTAAAAATGACTTCCTGCTATAGCTTAACATTTGACCACAAGCAACCCTAAGCGACTCTGATATAAGTTTTGCTCAGCCAATGTTGTTCTGTATACTTTCAATGAGAAATGTCATATTAATAACTGTGATTCTTGGTGTGAATAATGAATACCAAACTATTCGCGGTAAGTTCAGTAAATGAAACAACGTGAATCCACAGTGTGTACCTAATATCTACATGTGTTGTGATCTTCAAATGAGGGCACTCTGAAACTCAATTGCCAAAAACCTTTTGCCATCACTGAATAATATTAGTCATCATCTACCACATTTACTGCTGGGAGAGCAGGAGAAAATTACGAGGCCGCAAACACACAACAAACCTTTCGGGCTTAAGTCGGATAATGTCATTTGGTGTTATGACAGTCACGATCCCACCTACTGCTCGGCAGCTTGCAGGCATCAATAAATCACAACAAATTGGCCTCAAAAATGAAAAGAGAAAAAAAACAAAACAATCCTTTGTTTAAATGAAAGAAAAAAAAGAGTGCAATAAAACCTGTGGTCCATAAATAGAAATGCTGAGATTCGAACTGAGGCTTGCATCACTCGCTATTTTCACTCAGCTATTTAGGAAAGAAAGAAGTAACGCCAGGCTCACAAAGGACGAGTGTTACATGATAAATAGTTAATGGACTGTATATATAGTGCCTTTTTTTTTAGTCTTCAGACCACTCAAGGCGCTTTTTACACTGAATGAGTATGAATGTTGTTCATCAGTTTCAACCACTTCACTTCAACATGCAGACGGGAGGAGTCGGGGATTAAACCACCGACCATCTGATTGGTGGACGACCCACTCTCCTTTCCTCCATGTTTTCTGTTGTTTTCTTATTTTAATAAGAAATAAGATATTATTTTAGAAATCTGTATCGTGTCGCTAAAATCAGGTAACAGTTTGGTAATTGCATTGTACAAACTTGACTTGCACTCAATCGTCGGAAAAAAACGTCACTAACACAAATAAACAAAAGTGCAAAAATGCTGTAGAGCAAAGGTCCATGTTCCTAAACAAAATTACAACTGGAGGAACAGCAAACCATGAGAGAGGACCAAATAAGAAAAGTGACTCTAATATTATCCTTGATTTATTCCACTGTGTGACAATAAAATGAGGTTAAGAAGATTAGATTGTTGGGTTTTTTTGTTACCGGTAATCTCTCACTGATTAGCTGGACCAAACATCTGTCCACATGGCCTGGGTTCACTGGTACAATTTACAGATTATCCTGTATTACACAGTGGTACATAACCCCATGTGTTCTGTGTGGTCATTTGATTAAGAAAAATATATTATTTTAGGAATATGCATAGGTACGGAAGCCCTAAAAGGCCATACATACATACATTTTGTTCCACCCGTTTTCTCGTGATAACAAGATAATTAATTCGAGATCTCGAGAAAACAAAACGTAAAAGAGTATTACAGAATGTATAAATATTGCACATAATGCCCTTTTCAATTCAAAATAATGAACTTTGAGGATGAATTGCTCCAAAATGATACAGTAAATATGCTTTATACTGAGTGAGTGAACAGTCAGGATGGTCCTGAGATCAAGTGTACAAAACTTTGTCAGAAATTATGAATTAAAGAGATTTTACAGTGGAGTAATAGGTTGCTCAGTCCGTATCATGGACAACATGCATTTGCCATACATACCGTAATACGGCCGCACTTGATTTAATACACTAGACTATCGTTTTGTTTTCTCGAGATCTCAAATTAATTATCTCATTATCACAAGAAACCGGAGAAAAATTATCTCGTTATCACGTGAAAACTGGTGGAATAAAATGTATGTATGTATGTATGGCCTTTTAGGGCTTCCGTACATGGTGTCTCCAAGCCAGGTGACTTTACAGGCAGGTGAAAGCGGTAACCCACCCTCATTGTGTCAGTTGATATGGTGCTGTAATAGTGTGAAGCTTTGTGGGCAGGAAAATCTGGGAAATCCAACCTTGACTTTTACATTCAGTCAGCTGACACCTGACACCTTTTGTCCTGAGGAAAATCCACAAGAATCCAAAACATAACAGCACATGAAGGACTTCAAGCACGTGTGCTGCCACAGTCAATGCCATCATGTGGTGTTTGTTTGTTTGTGGGTGGGTGAGTTTCACATCCAACTCACCTGCAGCCGTGAGTTGTGGAGCATGAACTCTTGCTGCTTTTTGAGGTTTGAATCCATAGACTTGGACAGCAGGAAGCCCATGGTGGCGTTGTTACTGCCGACACACAGACACAACAATTCAAAATTTGGTTAGCCAGCAACTTAACCCGACTTATCCTGTGTCTCACTGTGCCATAACTTAAAGCTGCATTAGTAGCCACATCTCATCTGCTCCTGCTGGTCTAATAACTTGACGCTAACACTGTGTAACATGCGCATTTTCTTAGTGCTAAGTGATAGCAGCACTAGCTCCGCTTATGGACTTTCCTATTAAGTTAAATATGCGCTAATACGAATGTAGCTTTTACATACCTAATGTACTCTGAGGACGGTGGGCGAAATGATATAATAACACGGACCACAAACAAACAGCACTAACGGTGGTTCAAGGGCATGTCTCATTCAAAACAAACGTGCGTATGTGTGTGTGTTTTCCGGCAATACGTAAGCATTGAACATCCGGTCAGACTTTCAAAATAAAACAAAAGCATACTACTGCACCAATCCCTAAACATGCAGTTTGTCAAACCTAATCTAATCAGAGACCAATCACATTAATAATAATTCAAAGGAGGTCACACTAATTTATTCTTGCTCTAAGTTAAGTTAAAGCCTGCAGTTCAGAAATTTGAAGTTAACACACATTAACACAGTCTGTAGTTCCAGTATTGCTGCGGTCGGTTGCAGTTAGTTGAGAAATGGCTCCCTGGCTCCCTCTGTTGGTGTTTGTGGGTCACTTATAGGTCCAACTCTAATAATAATAATAATAATAATAATAACAATAATAATAATAATAATAATAATAATAATAATAATAATAATAATAATAATAATAATAATAATGATACAAATAAGAATAATGATGATAGTGATGGTGATGCTACTAATGATAACAACAACAACAACAACAACAACAACAATAATAATAATATTCATCATCATCATAATCACAATAATAATAATAATGATAATAATGATAATAATAATAATAATAGGTTGCTCATTTAAATTTAGAGTTGAGTTAAATTTCAGAGGAATTAGAGGAACAATTTTAAATATTTGAAGTATGAAAAAACAAAGTCTGCGTTACAGCCAATCCCCAATTTGTGCCTGTGCTTCATTGCAACTTTATAATTATGGTTGTAGTGTCTAAGGCCTATTCTTTTGCAGATTAGACAATGATGGTATGAAATGTTGTGAAAAATGTAAAAAAAAAATAATTGGACTGGAAGATAAGTGGAACACAGCCCATGTATGTACTTATTTACTGTTTTCTACTTAGCTTTACTTGAAGTAGACTGTATTTTACACATTGTCTTCTATGACTTTAATGCCAATGAGCTACTTTCATAAAAGTTATTTTACTTTTCACTTACTTTAAAATATCTCTAACGTGGGTTAAGCTATTAAAAAAATTGAACTGTATAACTGCATGTTGTGACCTGGAATAGGCTCCAACAGGCTGCACAGGATAAGTATGTAATGGATGGATGGATGGATGACACATATTAGACTGCAATAACTTTGTGGGAGAGTTAACACCCCAAGCTGCTTTTTGAAAGTGAAAATCTTCATGCTGCAATAATATTTATATATAGATCAAGCCAAGCTATCGTTTTTCGCATATGCATTACAACAACTCAGCGTGGGAACAACCTTCACCCTCATGAACCTGATTTTCCACCTTCTCAGTTTCACAACCAACCCAACATAAACATGTCATGCTACAAATATTTCTTCAAGATATCATCAACACTTAAAGAAAGAAATGTATTATTTCTGAAATTTAAGTGTGATCTCAAGAGCCATATTCATGTACAATATTAAACTGACATACTTTACCTGGGAGAAAGCGTGAGCCCAGATATCCCCTTCCTAATGCCATAAGTTTTACAGTATGCTTACTCCTCTTCTTTATGTCTTAAGTGCAAATAGATGGCTATTCTTACCTGTTTCCTGTGGTCCTGCTGAAATAGACAGCGAGTTAATCTATAAAGTGACCCAATATATGCAGGTGTGGGATTTCAAATGGCTCTTTTACCAATAAATATCAAAGGTATCTAGATAAAATACTCATATTCAGTGCAAGAAAGTGCATACTTCAGAAATGGATAATAGACAAATTCCTTATTACAGCACAGCCATCTAAGGCCAAACTTGAATATGTCCCACTCTTTTTTTTTGTTAAGTGTGTCTTACCTTATGACATACTGGGGTTTCTTTCCTGTTTGTAAACACCACTGCCACACCCAGACCTTTCCTTGCTGGGTCTCTCAGTATTTCCTGGTTACACCCCTGTAGTAGCAAACTGTGCACAACTGTATGTTTTTGAATGTCTTGTTAAAAGCTCATCTGGCATTAACCTGTGTTGCATGTCACTGATAAATGTTTTTTTTTTTTTTTTTTTGCCAAAGATCCCTGTTACAAACCTGTCACATATTTTACCTATTTGTATTATGGGTAGTAAAGTCCATGAGAATTTCAAGGGTTTTCCAGAAGGTGGAAATTGTTAACAAGTTTAGCAAAAAACAAACTTTCCAGTGACAACAGCATCGATAAGATTATACCTGTGATAAAAAAAAATAAAGTTGTGCCTGAACATGTACAACATGTCTTAGCCAGTATGGAAACTCAAGGAAACAGTCAGTGGCAGCAGCAGTGCTGCCTCTGGGAGGGATTTTACCTGGCTGGCGTCTGTAAAGCTCATCATGCTGTGACATCATGCTTATTCCATTCAAAATTTCCAGTTTTCCCACAAGACAGGTGTTGACTTGTGCGAACGCGAATTTCTGCATTGAATTATTGTTGTTGTTTTTCTTATTGGTACTTTCTTTGGTGCATATTTAAATTCCAGTTTACTTACTTCGGATTAAACAAGTGGTAAAAGCCATAGTGCTATCAGTGGTGTAAAAATAAAAGTACAAGTTCCTGTTTTGACACAAAACACCCGATGACCTCAGGAAACCTTGCTGATGTTTCCCAGTGCATCACTGATACAAATTCGAGTTCCCACCAGACTATAATGTCGTTGATATTAGCTCCATGTCAACCAGATTCAACCTTCAAATGCTACACATCAGTAAACGGTAAATCATTAATACAGTAATAAAGTGATGTATGTCTAATTCTGATAGTGTCTATTCTCCTGTATGATTATTTTAATACTTTGAGTACATCTATCTAAAATATTTTAATAAAAACAGTGATTTTACCTCCATAAGAGTTTGAACGCAGAATTTTTTATAGTTCTCGTTATGTACTATTTATGGCCACAATGAAACTTATATTACCACAATCACAGTTGTGGTTGATGCTGTTGTTGTTATGACACAACCATCAATAACAAGGTCAGTGATAATTATCAGAGAGTTGATGGATAAGTGGTCTGATGCAGGACTGTATTTTTTTTTAAGTAAACGTTACTTACACAGAGACATAAACAGAGACAACAGCTATCAGTTTTACATATGTCTGATTAACTGCTTAATTTGATTTCTTAATAACATCTCTATAGCAACGCTTAACGGTTTCGAATGTAAGATTTACAGGTCGTTTTTTACAGGATATAGCAGACACTAAATATAATATACATTACCATGTTTTCATTAATGTATAATCACCTGGATATGAGAATTGTTTTTGTTATCTTAGAATGAGACTTTTACATCTACACTTTCTGCAAGTCCTCTTCCGAGGCGAGGGAACACTACATGCCACTAAATCCTCCACACTGGTGCTTTTATATATTTTCTCTTCCTTATTTGTCGCAGACAAAGACAAAGACTGTTGAGGCTGCCAAGACACTGTTTGAGTATTTAAGTGACTCATTCCTCCTTCCTTACTTACTATGGCCAATCTTAGTTAAGCCTGAACCTTTGAGTACATGTTTATAATAATATTTGGATAATAATAATAGTGTTTTTACCTAAGAAAAGTTTGAATGCAGAACTTTTTACCTAGCCTCTAAAAAATTGTCATAACTGTTGTTGTTGCTGTTCAGTCATAACCAATAATAATCAGGTAAAGATAAATGGCACACCTGGAAACAGAATGAAACACATCTATGACATCACTTAAAGGTTCACTGTGTAAGATGTAGGGGGCTATGGCAGAAACTTTTGTGGGGTTTTTTTGCAGCCACTGCAGTTTCTCCAGGAAAAAGTGAGGTGAGTAGAGGTTACACTGTTACATGAAACTAAATTTACACACGGGACTGTGAAAACTTTCTCTTCCTCATTGCACGTGCCACAGACAAACACAACAACAATTAAGTTTTATGACTGGCTTGATACATTTAGTAATGATAATAATAATAATAATAATAATAATAATAATAGTAATTTTACCTAAGTAAGAGTTTGAATGCATTACTGTGAGGAGTTTACCAACTTACTCAACACCTGTGAGAGACCAGAACAAATGAGAGTCAGACACGAGAGCTTTACTTTGTACAAAGGGCACCCTGCCACTGCAACATCTAAGCTACAGATAGCAGAGAGGCGCAGGGCAGTTCCTTGTTCCTTTATTTATAGAAGTTTACATGACATGTGACTGGAAAGGGGCAGTCCCTGTTCCAGTAAAATAAAACATTTGATTCATCATGAGTACAGTGTAGTAAGATGAGTACAGTGTAGTAAGACTACTGATGCTGGGACATGTGACATTCTTTTAGCCTTCTAACAATTACTTTTTACAATTGTTTATTTAGTTGTAGACATTATTTCATGCAGTAAATCCAACACACTAATCCTCTGTAAACAAGCACATGTCTGTTTAGTTTCAACAGTTAAGACTGGCAGGCAGCAGTGGGTTTAAGTAATCAAGTCATTCATCACAACTTGCTAAATTTACATAACCTGACACTTTGGGTACATGTTTATAACAACAATTCAATAATAAAAGACTGAGATTGCACGATGCACATTTGTCTGCACAGTTACTGTACAGAGTTAATGTATACTTTTATTTTGTCGATTTTTTACATGGATTTGTCCTTCTTTGTTTTACTCTATTTATACTGCAGTCACCATTGTTGTAGTCAAGAACAGCTAACCCGAGACCAGGTCAAGACCACAACCAAAGTATATCAACACCGAGACAAGTCTTTGGTCCATATACAGTAGCATATTCAGGGTAGTTAATATGGGGCTAATATTCACCGTATCTCTTTTGATGAGGCCACGCAGCCTTCTCAGTTAGTGTATCTCAGGATTTACAGACTGCTCTGTGTTCAGATTTTATTTTATTACAGGAGGTTTGGCTGTCAATCATTTTCTAGCAGTGTGTGTGCAGGAGGGCAGCGAAGTTTTACTTAGTTCATATTCATTTCTTTTTAAAGTTTAATTTGTAGGAAGAACTTTGCTGCTGTTGTGCTTGTGGTCTTGTGGTTAAACCTCGACCTGACCTCTCTTTAATTTTCTGTGCCACACCTGTGTTTGCTGTATAACCACAGACTGTGGACATTTGTGAAAGTATTTTCAGTTAATTATGAATCTGTAATGAGACAAACTCAACATTATTTTTTAAAGATTATGTTTGGCCCTTTTATGCCTTTATTGATAGTACAGATGAAGATAGACAAAAAGCAGGGGGCAGGGAGTGAAATTAGCCGTCCGATGTGGGATTCGAAGTGGGGCCAGCTGCAGCGAGGACTATAGCCTCCACACACGGGGCGGCCGCTTAACCCACTACGCTACTGACCACCCTAAACTCAACATTATTAAGTGAATAACATGGAAACACTGGTGATATCAAGTTAAAATAAAGTCCTGAGTCTTCTTTGTCCAAGACAAGACCGAGACCTTCAAAAAATGGTCTTGAGACCTGAGACCAGTCTCGAGTACTACAACACTGACAATCACTTTAACTTAACTACCTCAAGCCTTTGTGTATATACCTCATAACTGTGTTTTAATATCAGAATGTCCCTTCAGGGATCAATAAAGTACTCTCTCTGGAAAACAAGAATAATTCTTGTTGCTCTCAGGCAATAACCATTAATTATTGGGTCATTGTTATGACGGTTAAATGATGTGAGGCGGGAAAACACTAGGTAAAAAAAACTGTACTGTCCATGTGACGTCATTTTTTAAAGTGTAAATGACACATGAGAGTGAAATAAATAGAAAGAAACAGAGAGAAAGAAAAGTTTTGTAATGAATCAAAACAATCATTGATCTGATTTCTTATTTCTCATAAATCCTCTGTTTTTATTGCACGTGCCGCAAACACGCGGGTGGTGTCAGGTTTTAATGGTTGAGGCTCGCGGGCATTCAGGGGGTTGGAGTAATGACTTTATTTACGGTCACTTACTGCCAGCCTCAGATAAAGTTCTCCACTTACAGTAAGCGGTGGTAACTTCCGTGTCTCTCAAAGCGTAAATCGTAAACGCTGAGCGCTTTCTTTGAATGCGCAGGTATTGACAGCGCCAGTTTCCTCATCGAGGTTTGCACACAATGCGCGGAGATCTGTTCTATCACTCATAATGTGAGTGAATATTATCTTTACAATATGGGGACGCTGTCGCTCTTTGCTTTCCTCATTCAGGGACGCACAAAGTGAGAGGAGAGAGATCTGAAGGGAAGGGTGGAGACACAGAGAGAGAGAAAGAGAGAGAGAGAGAGAGAGAGAGAGAGAGAGAGAGAGAGAGAGAGAGAGAGAGAGAGAGAGAGAGAGAGAGAGAGAGAGGATAGTCCTGATGATCACCGAGAATGAGCGCCTCATATAAACTGCACAGGGAGGAGAGGCAGCATTTGACTGAAGTGAACGTAGGAGGAAACTCCTCATTAAAAACAACAAGCTGCGGACTGACCTGAAGGTAAGTACACATTGATACACACTGATAAACAACAGAAACGTCATTTATGTTATTATTATTATTATTATTATTATTATTATTATTATTATTATTATTATTATTATTATTATTATTATTATTGTTGTTGTTGTTGTTGTTGTTGTTGTTGTTGTTGTTGGTGGTGGTGCTGTAGTTGTCGTTATCACTTTATTATTAGTATATTTACAAAAATGTAATTATCAATCTTTTCATTAGTATCACTTGTATGTATCTGTCTTTTTATATTTAATATTATTTTTTGACGTTTATCAACTTATTGCTAAATGTTTAAACATATCTATAGCCTGAAGACCTGCAGTTATCTTGTCTTTTTTTATATAATAATACTATATATAATACTTATATATATATATGCTGTAAATGTGCATGTAATGTTTATAATGGGATGGGTGGGATGGAGGGTCCCGGGTGGAGATTCAGGGTGGGTCTGTGGGTGTTTGTTTTTTATGTTTTATGTTTTTATGTGAAGCACTCTGTGTTATTTTTTTATTTTTTATTTTTTGTATGAAAATTATATTACAAATATGCACACTGGGTGTCGAAACAGACACGCTGAATCACTAACACACTCATCCAGGCTGTTAAAATGACCCTTTTTCAAGGAACTGACACAGAGCATTGCTTAACTGCTTTATCATTTAACCTTAAAGTAAACCACATGTGAGCAGAGCAAGCCAGATGTACTAATATACATTTTGTTTACTAGGAGAAAATCAGCAGGTTTTTTTGAGTGTGTGTGTGGCGGGGGGTGTGTGTTGACTCAGCTCCACTATCAAACGACATGACACTATTTTTGTTTCTCCAGCAAGAATAAAGCAATGAGGAAGTAATTTGCCCTGTAAAAGATCTGAGTCATGCTTACATTACAGGAAATATAATGTCTGTCTTACCAACATGGGATGTTTTTTTGTTTTATTTTGCATTATGTTAGAGTCATTCTTCTGAGTAAAGACGTGAACTAGATCAAGCATGTTTTGGCTCTGGAAATCACATCTGGTTTTTCTTCAGTAAAATGACTCATGCTGTCACTCAACAGATTTCAACAGCTGTAAAATTCCCTTTAATTTCTTCCGTAGGTCTCGATGGACTTGGCCCTTGTTTTAGTTTTGCAAATTATGTTCGAGACATGTCTCTCAGGTATGTAGTATGAAGTGCACGGCGGTGGAGGCATTTCTGAATAAATAAGAGCAAAAACAGGACAAACAATGCGTCCACACGAAGCCTTTTCTGTTTCTAATCGACACACAAATAAAATTCCTTAACAGCTGTGATTGACTTTATTTTAACATTACTTTGCATCATTTCCCAGGACCGTTATTCACTGTTGAGGCAGAGCAATCCTCATATGCTTCAGAGTTTGGAGAAGATGTTGTGATGGGCTGCAGGTTTCAGCCTACACTACTAAAACCTAATGACGACCTGGAGGTGAACTGGCACTGGCTCGACCCCGGAAAAACTAATCCCCAGCTGGTGTACGGGATGCTTAACAAGGTGGAGCAATTGCCGTCCCTGGATTCGAAATATCGGGGTCGAGTGAGGCTTCTCACTGACGAGCTGAAGGATGGCTGGGCAAAGTTACAGGTCAGTACTAGCGCTGGGATGTTTAGATTTACATAGAGTTATTTCCTGTCATATTCCCTCTAAGTGATGTGGTTAAATTGTTCATCATATCGGGAATCACTGATCAGTGAGCTGTAGTGGATCCCTTGTTTGCGCACACTTATATCATATTTCAAAAGTATCAAATATGACACTGCTGCCAAGAAAGGGAGGATAACAGTGACGTTTGCTTCCGTGAATTCTTATGAAAGAGATTCATTTCATACGATGTTTATATGACACAAACAAAAGACAAGGGATCAGGGAGACGATTGGCAATTATTGGAAATTTCTGCTACTGGATGGCATTTGGTTGGATTCCCCTTGAACCAGGCGAAACAGGATGGTGGAAGCACTGCTGTATTTCCGCACGGGTTCGCCACAATCAACACAAAATGAAAGTTTCTCGTTCCCACTTGAAAATAGAACATAATGTGTGGACCAAGAGATGTGCCAAGATCTTACCTCTGAGGAGTTTAGGTGTACTGAGCAAACATGATATTGCCATGAGGACATCATGTACTTTCTTCTGCTGTCACTTTACAGATCTCCAGGCTCAGGATCAATGATTCTGGGAGCTACCAGTGTTTCGTGAAGACAGGAGTGGGAGCTGATTACAAAATTATACAATTGTCCGTTAAAGGTAAATACTGATTTTGTAGCAATGTAATAATGTTTTAGGTTTTTAGGCAGTGACTTCAGGGGGGCTTTGTTCTGGGAATCTTTTAGTGGGTGGTCATTTCTGGGCAGTTAGAGCATTACTCAGTGTGAAAGTGAAACTAAGACCAGTATTACAAAATTTAGTAAAGAATGCTTGTGGTTTTCCTCAAGATCTTCCTGTTATCAATTGTATGTAGATACGTTGACCGTAATCCTAACATCATATCAGAGTGGCGCTATTTTAAATGTCATAATCACATATTCATATATCTGATTCTCCCGTAGCACCTTATAAAAAAGTGATTAAACAAATTGAGACGGCTGCAGAGAAGGATGAGGCGCTACTGATCTGCCAGTCTATAGGATACCCCTATACTTCTGTCACGTGGCTGGATGGACAGCAGAGGGAACTCAACTCCAGTCTCACTGTTACAATAACACCAGACCGGCTTTTCAAAGTCACCAGTGAGCTACGAGTGCGCTCATCAGTCAGAAACAACTACACGTGCAACTTCACGACTGATGGCTCCTCTGCAACATTTCATATTCCAGGTAAATCATCTCTTTCAAACTGTTTTGAACTGTATGGTGTTATGTCTGCCCAGAAAACCTACAAAAAGTGAAACACCCACATAGAGCTCTCAACTATTGTTGTTCTCATGTGAACTCTGCAGCCTGTCATAAAGAAGCAGCTGACTATGAACTCTTCTTTCCTGTTATGTTCATATTTTCTCTTGCCGAACCACATCAAATGTGTCACGTATGAGCTTCGCAGCTCTCGCTCACAGATTACAACACTGTATCTTCTTAGGGTGATGCTGTGGGAGGTGTTTGGAGTTTGAGGTTTGAACTATGCATCAGTGTGTAGGAGTGTTATCACAAGTTTTGCCATGTGTGCCTCATTTGGGCTGCTCATGTTCCTGTTTGGATGCAAAGGACTGCTTGCTCTTTTGGATACACTGTCTAATAAGAAACTATACAAAGTATAGGAAGCATTAGTCATTTTAATAGCAGCAGTTTTTTAGTTCTTGACCAATAAGGGGAAGTTTGCAATGGTTTGACTTTGGTATACTTGGTTATTTCCATTGTGGTCACACTTATTAACAGCATCCTAATACTGTCATATCTGATACTAATCCCAACACTAATCCTTCTCCATTCTTTTTACAGATGAAATCTTAATTGTTTCACCAAACAACGCTCATCGCATCGTCGCAGTGAGCACGGGAGTCATAATAATAATCGTCGTCATTGTCGGAGTACTTATGTATCGACGCCAAAAAGGTAACGGATCACTCAATTATTTATCAATACAGTACATTATCCAAGAGATTAATGACATGTAGCTCATAACAAAGACAACAATGCAATACATCGAATGTAAATTCAGGTTTAACGCTGACATATGAAGCCCAGACATAACAGTGCATTATGATTTCACAGGTATGGTGAAATATTAAACTGACAAATGGAGTTTGTTAAGTTCAGTCATATAATGCAGTGATGTGCAATAGATCTACGTGCAGCCTCACAAGGAAGCTACTAAAAGTTGAGTGTGTGCCAGGGTACGAAGTGTCACTGCAGGGCTGGATTTCCTTTTAAGATGTGCACTGAAAGAATATCTGCAGGAAACTAGATTATCCGGTTCATTTCAGGTGTCACATGCTTTTAATCTTTCCTCATTGTAAGCGTTGTTGAATTGAACTAAATCTATGGTTTGAAAAAAACAAATACAGTTTTTGGAGTCTAGCAAGCGACCTATGGAGACTAATTTGGAGACTGTGATAAAACTTTAATAGAACTGATTAAATGTATTTATTTTAACTTTGTCTTCGGTCTCACCTCAAACAGCAACTACTGCTGAATTCATTAGTCAGCATCCCAGGTGTATGTGTGTCAAAGCCATCGGCAGACAAACAGACAGAACAACTGTGTTGATGTCATGCATGTTAAGTACCAACACTGAAAAGAGGAAGTTGGACGGACTGCGTTTGATTTGGCACCGTCATGTGTGCATTTGACTTACAGGGAATTTTTTAGAATGTGATCTATCATGTGACCATGACTTTGCTGTTTTGGACCCAACAACCATCGCATTTGGAAACACCCAGCTCGGTATTGGTTTGTGTGGCAGGGGAATTTGAGGTTATTCCTAAATGCATGGGTGGTTTTTCAGTATAGCACAGTGTTGTTTGTATAAACCCCTTCAGACAAACATCATCTTCATTTCAATAGTAGACTTACACTCTAACAAGTTTCTCTAAATAGAAACATGATAAGAAGTCTTACTTCATTTACGACTCCGGAAACAGAAAGATGCTATTTTTAAGCTGCGATCGGGTCACATTTTCTCAAGTTCTCGCAAACCATGTTTAAGATACATGATAAATATACGATTTACAGGGGAAGATACTATGTGCTTTTAATTAAAACTAAACTGAATAAATAAAGAGGTGAGCATAAAGATAATTCATAGCCAAAATGTTATGACACCAGCCCATATACAGGACAATACTAAACACATAGAAATCCAGTTTAATGTCATATTATTGAGCTGTATGAATTTAATATAAAAGTACCACATTACCTTTTACCCTGCCATCTATCCATGCTTTAATACACACACACACAAGCTGTACCAATACACTAATAGCAATGTTTTTTGTGTGTTTTTTTTCATAGGGTCCAACGCTCCCAGGTCCAGGAACCTTTTCGTTGGTGGTTGGTCTGTTTCTTCTGTTGACTGTGAGTATAAACAGAGACAATGCACATACCTGTTAACAACAATGTGTTCGAACTTAGCAATCATAATAAAACAAAGCCACAGCCTTAACAACAGCAACAGTACTTCAAAAGTAGAAGCATACTCTTGGGGGCGCTGTATATTCCACAGCATAGTTGCATATTTGTCAAATATTCATACTCTAAATGAAAGACGCCCACAGTTACCATCTCTTTGACTTTCCATGAAGAAGGTTGAAATCATACATTTAGGGGCATCTTGAAACCTAATCATAATTTCATTCTCCACCGCTGTAATGATTCATTCTACTATCGATATCATTCATCTTTCCGTTACCTGGCTGTGCCACCTCTTTCTCACAGAGTTGAGCTTGCTTGTTGTTGTTGTGCTGTGTGTTGCTGTGAATTTCCATGCTTATCTGCATGCACGACATTTATCACTGCATCAGCTATGCAATGTGCAGGGATTTACTCATGGAAACCTGCTTATTTATCGAATCATTCGCCCTAACTGTAAAAAGCCTGAAACCCCAACTACTGCCCACGAGAATCTGTGCATGCGATCAGTGTGCTTTAGCCAATCGTACTGTGACACACGTTTGTTATAGTTGCGAAATGCTCAACGATGGTCGCTCGACTAAAATATACTTGTCCAATTAATTACTGTTAGTTGCGATAGTGTGTAAAAAGTTTGCACTTATTCTCCAGAATACAGAAGTGCAAAGATCCCCTTTTTTTCTTCTTCTTCTCCTTTACATTTGATTAAGTAATCCACTCACAAACACATCAGTGCAGGTTTAAATCTACCTTGCATTGCAAGTCGCATGTAAGTGGATTCACACCAATGCAATTCTTGTAGAATCACTGTTGCAATGATTGAACTGCTTGCTAAAGAATGACTGCAGCAGAGACTAACTCGGCACCTCTGTAAACGTTTTCTAACGCTGTTGTTGTTTTTTTTCTCACCAGGCCGAGAAATAAAGAAAGAAAACGAGGAAGAGAGAACTATTTTTAACAAAGGTAAACGATTTTTATGACTCTGACTTTTTCTGGTCAGCATTTTATTTGGATAGACTTCTGACAGAAGGTTCATAGAGTGTTCGTTACATTTCAACAGGTATTATTATAAGGTTTGGTCAGGTTTGGGCACAAAAACATCTTAGTTTGAGTATGCTCATAAACTTTGATAATCTGATAAAATGAAAACTGAACCATCTGTGACTGCGACTATCTAAATAAAGTGTTACGGATTTCTGTTTGAGCTGGGATAGGCTCTAGCCTCCAACCTTTATAAGGAGAGGAGGTTACTGAAAAAATGGATGGGCGGAAGTTGATGTATAAACTGATTAGAGTCACCTCTAATGATTAGTGATTTATCTGACGATTGATCAGCTTTATATAGATCTATAAAATGTCAGAAAATAGTGAAAAATTATCGTAGACACAGTTTCTTTAAGCCCAGGGTGTTGTCTTTAAATGTCTTGTTTTGTCCAACCAAAAGTCCATACCCACAAATATTCAGAAGTGAAATGGTATTTTTGCTTGAAAAACAACATAGGCAATCCTCAAAGTACTTGGCAATAACTTTTCTGTCCATTGGTTAAGCAATTAATTGACTGCTCAGTGCTAAAAAAAATAATCATACATAATTCATTTGTAATGACAATAAATACAAAACTGCTAGATTTAAGTTCAAGTTCAAGTTTGCTTTATTGTCAAAACTGCAAATGTACAAGACATACACAGAACAGAATTGAAATTACGTCTCTCTCTGTCCAAACGTAAAGATGTAAACATATATATAAAATAAAATGATTAGTTTTTTTACTAGAAAATATCTGGTGAAAGAAGGATCAGTACAAAACTTCCCTTAGACCCTGACCTTTAGACACAACTTCAAGGTTAAACAAGCCTCTGAGAAAAGAAAAACCGAGTAAGACAACTTCAAAAAATCTGTAGCTGTTTGTCAGACTGCTGCCCTTTTCTGTAAAAACGATCTTACGGCAAATTTACTGTCACACAAAGAAAACATCTAAGGGATTTTTCTCATTGATCCCTCGTCATCGGATGATGCTGATGTGATCAAAATCTGGCCTGTTTTTGTTGTACGCAGGCTGCATGGAGGAAAATCTGGGGGCGTCTGTGAAAGCCCATTATTCCGACTCTTTCGGTGCGGATGCGAAACATCACTTAGATGCTTTCAGTGTGAAGGAGTTGCCTCAAAGGCTGCAGAACAAGTGAGTCACAAAGGCAGATTTCCAAAAAGACGCTATACTCCAGACAATTGCGCTTTTATGATCTAATTTCCAGTAACAGCAACGATTCAAATGTTTCATTCCAAACCAGTGAGTAATCTTCATAAACGAAGAAGAAAAAACATGATAAATTCAACAAATATCACCGATTACAGTAAATTTATTGAATTTTCTGAAACTTTATTGCCGTAGATGCTCATGTGACCAGGCCTTAAGATTTGAAACTTTATATGTGGACATATCCAGCTGACAGATCTGAGGTCTCTTTAGTTTTTATATTTGTACGGTCCTGTGTACGTTACACTCACAAATCTTCTTTTGTTTCCGTCAGTGAGGGTCGGCCTGTGAGTCTTCAAGCTTTACTTCCAGAAGCTGGGGAGATGCTTTTTCTTGAGGGACTTCCAGGAAGTGGGAAGACAACCGTAGCCTACATCCTGGTCTCTTCCTGGACTGAGGGAGCCACACATTCCCTCTCTAACGTCCTTGATCTCAGCACCCTCCAACTCCTTTTATATGTCGACTGCACCAAGGCGAAAGGTGACTTGTTCCAGGAAATAATGACTCAGCTTTCTCTGAGGGAAAAGATATCAAAAGAGGATGAGCTGAGGACTGTGTTAACCGGGTCAAGTGAGGCTCTGCTGCTGTTGGACGGGTACAGAGAGGGGAACAAATCTTTCGACGAGTCCTTGAAGATGTTTCTAAGTGAAAAAGGAAGATGCAGGGTCCTTGTCACAGCCTGCCCAGGACACTGCCCCACATTTAGGGACACAGTTGGGACAGGAGGGGTGCTGGAGCTTCAAATACCAGTTGTGAAGTACTGAGAACATTTGTGACCAACGAAAACATTAGATACCTGTTACATTTGTGTGTTGTTTTTATTTTGTATAAGCCCAAATATGCTGCAATGTTGAATTCAGTGCAAATGACATAATAAATACTGCTTTTGTATTATATATTTTAAATACCCTGATTGTTTTTCAAAAATATATTTCATGTTATAATTCTTTTTAACATCAGGCTTTTTAAAGTACAGTACATCATTTACTCGAAGTGCAGGATGAGAAACTCCACGGCACAATCGGTAATCCACCTCGATTTCGTTCACGCGATTCATAAAAATTCTGAGAACGGGTTTAAAAGCGTCAGACTCCCGGCTTTCATTAGAGCTAATGGTCCATATACATGATTATTGATTGTGGTTGTTTCTGTTTCTGTTCTGAATCAGTCAGACAGAAAAAAAAAGGTTGTTATTTAAGGTCGCTTGCAAGACTGCAAGCAAAGCAGCAACAATTTTGAAAAAAGAGAAGTGATCTCTATCGGTATTCCTGTCAAGAGACCTTGCTGGTTCCAGTAACATTACAAAAAGGCAGTCTTTTATTTCTCTGTGTTCTTCATTCTCCGGTAACTGTATCATTTTGCATGTCTCCAAATGTATGACTAATTCAAATTTTCAATCAGTCAGCATGCTGTCCTGACACATCATGCCTATCTGACTCATTCCAAGTTCTTCTCTTGCACTGTTTATCTTTAACGAATGCAACTAACTTCAAACCCAGAGAGGAACCTTCACTAAATGTGTGTTTTAGCGTTGCAGCTGCTGGCTGCTGTGTGTGAGATGAAAAGCTCTGCAGTCTGCAACGAGCAACACGTTTCATTTCTTTTCCTGCACTCTCTCAAAATCTTTGTGCATGAGGTTTAATCTACCTTGTATGCTGAGAAGTATGAGGCCTGCACACATGACATATATATGTTGCTATGATGCTCAGCGGAGGCGTAGTCATGACAAAAAAAAAACATTTCCCTGCAGAGGACTTGGTTTCTTATCTTAACGCCAATGCTATTTTCATGTCGCCACACAAACAGCTGCAGGAAATAGTGACCTTATTTGTACAAATGCTCTGCTACATATTAACCTGAATTTGTTTAATCAATCAATATAATCTAATTAACAGGTGCCAGGGTTTTTTGGTGTCAACCTTATTTATACCTGCAACATCCCTGATGGACTCACTAAGCACTACCTGTCTGGCATCAAGCAGAAAAACCGTGACTAGCTGGTGAACATCGTGGAGCAATAAAGAGTCAGATATTTCCTTCAGGAGTGGAGGTGTACTTTATATACACATATATATAATAACAGGTCAGTGTTGTCTTTAGAGTTTGTTCCTCTTGACCAAAGGAAATCAATAACTTATACACTGCTTGTACATGTATTTCACATTCACATCCTTATCACTAGTTGGAGCCAATCCCAGCTGGCATTGCTACAACCTGGACGACTGACAAGTTCCTCTGACTCACAGACAAACAATTATTCTCACATCTCCACTTACGGGCAGTTTAGAGTCACCAGTTATCCTGCAGGAAGCTGGAGAGAGAAAGAGAAGCCGTGCAAGCACAGAGAGAACGTGCGAATAGAAACACAAAGACTCCAGCCGAGGTTCGAATCACTAACCCTTTAACACCCGAACAATTAACCAAATATTATAGAAATCACAATATGGCAATATGTGAAATATTCAAATCTCAGGAGCTGCTCAGTTTCGATTACAGTGAAAGCTGCCGCAGTATATCCATGTGTATGAAGAATTGTGGAGCTGCACAGTTTCTTAAGGGAACATGTTGGTTTGAAACAGACCACAGCAAAAATCACATCGTCATTATTTTTTAGATTTGTTTTGGTGAAAATGAAATAAAAAGTTGTGACTCAAATATGTCAAAAATATTTTTCTGCATATCTTTCAGCACTAATGCTCAGTTGTATTAAATTTTTTGTTTATTTTCTTGTTGTCACACGCTAGATTTCAAAAGACAAATTCTAGTGCAAATAAAAACCAACCATACTTAGTTCATAAAGGGATCAAACATATTATTATTTGAAATAAATGAAGTATTGAAATATAGACATGTATACAGATATATTATGTATTATAAGCAAAACTACATACTTGACAGGGATTGTTCCTACATGCTGTGCTGTTACTGAGTAATGTAACTCAGTGATGTGGTAAGGACCAACATGCGGCCACCAAATGGTTGTGGAGAGTAAAACAAGTCCTTGGTCACGTACACCAACATCAAACTCTGCAAGGGTGAGAAAACCACTTAATCTGAAAAGCAGAACCATCCCCCCAATATTAATCACGATCATGCTTCATCGCTTTGTTTTCACGAGGGGATTATTTGCGTCTGTCAGCTGTTGCTTCTCCTCCGTACTTCCTCCTTGAACAGTAATACTGCAAACAAGCTTGCAAAATTAATCTTCTTCGCTCAGCAAGTTAATGAATACATGCCTAAAATCTGAAATCACAGCTGTGATACTTTTACTTCTCTGGAAGTTCTTATACTACTTATCAGGAATTTATTAGTCAGCATTACATGAAGAGGAACAGTAAAGGTCACATATAAGAGTAAAGAAACATAGTCATATATTAATTGTAATGTTGTGGTAGATTAGTTAACAGCTACCAGTTTACATGACCACAGCTGTTACTGTACACTCTGGAAATGTAGGGATTACTGTAAAACAAGTGTTGCAGTATATTGGAAGAACCTTTTCGACTTTTGGGAATACACAAATGAGGAGAAGTGGTTTATGATGCAAGAAGGGTTTCACAGGTTTCTACTGTCAGGATGATACTTTTTAACCACCGTTAAAACTTGTCTTTACCGTAAAACACACAAATCTAATTCATGGCACCAGCTTCTGTCTGTCAAAGAGGAAACTAAATTTGAACACCCGTCTTTTAAACCTGGAGTGTTTGATATAAACGAGATTCATTTTGGATGAGGTATTGCCTTAAAGGTCCAGTGTTTTTTACAAGTGTATATTAACCTGAAAATAAGAAGCGTTATTTTATTTTTTTGTGGCCGTGAAGTGAAGCCTATATGCAGAAGTGCCAAAAACCGCAGTTCCTTGTCTCAATAAGCCCCCATATGTCCAAATGTTTGTCAAATGTCCAACTTCACAGCAGAAATCAACATGTTTACAGCCTGGTACAAAAAACAGTTTTGGTCTCTATAGCTAATTTCCTTGTTCATGTACAAATGTTTAAATTATATTAAGGCCTAAAAAGTTATGCATAATTAGGAGCGTGGGTGCTTTGATTGACAGGTGGGTGCCATTACAGGTGAGCATCCAAGCATCATCCATCATCTTATCTTGGAGGCGGATGAGGCAGGACTATCAGCATGGCGGCACATTTGGAGCTTTAGAATGGCTTTCCAGACACCTGTGGATGACATCACAGGTGCAACGTCCAAATTTTCTACTGTCAACACTAATAATTATAATTTTTTTTATCTACAGATGTTGCAGGTCCTCAACAGAGTCCACCATGTTAAACTGCCATGTTTCTCCAGACGAAATCAAACACAAATCTAGACAAGCAGTCTTCAGGTATTTGGAGTCTTGAACGTCATCGCTAAATGCCACTAAATCCTACATGCTCCACCTTTAAGGCTGTCCTTCTCTATTGCAAGATACAAATCACACTTTCAATAGTAAAAACACATCATATCATAGATAACATTCCTAAATTCAACAGGTGTAAACACATAGTATTGAAACTATATATATCACTACATATAGAGCATTCATGAATAGGTCAAATGTATTTTATTAGTAATATTATTATTTGATACAAGCACATTCTTTTAGCCATCACAACAGGAAAATGGTATTTTCCCTCCCTGCCTGCATCAAACTCTCACTAGATGGTGCTAGACTCTTTTCCATGGGAGCTCAGTGTGGGAGCTTTCTGATGCCGGCTGATTATGAATGCATGAAATTATGTTCACTAATGTGGGTAATCTTTGAATTAAAGGGGGACAGGGAAATAATTCAGACATGAAACATTTAAAAAAAGCTATTTTTCGCTGGAAGGGAATGTTCTAATGAGGCATCTGTTTCTCTCTTTTCTTCTGTTCAGTCTATGTGATCTTATTATAAGGGTCTATGATTTGTATTTGTAGTCATTCTGATTGTTTATCTGCATAATCTATTGATGTTATAAAAGATCAATGACAGAATATCACACATATAAATCAGGTGCAGCTGTTATGTATGTGCATAATCACATATCTAACTTTATTTAACTCGGAAACGGCCTCAGAAAAATCTATTTTACACGAGGATCCTGAACAGGAACATTTAAGTTTGAAGCTTTCTTTTTATTCTTATTTCTTCTTATTAAAGAAAACATTCCTCCGAGCTGAAAAAAAGAAGTATTAATTAGGGCCAAAAATACAACTGCAACGTCCAGCTGTTCAAAGTATTCTCATGATTCATTCAGTCTGCGAAAAATGCTCCCCCCCCCCTGAAATTCAACTCCCAGACATAGCTGATGCTATACCCCATCTCCATCACCCCCTCCTGCCTCCATACACACTCACACACACACACACACTCACACACACACGACACACACACTCGAAATGAGAGTTAACCCCATCAAAAAAGGACGGTCTCCTACATGCGCAGCCCCCATTTCCTCCTTCAACCTCAACCTCCCAGACCAAAGAGGCGGTTTCATCATTTGGTAATTAATATTCTGGGGAAGAGGAGAGCATCAGGAAACAATTATGCAATAATGTATGGATGTAAATGCACACTGTGTCCACACAAAAACACATGAATGCACAAGCGCATATATATCACCGTGATCAACTGTTCCTCTCTTCCAAGATCAGGTTACTTTCATACATGGAACTGGAGAGAATGCAATGCAATGTGCTAATATGTGCTGATATATTATATTGAATTATAATTTTGTGTTTCTGAACTGCAAAACTATTCTATACTATTCTAGAATAGTATACTCTTATAGAGGCTTTTTCTAAGTAGATGCACCGACAGAACAACGTGACAATGGTGCATTCAGTCCGTATCTGCCCTAAACAAACGAAGAAAGCAAGCTACAACTATAAAGACACGTTTCTGTTTTTAACAGGGTGTGTACTCGACCTGCTATACAACAGTATAGACAGTCAATAGAGGGAATAGGAGTTAATAGAATCAGAACTGACACGAAAAGACGAGATATAAGATGTGGTGTTAAATAATAGGCCATGACATGAAGTTCCATAAGACGTGGTGACAACTTCAACAAATAAATGTCATGACATGAAAAGATATCGACAGATTGACAAGACGCAACATGATTGTCACTGAAAATGACAAGACACATCCTGATATACAGTATGCCATACACACATTTGTTGAAAGGTGTCATGCAAATACATCAGCGTGCTCCAGCGACAGAGTAAATAGTAAGTGCATATATGTGTTTAAGGCTGTGAAATTGGTCAGTGAGAGATTTTAAGTTGGGTTTGTGGTTAGATTCCCATTGTTTGATGCGTTTCACTAAACCACACTCAACTCATACTAATCTACTTCAGAGTGTGAGCTTCATACTAGTTATAGAGGTGCACTATTACTTTTTTTTTGCAGCAGTAACAGGAAGGATGGGGCACGGTGGGATGTGTTGCTTTACGCCCAAAAGGATGCCACACTTGTGTTGTCTCTAGGAGTCTAACACGCGACTCCAGTCTGTATCCATATAGTCTCCGCTGGCTCTGACCCAGTCTGTCTGGTAATTGGGATCAGATGAGTGGCAGCAAAAGCGAGGCGACCTGGGTTTCTCCGGGACCCACGCTAACCTGGAAGCATTTATTTTATGGAAAAGATGTTTAGTTAAAGTGCAGCGCTGCAGCCTGCAGCCCAGCCCCTCTAATGACTCTCTAGTTCTCTTGCCCAGGCCTGGAGACAGAGCCCTGTGATGGATATGACTGGTGAAACAGGGACACACACACACACACACACACACATATACATACATACACACACATGCTTCCATCACTGCGCACTGTGATGGATATGACTGGTGAAAGCTCTGAACACTGTTTCCTGAGTCCTTCACTTCCTTCCTCCCAGGCCTCGGTCAGCCAAGCTGAGCCGGGTTTCACTAGACTTGGGCCGGATTGGATTGCAGATTAACTGGCTTCCTGTCCAATCCGTTGGCTGCATTCATCTGCTTTCCTAACGGTCACTTTTATTTACGAGCAAGCGGTGACGTTATTGAGGATGAATGAGTCTTCAGGATGGATGAGATCCTGGAGGCTTGTGGGGGAGGGCGGATTTTTACTGAGGGACAATTGTTTTTTAGTCATGTATTGTGGAAAGAATTTAGGACAAATAACATTTTTCTAAACAATGACTCAATAAACTAATCCAAAATTAAAAAATAAAACTGTTGGCGAATGTGCACATGTATGATTTCCTTACATGCAACAGCTTCGATATGCATCATTATGTTTGCAGCGTGCGTTTTCTCTCTTTCTCCGCAGCACATGGGAGTTAAAACGGTAAGTTCTGTGAAAATCTCCAACAAATCCAGTCATGTTTTATCTATTATGAAACCTCGATTGAAACAAGTAGAAAAAAAACCCAACTTCAGTGTGGGAAGATTTTCCAGTGCAAAGCAACTTGATGCAAGAATTGAGAGTTGTTTTTCTTGAGCCATCTGCCTGATTCTGTCAATACGGTCACTTGGATTTGTGTTGGAAACAAACAGAAATTAGCCTTTTGTCGCTCAGTAAATAAAGAAAATTAACTAATAACATAGGTTGGAAATTCTTTTATTTCTTGTATCCAAACCAAATTTGCTAAATCTTTACCTGTTGCAGCAATAATTTCGTACAAGTGTTTGGTCAAAGACAAGTGTCTTTTACATTTAAAGCTGCAAAATGGATTTCTTCCAACAAAATATAGTCTATGTAAAAATCTTTCATATTTCAATAATCAGCAGTTCATGCCTGACAAGTTTTTACTTTTTTTCTATTATTATACCTTTGAGTAATTCAGTATTTTCTATACATTTAGATGTGGAGATGTATCTGTAAATTGGGTCCATTGTCATTTCCTCCACCATCCCATCAGTACAGGTCTCCAACACCACCCATACCACACCTCTTTATCCTCCCTCCCTCCCTCCTGTACTCCTGCTGGCAGCCCTTGATTACACTTGTCTCCTGGGGGAAGGTTTAAACTCCTCAGAGATAGTAATATCGAGGGCACTAGTGGCTAGTCACTTCAGATCAGGGCGGGGGGAGGAAATGGCGACGGACATAAAGCTAAATATATAATTCCTCCCATGCCGGTAATCATGATGTCCAGACGATTTGAAATGACAGTTTAACCACTTTAGACTGAGGAACGCTTTGTTCAGATTTGAGAAGCGGGAGGTGTGTGTGTTGGAGGGTCTGGTTGGTCCCTACGATGGTTGGGGAGCCTCGTCGTGGCTCTAGAGAGGCTGTCCAAAAAAAGGGGGCCCGTGTGGTCCTCTCTAAATACACGTGTAGGGGGGGAGAGCGCACGTTCCATCGAGTTAAAATGGCTTGCAGACCAGACAGGAGCAATTCTGTGAATGACTGACGTGCCAAGAGCTCCGGAAGGAAACACTCTCACCACCCGGTATTAGTTTACCTGATTATTAGGATATCCAGCTTCCTCCTAAAATGGCCGGCCATTTCCCTGTTAGAGTCAGTAAGAGCACCCACCTGGATTAAGCCCAGAACGTGGCCCGCATTACACCAGGCACGACAAGGCCTCATGCCACACGGCTCAACCAATTACATCTATAAATATTAATAGGCTAATCTGCACATATTCTTTTCCCGCGAGCCTGTTACTGCATCCCTGAAAAAGGGTCAGAGATACTCTTATGAACATCAAATCAATTTAAATCTTTAGTTCAATTTGCATATGCAGAGATTTTTCGCTCCAGACACGGGCTCTCTCGACGGCTTTTTTTCGCCCCCATCATCACATCGCAAGAGGAGAGTGCATTTGGTATTCACGCACTGATTGGATCCTTGATGAGATCTTCAGGGTGGCTTCTCACACTCTCACTCTCTTAACACTCCAGAGGTGATGAGAAGAGGGGGAGAGAGAGAGAGGAGGGAATGAGAGGTGTGTGTGTATGTGTGTGAGATCGATCCAATTCTGTCTACGCTGAAGAGGTCCGCTATGTCGCCACCCCGGCTCTCCTGCAGGCCTCCTCAGCGGCTCAGCTGCTTGCAGGAGCACCACGGCTCGACGTTCAGAGGGTAATCAAAAGGCGGCACAAAGGGAAGACAGGAAGTAGGAGGGGAATCATATATACAGCCACTCTGTTCTTTCAAAACGCATGCAGGGGCTATACAATATAATGTTTTTTGGCAGACTAGTATCAGACGTCGGGCGCAAGCTTCTCTCTCTCAAAAAAGAAAAAAGGAATATAAATAATGCAACACAGAAATCTGCATGAAAGGTAGAGATACTGAGAGGTAGAACAGTGCTAAGAGGGATATAAGACAGGATGGAGAGACTGAGGTAGAGAGCAACACTCATTTTGATTCTTTTTTTTCTCCAGCACGAGTTTAAATTGTATCTCGCTCTTATATTTATGCTTTCTGAATACAGGAGGATGAAAATGGATTCACACTGCAACATGCATACTTTCAGAAATACTCATCCCGGTGATAAAAAAGTGAAAAATAACAAATTTTTACAATCTTCTTACAAATGAAATGGCTTGCTCAATTTAATCCCCCGGGGAGTTTTGCTTGCTTCAGCCTCACTTGGTCTGGTGTGACTAACAAGATTTAGCTTGATATTGCTGTATAACTGACTGGTCTGGCTACTGTTACATTTTTTTAACATTCACCATTATCCCATAAATGTCACTTAATGCGCTAATGAAGCAAAAGTTAATCAGCTGCAGTGGCTTTGACTGCGGAGAGAAACAAATCCGCGTTTCTTGTCGTGCGAGCGCAAACAAAGTAAAAACACAGCTTTCGTTAAAAAAAAAAGAGCTGCATGTTCAAAATGTGTAAGTGGTTATCTTTCCTTAAATGCACCGGCGGTGAATAAAAGGCGAGACTATCAAATCAAACGTTTACTGAACTAATTTAGACTTGTATATTTTTGTGAGGAATCGCCAAAGGACACAGCAGAACTTCTACAAAGACAAACCTCTGTTGCTCTCTCTCGCACACACACACACACATGCACGCACGCACACACACACACACACACGTATGTACGTCAAAAGGCGGTGCTAGTAGTAGTAAACATTTGAAAGGAACAGGGGTAATTCACTTGATAAATGTCAACCAAAATGAAGCTATCAGCTGAAAGCAATTTCCTTGTGCTTGCCTGTGTTCTGCGCCAGGGACTTGAGAGATTTTCACCCCTCCATCGATCATGAAGCCTCTGTTTTAGGCCAAGGTACACAATGCCCTCAAATTGCTGACATATGGACCCAGAATCACCACAAAAACCTGCCATTTCCACCCCACCCCTCCCCTCTGTCCCGACCCAGCCACTCCTCTGCTAAACTCGTGTTTATCCAATGACTCTGGTCTGTTTAGGCCATTAAAGCGAAGCCATTCGGTGGGAGACAGAGGGCCAAGGCAAATGTAATAAAGCCACAATCTGTAGCGTGCAACTTAGCGCTGCTACCACCTATCACCAAAGATTGACAAAAACCACCATGGGAGCTGAAACGTCACTATTCCTCAATTCATTTCAAAGTAGCGAGGCAGCATTCTGGCTAATTTAATTAGTAGTTTCCCGATGTTGCAGTGCTGTAATCATGAAATGATTGGGTGACCTTGAGACCGAGAGTGTGGGCAAACTTTTTTAAAATTAAACCTGCGCCATGTGGGCAACCAGTAGCAGAGGAAGCCAAACAAAGCCAGATAAAGACGAAGACACAGACCACATAATAGCACGGAAAAGCCTCTCGCTGCTGTAAACAGCTGACTGATGAATGTAGAGAGCCGTGCGAGTCGCTTTCGCCGCGACTTTGCTACAATTCCTGAGCGTGGCTTTAGAAAGTGCAACTAAGACAAAGAGGGGCACAAAGTGCACGCCATTAAGAAAGCCTCTTTTCCTAATCGTGGTGCCAGCAGCCAGAGCCTGGAGATCTGTGCACAGGAAAAGTCCATTATCACTCTGACTAATGGAGGAGGGGGGCGACTTCAAACCAAAAGTGCAGAAAAAGAAAAGAAAACAAGAGCGAGAGAGAGATGACGCACATGGTACAAAGCAGTGTTTCTTTAATGGAGTCCATCAATAATGTTACTTTCCCAACTTTATTGTCGAGCGAACAGCCGTATTATCAATCCTAGACATGGGCAGAAATTAAAGGCTTTTTCTTTTTTTTTCTGTTGTTTCTTCAAGTGCATTTTTTTAACAGACTTTGAATCAATGTGAAACAAATGTTTGGCAACACGCTAATGATATCCTGCATCTCTGGAACAAACTCTCTCTCCCTTTTTCTCTCTCTCCCTCTCTCGCTCTCGCCACCAAGACAAACCCGCAGCCAGTTTACATTCAGACGGGTGCGCTTGTTTTATATAAACAGACAGCCCTTGTGGCAAGGGGTTTGATTAGGAGGAGGTCCGCAAATCCCATTAAAAGTCCATTCGTCCCTTGCTCTGTGTTTGTTTGAAGACAGGAAGAGTAACAAGGGAGGAGGGAGGTGACTGGCAGTCTTGTCGTCGTTGTTTCTGTGCCAATTTCTGTTTACGCACCGACGGTTAAACGCAGATATCATCCGGCAGCGACGAGCTGATCTTTGCCAGTGATGCGGGCAGGAACCGAAGCCCAGTTTCTGCCAGGAGTGCCAGAACATGTTTGACAGGACCCGAGACTCGGTCCTCTGTTTGGAGGTTTTCAAACTACCTCTCCAATGTGATTGAGTCTATTATTAACACGATGAGAATGACATGTTGCTTCTGTTCTTGTGTATCCATCAGTAGGTTCAGCTATGACAAAACAGTTTGAGAAACAACAACCAAAAAAACCCGTGTGTTTCTCTTACAGTCAGCCTAACAGCTCCTTGGTCTTGGCTGCAAGCTGTTTGTCAATGTCCACTGCAATGTTGTCAGACAGTTGCTGAATCTGTGAAGACAAGAGGGAAAGAACTGTTTGAATGATGATTTGGAAATACCATTAGAAATGAAATCATTAGAAAATGACTTCATTCTTTCGCTGGAATTTTCCTTCAGAGTAAGATGTACCCTTGGACGGTTTGTGCTGCAGTTACAATAGTCATTAGGTATTAGTAAGCTCTAGTTATCAGTTATTCCCTTGACTCACCTCTCTCACATCTAGCCACATCAACCAACTTCTCTTTCTCAGTCTGATCTATCGATTAAGAACCTACCTGTTTTTCCACGAGTCTGATGACATCCTCCGAGTGTCCCTCCTTCGCCTTTTTGACCTCTGCGATGGAGTTAGATCGCACCCTTCTCAGCGAGTCTTTGGCCTTGTTGCTAAACTGTTTGGCCAACCTGGCGAGGTTCTCTCGGTGTTCCCTCGTTACCCTGCGGCGGGTAGGAAGGAGATGAGTAAGACGGGAGAAAAAATAAAAACCGAGACAGGTGAGTGGATGAAGTCCATGCACATCAACTCAACCCTTTTTTATGCCTCCATATGGAGTTTGAAGATATGATGATGGATGATATTAGCTTAGCTTTGAGTGATGTCTATGTGAAATGTAAAATAAGCTCTCTGTTTTCAAGAAAGTGTGACTTTAAAAAAAAAACAGTTTCTACAGTACTTGATGCCAGACTTTTATGAAAATGAGAAAAACTGGGAGTCTAAATATTCAACAGACGTTCGGACAGACTCATGGTCGGTACTGTACGGAAAGTACGGAGCGCATAACTATGAAGAGATAAAATGGAAAACACAATGTCCTCACTTGTGCAAATGAGGATGTTAAGTGCTCGTAGGCATGAAGTCTAATCATTTTAGTTCTGACTCGTAGCAAACATCTAATCGCAATCACTTCCCGAGGTCTCAGACCAGAGCTCAAACATCCGTCATCCCGACAACTTTGTATTCACTTTGCATTTGTTAATCACTCAGAAAATCCTACTTCCCATTTCACTCTCCCTCTTTGTCCTTAATTGGCTTTTTTTTCGTTGTTTTTTGCCTCTGGGACTATTTGCAAACAATCCAAGTGCAGCGTCTATTTACCGCAAACAATACGGCCTAATTACTGATTCCAGGGCCAATCAAGGAGCGCCTTCTCTTTGGAAATGCAAATGGAGGCTCGAAGCGTGCCGAGACTGATTGCAGGGGGAAAGCAGTCTGACTCTTGTCTCCCTCCTCTGCCAGACTAACACCTGCTGCTGCATTGCGCATGCACGCACGCACGCACACACACACGCGTATGATACGTATACTTACATGCACATGTGTGTATATGTAAAAATACATACTGTATATACACAGAGTGTTTTAGTGAGTGAGTGACGGATAGTTTTGTATGAGGTTGTTTGACTTGGCAGAGAGAAAAAGAGTGAGACTGAGCGAGAGAGGTTGAGTCAGAATACAGAGAGAGAGAGAGTGACCCGACCCTCACATCGACACACTGGGTGACTCTATACATCTACAGACAAAAGTCAATAAATCTGTCAGTCGCAGCTCAGATGAGAAGATTTATTGAATGGGGAGAAATTGAAAACCATGGACGGGACTTAATGTAATGTGAGCTATGACCATTTACATAATTGATTGATTATTTAATTGACTTCTTGGGTCATTATTAAACCTCAGAATTAATGTAAAATGTCTGTCACAGATTAATAGAGCACAAAAATGACTTTTTCTTAATATTTTATCGAAGTAGCAAAAAAAAACACACAAACTTTAGTGTATGAAAATGATTAGAAATTCACATTTTGTTAATTAAGTTAATTAATCAGCCATCACTTAATCGTTTCAGGACTTGTAGGAGTTCAAATGTGTTTGTATTAAACAGCAGGAGTCGCACAAGAAAAGTAAAAGTGTAAGGAAAAAAACTGAAATGAAGGAAAGTGTTTCTGCCCTTGGGGCAGTGTGTGTTTTTATGTGTGTGTGTGTGTGTGTGTGTGTGTGTGTGTGTGTGTGTGTGTGTGTGTGTGTGTGTCAGAAAGAGACTCACTTGGGAACGGGCACCTTGATGATCGTCCCGTCCACCTCTGGGTTAAGGTTCATGCTACTCTCTCTCAGGGCACGGGACGCAGCCTCTGTAGCCTGGGGGCACGAACACACACACACAGACACACAGACACAGACACACACACACACACACACACACACACACACACACACACACACACACACACACACACACACACACACACACACACACACACACACACACACACACACACACACACACACACACAAATATATAAATGTGTGCTGCACTGGTGTGAGTGAGAAAGCAGCTCGATAACTGCAGGTAGTGGCTCAGCTCCAGCTGGCAATCATTAAGGTGTTGTGGTGTGTATTTATTGTGTGTATGCGTGTGTGTTTTTGGGTGTGGTGTGTGTGTGCGTGTGTGTGTGTGTGTGTCAGGGAAAGCTCGTGCAGTGTGGAAGTGCCTTGGGCCACTGTCAGCGCTCGGCCCTGTGGGACAGGACTGAGAGGTTGCAGGGCAGGGCGTTGACCCATGGTGACCTCACAGGAGTGTCTGCTTGTGCTTGTGTATGATACATGGATACACACACCAACACACACAAGCACAGCGCAAAAAAAAAAAAAAATTTAAATATAAAAGCAGCTTTTTCTTGTTTCTGAAGATGGATCATTCACAGAAAAAGCGACAGCTCATTACTTTGCGAATGATGTACCTTATTACCCTAACTAACTGGGTTTAACCAACATGGCGGAGGGCAAAAATCAGCACATTTGGAGATAAGACAGATTTATGTTACATATGTTTAAAGACATTGATATCTTTTTTTCTAAACTCATTTTAACCCTTATGTTTATATCTAGTCCCCAAAAAACAATGAAGATGCTATGATGCAGAAATAAACGTATAAAACTGAAGACAACTGAATGTTTCCTCACATTGATATTATTATTTTAAGGTAATAAAACATTCAGCTGCTACATTTTTCTTTGGATAAACAATGCATGCAGCTATGCTAACGATAGCATTACTAAGACTTTTGAAATGATGTATAGAATCATTCATGTTATTGCCTTGCAGGGCTGTTTTCATTGAAGACATGTTGACTCTTTACAGCAGGAAAAACGCAGGTGTAATTTAGTCATCGTTGATTCTATTATTTACATTTAGCTGTTTCAGTTTCAAGGTCCTGATACTGTCGTGACTGACATGATGGATTTTGTTAGTAACACCTGTCCTTTTCCTTCTGTGACCATCATCTCGTGCCTGTATGTAAATGCAGTGTTTATATCGTCAGGACCGGCCTCATGTCTGTAAAAATGGATATTAGAATTAAATCTGGCATCATCACGGACAACACCATGTGCCGTAACTGAATAAAAATCATGACCTAAATGCCAACTAAATGAACTAGACAAACAGATGACACAGATGGTTTCTTGTTAAACTAGAGACACGTCAGCAAAAGTGAAAATGCGTGTAGAACGCCATGGATTTGGGACACGGAATATATCCCAGCTTCCTTGCGGCTTTGTCAAAACCATCACTAGAAAACATCTGCAGAAAATGTCCTTGTCCTCAGCTGTTGTCTAAAACGTGGCATTGAGAAAGTACACATATAAAAAAAAAAATGCAACTAATATTTCCCAAACACCCTCTGTCATCTTTTCGAAGGATGAGGACAATCAGAGGGAAATGAAAAGAGCATGATGTGTTTTAATGAGGGAACAAATAAATCAGTGTCAGCGTGGACACTGGCGGGAGAGGCAGCTGTGCTTGTAAATGCTAAATGACATCTCAGCACAACACTGGATGAAACAAAGATGTTGAGCGCTTCTCTCAGAAGTGTTGGTCTACAGCCGAACGATACCTTCAAATATCAGTTCATTAATTAATACAGCGGCTTCTTTGGATTCACACGTGTCTGGCAGAAAACAGGCAGAAGGAAAAAAAATAAAGAAACTTGCATGTTGCTCAATGACAAAAATTAAAAACAGCATTCACACATGTGAAACATTAAAAAACTTGATCCACCATCTACAACAGAAACTCTAAGTCCAGCGAAATACTACATTAGAACCAGAGAGCTACAGTTAAACGGTGCGTACAGACAAACAGGGAGGAAGCCAAATCCTTTGAATTACTGAAAACAAAGTCACACTCCTCAAACCAATTCTGAAACCGCATGACAATTCCCTTAGCTGAGCCTTACAAAGTGTGCAAATGTGCAATGCGAGGAAAGAAAAAGAGCATAACATTTCCTCTTTTTTTTTTAAACTCCCTACCCTACTCTCCTTTCTCAACAGCTCCTTCTGGCCTTTTCCGCTGGGGGAAAGAAATGGCAGCGAGATTAAAGGAATTTATTTGTACGCATTATGAGGTTTCTTTTCTCTTCCTTTGTTAAAGTCATCCGGCGCGCAGGCCCCTCTGGTTGCTCTCTTTGAGCGCGGGGTGATAGATTCGGCTCATACCTATGTTTGATTGTTCTCAGCATCAAATTCATCAGCGTTTCCTCTCTCCCCGATGACCACGCCGGTGGTTACGCAAAAAAAAAATTTCTCTGGAGAGGCCGGACAGGTTCTGGTTAATATGTTGGGAGAGGAAGAGAAAATACACTGAAGTTTCATCAAACGCTTGACGGCTCGGGTTCAAAGCGGAGAGGAATGTGGGCGAGAGTCTGTGCGTGCGTGTGTGTGTTAAAAAAAAAAAAAAAAAAAAAAAAAACATAAAATCCTGAAGAAAACACTTTATGAACAAAGTGCTGGGATGCTTTAACATGCACACGCACCAAATTGCCTCCTGATCTAAGCATGCTGGTAGCTGTTGTTAGTTCCATTGCGCTCTTCCACTCTTAATGAATGAGCGGAAAACAATAGTAGGGCCTCCGGAGTGCCTGGTAATGGATAGGCATCATTATAAGCCTATTAACTCTGGGTACTGAGGACTCACCTCTGTGTGGGACATGGGTAACGTAGGGCACGACAGGGTGGCGTGTGTGTGTGTGCAGTGAGTGTGTTTGTCATTGTGTGTGTGTGGTCTGTGGTTCGGAGTTTTCTGGGAAAGAAATAAGACTCATCGAAAAGACCGTTCAGGTCAAAGACTGGATTTCCAGATCGGAGATGCTGATAGATTTTTAGATTTGCATGCTGTTTTGTGACATCTGCACAAAAGAGAACAAAGTGATACCACAACTCGTAGAGTTCATGAGAGGTGACTGTTGGGAAAACAGAAGAAGTTTTTTGTGTCGTAGCGGACAGGTGGTTCACCAAAACAGGAAACTGCTTTTGAATGTCATCCATGCAAAAAAAAAAGTGTTCATATCTTTGAGTTCTAGCCTGGAATGTCCTAAATCACGTTCAAATGTTAAAGAACTTAGTCTTATTGCTCCTCCTTAAGATCTCCATCTATTTTAGTGCATCTAACTTTTTACAGACCTCTGCTTGATGTTAGTTTCCTCCGACACCACCAGCAGGTCGAAGCTTTCACTTGACATCCTGTGAAACAGCTCAACATCTGCCGGATTGGCCCAAAAGTCGGTACACATATTTGTGGAATTGGAATTGCTTTGTTCTGATTTTATTCGTTAACTTTATGTGTTTGCACTTTGTGAACAACATCTTTGTAATCATTAGGATTATCAGCAGGTCTCCGATAAATATTGTATTGGCCGACATCACTTTTCAAGTAGCATCGTTGAAATCATCCTTCTTCAGCTCTCAGGTGGTGGCATGTTTTCCATCTTTCACGTCTAACAATTACTGATTTTAGATTTTTTAGATTCGTCACTGAAGCTATGCGTGCGGCTAAAGCGTACTCATGCACATGTTGAATGTTCGCTTACTGGGATGAATTTATCACCTCAACTCTAAAATATTTGAACATTTTTTAATAGTTGCGCCTCATGAAAACAGGAGCAGATATGAAAAAAACTAAATGAAAACAAAGCGCCGCGTAGCTGCTCAGTGAGACCAGAGAGAACTTAATCATCAGTCATGACTGTCTGTGGATATTTTATTGTATAATGTTGCATTAAATGCTAAAAAAGCACATTTAGATTTTCCAGACCACCAGAAAGTCTGGCCACTAAAAAAACGTGAATTGCTCCCATGGACAAAATTTATTTCTAGAGCTCTGATTGTATCATCTAAGAAGGAAAAAAGAGAGAGAGAGAGAGAGAGAGAGAGAGAGAGAGAGAGAGAGAGAGAGAGAGAGAGAGAGAGAGAGAGAGAGAGAGAGAGAAAAGGGAGCAAAAAAAAAGAAGAAAAATAATCCATTCCTTCCTAACCTGGGGGTAAAATGAGGTCATTTCCTATTCTGTGACAACTCACACGCAGACATAACCACATCTCAGCGCACGCACACACACAAAGTTTAGGTTCTCGTTGCTATCTTTCACCCCAGAACAAAGGGCTCCCCGAGTGATCAATCAATTAGCATCTGAGACGCAGTTGGAGAGAGTGAGGCAGGTCGGGTTTCATTTATACAGAGATGTGGGCTCAGAGTTCTGGTCTGGCTCACTTTTCTTTCTGTGCGGACCGTCTATCTGTCTGTGCTTTGGATTATTTTTACAAAGCCTTTAGTTACTGTGTGCATGTCCGCCCTGTGACAAACAGATACCGCTAGGAAGAATCTGTGTGTTCTCGTGTGTGTGTGTGTGTGTGTGTGTGTGTGTGTGTGTGTGTGTGTGTGTGTGTGTGTGTGTGAACATTTTACCTCTGGGAAGCTGCTCATGTTGACCATAATGAGCTGAGGTGATTTCATGGAGATCTGACCCAGCTGGTTGAGAGGAAACTTCCCATCTTGAGTCGTCACCACAATGTGATCCAGAGCTCCTGGACAAATACACATAAATCTAATTGTTTATTTCCTCAATTTATTTACTTACATAGACAATTTAAGGCATAATTTTACTGTTGGCATGCGAAATGTGGCCTCCCTGATTTCGTCCGGTATCAAATATATTAGCATTTGCAGGAATTAATGTTTTATGGGATGTATTTTGTGTATATTTGTCTTTATTTTTTAATAAATTCAACTTTAATATAGTCTGTAGTTACAGATTTATATTCAGGTTCAAATTTCAACATCACGTACAGTTTGAAATTCTTTAAAAACCTTATATCTACTGTCAATTTTGATAATAAAGTTTATAGTTTATAGGGAATATATCTTTCCACAGACGTATCTTTATCACAAAATGTTTGCTTATGTTATGTTTGTGTAAAAAAAAAGAAGTAAATATTAATATCTATCAGATATCAGATTTGTTTTATTCGCAAAGATCAATAATCCCCCCAAAATAGTCCCCAAAATCAGCCGCTAAGATCCAGAGTCGATCAGGCTGTGTTAAATAATCTGGTTTGATGACACTGTTTCAATGTAGACCTAATATAAAGGACAACATACAGTCAATCATTCAGTCAGACAGATGAAGGTGCAGCCTGCACGAGGAAAAAAAGTTAAAATGTAAGCCTTCTATCAGACTGTTAAAGAGTTTCTATGATCTCTATAATCTCTCCTCACCGTCAACACTGCGAGAAGCAAAGGTAAGTTTGCCCACATGAGTTGACTTCTGTCTCCTCTCCTCTCTCCTTTTACTCCCTCACTCCTCCACCCCTCTCTCCCTCTCCTCCATCTGGCTAACCTCAGACGCAGTTGTTTCCTTCTTCTCCACCTCTGCCTTACATCACCCGCTCACAGCTTACCCACTGGGGGCTGTGCTGGTGGTGTGTGTGTAAAAGGGGAGGGGGGGTGAAGGGGAGGTGAGCCAATGGTGTAATTTTCTCTATAAGACCAATCTATCACATGATCTGGACAAAAACATGGATGCATCGGTCAGAGATTAGATACAGAAGAAAAAAATAAAAGGTTGCCGTGATGTGATGAAATGGATTTTTTTATTTATTTAAAGGCCGCAGCTACCTGTCTCACTGTCCGTCGCTCTGTGTACATGCTCACATGTAGCATGTATGACCTTCTGCCTGTCTATCTTTGTTACCTGTGCCTTGACAATGAGCACCTACACATCTGCTTGTACTTAAGGAGGCCAGACAGACAGACAGACAGACAGACAGACATTCATTCCAGTCATTTCATTAACTACAAAGGTGGAGGATGAGGAGGGGGTACATACAGGGGATGAGAGAGGAGAGGTGGGGGCAGAGAAGGATGCCTGAGATAGAGTTCACCAAATTGTTCTTTATCAAAACATTACAAGTACTGATAATATAATACATATGATATAAATGTACACTAGCCTTTTAAATGTGTATGTAAGAGATTAATGATCAATATAAAATACAAATTAGAGTTGTCACGATACTAAAATGAGTAACCACGATACTATACCAGACAAAGTATCACGGTTCCGGGTAATACCGCGATACTGCGGCCTTTTTTATTATTATTATCTTTATAAACTGCAATGTATTTGTACAAGTTAGTTTGAAACAACAACGTTTTTTAAGCAAAATTAGTGTTGCCACTGACAAAGACGCCACAGCAGACTCGCTGCTTGGGCCCGGTGCTTCTGCCACGGTGAGTGTGTTGTCTCGTGTCTGGGCGAGACAGAACTTTAGCTTGTTGTTTGTTTTGAAGCGAGTTTCTATCGAAGCGGAGCTGTCTTCATGGAGTTCATGCTTGCCGGCAGAAACACGCGAACAGCCAATCAGATAACAGACGGGCGGACCCAGCGTGCAACAGCCTATCACATCCCTGGACGTCACCAGTAACAGGCAAACAGCCAATCATTCAGCAGCTGTGTAGTTCGGTTGCAGCGCATGCCATGTTTTTTTTTACGAGTGAGTAGCATGCAGTGAGAAGCCGGGAGGAGAGCAGAGGCGGCCGCTATGTAGCGGAGACTGGCACCGGTAGTATAGTAATCCACGGTAGTACCGTCGTGTAAAATTTCTAGTATAGTAGCGACGGGTATGATTTGGTACCGCGGGGTACCGGGTATACCGTGGGTATCGTGCAACTCTAATACAAATAGCTGTGTCATTAGAACAAACTAACAGTTGACGTGAAGTCATGATCGATGGGCCTTTTCCGGCTCATCCTGACAGCAGGTATAGCTGTACGCCACTGCACTAGGAGGTTTTAATCACAACATATACACTCAAGGAAACAGCCTCTAAACAGATGCCTTTGCACAAAAGAAGTAAGGACCCCAATGCTAGTGCAGCTCTGCTAGGAGTATCCCCTTTCAAATACGAGTAATCATTTGATCCGTTCTTGGTATGAAACATATTGATTATAGTAGCTTTAATATGCAGTGCTGTTGTGGTTTTATGGGGCATTACTTGTCTCAGCTATTTCATAGCCAGGAACAATAAATGGACTTGTTCTGGTCTACCAACCTCTCAAAGTGTTTTACAGCAACTCGTCCATTCATAGAGCCTGCTATGCAACCGAGCCAACTGCTCGTAGGGAGCGATACAACAGCGCTTCCTATCCAGAGTGCTCACGATGCTCACACGTCATGGCACAGCCATCGAGAGCGATTTAAGGTTTGGTATCTTGTTTACGGGATTCCACGTCTGGACTAAATGT
This sequence comes from Collichthys lucidus, assembly GCA_004119915.2. NCBI lineage: Eukaryota > Metazoa > Chordata > Actinopteri > Sciaenidae > Collichthys > Collichthys lucidus. The sequence continues at coordinate 19,853,226 of CM014093.1, read as the reverse complement.
GACAGATCAGGTATCTTTAGACCTTCTGCTAGGTGGACAGGGTTTTCTTTGGACAGAATCAGGCTAGCTGTTTCCCTTTACTTCCATGCATTGTGCTATCCTAAGCCAGTCGGCTGCTGCCTGAGGCCTTATATTCAACATCATCTAAAGTTCTTAATCTAATGTTGAATATTCATTGAAACTCCAATAATCTATCATTTGGACGATGTTTTGGTACCTGAAGGTATATTTCGAAGTCTTTTGTCCAGCACTGTTGTTGTTCATTGTCTCAGTCTATGTCTTAACAAAGTTTCCATGGAAACAGCTCGTTTTCTGGGCAGATTAACCATCTGTGACTGACCACAATATGGTGGTCATAGCACTGATCCCTTCTCTCTGCATCCATCTCCGACTGCCTGCTATACGCTTTGCCCCCACGCAAACAAACACATGCACACATACAGTCACACAACAGTACGTGCAGTCATACGCACACACACACTTAATGAGAGCCAGATGAGAGGCTCGTGGAACAAACACACATTTATGCACTCGCATGACACACACACACACTTGGACAACTGACGTCATTTCATTCCACCATCTCATCTCTCCTGTCAGCCCTAAGTCCTGCTGCCTCCCTGGATTACTGTGCAGCTGGACAGAAGAGAGGAGGATGGAGAGCAGTGAGGGATAGAGAGATGGAGGGAGGAGGCAGAGAGGATGACAGGATGGAGGGAAGGAGGCAAAAATGACTTGAGAAACAGGAAGAAGGACTGAAGAGTTTTTCAGGGAGAGCAGTAGGGAACTTGAAAATTCTTGACCTGTGAACAAATGTTTCCCCGTGGGTCAATAAGAAAATTTGAATTTACAAGTATGAGAGAGATTGAAACTGTGGCATGAGCAGAGGCCAAAATATAACGCTGGGGATTATTGCAAAAACAAAAGAAAGGAGTAAGTAGCAGAGGGATAACATGGGAGGGACTGAAGATAGAAAATGACTCAGACCAAGAAATTGCTGAATGATGAGTGGACAAAGAAAAAAGCTGAAGGGAACAAGAAGAACGAATGGGCAGATAAATGAACAAAGAAGAACGAAAAGAGTCGCAGGAAATCAAGGTTGTGTTGTCCGTTTGCAGAAGTAAAAAGACTGCACATGATGTAGGTCAAATGTCAGAGAAAGCACACTTTCTTCTGAGGAGGAAAAGAAGTTCAGACGTTTTAAGTTTGAAGTCTGATTCTAGCGGCTGCCTCCTCCCTCGGGAGCTTGCATTATACACCCCACCTCTGACTCCCAGAGGTGGGGTGGCAAAGGGTCAAGACCTGGATGTAGTTGAGGGAGGGGGGACAGAGGTCAAGGTAGGGTTATACTGGGTCTTACTTGGAGCCCTGAGGCGCTTTGTCAGGTAGTTGCAAACAAAAGACTCACTGACTTTTATCCCAAAGTAAAAATGTGCCAGAGATGTTCTGTTAAAAAGAAAACGACACTGAACTGCAACAGTCGTGCAAAATTCATGCGTGTATATCTCACACTGTGTTTGTCTGCATGGTGTTATTTTGAAGTTTCTCATTGATGCATGCAGTCCGGTCAGAATGATGAAACGTTAAGACAGAAGAAGTGGAGAGCCATTTTTTATGGAGGTGTTGCTGGATTTAAAACGTGGTTTCACTCGGGATAAACATTTTATCATTCTGGTTGGACTACAGACAACCATGAGATAACACACATACCTTTCCAGACGGAACCTGCTGTTGAAAAATTAATGCAATTACTTGTGATACAGGTCAGAATTAAATTAATGGTCCCATATTTCACAGTTTTCGGTGTTTTAATTTCATTTTTGACATCCATAAAAAGATATATTTGTGGTTTTAAGAACTAAAAGTCATCTCAATACAGTTTTACATCTCCTCTCCAATGTCTTGTCCAGGACAGGGTGTTTTGCATCAATAATATTAATGAGCCTCTTATTTGATTAGCTGTCTCTCTTCTGAGTGACGCATGGCAAGACAAAGTACAGGAAGCCGTGTGTCCGGGTGGGCCGTTCTCGGAGCGTGGCTGAGGTTGGTGACTGTGTAATTGTGACATCACAACCTTACTAAATACAACTACAGTACTTTATGTAGCATGTAGTCCTGCTTTATAATAAAACATTGAAATCTTATTTTGTACAATATGTTTTAATACTCTATCCTTTTTTTATGTTTCTCTTTTTTAACCCAGTTATCAAAGGAAAAATTAAGTTAAATTTAACCCTCATATTTTGTCAAGAGTCTTATTATATTGCCATTTCTTACCACTCGGTGTTACATCAAATGAATACTTGACACTACCGGCCTGAACTGCGTACGCTAACTTTTATCCGTTCTTTCTGTCTTCAGTTTTGTACACTGGGTGCACAGTGAAAAAACAGAGAGCGATGTGAGGAGACACCGGCAGACAGACAACATGAGAGAGAGAGAGAGAGAGAGAGAGAGAGAGAGAGAGAGAGAGAGAGAGAGAGAGAGAGAGAGAGAGAGAGAGTCAGAGAAAGAAGCTGAATACCTGGTGAGGTTCGGATGCTGAGGTTGCGTGTGAAGTCATCTTTGAGAGCATTGAGAACAGCCGTCATATCCCCCTTCACTTCATCCAAATTGATGATGTCCTCCACCAGTGCAGAATTAATGTTCACCTTAGCTGACTGGCCCTTTGCCTTGGCTTGGAAGATGAAAAGAGGAACAGAAAGGAAAGCACTGAGAGAAGAGTGTAGACTCATATCGAAGACAAATCATATCCAATCAAGTAACCTACAGCGATGCCAAAAGAACCACAGAGACTGCACTCGTGTGAACTCCTCTCAGAAATATCCTCACTGACCTTTTGACTTCTTGGTGGCATAGAGTCTGGTGCATGCGGCGGGGTATCGGGTGGTGTCAGGGCACAGAGGTGGTGCACTGAGCCTGGAGGTGACCACGAGGGGACACCTGACCTGTCGCACCAGGGACTGACACAGCAGCGGTCGCAGCAGGTGATTCAGAGCCATCACTGTCACGAGAGAAAAAAAGGAGGAAGTGAGAGAGTAAATAAAAAATATTGTTAGAGGAAGTGCACAAACACAGTGTTGTTCTTGGGAAGGATGACTTTGGATTTAATTTGAGAGATGTTTTCCAGCTGAAGGCACCAAACCGAAGTAATAGCTCATATCAGCCAGTAGGAGGTAGGCCGACATCTTGTTCTAATGGAGTCTCTTTTTCTCTTGGCTCTACTAGAATTATCCCAAAAATCTTTTGTGACAAACATTATGATAAGAACAAAGAACAAACCAGTCGGTGCTATATTTTCCACCTGATACAATAAATCCTCCCTTTATGCAAACTGTTTTACAGTTTGGTGTTTTGATGGCGGGTGCGACCTTTTTTGTTTATGCTTGGATCAACTAACAATTATTGTTATTATCTATTAATCTGCACTGGTGTAATAACACTGATTACAACTGCATTCGGATTTGGGGAGCCAGCTACAGGGTCCTGTTACTGTGCTTGCCAACTCACCGGCCTGACTTACTTTGGCATCGTCAGATGAAATTTCTTTCACCTTTTCCTGCTATGACAAATCAAAAATGTCTAATCAATCCGTACAATTGAGAGGCTGAAGATGGGAAATGTGGCATTTATGCTAAAGAAATCAAGATATATATTAAATTGATTAACTGACCAATGGTTTGAACATTTGGATCACAGATTGTGACTTTAACAAGATTCATTTCTCCGACAGTACAAAGTACAGAGAAAGAAAAGAGCCTCTTCTAAATTATTTTACACATCACTGCTATCGTAAAACTTCCTGAACTCAACGGGCTACATTACACATAACATGTTTTTTCTCTTTCTCTTACACGCACAGATCCATAAGGCCAAAACAAAGTCTACAGTCAGCCCACGCATAGTTGTTTGGGCATTCCTGAAGGGGAACCATTGAAATCACACAACAATGATGAGACCAACCACTCCTTTTCTGTGCACTAAACCGCCTCCCACCTCGCACGCTGGCTCTCGAGCGTGAATTGTGTCACTGAACCTTGGTGAACACACACAAGCGCAGACAAACTCTCGAGATATCGAAGCCCACAGACGCAAACATATGCTAAAGCCCGTCTTTCACAGGCAGTGGCTGTGAACGGCTCGCAGTGTACTGCGGCTTGACTTGACATCCTCTATTGTCTGGTGTGTGTATATATAACTGGAAGCTGTGTGGAGAAACAAATCATACAGCTGAACTGAAATAGTTTTGATACAAGAGGGAAAAACTTTCCATCATACCACTGAGATTCTGAATTTCTCGACTAGTTACTGAAAAGTTGTTTCTCTGCTCATGCAAGAGGATTTGTGTTATTTTAGTCATCAAACTCTAAACTACTTTAAATCCCAGATAGAAAACTAATCTAAGCGGTTGCTACAACCATGCCACAAGTCAAACACTGACTCCACATATTGCCCAAAATCCAAACATATCCCAACGGCAATATTTAGGCTAGACTGTGGAAGAAAAACCCATGACAAACCTATAAATGGCTTGCAGGTTTCCCGACAAGCTGATGTGATACGGAGCACTGCGTCGGAGCAAATAGGCTGAGATGTGGGATGGTGACGGATCTCTTTAGAGTGGAAGTCAAGCAGAAAAATAGGAGCACAGGTGTTCAGTGGGATACTGTAGCCTCATATCCTGTAGATTTCACACAGCGCGGCAGCTGTGGATACACCTCGCCTTCTTCTAAGCCAGCTGGTGAGCCCGCATGATCGCTCCTCTGCACACTTTACAGCCCGAGCAGACAATAATAGAGCAGGGTATCTGATCATGTCCTGCCTGGCTCTGCCTCATCAAACAAACTCTTCAGACTCGTGTTCCATCTAACCATCATTTTAGATATCAGTTATTTTTGGTGGCGCAGCACGGTGGTGCAGTGGTTAGCACCGATGCCACACAATTTTCCTGATTCAAACCTCGGCCGGGGCCTTTCTGTGTGGATTATGCACACGGGTACTCTGGCTTTCTCCCACAGTCCAAAGACATACAGTAAATTGGTGAAATTCAGCCCTGCGATGAACCGCCGACCTGTCCAGGGTGTACCACACTTCTCCAAATGTCAAGATAAGGATAAGCTGTTACAAAAAAAAAATGGATGAATGATGGTTAAACCTCTAAAGTGCCAGAAAATAGTGAATGAATGATGATCTCAATTTCCCAAAGCCCAGGGCCACATGCTCAAACTGTGTCCAAAATACAAAAACAATATTATTACAACAGTATAAAACAGAGGAAAGAACCTCACCACAAGCAAGGCTTTGACACTTGTGGTATATAAATAATCTTTTCAGTGCTAGGTCACACTATAAAACACAGTCAGTAACGGGACATGACACATGTGGTCATCTTGGTTAACTGTCTGGATCCCAGTGCATCCAAAAACAACCCTAAAAAAAATGGTCAGCTGCACATACTGAACAGATGTTTTGATATATATTACTATGTGTATCATGGTCACTTTCTTTGCAATATTTCTTTCACTATGGTCACTTTACATTACAATACTCTTTTTATATATCATGACATTTTTATCCTCAGTACTTGTCTGTTTTTCAAGGTTGATTGTTTTTCGTTTTTATTGTGTAGGTTCTTTGTTTCTTTATTGTGTTTGGGTTTTTTTGCCTTTTCTACTTTTTTTTAATACTGTAGTGTATGCTACACTTTCCTCTGCTGCTGTAACAAGTACATTAGGGTGGTGGGATGAATAAAGTATATCTAATGTAATCAAATGTAATCTAATTAGGTAATTATTACTTTTTTATGCTATTCAGCTCTGCAAGTTGTCTTAGAGCATGAAACAAGCACGACACATACTATACTGTTATTATCACTAACATTAGTAAGTACACATTTAAAATAATTGACTGGTCCTGGCACTTCATGTGAGGTGTGTGAAGGTCGGCCAGCACTTCTTCTGTACATAACACGGGCAAAAACGTAAATAAACAGCAACCACGTAGCTCCTGAACATTAACACTAACCTTAATTTCAGCCACGACCCGGTTAAACACAACGTTCATCTGTAAACAACAGGAAAACAGCAACACTTACTGTCAGGTCAGAAGAAGCATGTCAGATAGAGGCGTCCATGCGATCATCATCAAGCGTCGACGTGTTTGAGACGTCCGGTTGTTGCGTGAGGGGTGAGTGTGTTTGAAAGCTTTACCGGCGTATACCGAAGGAGCGGGGTTCCAATAAACAAATGTTGGCTCGCGCACCGGGAGATGCCAAAGTGTAGCAAAACGAGCGCCTCCTCTCGAGCCCACCGACAGTTAAACAAACCACGGCATCGGCACGCGCCTTTGTTGTCAGACGGTTAGCAGGGCGACCGTTTGTCCCTCGAGCTAAGCTAACCTGCTCAGTTTTACAGGAAGGAAAACATCAAAATAAAAGCCTTGAAATGTTTAGTGTTACGTTTTGACGCCACAGAATCCGTCCCTGACGTGGGATCCGCAGCTGATTCAAGTCGAGGCCGCTATCAGAGAGGAAAAGTTTGACAAGACCGAGGAGGTAAAGTGACAAGCTAACTGAGCTAACTAGCTAGCTAGCAGCCCCACTGCTCGTCTTTAACGGACTGATAGCCGCTTAATGGGTCATGTTAGCTGAACACATCGACACCAGCTGGACGACCGGGACTAGTTTAACCTTTCACATCGTCCATGTTAACCAGCAAACCGCTAACAGCGGAGCAACGCGCCGGTAGACAAATAGCCTCTGCGGCTAAGCTAAGCTAACGTTAGCTGATAGCAAGTCAACGTTTTATTTGTGTTTTTCTGATTAAAAGCAACTCTGTCTTCATTATATTCTGTTTTAAAATAACTACTGTAAATGTAAAGATATATGTATATATGTGTAGACTGCTGTTTTAAACATGTTTGTACACATTAACTCATCAAATCAAATCAGATTTTTATTTGTATAGCCCAAAGTCACAAAATACATTTGCCTTAGAGGGCTTTACAGTCTGTACAGGGAGTGACACCCTCTGTCTTTAGACTCTCGGTTCCAGTGAGGAAAAACTTGCCCACAAAAAACCATTTAACAGGGAAAACAGGTGGAAGAAACCTCAGGAAGAGCCACAGAGGAGGGATAGATGTCACGTGTACAGGACAAATCAACACAAACATATTGTACAATTACAGGAATGATAAAAATGATTACAGTAGCAGTGGAGCCTGAGATAGAGATACAGAGAAACAGATGCACAGCAGCAGCAAATCGTGTGTGATGAGCGCACTATTTGACGTGTACTATGACATGACTGACTCAGATATTACACAAATAAGAGTTTTTAATTTATTGAAATGACCTAGATCATGTTAGAAATTACTTCCCTATTATCACTGTATAATTAGGCCGTTTATTTTACTGTCTAACTCTACCTATGTAGGTTTAACTCATGACACTTCACAGTGAGAGCTGAATGCCTGCATGTAGTTGCACATGCTGTAGGGTTAGGTGTTTAAGAGATCACGATTAATCATGGACACGATGCTAAAATGTTAAACTCATCTCCCCTCCTATCTTTCTCTTGACAGTAGTACACATGTCGTCTGCAGCAGGGACAGTCGAAAATGCCTCCATCATTTCCGAGAGTGTGGCCCATGACGGAAACCGCTTGTGGATAGGCAACATCGATCCCAAAATCACAGAGTGAGTGAATCCACTGCTGCTTTCAGCCAGGCTCTATTAGCCTCTGTTATTTAACACACTATAATAAGTGTCCAGGTCATTTTATTGCACCATTACACATGTATGTTTCAGATTAGATTAGAGAAGAAACTATCCGTGAGACAGTATAATACTGCGCCCTAGAATCTAGTCATCACATTATAAGAGATTAAATGTCATTGGCATTAAAAACATATATATCACTGCAAAGATGCCATTCTCCAGCCAGCTGAGTGGAAAACATGGGCTATATTTGCTGTTGCTGTAAGGCTGTCCATGTTATGAACCTGAGGCATTGCTTTCGAACTCGCCCGTCTCCGCCTCATAGAGAGGCGATGCATTGTGTGTGCATATATGATTGATTAACTGTGTGCGTAGTGTGTGTGTCTGTGTGTGTGTGTCGCGGGCTGAGACTGAGCAGACAGGGGCTGGGTGTGTGAAAGAGAGGCAGCGAGGCGTGGAGACCTGCTCCACTAAGGAGCAGCCATCATTCCTCACTCACCTGCCCTGTTTACTCTCTCTGTGTCAACCTGGAGGTGTGTGTGTGTGTGTGTGTGTGTGTGTGTGTGTGTGTGTGTGTGTGTGTGTGTGTGTGTGTGTGTGTGTGTGTGTGTGTGTGTAAGGATGTTAAAGTACACAGTTGATGTTTAGGTGGCAGCTGGTCGTGGTGCAGACTTCAACACACAGAGGTGTCTGTGTATTTTAGTAGTGCGTCTCACTTTACACAACATCAGATGTACGTGCAAAGATCGTTTTCATTGTTGCACGTGTGTCAAGGGACGTGTAAACTCCAAATGCGACCCCTGTACATGGATATTGTGACGGAGAGAGAAGGTAGTTTTTTTCGGGGTGAGGGGTGTGTTTGTGTGCCTGTGGGGGCTGCTGGAGAATGTATGCGCTGCAGCTCTGGTGGGCGTCTAGACAGGCGTTTCCTTCCCCTTTCCTTGCTCTGCTCTACTTCTCCTTAAATAGCCCACTGCTTCACAGTATGAAGGGAAAACAAGAGAAATGCCCGTGGCCCCTGGTGCTGATTGGGAAGATTAATTAGCTCCTGGGTAGCGCACGCAGTAACTCCCCCTGTTTGTCCCGGTAAAGCCAAACCAAAACTCGGTGCAGAGGAGGAATGCAGACCTGAAAACGCAAGGTGCTGATTATGAATGTGTGAGGCCAGATCGCCAAACGCAGCACACGTCTGTTAAATATAAAATGAATGGTGTTTATTCTGCAGTCTGCTTTAGCTAAAAAGATTTCTTTAAAGACCGTTTCTTCTGTATAGCAGTGTTAAGATAATTATCCGAGTATTTTGGAGGCATCCAGATATGCTCTGGTTTGAAATATTAGATGGATTAGGATGTGATGAGGTAAGAAGGCGGCTGTTTTATTTTGCGTAACGTGTCCTTTCAGAAAAGATTAATTTCTGCGTGTTGTGTGTAGGTGTTTGTGGTTATTTTCTAAAGTCAAGAAGTCCAAGAAGGCTGAAAGCTTCCTGTGGGGCTCATATCTTACAAACCTGGAAGAAAAATCGATTTCCACGCATGTGGTTTTGAAATTTTCTCCCACTACTGAGCAGGTAGCATCTCTCCTCTTTTTTTTTTTAAACGCTCAGCACATCCCTCCCCGTTCAAAGATCTTGTCTGAGCTTAGATCAGCATCTCATATCGTATCCCGTCGGACTCTTTTCACCTCTCTGTGCCATGCTCACAGAGCAGAGACACACAGCAGGTGTAACCGGAGCTTTCATCACATATTCATGTTTTTGTGCTTTTGGCTGCTCACAGAGGGAATTTCTCATTCGTGGTAATCCATCACCGTCTTCCTCTTTGTTGTCGCTCTGGCCCGCTTGTTGCATTTTAAGTTGTGTCTCTGGAAGTTGTCATGCTTTTTCTTTTTTTTTAAAGAACTTATAAGCATGCAGGCCTAGATTTAGATTTAAATATGAAGATATTGCTGCGCTACTTTGCCAGAAAGTTGAAACTCCCCTTTCTCCTCATGACTAAAGATTTTCCCCTCTGACCTGCACTTTTCTGGCCCGAACCGTTTCTCTTATCTTTTTCTGGCCCAAACCTTTTCTCTTATCTTTTTCTGGCCCGAACCTTTTCTCTTATCTTTTTCTGGCCCGAACCTTTTCTCTTATCTTTTTCTGGACTTGGTTCATATCCCCCCTCCTCTCTTCCTTCCTCTTCTTTGCTTCCTAGCTCTTGTATCTTTCCTACCTGGCTTCTCACCTCCTCTCTTCTTTTGGCTTCTCCCTCCTCTTCCTCCACCTTTCACCTTGCCGTCAACATCCCCTCTCTGAACTTTACTCCCCCCCACGTGTCCCTCCCTTTCCTACTCTCCCCCTTCTCTCCTCCTCCTCTTCCTCCGGCGGCTTTAACAGCCCCCAGGAGGAGCGGTCCATTGTGGTTCAGCTCGCTAGCATCCAAAAGTGTTCTTAGAGTGTCAGCCATTTAATCTCTCTCAGATTTACACATATGCAATACGTGTACATTTTTTGGAAGCCATTGCGATTTGATGAGCCAATATCTGGTACATTACAACATTTTAGAGTTTTTGCGTTTGACTTAAAACAATGTTTTAGAGGTGCATAAAGTGCAAAGGCGAATTATTTGAGAATAAGAGAGTGCAGCAAAGTGTTCTAAGTTATATGTCGAAACATTATTTTGAATTCCTTTGTCGATGAGCCCTGCGCTGGAGGAGCCACCTCCACTTGGGGAGGTTGTACAGGGTGTTGTCTGGGAAAAGCAGAAATCTTTTGCCAAAAGCCCTCCGGGGACTCATAGAAGGGTGGAAGACTTAGTACAACCTGGAGCTAAATCCCACACTTCACCCTCCGCATCCCACACTGAATCCCCATTCATACACACACTGTGAATGCATGCGACTTCAGGGTTATAAATAACAAACAATAAAAGGCTAAAGCATTAATTCCTCTTTAACAGTTATACAAAACACCTGAGGTCACTCTGAGGACTGGACCGTCACACAAGGTAAAGGCACCAAACCAAGAACACAGGAAGGTGTTTGTTGTTGTTGTTGTTGTTGTTGGTCTTTTGTTTGTGCATTTTCAGGTTTTGTTGTTGCTTTTTATAGTTTTATAGATGTTATTTTTTACCCACCCCATTGGAAACATGATGCTATAGAGCACACGTTTAAATAATAAAATGAATAATGGCTGTATTCCATTTAGCTGCTTTTATTGGTAACACCTGTGTTTTTTTTCCTGCTGTGACAGGTCAAGATGTCTGACGTGGAAAAGGCCTGTAAATGTGACGCAAAGAATCAGTTATATGAAATAATTGGAGAAGGTTCATGCCAAAGAGCGAGCATGAAAGAAAACGTAATATGAGATGCGTTGTGTGAGCTACGTGTGAATGAACTGGTTTTCAAGGTACAGGTTACAGGTGTGTGTGTGTACTCTGGTTTATTACTGAGGTAATGAAGAACTCCACTAAAGCGATCAGGAAGATGCCGTGTGCTGTTCATGAACTGTTTCTAGCAGAAGCTAGTAGAGGGTCATCAGATTTATGTTAATAATCAATTAATCCATAATTTTGATCATAATTTAAGTATTTTTTTTAGTAAAAATACTTATTTACCGTTTCCAGCTTCTTAAATGTAAATGTTTGTTCATATTCTGTGACAGTAAATTGAGCAGCCCATCTGAATATTTGAATATCAGACAAAACAAGCCATTTAAATATGCCAACTCGAGTCTTTTACTATTTCAGAAATAATCTACGCATCAGTTGATAATGAAAAGAATCATTAATCGCAGCCCATCGAATGGAAAGATGAGATTATTGCATGTATAAATCACTTTATACAGTCGCTTTGACAGATCATGAAGCTAAATATTCAGTATCTGGGTGTTTACACTAATATACCAGTGAACATCGTCTACAGGTGACCATGAACTAATTTCGCTCTTTCCCACCCTGTCAGTTCAAGTATTTTTCCCATGGCTGCTAGTGGTCAGTTACACGCAAACCTACATATCCTCCCAACGCCGCATACTTCTTCAATGACCACATACTGTATGTCTGTGTGCATTCGTAGTCCGGCAGTTCCAGGCAGCTCCACACACTGAGTGGATGTTGTTTGTGCAGAGCTCGGTGCTCAGGGGGGATTTGAGGCTTCCTCTTTTTTATTCCCTCATTGTCCCGCTACTGTATCCTCAGTATTGTCTCAATGAGAGATTTACTGTCACTGAGCTGCCACACCAGCTGGCCTGCTGCTAAAAAGGTGTCAGGGACAGAAAGCTGTCATTCTCATTAGCCCCATTTGACACATTCACAAACTGTAAGGTGGCAAATGGTAAGGTGTAGGCGAACCCTGCTTCATAAGGTTGGACTACATTGTACTGACAATGTATTTTATAGTGCATTTTGTTGACTATCGTTTGGACATTTGACTGAATAAAGTTTGTTCTCTCTTATAGAAAAAACACTTTTCACTGTTTCTGTAACACTTGTTCTGTTTTTATGACTCCTCTCTCGGCAGGTATCACCTGGTGAAGTTGTTGGAGAAGTTTGGCAATGTGAAACAGTTTGACTTCCTGTTTCATAAGTCGGGACCTTTGGAGGGACAGCCACGGGGCTACTGCTTTGTCAACTTCAACACTAGAGAGGTGCGTGCAAGATGAAATATATATTTGATCATTATTATTGAACACAGAAACTCAGGCGTGTTAAATGCAAAAGTTTGTCATGTCAGTCTTATGTTTTATTATATTTGTTTGATTTAAACTTTGCACTCTTGTGAAAGTTGGAACAAATCTCCTCTTGCTCAAGTGACCTAGGAAAACTTTATTTGACATCTTCAAGCAGTCTGGACCTGACTGTGTGTCTTACTGAGTGGACCATATTTGTTTTGTTTTTCTATAAAAATATATATATGTGTGTGTGTGTGTGTGTGTGTGTGTGTGTGTGTGTGTATATATATATGTGTATATATATATATATATATATATATATATATATATATATATATATATATATATATATATATATATATATATATATATATATATATATATATATATATATATATATATATATATATATATATATATATATATATATATACACAGTATAAAAAAGGACTTAAAGGCAGCCGCTCAGCTTCAGCAGGCAGTATTTGTTTTGGATGGGCCTGGGGATCGTGATAAGCATCTAGTTTCACAGCTAGTGTCTATCAGTGGGATATGAAGCCCTCCCAAAAGGATTATACAGAGGAAGTGTGTGTTTATGTTACGCACTGAGACACACTTAGACACACACACACACACACACACACACACACACACACACACACACACACAGAAAAAGTACTTTATTAATGTAATTTACCATCAGTGCCACTTATTCATTTGATTAGACAAAACTACATTTTCACACACAGCCTCCCAAACACACACACACGTCACTTTTGATCTATCTGGAGGCACATCATCATCTATTATTGTTTCTGCCGTCTCTATTGGACTAATTATTTAATGACTTGGGTGCAATCATCAAGACTGATTTTTAATTATAATTGTAAAAAAAAAAAAAAAAAACTTCTTGCCTTTCTTTGTGTGTGTGTGCAGGAGGCAGAAAGGGCGATCCAGTGTTTAAATGGGAAGCTAGCTTTGTCCAAAAAGCTGGTTGTGCGCTGGGCGCACGCTCAGGTGAGGGTAAGTGTCAAACTTTTCTATTTTTCTATAAAAATCTAAATAAAAATCACATTGTGATGGTTGAAATACATCTGTCTGTCTAGAGATTTAAAAAAACAACATAAAAAAGTCCAGGAACCGTTATCACTCCAGACAGAGAAAAGAAGAAAAAAATCTTAATAATTCTTAAGATGAAGGCCGGAGTGCAGTGGAGAGCAGTGGGATCCCAGCACAACCTATGCCTGTCTCTTAACAATAGACAGCCTACTGGCAATGGGTGAAGGGATATCCTGTATAGAGACGAATCACGCCCTACACACACACACACAAACGCATAATGGAGAGAGGTCGAGGTCAGCGCTGCCGCCTCTAGGACAACACGTTGTTGGATAAATCTGCTCACAGATTCATTATAACTGGGCTCAATCCACCATTCAGACCAAAAATAGCTTCTGTTATTGAGGCTGCTTACATCCCAAATGTTCAATTAATACCAGTCTGTCTGCAAATAAGTTTGAACTACTTTACTCGCAGTGTCCGTCAGCACCTGCTGCATGCTCTTCCTTAGCCAGTGGCCTGATCTCAACATCAGGACTATGTTAACAGAGTTTGGTCTGGTGTTCACCGTTATCTGGATTTGATACACTTTTATATATCCAAGGTCCAGTGTGTAACATTTAGGGGCCTGTATTTACAGCGTACGACAGAAATTAAATATAATGTGCATGACTATTATCCATCCAATAATTGTTATGTTACCTTAGAATGAGACTTTTATGGGGTTGTGTTTAGCTCGGTAGGTAGAGCAGCCGCTCCATGAGCGAATCCAGGGTTCGAATCCGACCTGTGGCTCTTTCCCGCATGTCATTCCCCATTTCCCTCTCCCTGCATTCCTGTCACTCTTCAGCTGTCTCTAACAAATAAAGCTTGGAAAGATGATGCCACTAAATCCTAGACTCTGCTTCCTTTTTAAAGGTTCAGATGTGTTAATAATAAAATGTATTTTAACGTCTTCCTGTCTTTGTATGTACGTGACATACTGGAAGTCGGCCTCCGTGCGTGAAATTTCAAGCAATGTGGCAGCCGATCAACAGCTTTGTCCGGGAGAAAGTGTTCCGCTTTGTGTTGCTAACCCAGTTCATGAGGCTGCGTGTGGTCACTGTTCATCCTTAATTTTTGCTCAGGCTCAGGTTAATATGATGATCAGCCAGGTACAAGCAAAGCTGGACCATCTCGCTGTCAAGTTGCTCACTGCGAACCGATACGCATACTTCCATCCCACGATGTGCTTTAACAAGCGTATCCTTCGAAATTACGGTCACGTTGTCCAACACAGTCTGCTTTGGGATATAAACTCAACTGCAGCAGGTGAAGAAAATCTTTGTGTCATCAAACCTGTGTGTAGGTCGTCATAACCTTCATGTGGAAGATGCAACCGCAACCACTTCAGTGAGATCAAGACGAACATTTGTCTCATTATTGAAGCAGATGCTGAGGCTTGTCCACCTGTGCATGGTTGCAAACTCTGGATTTTCCTAATATTGTGCTCGGGTGTAAAACACACCCAAGCTGGAGGTTCATGGACAAAGCTACACAAGTACTGTCCGCCCAATGTAAAAGATAATCCCTGATACTGTCACCAGTTCTTCTCAGCGTAATTTTTATTACGTAAGTAATATTTGAGCGACTTTTTTTCCACCAACGCGGCTAGTTCAGATCCAGTTGAATGTCATATTTATTTTTTAAGCGAGCCTGCCTTGGCTGAATTCAACCCAGAAGTGACGTACTGGGATAAGTGAGTCAGAGACATTTGTTGGAGTCAAAGTTGTTGTCTCACTTCCAGGCTTACATCTTGCCTTCATTACGTAGCTATGAAAGGGAGGGGAAATCACTTTGATGAACGTTTATTGAACGTTTTCCCCTCGTAAACCCTTCGCAAAAACACAAATTGACTTTTTTCACCAGTCAAACAATCGTGCTCTAATTCATTACTGCATCGTTCTGTATTTATCAATACAGAGTTTAGCCAAGGTGTATGTTATGTGCTTTACAATCTTTGTATGTGAAACACTCATCCCCGCTAATGCTATCTGAAGCTTCATTTATCATCTGAACTATAACACGTTAAACACTTGTTCTAATGCTTAACGAGGAGGAGGAGGAACTCTGTGGATGCAGCGATTAAAAACATACAGATCACGTACGTCAGTTTCTGGTGCTGAAAGATAATTAAAACGCAGATGTTTAACCAAACAACGAGAAATATTTAGACTTAAACGCATCCCATCGTGTTCAGATTCACTATGGCCTTATTGGCTCTATGTAGATCTATATACATTCCTGCTACGTGCCTTGAGGAATGGGTGGAAGGGAAGGGTCCTGGCTACTGGCATGTTCATTGTTTTAGACCTATTCCTGGCTATACATGTCATTTATTTCCTGGGACAGTATGTAAGAACGTGTGTGCTTTTGTGCATTTATGTAACTAAACTTGATTCACTGCCACTTGTATTCCTGCTGCTGCTCCTGCCACCAAGCGTCAGGGTTTTCATGCCGATCATGTGTTTGACCGTTGTTTTGTTTTTGTCTTTTTTCTTTTTTTTTTCTTCACAGGTTTCCAGAGTTCTGTGTTGGGCTGGTGTGGAGATGTTTTGGAAGGTGGTTTTTTGAAAGGAATAAGTACAGACGTTGGTTGTTGCTCTCCAGCTGCTCCCTCTTTATCCTCCCTCGCGCCTTAGGGTGTGATTATGAGCTGGACTCTCGCAGTCGTTCCTGCTTGGTTACTGTCTGTTTGACCAGACGCAAACAAAGATCAATACTTCAGTTTAATAATGTTGATGCTTGTGGGAGGAAGCTGGGGTTGGCTCTCCGGAGAAGTGCTGGGTGTTTATTAGAGGGTCTGATGGTTTTCTAAATGTCTGCTTGACGGGATGTCTCTCTGTCTTCTTCACTTCCTCTACTTGTCACGTTCAAACTTGGCACTAAAAATGTTTCCAAATGCAGGTGTGATTTTTTTTACATTGCTCCCTCTGACCGCATTGTCTTGATTCGACACAAGCCTTGGTCTAGAGACACACCAGTTAGGCTTAAGTTAACTGTTTGTGTTCAGCAGGGAAGGAAATTTCAATCTTACTGGTCAGCACGCACCTTTTAGGTGCAAGTTGTGAGCTGTAATCTCTATATTCACGCATATTCAGACATGAGGTTCAAGGTCTGAACGAGGCGTTTATTTTCACCCCACTAACTGTCGGCTTCTCTTTATCTTTTCTATTCTCTTCCTGTACGAGTTTATTTTCTTACTTCTACCTGTTTATTTCACCTCCTTTGTCTCTCTCCATCTGTCTGTCCATCCGTGTTCCCATCACTGTTTATGTGGGTCATTTCGTTTTTGCTCCACGTGTCTCGTTCCACAGAGGTTTGAAGGTTTCCGTAACGACAAGACGATGCCCCCAAGCCTTGAACCGTCATGCAGCGGTGCTACAGAGGAAGGAGCCGTAACTGCCAACCACCTCAGGTTGGTGTCAGTCAACACACACAGCATCATCATTCCATGTTGTTATTCAGATATTTTTTTAAAGCTTTTTTTTTTTAATTAACCTGTATGTATGTTTATTTTGTCAGATGATTGTTGTTGTGATCATAAAATAGTGATTTGCAACAGCGGATCTCTAAGCGATTCATTTAAAATGTGGCCGTAGATGACACACGAGCATCTGTGTTGCACAGAAACAGCGTTTTCAAATTTAGCGGGCTTAGTGTAGACGTAGTATCTGGTCATTTTAGGAACTTTCCGCATACAGCCCTCCATTTACCTCAAGCTTGGTCCCGAATGTATTATAGGAGAGCTTGTGGGCTCGTTTTATTCACCACAAACCACTGTTCAAATCGATTTCTTCATCTAAGTACAACTGTACTAATACTTGGGTCTGTGGAATTATAGTTATAGTGACATATCTACAGTACATCTCCCATTATTGTGGCTGCACTGCAGCCTACAATGCCTGTAAAAAGGCCTCTTGTGCTCACAGTCCAACAGAGACAATCCACAGCGTGTATGAAGGTATCAGCTCTCAGGATTTTTCTCAGGGAAGTCTCCACACTTTGGTTGTAGTGTAAACTTCAAAATCACTCTCTCCACACAGCACGAGAGGAAATATGAACACTCTTTTTTCCCCCTGATGCTCCCTCTAGAGTGTGTCTCTCCCCTGCTTCTTCAACGCTTCCCTCAGTCGCTCTTCTTCCCAACTGCACTGTCATTTCCCCTACAAACTGCTCTCACTTGCTCCTTCAAGTTCAGGTTTCCGCATTTAAATGCAAGTCTTCCTCCATTTTTCCCCTTCCTCCCCTTTACCGAGGGGCTAATACCGCCTCTTCTTCCCCCCCAACCAGATCTGTCCATCACTCATGTTCGTCCGTCACTCTCAGCACCAACACTGGTATTTCCCCCCTCAGCCTCGCCTGCTAACATCTCCTATTATTTTTTTTTTCCCTCCTCCCTCCTCCCACCCTTTAGCACGAGTGCTAAGATCCGCGCCATCGAGGCCAAGCTCCAGATGATGGAAGAGAATCCAGATGATGACTACTCGGGTCCGTCGGCCTACGTTTACAACAAACCGCCAGAGAGGAAACGCTGGGAGCCCTACTCTAAATCACACCACAATAATAACCAGAGCAGGCCCTTCCGCAAGTTTAGGAGATGACCCGCTCATTCTGGAGAATCCCCCCTCCTCCCCTTTACACACCTCAGCCCCTTCCCACACACAAACAGACTCTACACTATAAAAGACTATACACATCCTATCTGGGAATAAAAGGATTTGAAGTTGTTCATAATACTTTGAGAAGCCAAACTCTTTGGGAGTAATCACAGCAATCACGGACATGTACTTAAAAGTGTTTTTTTTTCTTTTAGTTATTTCTGGGTTGCAGTTCATCACTTGTTTTTCAGTCTTAAACGTACGCCGCCATACCTGAGCGCTGTGCAGGTTGGACCCCTTATCAAGTCTCACTTTTGCAGAGATTTAATGCAGGTGAATCATTATAAAGCTGTGAGTCACATGACACACAGGAAAGAGAGAGAGAGAGATGTTATTATTGAGGAGTCTACAGGAAATGCTGATCTTATTGTTTGATGTGTTTTTTACTTTCAGATTTTATTTAAAGGTGAAATACGAATGTTTGTGTCTTTATTCAAGCCTTCGGCGAAGAGGAAAAAACACAGATTTGTAACAGGTTTGTATTAACGGAGTTCAAAAACGATAAAGCCACAAGCCACTCAGCGACACGTACTGTAAGTTGCAGTATTTCTGTGTAATGTTCTTGTACTCCTTTCCTAATAGTTTGCCCATCCTCTTTTTTTTTTTTTTTTGCTTTTCTTTTTTCCAGTTTTTTATACGACTGCAATCAAACTCTTTTTTACAGACTTTTTGTGGTGTGTAGAGTTTTTGGTATTTCCCTTTGCCACAGTCTCTTTTTGTTTTAATTTTTTCAATTAAAGGCAATCCAATATCACATGTGCAGTGTGGTAGATTCTCGACGTTGCTCCTAAAGCACTTTAGGATTGAGACTTTAGGATTCGCCACTAAAGTAAATGCTCCACATGGTTTTGCTGATGTAATGGGGTTGTTTTATAAGAAGTCAAATAAACCATCTGCATCCCATTAATGGGAGGTTTAACGGACTACTTGTTATCTCTAATTATTATCTGTTTTTTGTTTTTTTTAAAGGCAATCCTTAAATTTCAGAGAATTTTTAAAAACCAGTGAGATTACCACGATTCTCTCCTGATGTCACAATATTTTCTGTTGTTATATAATCCTGGTTATCGAAGCATCCATTAATGCTTTGAGAATTTGACATTATTCATTTTTGTGCAGTCCAGACCAAAACCTTGTAAGACATTTTAATATATTTTTAAACCTTTTCCATTTGAATTTAACGTGGAAACTATTTTAAAAAATGTTTAAAGTTTGTCTCTGTCAGTGGAGCACAATAAGTTTTCATGTGATCTGAGTTGTGCTTCCTTGCAGGTGTGAGGTTATAAAAAAAACATTTTCGATTAAAAATAAATATAAAAATATGTCGGTGATTAAAGCCTGTTTGCGTGAAAGATAATTTAACAACCAAAGGCTTTTTGCAGAGCGAATGTTTTTAAGACTTTAAGTATATTTAACTCGCATCTTAGGCTGGAGGACACTGATTGGAGAGATGAAATATAAGAGCATCATTTCGGGTTGCACCGAAGTAATCAAATCCTACCTCTTGACATGACGAGCCCCCCCTCTTTCTTTTTTTTTTTTTTTATAAATGTCTTTGTTGTGAAATCGCTCCACCGACTCTGATTTCCACCAGATCAGATAAATGGCTTCTTTTTAAAAATGTGTGTATTTATGTTTTCAATAAAAAGGCCTATTCGTTCCAATATATTTCCTATTGATTCAATTTTTTTTTTAAATCACTTCTCCTCCGAGAATCTTCTTATTTTTTAATATTTTTAGGTTTTATTTTGAAGGGATCATTTGTGTTGATTGACGCGTCGGTGTGTGCTCTGCCTTCTCTTTTGGTTAAATCACTCCGTGAGCGTTCTCATTTCATCTCCATCAGCTCCTCCAACTGTTTGCATAAATAAATCAAAACACAGCTCTCCCATTTTTTTTATTTCCCACAATTGTTCCGTTTGTTTGGGTTACATAACAAAAAAGGTTTATTTAAAATCCGTGAAATCTCTTTTTGTTTTTCCTTTTAAACTACAGATTTATGACGTGTTTCACTTTCATTTTACGCGACACACATTTAAATATTTCAAACTGTTGTAATAACGGAAACAATAAAACAAAAACAAAGCTTTGAATCCAGATAATTGGCATTAAAATACACAAATGAAATTAATTAAATCATATTCAACATTTTTTTTCTCGTGTATTTTGTGGCATCTTATTTTTCCAATGTAGATTCTGTTGTGTCTTAATATTCACTATATAAACCCACGTATGTGTGATGACGCTGTGTGCAAAGAGGTTTATTTATATGCCCGAGTATGTGGGTTAATTGTTGCGTTACAGCCTATACGTCAGCTGTAGTTGCATATTTCTGGTAGCAAATAAATGGCAATTATATAAATAACTATAATTTACATTGGGCTTTTTTTTTCTTCTTTCCTCTGGCAGCCGATATAAATGCCTGAGATATCAAACACACACCACCAGAGTTTGAGTAAGTTTCTGTCATAACTGTTCCAAAGTGTGTCCACCCTTCTCACGCATATGAAACTCTTTCTTCACCCTCCCCCTTCTTTAACTATAAGGCAGGCCAGAGAGCTGCACAAACTTTCACTACAGCTCTGCACAGACACTCTGGTTCCCTCTGCTTGGTTTGCAGCTCCCGTCGACTTTTGCAGTCTCCCCTGCACCTATGAAGCGTTTGGAGTAAAAGCTGCCAACCCCTCAATTTGATTCACTTCCTGTATTCCAACTCCTTCCCAAAAGTGGACAGAGAAGGGGAAACAGGGGGGGAAAGGAAGAAATCTCTTCTGCTCTAAATAAGGCTCTCTGCGGAGCAAAGCAGCTCCTCGCCTCCGCGTAGCTTCAGAACTTTTGTAGTTTGTTGTCGGTGGTCAGATCGTCTCGCACAGCAGCGTTTTTTTGTTTTGATTTGTTTTTAAGAGAGAGAAAACATTTCGCGTTAGAAACAAAACCAAAAAACTGTGCGCAACTTACACCCGAATCAATGCATGGTACGGATGGTACAAGTTCTGACGCCCATCGCCGAGTCTTCTCCTGAATCCACGCACCGAGTTTGGAGAGTACGCTGTGAGACTCCAGGGGTTCATGTACTGGAAAAATGAAGTTTTGTCCCCTCTTTCAGAGGGAAATAAGATTCTGTCCGAAGGAATTCCCACGAAGCAGGTACTAACTAACAACTTTGGACACGTCTGAGCTTCAACTTTGTGCGTAATATTGGAGAGCACTTGTGTTTGGGCCTTAAACATTTGGCTTAGACTGAATTAGCCTTTTTATTATTATTATTATTCATGCGATGACGTACAGCTAATGATATGTGGTTTAACGATGCCTCAACGTGAAATAATTCTGATTCACCTATATGTTGTTCATCTTTTTCTCCTGAGCGTTCAGTGGATCTATCATGCCGGTGCGCAAAAACGCGCAGTTTATTTGCAAGCCCGCAGCAACGCGCGCGTTGTGCGTGTATGTGTGTGTGTGTGTGAGGGAGAGAGTTTTGTTTTGTCTCTCTGTGATGTCATAAGAATCACTGCTTGTGTACTGAGATCAGCTGCACGCGCCAGCCGCTGTGAGGAGGCACGCGCCTCTCTGTTATGAATAGCGTGATTTGCGGTCCGCGAAGCCTCTCCAAGCGCTGCCAATTCGCCTGAGAAGAATTGGATTTTAATTACAGCCATTAAAAATCAAATTTGCAATTCTTTGGGTGACCCGTTGCCTTTTTCTGATTGACAGTTGAAATTGACACTCCGGGTCCCTCTTATCCACAGCGTTTCAAGCTATTTGTAATTACAGGTAGTTTTTCTCCCCCCTCCACTCTCGTGTCCTGGATTGCGAAGAAAATACTATTATTCTGAGAGGCATGGGTTAAGGGGAAGGGAAAAATCAATCCAAATTGAAATAGCTTCATTAAAATGTGCCTTTTGTTGCGGGGGCCCCCTTTTTTTAACAGTTTTAACCGGGGTTTATTGTCAGGACTACTTTATATAGGAGTAGCCTTGTGAAGAGCTGTCTGCAAATGTCTCCCCCGCGGATTTCTCAGCTGAAGATGAGACTGGAGAAGTGATGAAGGCTTGCCGTTCATTGAACGTTGTCTTGTAGGTGATCTCTACCGAGCATCAGGGTACACCGGGAGCCTCGCGCTGCAGTGTGGACTCTAAACACATGCCAATGGTGAGAGCTTTATCGCCTATTTACGCTTCCAGCGCGCCTACTGCGCGCAGTGCTTGGCACCCCCCTGTGCGCCTCCAGTGCATGCGGAAATATGAGAATTACATGCAAATATACATATATATATATTTTGACATGTGTGAGTAAAAGCCTGCATTATGAAAATGGCGACATCTGCTTTGAAACGGGGGGTGATGAGGATTATTCTCCGTGTGTGTGTGTGTGTGTGTATGTGTTACTGAGCTGTGCTCATGCCCTCCTTCTCTTGCAGTCTCACTCGGACGGAGAATCCCAGCGGTCCAACATGGAGCGGGAGGACACTCGCTCGTCCCCCAGCACTCCTTCCACACCCTCCGTGTGCTCACCGACCTCCACCACTAGCTCGGTGCCGTCCACCGGGAAGAACATGTGCGCCAGCTGCGGTCAGGAGATCCTGGACAGATACTTACTAAAGGTGAGAGGCCGAGCATGCACTGCGATTAAAACGGGCAGAAACTGGAGAGAGCAGAAATGTTCTTCTTGTTTATTTGGTTACTCTTATTATTTATTATTATTTTTAAATATATTTTTACGCCAGTATTAACATAGACAGACAACAAATAGCTTGTATACACAAGACCAGAGAAGGAGGGTGCCATGTTGACCCGGGTCCTGTTGTGGTTTGGACTGGGTCTGCTGGATTGAGCAGGAGGCCTGGACTGAACTTTAGGCGTCATTACTGTTACATTTATCATCAGGCAGACATTAAACTACAAAAGTGAAGATGGTAAAATACATTACCCAGAACTATTTGCGGCTATGATATAGATAAAATGTATATATAACATTTATGGAAAATAAAATACACCGACGGTGTCTGCTCCAAATCATTTTAGGCAACCGTCAGACTGTGTTTGTGAGCTCGCGCACACAACATGGATGTTTTGGTCTTTTTTTCTTTTCTTTTTTTTAACAGCCTCGTTACGCCCTGTCTTGTCGCGTGCGCTCGCGTGTGCTTCCATCCACAGCAAGTCTTTTTTTTTTAGTCGCGCGCAAATGGGTGTGTTAGTCAGGAAGTGGGAAGATCATTAGTCTCTTATCTGAGTGTGTTTTGATCTCAGTCTGCGCAGCTGATAACGTAAAACGGGGAAAACATTGTTTGGACATGAAGTATTGTGACACTTTTTTTATTATTTCATATTCAAATAAATAAATAGACTCTAAAAAATATTTTTAATTTTGAAGATCAAATTAAAACTATTTATATATAGTTTTGTTGTTGTATCAAGGTCCAGGCTTGTCAGGATATTTATCTGGAAGTGTAATCATTTTAAAATATTTTACAGCTGACTGGGGAAAAATAAATCACTTGAATGTTAAATAAAAAAAATATTTTTGTTAAACTAACTATAAATACATTTTAAAAATAATAAATATAATCATATAATACATTCAAATATCTGTGTGCAGCACTTTTTTTGTCGAGCTGCATCAATGCTCGCTCTGTCCTGTTTAAAAATATCATTACGCCGACATGTTTCACACAGGCCGATGCTGTTAATAAATGTATGTAAATAAACGAACATATACTGATAAAATAAATTAGCTCCAATAACTGATTTTCTGGTAAATAAAATCGCCATTTCTAGAACCAGACGCTTTTATAAGCAGTTCCTTGAGCAGCATAAACATCACATGATAACTTAAAATGAACAGAGCACATCAGTGTAACGGGATTTTGTACAGACTACATTTCTATTTATTTCACAAGGCATCCTTCATGATCTCTCGTCATTAATAATCAAAATTTTCAAAGAAAACGGACGCCGAGATGACTTTACTATCTGTAAAGCTTCAAACTGATTTCAGTAATTCCATCAGTCATTCACTGATTTCATCCATTTGTATCTCTTCGCCTGACAAACACGTCTTTTATTCTCGTTTTGCCAAAAGTATTAAATCAAAATTGTAGTTGAACGAAAATATTGAACTGAAAATGTTCCATAAGGCCCGAGTAAGGATACTCCAGGGTTCAATATTTCCTAATATTCATTAATTCTAGCCTCAGGTTAGTCTCCCTTTTTCTCATGAAATGTATTAGGCTGCGGAATAAAAGTAGGCCAACATGAAAACACGAAGGGATCTCTCTAAAATGATACAGTCACTAAAAGGCCGAAATAGATAAATAGTGAAATTATAAAATTATTATGAATGACTCGTTATTATGCATGTATGATATAGAAATATATTTATATATTTGTGTTGGCAAACGTCAACATGGAAACGTTATTAGGGCTACGCAGATACACACACACACACACGCCCTGCTGTAGTGATTTATCATCTGTGTGTGTGTGTGTGTGTGTGTGTGTGTGTGTGTGTGTGTGTGTGTGTGTGTGTGTGTGTGTGTGTGTGTGTGTGTGTGTGTGTGTGTGTGACATGCATGTTGTCTCCTCGCAGGTGAACAACCTGATCTGGCACGTGCGCTGTCTGGAGTGTTCCGTCTGCAGGACGTCGTTACGTCAGCACAGCAGCTGCTACATCAAAAACAAAGAGATCTTCTGTAAAATGGATTATTTCAGGTAGGGTAAGTTTATGACCGTGTTTTCAAAATACCACGTCTGCTCTGCCAACACAGGCCTGCCTCTCTCTCTCTCTCTCTCTCTCTCTCTCTCTCTCTCTCACACACACACACGCACACACACGCACGCACGCATTTGAGATGGATGCGGGTTGCCTCATGTTTTCTTGAAAGACCTTTTTCAAAAGCTCTCAAAGTGTGTAACAAAATAAAAGTCTTTAACTGCAGTGCATAGCTGACAGATCCACGAGGTTGTTATGGCTACTCCAAACACAACATTTCCACCAGATAGAGAAAAAAATCCTATCCAGTATACCAGAACACATAAAAAAAAATACTGCGCATTATTTTGAAAAGCTTTTTTAAAAAAAGAAACATTGTCGTTTTTTGGGGTCGGATGTTTTGACCACGTGTCACCAACTCAGATTCTATCAGATTTGAAGTGGCGCGCTGAAATAACACTGGATCATTTCTGGTGATTGATTTCAGGTGGACCATGTCAGATCGATTTTATATGGCCACTGCATGATCCCGATTCATAAACACCATCTTAGTATTTCACTTATCCGTTAATGCGCCACGTGCCACGAGGCGCGCGGTGGCTGTTTTATCATTACAAGAGGGGCACGAGGAAATGACCGGAAATGCTTGTTTGCGCGTGGAGCTGTATGAATTCAGTCGATCCCTGCATGCAAACAAAGACGACTCTATTCTATTCTATTCTGTTTCTACTACAAAAAAAAAAAAAAACATAAATATTTGTCCTGAAATGAAAACTATATTTTTCAGGAAAATAATTTTCAAACAAAAAGAAATAATCAAAACAAAAAATCTAATCAAATAAATTAGGTCTTTTTTTTAAGTGCAATCTATCTATCTATCTATTCATGCAATATCGAAACAGCAATACAATAAATAAACAAATAGTGATGCACACACACTTTGGGGTAAATGAAGTGTGTTGTTGTTGTTGTGAATTTGCATCAGTTGCTTTCATTCAACACGTACTAAGCTTGTGTGCATGCAGCAGATGCGGTATAAGTCTTGTTTGGCTGAAGTTTTATATTCATTTTTCTGACCACACGTGTGTGTGTGTGTGTGTGTGTGTGTGTGTGTGTGTGTGTGTGTGTGTGTGGTATCTGAGGTTAAATGGGGTTCACACCAGCGACAGCACATAGTAAAATTCTGTGCTGTAGCCTGAAGCTGGTGTATACTTTGAATGGACACACATAACGTTTGTGCATGTGTGCATGTGTGTGTGTGTGTGAGTGCTTGGACCTGTGAGTGAGCTTTGGTGTTTGTCTGATTGAAACCTGACACCAGGCCACTGCTCTGAGGTTTATAATCACCAGCAATTAGTTGTCCTCCACCCCAGACCCTCAGGCCTCCAGACCAGCAATTAGACCGCCCCTAGTGCCCGGTCAGCATGTTTCTGATCTGAATGTGACTCCTATCCAAACTCAAAACACACACACACACAGGGACACAGATATGTGCACACCTAGACATGGGCACACACCTAAATATGAAACATTTGCATGCACATATTAGCAAAAAAAATGCACTGTACACATTGCCTCCTTTTTACGGCTTACGAGAACGTACACACACACACTCGCACGCTGACACAGCCACACACACATAAACACACACTGAGATTTCTGTTTATTTATGCATGTCCAGCAGCTGCCAATCATTTTGCTCAAAATGGAGATTTTCAGTGTTTGCTCTGCTCACATCATAATAATATTTTACCTGACCCGTCTCCGTTTAAATGCCCCCTTCACTATTCACCCCTCTCGCCCTCAACACTGGTGTGTGAAACACGCAGAGTGGATTTATGAAGAGCGTTAGGAAAAAAAACGGTAGTGAGCGGTACAGATGGAAGCTGTCACTGGGTCACATATTATATGCTCATCAGAGAAATCCTACACTGTAATTATGTGGAATACAGTAATTGCGATTAAAAAGCACGTCTGAATATAGAAGCGATGAATGTGTTCGCACTAGTTATTGACCCACCAGGAGAAGGATTAGAAGTTTCACCATGAATGTACGTGAGGATTACTGTATATTCTGATTAAACAAATCCATACTAAAGTTTTATGTGCTGCAATCCACATGGATTTAAAAAATATTAATAATAAAAAACTTAAAGCTTCATCTTGAAACTCTTCTAGCTTCCATAGTTGTAGTGTCAAACAAAGACCCAAACACAGTTATGTAGAACAAATTTGGTCTAAACTGAGTTAAGAGCAAAATCTGACTTGTGCTGCTCTTACAATATGAAAATGATTATGCCATTTGTGTGTAACGTGTAATTGTCTAAACAAAACAGCATGTATAATTCGCACTGGATTGTAAGCCAGAGTGGAGATGACTGCATGCTGGCTACAGTGAGTCACAGCTAGCCTCGGCTAAAGCTAATTTACCCCGACTTTAATCCACGTTTCCTCTAATTAACAAAAATCAACGTTGATCTTCCAACATCTTAGTAATTGAATCTAATCATAATGGAGAAAAAGCGGCAGATGAATGAGTCCTGCTCAAAGTTTAGCAGAGTTGCAGTGACCGCGCTCACAGTGAAATTCAAGAGGTTTGATGCAGTGAAAGCAGATTCAGGACTTCCTGTGTGTAGCCACTGCTGTCTGCATTTGTAAAACAGTATAGTCATGTACTTAGTTACTTTTCTTCGTATTATTATTCTCCTTATTCTTTAATGAACGGTGTAAACTGTAGTTTTTTATGCACAGGTGTTTCATATGTCAAAATAAGCGTCACATGATGTAAAACTGGTCATCTCTAACTGTTGTAGAGTGACCCTAAAGCAGTGATCGTATATTTGATTTGATTGTCTGGATACACCGAAGGTCACTCAAGGACTGTTAAAACATTTTTGCAAACAGGTGTATCTCATACTCAACATGGTAACAATCATTGGAGAATAATCCTTGATTTGCATAATAATATTTGTGGGTTCAGATTAGATTTCCTTGGAAATCACACTGGAAAAGTGAGAAATTATTTAGAAATTCCTGCAGGAACAGTGAAGCGTTGCTGCAGGACAGGACTAGGGGTCTGCACAATGGTTACCTCTGTAAATATAAACTGTAATCTGGATTTAGGCCAGATTTAAACTAGGCTAAACACTACTGCGAGTCCAGATCCTCTGGGCTGGTTTCAAACCTCTGGAGATATTTCCTCATCTGTGTCAGCCTCTCATCTGGCTTTGGACTGACAGCTGCTTTAATGGGGCGTAATAGCAGGAAATCAGAGTGGGTTTCCCTCCATATACGTGTGTGTGTTTGTGTGCGTATGTGTATATGTGTGTATGAGGAGGTTAAGTCGGTATAGGGGGTGCAGGACAGAGCCCACGCTGTGCCTCTCAAACCCATGTCAAGCCTCAGGGGCTTGCACACACACACACACACACACGCACACATACACACTCATTTCTTTATCAGCCTCCTCCCATGACCCCCCTCGCCTCCCTGCACTCCCTCCCCTCGCCTTGTTCCGTAGAAACATCATCCTCATCCGTGAGCTGTAGGCCACACAGGAAGTTGCATTGCTGCACTAATCAGGGGCACTCTGGGATACTGACAGTGTAACCAGAGTCCATGTATGTAGGGAACTTTGTGGGTGAGCATGTGTATGTGTCTCTTTATATATGTGCGTGTGTGTATTGTTATAATAATTATTCATCAACCCACCTCTGGTTAGCTGATTAGGTCTCCATAGCAACAAAGACGAGTAACCGGTACGGAGTGATTGAGTTTTATTAAGAACTGAATGAATTAAAAATTATAATAAGACATCTGTCACACAATGCTACACATTTAAATAAAGACTGCTCAGTCAAAGCTGTGAAATAGATTATTCGTTTGTGAGGCAGATTGGTTGTTATAAAGAAAACCGCCAGTTTTCACAGTTACCGCAGTCTGAAAGAGGAGATAATACAACTGTCAAGGTCTCCTTTGTGTGGGGTTAACACGTCTAAAGCCTGATAATATGTTCAATCTGTCAAAAGAAGTTATCTGTAAAGTGTTTTATCCCATCTCTGATTCTCGTTCGAGAGCCCGACGCGAAGCTCTGCGTCTTAAAAAACCGCACAGTCGAGCGAGGAATCTCTCAGGACAAATCTAATAGAGATTAGAGTATTCTCATAGCACATCAGGAATAATCCAAAAAACGTGCACCTCCTCAAGCCCCTCTTTCAGCAGCAGGTGAATTACTAAAAAAAAAAAAAAAGGAGTAAAGATTAGACGAAAGAAGGGGAGCAAATAGGAGAGGTCTGGGGGAAAAGGGAGTTTTTTGCGGTGTAGGATTTTCCCTCCTGTGACTGATATAAGGGGGGGGGGGGGCCGTGAGGATTGACAGTGCTCCAAAATAAACACCAGGTTTTTTGGTACAAAGACAAAATGAGATACAAAAAAAGAGGAGGGAGGGGTCAGAGGAGATGGAGATGAAGATGGAGGAGGAGGAGGAGGAGGGGGGTTAAAACAAGGGATGATTTGCAGCTTTTCTGGGTTCTGTCTCAGAGCATGAAACTGACAAGCTGTCACGCTAGATTAGCCGCAATGTTCCACAATGTTTTCCTCTTCACTGTAGGAACAGGCTGGAATTCTCCATAACAATCTGAAATGATACGTACATACACTACACGGTAAACCCCGGAGTCGATTTGTCTCCAGAATGGCTTTATTGGGTTATAAGAGGTTTTGTTGGTTAGGTTGCACATATCTGTGACAACTTAAGCTCTGTGTAAGTGCCATGCCAGCTAATTTGATTTTCAAGGTCGCCGCAAACTCGCTCTAATTCTGAACTTGAATTTGTTTGTTATGAGGAATGCCAGGCCTGGTGGGAATGCTCTGCTTTTTATTCGGGCACTGCCGTGTTAATGAAATATAATTTATCTGACAGCGATAATAAAGAACCTATGGCCGAGGGACAGATGCTCAAACAGTAGGCATTTAATGACGACCTATAAATATTCTCATGCAGGAAAATGTAACTTGTGGCCAGTAAGCTTCATATACATGAGGAGGGGTACGAGTTTGCGAGATGTAAGGGCTATAGTATGCTTTCATCCCAGATAGAGTGGATTTGAGTGCACTGATGCGCTGCCAAACCCACTCACTTGGCAACCCTCGTGCTCTCCGTCCCTCTGCTCTCGTTCTGCCATTGACGCTCTTTGCTTTGCCTTTTTTTTTTCCCCCTCAGCCACTTACTTCCTCTCTCCATGTCTGTTCTTTTCATCCTGCCCTCACCAGTTCTTGCCTTGCCTTCGTACCTTTCAACTACTGACTGCTCTTTGAATCTGGCTCATGTTTTGTGAGATGCGGTGCTCGTACGAGTTAATGTTTTATCTCTGCTGAAATAAGAAGTAGCTGCATTTTAAAACCAGGCTATACATTTTGACCCCCTTTTTTTTTTTTTTTACCCCTGAGGCAGCACTTTCTCTCGGGCTGCGTACAAATCCCGTCTCCTTCACCAGAATGGGCAGCTGCTGACTCCCAACAATGGCTCCTTAACCTCACCATAACATTCTCAAACCTAAAGCGTTTTATACCCATTAAACCCGTAATGTGCTCTCTAAACAAGTAGCTTAATCTCTTTTGACTGGGACGGGACGTTCATATAATATTTCAGTTGTATTAAAGTGGAGTTTGTTTGAATACTCCATGATGAGGCTGGTGATATTCTATTTTTTTTTTTCGCGTTTTCAACAAATCCCATTAAAAGACCAAAACTAACTAAGCGGCGTCTGTGAGCCAGATGTATCTTATTCATCTCTGCCAATGACCTCTATCTATTAAAACCCATCAGTGCACCACACTGTTGCACTGATGAACATGGGAACTGTAGTTTATTTAGAATCACATCTGCACTGTCACACCACTGTAAATACTTGCTAAAACACCAAATGTGTATTCATCCACAGCTTTAAATAGTCCCCCCCGCCCCCCTGTCAAATCCATTGTCCAGTCCTGTTTTAATTATGTTTGTGGAAAAACTACAGTGGTCAGCCTTTAAAATTGGAACCATAAGTTTGTGATCCATTTAAAAAAAGATTTACATCTTCACTGTGATTAAATAAGATTGGAAAAATAACAGACAGGGGATTAACGTATCACTGCTTTTAGTTTTTTTCATGGGGCTTGTTGACAGTAGGAAAAATAACACCGGTCTTAGCCTGTATTAGTTTATCATTCCTTAGTGTTCATACACCTCACGCATTTATCTTCAGGGATTATGAATGTAAATCCATGGCAGTCTGTCTCACTCATACACATTAAAATATATCAAATGACGAGAGCATGTTTATTTAAAACTTTAATATCTCGTTTTTTGGAGCTCATAGAAGCATTTTCAGACTTTTGCCTCTCTCTTTCTGTCGATTTATCTTTCATCATCTCCCTCTGTGCCCCACAACCCCCACCCCCACCCCCACAAACACCACCCACCCATTGAGAACGGTAAGTCAGGTGGTTTAGGTTTATGTGCCGCCTGACCTCACTGTTGCTATCAGTTACAGCGCGGCGATCTCGAGTGATGTCATCCGAGTCTTTCTTCATCTTCCACTGTGTTGTAAAACCACCCCGGTTTACATGTGTGTCGGTGTGTTCCCTGGCGTGTGTGTGTGTGTGCAGTCTGTGTTTGTGTGTGTGCGAGCATGTGTACATGTCAGGGCCTTCACGCATCAGCCAGGAAATTGCAGGTGTTGGTTTGTTTGCATTCAAGGCTCAGCTTGCAGCCGCAGTCAGGACTCTTTTCTGAAGGCCATATCCTCCTCCAAGGTTTCTTCCTCAAACTCTTTGAGCTCTGCCAAAAACTTTAAGTTTTAAAACATTTATTTTCAACTTCAGCTCTTTCAAAATATCCTCGAAAAAAAAGGATGTCTGTGCATATTTAATTCAATGTGTGCACTGGAAATGGCCTTGAGATAAGATTGAAAATTCAATTTTCTCTACCGCAACGTTGCTTTTTTATCCCACCTACATCTCTCTAATTCCTCATCCTGTTTCTCCCCCCCTCTCTCTGTCTCTCTCTCCCGCTTCTCTTCCTTTGCCTCTGTTATTTTTTTCTTCTCTGTTTTCTCTCCCTCACAGTAGGTTTGGTACTAAGTGTGCCCGCTGTGGGCGGCAGATATACGCCAGCGACTGGGTGCGCCGCGCGAGGGGAAACGCATACCACTTGGCATGTTTTGCCTGCTACTCGTGTAAGAGGCAGTTGTCCACGGGAGAAGAGTTTGGCTTGGTGGAGGAGAAGGTCCTGTGTAGGATCCACTATGACACCATGGTGGAGAACCTCAAACGAGCGGCTGAGAGTGGTGAGTAGTGGTTCTGGCAAATTTACTCCAATGGTTCTCTGTGGCTCTCCAGATGTTTGCTCAAAAGGCCCAAAACAGAGGTTATCTAAATTTGTGTATTTAATATTGTACATTTATTATTTCTTTTCATTTATCATTCTTCATTGTATGTCTGTATGATTTCTGATGGAAGTTAACATAATTAATGAACTAGTAAGTCATGTTACACAAGCTCACGGCCCTTAAATTTGGGTCTCAACTGTGGAAAACATTTAAAAAACAACTCTTTTTATGATACGTGTCCAAGTTCTTTGGTTCATGTACATCTCCTGAGACTGTCTTGCTTAATTAAAATTGTTTCTCAACACATTTTGTTTTTTGTTTTTTCTTTGTATGTTTTTCAGGCAATGGTATCACGTTAGAAGGAGCAGTTCCAACAGAACAAGACAGTCAACCCAAACCGGCCAAAAGGGCACGGACATCCTTCACCGCAGAACAGCTACAGGTCAGAAACCATGTGTTTTTAATGTAATTTGCAGCTTATTTTTGCAAATATACAGCTCTCTCGCCACATTTGGTGGACCGGTGTGTACTAAATCTGGTATTTCACGGTCTCTGTAATAAACCGATTTCATGCTTGTGTTTTGTCTCCATATGCAGATCATGCAGGCTCAGTTCGCACAGGACAACAATCCAGATGCCCAGACGCTACAGAAATTGGCCGACATGACGGGCCTCAGCAGGAGAGTTATACAGGTCAGCACAATCTTCTGCTACTGACGGATCTGCTTATGTTAATGGCACGGATGTAGCTGTATGTATTGAGATATGCATAAATATGAACTTTTACAGTTCTGCTCTGTCATGTTTGACTTTTAAATGAAATGAATCATCGTATTCTATTTCAAGAATATAGCTACATGATGTCTGGTTACATTGCGTCTTCATAGGTGTGGTTTCAAAACTGCAGAGCAAGACACAAAAAGCACACGCCCCAGCACAGTGGGGCTCCCCAAGGTCATCCCCAGTCCAGGATACCCTCGTCCCTGCCCGATGAGCTGCATTACTCCCCCTTTGGTAGTCCCGAGCGGGCGCGCATGGTGGCCCTTCACGGGTACATCGACAGTGAGTTGTTTACTTTTTTTATTTGTTAGTCTTTTTAAAGACTGGTATTTTTTTGTCATTGTTTTGCTCTTTGTGTGCTCTCCAGGTCATCCCTTCTCTGTGCTGACCTCTCAGAGTCTCCCTCACCAGGCCATGTCGCTGCCCCAGCTGCCCCTCAGCCGCTAGCGCTCCACCACTATGACCCCTTACGACCCCTAAACCTCCGGATCCTAACCCTTGATCTCCCATCGCTGACGTCTGCAGACCTGACCCGGAGGTCACGCAGGAGTCAGCTTGGAGAAAAAAAAGACGCATGTTATAGGAGCCCTGCCCACTCGGAAACAGAAAAAAGAAACGGGAGGAAGAGGAAAAACTAAGACACATCCGTCCTTATGCTTTTTTTCCTCTCTGGGGACAGGAATATCCCACCTGCAGCCACTCCGTCAAAGAACGAGCATGAAGCATTTATCATTAGCAGGAACTCATTGACTGTGTTTTACACCGCCTAAAAAAAGGACCCATTTTGCTTCACATGTACAGCATCCTCCGCTCGATTCATCCATCCTCTGACTTGAAGGTGGAGGGAGTTTTTAAAAGGGACGAAGCTGACCGTGGAAGCAGGACTGAGTGTTGTCAGAATACTGAAGATAAACAAAGAGGGGAAATTTTAAAGGGGGAACTGTCATTGTGGCCTAAAGGCCGGGCACACACAGTAGACCACATTAGAGGTAAGACACCTCCCTCTTTTCTCTCTAAGCAACCATGAAGGAAGTCTACATGTAAATGAAATATGCTGACTGTTGAAATGTTTTCTTTAGGAATGTGATTTTATGACACTATCTCAACAACAACAACAAAAAAATCCCACATTTTTGCTCAATTTTCCACTGAAATGAGGTGTAGAATTAGATTTTTGTCAAAAAAAATGAAAACACTGTGTGCCTTATCTTTTCCATTATTATCTGAAACTATAATTATTTGCAGCAGTGAATCAGCTAATTAAAATTACAGCCCGTCAGTCACCACCTCACAAAGATTTTGGCGTTTTAGTTTTTTTTATTTTTATTTAATTATATAAAAACAAATTGTGAGGATTGAAAATCTTCCACAGGAGGAAAAAAAATCACAACTGTTTATCATGAAGGAAAAACCATAAACCATAAAGCACAATGTCTGGGTTTGTGTATTATTAAATTATGGCTGTAACATTAGAAGCAGGAGCTAACTAGATTTTTAAGCCGCCACAATCCTGACAGAGAAAACGGAGGGAGGTCCGAGATGAGCGCACTCGTCAAACACATTCCTACAAAATCTGAAGTGTTACATATTTTCATATTTCCAAACAAGTGTATTGTCACTAATTTATAATTTCTAAAGGTTGCTTGTTCAGCCTCTGTGTGTGTGTGTGTGTCTTTCGCACAAGGAGGGGAAAGGAGTGTTGGTGTATTGGTACAATATGAAACAGACTGGGGTTGTACATGTGTGTGTTTCTGTGTGTGTGAGAGCGTGTGTGTGTGTGTGTGTGTGTGTGTGTGTGTGTGTGTGTGTGTATTGGCAGGGGTAGAGAGTGTGCATCTGTATTTTAGTGCCATGGCCATTGTGTGAAGAACAGGACCCAACAAGACCTCAATGTCCTTGTATTTATTGAGATGGTAAATCCCTGTAAAGCACTTTTTTCCCCTCTGAAATTGTTTTTTTGTTTTGTAAAAAAAAAAACTGAAATGAAATGAAACAAAAAAGTTTATTTGATAGACTTGTGCATCATAAATGTTTTTGTGTACTAAAATGCAATAAAATAGAATGTGATATTTTTGTGGTTTTGAATCATTTTTGAGAATAAATTAAAGAAGCAATAACAATTCTCTTTGGGGCACAAAGCCAAAAACAAAATTAGGCACAATTGGACAAACGTACAAATAAAATAAATATGATGTAACTGCATCTTTTATGTGTTTTTTGGTGGTTTGGTACACGTTTAGTTTTTTAGTCCTTCTATTTTTGTGGTTAGTTGTGTACATACTAGTGCGTGTGTGTGTTTTGTGGTTGAAAGATTCCCTTTGTGACTTTAAAATTTATTTATATTTATTTATTTTCAGCTTGTCCGCTTGTTGTCGGTGATTGCGATGCTATCGCACCAAGACAGTTCATGGTGATTATATGTTAACGAGCGGTTTGGTCTTTAATGAGCACATGACCCTCGCATAGCAGAACTGTGCCCTTACCTGCACATTAGCAAGAGATATCATTTGGAATATTTTGTCCTGGAGACCATGCACGGGTCACAACCTGCTAATATCACACAGTTAGTCTGAAAATATTAAACTCTTCATTGCTGCCCGACCATAACATTAAACTTAAACATATATTATCTTATTTAATGACATGTAGACTATGCATGTCATACTTACATGACAGTATTATTTATATCTTTGTATGCAGGAACATTGTCAGGATTTAAATACCAGTGTAAGCCCAACAAATTGCCCTGTCTTGGATAAAACCTACATGAAAATCCACTAACTGTGCATTTGTGTTGTTGGGTTTCATATTGTTTGAAATATTTATTCACTTTCAGTTGCTGTATGATCTTTTTAAACCCTTGCATTAGACTTTTGACCCAGTGGAAAGTGATATTCAGTCATAGATTAAATGCTTCTGCCTGATAAATGATGATAGACATGCTAGTGACATCAGATGGAGCCCAAATAAATACAATATGTTTTCCACAACCAACGACTAAACTCAAAACAACATACAGTGCATTTAAAATGATCACTGTTTATTCAATAAAAAAAAAGAAAGAATCACTGTGTACAGATTGTTGTTGACTTGACTCTGCCTTTTAATACCTCTCTCGTATGCAGACATGAAGATAAATACACTGTGTTGAGGTGGTTACAGTTCCTACACTATGTGGGGCTACAACAAGGAGGTTTAAAAAATTCATTCCTTACATAAAGACGGAAAAAAAAAATTGACATTTCTGATAGTTTTAATATCTTACAGCTGGTCTGCAAGACAAGAAAAAAAACAAAAAACATATCAGTTGCTGGTCTCTTCTGATCTGGTTGCAATAGACTTTGCAGGATCAACGGCAACAACCTCATCCCAAGCTTTCCGACAAGTCCGCACAATCCACTCATGTTCAGAGTCATCTGTTGGAGAGAGTTATTATAGTTTTGTGTATTTTTCATTCATTTTTTGTTAGTTTTTTTTTTTTACATTTTTCATTTGTGTTAAGTTTCAGGTAGTTTCCAGTGTTGCTTTGCTGGTTTCAGTTTAGTTTTTATGGTTTTTATTAGTTTCAGTATTAATTTCAGTTCTTTACGACAGAGTGGGGATTTGTCAGGGGCACGATTTAATAAATTCAGTACAGGTTTTACAAAAACTCACATGATTCCTGTGAGACATCTCACATCTCCTCTTCATGCATGTTGTGTGGACAAATTTGACAAAATTGACAAAAAATAAAAGATATTTCCTGTATACTTATATTTTATTTTAATTACTTTTTTGTACGTTTTATGTATGCTGCAATATTGTTTCAGTTAGCTTTTCCTTTAAGTTTTTTTTGCCTAGTTTTTATTTGATTTCAGTTAAATAAATGTTTTTTCACACCTATGCTTTTAGCTTTTGGTTTAATTTAGTCCACTATAATAAGCTCAGTTAGAAATATTTCATTTTAAAATGATTGAGTTTGTGTTTAACAATATTAGAAACAAAAATCTAAAAAAAAAATAGTAAATAGTTTTTCTAAACGTTTGACCTATGATTAAATAAGAAAAAAAAAAGTAGAGCCCGCAGATTAAAGGCTGCACAGCGTGTTCATTCTGTTGAACTCACTTAAAGCGTTCAAATCAAATCTCTAATAACCAGTGGGCTGCATAATTAAACCACAGGTCATTTATTATGTGTGAGGCTGCGACAGTGAAGTGCTATTCAAGTCTCGGTGTAAATTTGTCAAATCAAGATAAGCCTGACAATTAGGAGAAAATAACTTCTCAGAGCCACTTCAGACACCAATAAATAATAACCCCCACCAAAAATGGACGCCAGTTTTTTTGGGGGGTTGTTTTTTTTTTAAAAACCGAATCGACTGCCAGAGGAGCTGATAATAAACCAGTTTTTCATTGTTAAAACTGAAACGAGTAGCTAATTGCAGGGGAAGTGAGCTTTCTCTGGAGCGCCCGCAGCTGCACGCACTTGAGCAGCTCGCGGGCCTCACCCCGCAGGTTCCACGGACGCGCGGGGCTTCTCCATTGTACACGGAGAGGAGCGGGTCTGCAGCACGCGGGGCTGATTGTGCGTAATTGCCAGCGATGGGCGTCAACACTAACAGCCACTTCAAGTATAAAACACCCTCCTCCTCCTCCTCCTCTTTCTTTCACTCTGTCGCTACCTGTTCTGATCGGGAGGTCAATTGAACATATCGGACGCGCGGACAGCTGCCACGCAAACACTTTGTGACGCACAGAGAAGGTAATTACACTGAAGCCTAGATATACGTCGCTGCGTCATTACGTTTTAACTGACCTCCCCCCAATTAGTCACAAACCACAACCTGCTTTAATGATAATTTGATTGGGACATTTTTTTTTTGTATTCGCTGTAATTCTGCCCTCTTCAGATTGTATGACAGCGTTTATCTCAGGATTTAAGTCACATGTAATTGGTACAGGTGGCTGCTATATTTGGGCAATTTCCTGTGGAGTGTGGAGGACAGCAGGACATTTTTGTGATTCACCAGGTTTCTCTGCCTCAATACATTTAAGTTAAAGAGCCACCTAATGGATCTTTTCATCGTGTCTGTGGATTGGGTGGATGTTGCAGTCAGACTCATAAAAACAAACAAATCAAAGTCTTAGCCCGCACCATCGCCTCACTGAAGTGCATCTGACACACACACACACACACACACACACTTGTTTATGAAACATTTTTATGGTCTGCTGCATCAACCTGCGTGGACGACCTCTCTGCAGTGTACACAGGAGAGAGAGTGTGTGGAAGCGATAATGGCACCTTGTTAAAGTCTGTTTATCTTAATCCTTAAAATACACTCAGAGGGGAAAAGTGTTTCCTTCCAGCTTAATGGCTGTGAGTTAACACACACACGCGTACACACACACACACACAAAAAAGAAGACAGACACTCTGGCTTAATTAGCAAAAGCAAAAATCAGCTTCCTTTGCAGCACGGCGATTTGCATAAGAGATGAAGTGCATTATTCTGGATCTGATGGCGTCGTATCCACAGAAACTCTATGCGACGTAACCGACAGGCAAACGGTTGAACCTGGTCCACTGACAGTGACGAGACGTGGAGCTCATTAGTGGACTTATTCGGGGGGTCATACGTGTTAATATAAGCACGTTTTGTGGTTTCCAAGTGGAGGCACCACAGTGAAATCAAACTTACCTAAATGTGAAACCTCAAATAAACATTCACATGTACACGCATAAGTCATCTGTCTCCAATTCACTGCAAGATGCAGCAGCCCCCCAGCCCCTTTTTTTTTTTTTTTTTTGGAGTTTTGTGTCTTGGTGACATCACAGAAAACTGCGGCGGGTATTTCTCTTTTTGAAGGAGAGATTCCAATCTTCAAAATTATTAATCCATCTGTCACAGCTCACAGGATTAACATGTGAATCCTGTTTTATGGTGAATTTTTGTCCTCGGAAGATGGATGAAAAACGAGAGTTTCAGGAAAGGCAGCGCGGGGATATGTTCCACTCCCCAGGGCCACGGCTGATTTTTATCTGTCTGTGAAACACCTCGGCTGAACGGGGACAAAGGGAGGGGGGGCAGCGGTGTGGTCACCAGACGTGTTTTCCTTGGCAGCGGAATGTTTTCGGTGTGGAACTCTTTCTGCGTGGAGTTTCAAAGGGAAGCGGGTTATTCCAGAAACAGGAAAGTGCTACAAACAATATGGCAACACATGGCCCCCTTGCTGGAGCTGCTGCCGCCTCCTGCACCGCTGCAGAGTGTTGCTGCCTGTTGCCAAGAGAGAGTATACACAACTGACCGTGTGTGTGTGTGTGTGTTAGAGATAACCGAACACGCTCAATCAGTCAGTGGCAGGGTTTTGATTGTGCAGATGTGCCCCCTTTTGTATCTTCTTTTTTAATTACAGATTCATAGAGTGCTGCGAATGTTTTACAGTGCACCTTCAAACTTGAAGTAACAATTTTCATCAGCAGGCAAATTAAATCCAATTATGTCTCTCTGGAAGTTTTGGGTGAACGCGGATAAAAATAGGCTTTTGGAGTCGTTTTGTTGACGATGTGATTTGTGTGTTTCGGATTTAACAGTAATCATTTCACTGTGTTGCAGTCTGTTGGCTTTATTTAAGCTGGGCTGGTTAACGATGACACAGCGAGGTGACAGTGAGTGGAAACACGTGTTTGGTGTTATGATCTCAACCGCAACAAAAAATGCAAAATCAAGTCTTAATTATTGAACATTAGTAGCAAGTTTTTAAGGTTTTAAAACGTCCAGAAGTTTGGTTTGTTGTTTGTGTTTATCGTGAAAACAACTGAACAAATGCATCAAACTTCTCACCTGTAAATCAGACATAAAACCTGATAATTAGATTTTAGTGCACCGGCAAATTACCCTGAGCTGCACAGGCCGTCATTAAAATGAGAAGACAAGCTCAGGTCGTCTAATATTCTGTTTAGCAGTGTCCTGACATGTTGCCTTGCTCTTCATTTCAGATTCCCTGGCTCACAAAGTGATCACAAACCTAGTGGTGAGCTGAAGCAGATGAGATACTGCAGTGTAACAGCCTAATGACTGATTGCTGCGTAGTAAAAAGGAAGGTTGGACACTCATGAAGAAGAACAGCCAGAAACAGAGTCTGTGATCCCTGGATGTTCATCTTTCACCACCTGCAATCACTCATCACTGAGACACACGCACACACACACTGTACAGCCACACACTGTCAGACAGAACTTTGTTTCCATCATCTGTGTATTACAGGAGGTGATTTTGTATCCAAATGACCTATCTTACTCCCTGCCTGACTACGTTCCAATAGGTGGGTCCTAAAATCAGACCAGTCATGTAAATATTGGCTTTGCTACTTAAACTTGGAATTGTAGATTCTGTATTTTTTTGTGCTGTTAAATTAAATGAGAAAATAAATGTATGGGACTATTGAAACAATGACAGGACACAACAACAGACACCAGTAACATATTAGTAAAGGAAGACACTTGTCATCATCTAAAAACATGTGAAGTCATTTTGGTCAATGCAGCACCTCTAATCAATGTGAATGCTTGCTGGCCCAAATCTGGTGACTAAGTGAAATTTGTAATGTGTTTTTGCAGAACTTTCTGAGCAGACCTTCTGAATTAGTCTCAGTCTGTTAATGTAAATTAGTTTGTTAAGTGCTGAGGTAATAAAGAGGATCAACCATTGCACTATTGTTGTGATTGTGGATGTATTTGTCAAACACTTTTGGGGAGAGAAGTTTGGAGTTTGTTTGTCTTTGCTCGAGGATACTTCGACATGTGGAAAACACCATTAACCCTACGGTAATGTAACAACAGGATCGAGGATGTTTCAGGGACGTCACAGCTGTAACAGGAGGTTCCTTCTTAATAACTGACACGCTTACTTTCACCACCCTCTGTTTCCTCCATCACGCTACATTTCTACATGGTGCGCCAGTGTTTTGGACATATCCCTCCATACGTGCAGGCGTATCGGCAGCTCCTTGATGACAAGAAATCGGTTCAACTCCAAAAATAATCTTTAACCTCTTGGGGAATATTAGCAACAGATCCTATTGTTTTGCTTAGTTGGCACCGTGCCAAGAAGGGCTGTTTGTCCAAGTTAGCAACAGTAACTAAGGGGCAATAGGTCAGTTTCAGCATGTAAGATTTCCGAGCCACGACGTTCAGTTTGGGGGGGCGTTAATAATTAATTTTCATTTTAAACAAATTCAAGTTTAGCAACTTTTTTTTTTTAAATATGAGGCTTTGTCTCCAGCGGCTCAGTCCTTCCTTGCCCCACATCCACCAGTTGTGACGGCTTCATGGGGAGCTCCTTTCCTCTTTCCTTACGGCAGCAAAAGGTCCCCTCTGGGAGGGTGGGCCTTCCCTGTGCCCCATCTTACTCGCAGTCCTCATCCTGGGCGGAAGCCATGGGGCAATAAATTCTGTCTTCACACCCACTCTGACAAATCTGCCTTCACCTCCCAGGGTTGGAAAATAAATCCATACAGGATACAGGAGCATTCTTCTCAAGAAGTGTATACCAAGATGACAGGAGGAGCACACACAGGCATGAGTATGTGATGTAGATCACAATCCACATATATACACAACACATCCCTCCACACGCGCCATTTAAAAAAAAGGCACACAGCAATTAAATGGTTCCTGTTTGACTCCATATTTACCTAAATCAAACCAGAGTCAGAGCATTGTGGGAATGTGTGCAGTTCTTCCTTTTATCTTCTCATCCTCTCTTGTTCTCTTCCTCTCTATCTCTCTCTCCGCTGATCAATACCAGAGCTATAATGGTGATGAACAACCGGCATCAACGAAAGAATCTCAAAACATATTTTTGTCCTCTTATACATGCTGTTGACATCTGGTGAGGATGTGGATCTCCTCCTCTGTTTCCTTCTGTCTCCACACACATGAAATTAAATGCATTCTTGTGGAACTAATCTGTATTGTGTTGCAAGTAGCTCATCGGAACAAGTATTCTGCCTAAAATTATATTAATACCACAGGGAGCTTGCGAGTCACACCTTAACTTCTGCTAATAATCATATCTTGACACTTGTATTTGTAAAAAAAAAATCAAATAAAATAGTATCAGCAGGGTCCTGCATGATTGCACAGCATCCCCCCACATGTGTAACTAAAGCTGTGTTCAGGTACTGTACAGCACGTGTCCAATAAAAATGGTTAATGTCAAACACCTTTGGCACACAGCAATAAAACAGGACTGAACCCTTAACAAGCCAAAATCTATTTATATTCAGAAACCGCATTCATAACCCACTACCTAATTCACAACATCGTAAAAAAAAATCGTAAAATCACGGGAGACATGACGAGCGGAGGATGTCAGAATTTGGGAATTCCTATCTGGACACCTGACAGACTGCATTCACTTCAAATCAGGACTTCCAAAACTGGGCACTCGTTCAGTGGAAAAATGTGTCTTGAATTTTCCACTTTTGACAAATAACAAAAGGGGGGAGAAAAAAAAAACTTTTTAAGATGACTGCAATAGCCTATAGCAGCATGCTTATCAGATGACTTGTAGCAATAATCTTCCATCAGAGAATCCAGGGATAATCCATTTAACATCACTCCATAGGTTCATTGTTATCAAATCCTTCCCATATGGCCACACTACTCGCTTTCAGAGATGCAGTTATTAAAAAACTGGGCAAAGAGGACCCTGTCTGAAACAAATTTAATTCAAGAGCTTTTGTATGTTTCAAAGTATTTTCAGTAAGCCTTTTTCTGTGGCCTGTGCTCAGAGTAGTTGTTGAAAAGTAGACATAATTTTACACGGAGCTACTAT
Organism: Collichthys lucidus; assembly: GCA_004119915.2. Classification (NCBI taxonomy): domain Eukaryota; kingdom Metazoa; phylum Chordata; class Actinopteri; family Sciaenidae; genus Collichthys; species Collichthys lucidus. The sequence goes on along the minus strand of CM014093.1, from coordinate 19,810,418 downwards.
CTTGTATGACAAGCCAGCAGCAACAACTCCCTCAGTACTAATCTGGTTTATTGTATGGTCTTTCTTGAATCTTATTGAGGTACAGGTCTGAGTGGCCATTTCTTTCCTTGAATAGTTCAACGATATCAAACAGCAATTGAAGCATTCACATGAGGAGTTCCCTTAGACTCACCATATGTGTACACCACAGCTGTGGAAACACAGTCTAAATCAATGATAACTAATGTTTTGATCAATTTTGCAATCAAACAGTGCAGCCTAATTTTGTATCTTAGTAAGTAACTATATAAATACATAGAAAATACAGCAATCTATTACTGAGAAGGTGCTTTATTGGACACAAAACTTCGTATACTTAATTTGAAATGGAAATTTGTGTTTGCTCTTGACTTTAATCTTTCTAATTTGTCTTGGCACAACAGGCACAGAGATGCCTGGATATTACTCAACTCTCAGGTGGAGCCAATTTGGCATCAAATTAGTGGAAAAAATGTGCACAAACTGGAGGGAAATATGCAGCGAGAGAAGGAGGTTTTGACTATGATAGAGATTCTGTGAAAATGTCAGCTATCCCTGCTGCTGGATTGTGGACTGCAGCAAATAATGCCTACTTTTATTCACCTCACATTAAGTACATAGTTCACAAAATATGTCCAGATTGGAGGGTAGCTATTATTTAGTAGCAAAGGACTATTATTAAGAATCAAAGTACGGGACTACATGTCCAACAGGCCAGCCATCTGTGGTGTCACAGTGAAAATAACAGGATATTTTGTGACTCACCTGCATTCCTCAGAAATCTGCCAGTGTAGGAAGTCACGACTCTGGTATTGGGGTCATAGAAACCATCTCCACAATCGTAACATCCATCAGGAATGACGCGTGGCGGATGCAGATCAGTTAGCTGAGATTCTCCTGTATGAACAAAAGCAGTTGTTCGGTATTGAACAGCAATCTTCCTGTGGTTTGAAACAGGCATTCAGTACAACAATACAAGAAAAGTATTCAATCACACAGAGAGGTGAATTTATGATCAGGACAAGCTTTTTTTAGTATGTTTGTCAAGTTAATGGCATAAACTATTGTCATCTGACTGAATAAGCAAATACATGAGCAACTAAATGTATTCCAACCTGCAGGTCTGAGTCCATTGCACCTCTCAGTGTAGAAACGCCTGTCGTAACCATTGCAGTAGTCCCAGTCTTTCTCTTGGTACTGCAGACCGTCGGCAAAGGTAAATGACCCCTGGTGAGCAAGCACAATATAGAAATTATTCAAACATTTGAATAAGGTAATTCACCTAAATTAAAAAAAGACTTATCCCATTTCTACATTTCACTACCTCCATACAATTTTTATTTGTGCTCCTGAAAACGGTTTAAAAAAATAAATCTTAAAACTGCAGCAGGAATAATCTTACTCAAGATAATCCACAGTCTCGCTGTTGACAGTTTTCTTTGGCAGTGAAAACTGCTGAAAGCAAAGTCTGGAGGTTATCCTACAGTATGTACCCCCAGACATGGTTGGTGGAAAGATAAGTTGCCGTTGAGGTTTTCAAATGTCACTTTTCAGTGCTTTAAGTACCACAAAAGAATTTAAATTGTCTTCCATTGTCTTTGGGTCGAGGCAGAAATCTTAGAGATGGATATCTCAAAACCTCAGCAGATACAACCAAAACTGTATGCGTAGATATATCACATGGGGAAAGTGGAAAAATATGTTGTTTGGTATTTCGGATGAAGTGATGCCCTGTGTGCGTGGGTGTGTGTGTGCATGTTTTTTTGAGACGTGATCCAACTGTTATTGGGAATAAAAAATAAACATACATTGTTCATTAAATGAGCAAAATTTGGATACCTAACATTTTCATTTCAATGTGAACAACATAATATACAATCATGCAAACGACGCTAATTCAGATTTTGTGATTTATTGAGGATATGAGCACATCTGGTGGGAGATCAAATACAGAAGGGCCACGTTAAAGCGGTAAATCTGTCATTTTGACTGGTGTGATAACAGGCTTCTTCACGTATACAGAATGGTCATTTCACTAGTGTAAGTACAGGTTTAACTGATAAATATGTATATATATATTTTTTAATGGTAATAATATAGGTTGGGAACCTCAAAGCTGAGAATCATTTGAAGGGGGAGGTGTAACACCAGATATAATTTCCAAAGTTTGGATTTCTGAGTCTATCAGATGGTCTGTTTTGAATGGAAGTAGGTTTTCTTGGGCTGGCATGGATACAGGTGCAGGGTAGTCTGGGCCAAAGTTAGTCATGGTTTAGGGCTGCTATCATTTCAAATCAACCGCAACTGAAATGATGATAATAATTGGAGCGATGGCTGTTGTGGCAAAAAGAAAAAAAAGATCCATGAAAGATTGCATCAGAGCAGGATAGGCTGTAGCTTCATGCAGGGGAAAAGGAGAGAAACCTAATAACTACGACAACAACGGTGAGTGATTGCTAAAAGGGACCAGATGTAATATCAACTATAACCAATGTGAAACACACAGAGTCGTGCATGTGGATGCATATACTCTGACATGCATGCAACTCCTCACCTGTTGAGCTCTGCCGTTTTCCCAGGTGGCCTCATATTTACTTCCATTTGGAAAGTGTAGCACTCCTTTGCCATGAAACATCCCATCTTTCATTTCACCTACATACTTGGTCTCTGTGGGAAAGGTGTACTCTCCTTTGCCATGCATCCTGAGGGAGAGAGGAGACGGTCACACAGGTTGTTGCTAACTTGAATAAACGGTGGGATTTTGTTTGTTTGTGTATGTGTGTGTACTCGCGTTGACTTGAACAAACATTCACTTACTTGCCGTTTTTCGCATCTCCTTTGTATTTGCTTCCCATGAACTCCATTAATATGACTTGCTAGCGCCCTTTCTTCTCAAACAAACAACACAAACTACGACCGGTGTTTCGGATTAACGAGCGACCGTGTTAACTGGCGACCTTGTAATGTATCTTTGTCGTAGTTACGACTGACAGCCGTTGAACAGGAAGATAATACAAACAGTTATAGACTAATACGTTTTTTTTAATACTGTTACGTTAATTAAAAAAAATAGGCACGTACGAGGTTGTATCTTTCTATTTTCAACAGCCGTCGTTACTACGACAACCACTAACGGTCGCCAGTTAGAAGGGTCGCTCTTTAAGCCGAAACACCGAGACGTTGACCGAGTGTAACAACAACGGCTGGTGTACTGTTACCATGGCGATGCGGCAAACAGAAAGCCAAAGTGAGAGTCTGCTAATTAAAGTGTTTCATTATTTGTCACAGTTTTGTAAAAACTTTACGAAATAAAACTCGACAAAACAAACAAACAAAACAAACAGGTTCATCCGAGTTAAACTATCATTTACAATTTATTTTTAGTGCGCATGCGGGAAGCGAGGCTCCAGCTTCAGTTTTTTTTTCAAAACTTTATTGTAAGATCAAACAAACAAATAAGAAATTGAGTCATACTAGTTCACATTGAACAAAGATACCATAGCATCGGCATAGTTACATGATAATATAATAAGGATCAAAAAGAAAGAGCATGAAAACAAAAAAGCAGAAATAAAACTTAGATGTGAATGACCTTACATGTAAATAAATATCTAGTTATAACTGTTGTGACAGGTTACTGGTTGAAAATATCTGCATGAATATTCATTATAGTTAAACATTTTCTATTAGTAATTAACTTAAGAGACTTAAAATAATAATCAACTTCAATCAAAGATAGCTTAAATGATGGTGATGAATCTTGAAATTTACATTTATGGATGTGAAATTTCCCTAATAAAATATAAACGTTGACAATAATGCATAGTTTCTTTTGTTTGTATTAAAAAAAAGTAATAATGTTTTTTCCCCCTCAATGCTGATTTAAAGTTTTGTTTTACACAATATATAGTTCTCAAGTTCTTTCCAAAATATACTACTATATGGGGCAACCATAAAAATAAATGAGTTACATTTTCAGGTTCAGTTTTACAAAAAGGTACATTTGTTATTGATGTCAAGGAATTCTCATATATATGCTTTAGATGGGTATATGTTATGTAGTAATTTAAAATGTAATTCTCTGATTTTATTTGTGACACAGAATATAACAATATAGAATATAAGAATATAGGAACAAGCCAATCAATATCCATAAATCAGAATCACAATCAGAAATACTCTCAGGGGGAAATTAGCAGTTCAATATCCGGGCTACAGAGCTGTTCTTTAGTTGTGATGTGACCGGGATTACACCATAAAAATAATGATAAGATAAAGATAAATAAAGATACCAATCCAAAAGAAGTCCCCTCTAGGTGTTATTTCCATAACACTGTAGAAACATTCTCTAATATGTTTATTAGTGCATGTTTTACTCAGGATGTCAACATCATTTATATAAAGAATATTAACAGCTTCTAATCTGTATAGCTTTTTATTAATGTAATGGAATTTATTACTGAGCTAAATTCTTTTAAATTTGTATAGGGGAATGCATTCTGTGTACGAAAGTCTTCATAATTAAGTAGTTGGGATTAAACAAATATTTTAAGTAAATTATATTTTCATTTTCTTCAGTTGGTGGTCGTGCTGCTCGCGCTCGTTTTGCGTCATCAGCCCGCGCCTCCCAGCTGACAGCAGCCTGCGCAGTAACAGAAACAAACTGACCTTCCTCGCGGCCTCGTCACTCGTCCTGGAGCCAGACGAGGGGACCTTGAATGATTTTCAGCGGCCGTGTTTGATTAATTTTTTTGGCGTTTTTCTTACACACACGCAGCCATGCCCACGCTGGAAGTCCCTTCGCTGCAGGAGCTGAGCGTGGACGAGGTGAGGCGGACATGATTGTTTTAGCTTGAACGAAAATCATATAGCAGAGCATGCTAAGCTAACTAGCTTAGCTGTAGCTTTGAGGATAACTTTCGCCACCGGTTGTTACTTTACCTACCGACCTTATTTAACTAACACAGACAGGTAAACGATCCCCTAGCAGATATTTCTGAGTGTATTTGAAGCCGGTGAATATATCTTTATGACACCCAACACGGCAACTTTGAACAGCGTAAGAGAATTCACAATATACTGAAGCGTACTAATGTTATGTTGCACTCTTCGTAGTCGTATTACCTCCTAAATTTACTCATTTACTTCTGTGGTGACCGTAATAATAAATCTGTAGCCGGCAGCTGTGATATTCGGTGCATTGAACTTGTCCTTGGAGGTCAGGTGGCAACAACAACAGGTCCACGTCAAGGACCTAATGAACTACAGTCAGGTCCATAAATACTGGGACATCGACACAATCCTAATCCTTTTGCTTCTGTACACCACAACAATGGATTTGAAAACGAACAAGATGTGCTTTAACTGCTTTAACTTCAGCTTTAACATGCAAATCAGGTGAGCGGTGTAGGGATTACAACAGTTTGTATATGTGCCTACCAAAAGTAATGGGACAAATTACCAATCAAAAATCAAACTTTCACTTTTTTAATGTAACTTGCTTGCAAATCCTTTGCAGTCAATTACATCTTGACCTGAATCCGATTGAGCATGCATTTCACTTGCTGAAGGGAAAATGTCCCAAGAACAAGTAGAAACTGAAGGCAGTTGCAGTAGTAGTAGTGTTTAATGATTTTAGCACCCCGCTACCAACTTTATATCAAGGTGCTGTTTTATATTTAGCTGTTGTATAGTGACTTCAGTCTTGAAAATGAAAAGTCCATTAGAGATTAACGCACTCCACTCACTCACCTGACAACATGAATGTTTAAAGAGGTTTACAGGTGGTCTAAGGACAGAGATCCTCTGACCCTCTGAGCAAATTGTCATTTATGATTCTGGGCTATATAAATAATATTATATATGTATTAATATAAATGCAATTTGACTTGAGTACATCTCTGCTGCCTCTTAAATAACAAACTCTTATTTCATTGTTTCAAGTTTAGTTAATAGTATATATATATATATATATATATATATATAATCAAAATAATTTGTGCTTTTCACTGGATTTAACTAACTTGCTATTATATATCTACAAAATTACTGTCTGATGTTGAACAACAATTAAATGTACCGTTCTTTTGTTTCATCATAAATATCAACTAAGTGTTAGGCTCCACTAAAATAATCCTGTGTCTTAAATAAGGAAATTATAGGAATTATTATTATATAATATATTATTATTAGTATTTGCTATTTAATAATAACCTTTACCCAGTCTCAATGTTTTCCATGCATCTGTCTCTGTTTTTTTCCAGATCAATGTGTCCTCCGCTGTGCTGAAGGCTGCTGCCCACCATTATGGCTCCCAGTGTGACAAACCCAATAAAGAGTTCATGCTCTGCCGCTGGGAGGAGAAGGACCCCAGAAAGTGTCTAGAAGAAGGGAGGAAAGTCAACGAGTGTGCAGTAAACTTCTTCAGGTAACTCACACTCAGGGTTTTTCTTTTTGGTGCCAAATGCATTGACACAGTGTCTGAAACAGTCAGGAGGTTTACACACAGTGTGTGTGGGAGTTTTCTTCTTCTTCTAGTGATTCAGTACAAAAAGACTTAATTAAGGTTAAAGCATAGTGATTAGGCAGGATTATTTTGGAGATGAAGGCTGGCACAGTGGCGTCATCTGAAAAAATAAATAGTGCGTTTGTGGTCAGTGACTGATTGAAGATATCGCTCGAGCCAGCTGGAGAGTGCAGAGTTTGAGAGTCCATGTCGAACCCTGGTCAGAAGAGGTTTGCGGTCAGATGTTATTGCTGTTTTTCCTCAGTGATGGACATGGGTAGAAAATGGACATGCGAGGTAGCAGATACTGTTGTTGGACAATTCTTCTGGGGGTTACAGTTATTACAATTTCAGAGTTGGGACGTCTGGTTCGGTTTCCTTTTCTGTAAGTCGTCTTGCTAATTAGCTTTCCTTTCCATTCTTTTTTTTTTTTGCGGAAGTGGGCTCTGGACGCCAGCCCTTCTTGGCCAAGTAGAATGATTTGCAATTTAACAGCAGTAATGTAACAGTACAGATATATGGCCATTATTAAGTTCCAGAAGGAAATCTGAGAGTGAGGTGAGTGACCAGATTTTACAGAAAAAGAAGAGTTGGATTAAAATGATTAATTCTTGTCCAAGTCCACTAAGGACAGATGTTTATAAAACATTAGTCCTCCATCAATTTCCATGCACTAAGGTCTTGAGAAGTCTTAACTATATATTTGATAAAGTCTGGGTGAAAATGGTTCACGTGATGTAGCTTAATTTGCGGTGTTGTTGAAGGTAAAAGCAAATTTTGAAAATGAACCCTGACTAAAACCTGCACAGAGGGGAAGGCTATGAGTAGAACCAAACTTTTTGTGAAAGTTGAACTGAACTCAGTACAACTGAAAGGGTATGACGTTAAAGGATAACTTCAACATCCTTGATCTTTTTATAGTCAGTTTATGCTTCGTGCGATGAAAAAAAAAATGGAATTTTAAGAAAAAAAGTAGTCAAACCTTTACTTACTTAAACTTTCCTGGGATGTTGCCAAATTTCTCAAAGGTTATTTTCCATTGTGTAAGTGAACTTTGTCATAGTACTAATCTTACAGCTGTGTGTATTTTTGGATCATTTGTATTCTTTATGAGTCAGTATTTATTCCGGGAAAGCTTTTTAAATAATAAACCATTATTTTTGTCTCTTCTCAAAAAATTCTCAATAACTGCTTGTTATCTTGAAGTAAATCATTACTACTGGTGAAGTATGATGCAGAGACCACTGTCATTGTTGTTTGTTATTTATATCTGCTACTTTTTTTTATCAATAGAAATGACCAGTACTAAAAAGGGTTGTTTTAAAAACTTAAATAACTTAAGTACAGAGTTTATTGTGTCTATAAAAGTGCCCTTGGGGGCTGTTTGAGGAAGTGGTCTGGAGTTTTTCAATCGTAACTGCTGCGTCTGTGTTTACTGAAAGTTTTGGACTGAGCTTTGGTTATACCCTGATACCCATGCACTGACTGAAGGTGCTTTTGTGTGTTTGTGTGTGTCTCAAACAGCTTGTGTTTCTGGTTCTCAAAAAAAAAGACCCCTAATTCTAAAGGCGAAACAAACAACCGATACTCTGACCCCAAATTTAAACTGAGAGTTTCTGTGATACCTGTAATTATTTTAATGAGGAAAGATTTGAGTAAAGTTGTAATTGCACCCGGGACCTGGTTTGATTCTTTGGTGTTTCTGGCAACTGCCAGGCACCTTGTGCAGCGTCTCATTCACATGACCAGTTCAGTTCTTATTATGGAAATCTCATAAATCTTTTGACTTGTGGGAACTGATCAGTCATAAACCACAATTTAATATAATATGTCATATGTCTTGACATGGTTGAATGCGAGCAGTTCAGGCACATTTATTTAGAAAGTAAAAATATTTAAATATCGGTTTTCGTTCCCTCTCTGAGTCACAGTATCCCTTTTAAACAGATTTTTTGAGTTCAAGCTCATGCATGAGAACACTTTGGTCTATTTTAATCTTGTAATATTTGATTCTGATTCAAATCCTTGTAGGCAAATCAAGGGAAACTGTGCCGAGTCCTTCACAGAGTACTGGACCTGTCTGGATTATTCCAACTTGGCAGAACTGCGCCAGTGCCGTAAGCAACAGCAAGCCTTCGACAGCTGCGTCCTTGATAAGTTGGGATGGGAGAGACCTGAGCTGGGAGACCTGTCTAAGGTGAGACTTGTGAGGGGTTGACTGTTCATTCACAGTATGAGCAGGTTGCTTAATGGGCTCTATTCTTGCTGATTGTGGGCTGTGCAAGAGGCTCTGATTGCATCTGCGTAGTGGTCTCATTCAGCCTCAGTTCTGAGCAGGTAAATCATGTATTTTATGTCGTGCTTTTGTTGTCATAAAATTGCTGTTTCCAAGGGGCATGCATAACTTGCCTGCAAGCACTAATTAGGTAGCAGCAATCAAAACAAGAGCAAAAACTGATGTTGACAGTCACTTTTTTGGCCTTTTATTTCTGTACTCTTTGAAAAGACACTTGTGCAAAACTGGGAACTGTATAATCAACTTTCAGGCTATTTTGCAGTTGCTAGGCAGAGCCGCTGTTCATGGAATCAAATAACACAAGCAGGGAAACAAAATAACAGAAATCCGACTTCGATCACTGTGAGAAAAGTTCAGGTTGACTATCCACACACTGGCCGAGCTTCTCTCCTTTCCCAGCTATGTAAGAAATAAGAGGACTTGTATTTAAAAGAGCTACTTGTGTTTGAGATGGTGGAAGTCAACAAAATTTGTTGGGCGGTTGAGAGGGAAGAAAGTTACCCATTCAGGTTAGGAGATATCCATTCAAATTAGAGCTTGTGAAGAACGGGGGAAGTGAGTTAAGGACTGGCAGACCTGACCCAGAGGTTATAAAGAAGGTGGAAAGGAAGTAAGAGGCAGGGGAGATGATGAGATGGATAAAGACGACGAGGGAGAATGTATATCATGATATGAGGAAAGACCTGCAGGATGAAGAGAATGGACAAGGTTTACACAATGCCTTGCAACTCAACTGTTATTTTATTTTAGTTTGACTGCATCTGAAAAGTCACGGCTTTTTCTTTTGTAGGTGACCAAAGTGGCGACTGCGCGACCCCTCCCTGAGAACCCCTACCACTCTAGACCACGTCCTGAGCCCAACCCAGTCATCGAGGGCAAACTGGAACCTTCCAAACACGGCAGCAAGCTATTTTTCTGGAACTGGTGAGACAACTCCAGAACGTCGGTTACCCTCCAAAGCCATGCACTCTGTCCAAAAACAGCCAGACCACTTGATACTTTAAAAGGTTTAAATCTCGGGTGCAGACACAAGCATTAAAGATGCTGGTTTTGGCACCTTTGTCTCTGAATGGTGTGAGGGTTGTTTTTGGACAGAGCTCATGTCCTTACAGTGTCTTCATCAGCGGTACCTCCAACATCATCAACTTTCAAGAAAGGAAGGGTTGATCATTGTGTGAACAAAGTTCAGCTTTCCTGACCACTTCTGTAAATGTAATGACATGCTGTTATTGTTGTCAAATAATAAAGAGATAAATTATAATTCTGGACGTTAATGTCTTTTGTTAAAGTATACATCTGTTACACACCGTTTTGCCTTAAGACAGAATTAAAAGATTTATAGCGATCTGCTATTCAGAGGCTCGCCAGACACAGTTCCTTCAATGTGTGCAAATTGTACCCAACAACACGGCGTTTGCACATCTGTGTTTTGTCAGCGTGCATATTGTCAGACTGATGGAGAGCAAGGTTGGAGGTCAAGGTTGAGGGTCACTACCTGCAACCAGAGAGCTGCTTCTGCTTCCTCCTTTTCTCCCAGCTCACTTCCTGCCTGTGACCTGCGCTGGAAGACGACTGGAGGAGTAATTTCTGAAGATGCACAGTAAAGTATGTTATTGCTGCCGGGACACGTGTGCGTGCACACTCATGACCTTGAGTGGAAGGAGATGTGAAGCCAATTCAAAGACGTGCTCCCGTGTGGAACATAGCCACACTGTGCCATTGTGAACACAGACACACACACACGCGGCGAGATCAAAGTTTCTCTGTAATGTGGCGAGGGAGCTCTGTTGCGTACAAGTTACCATAAAAGCTCAGATTTTGTTTCACATATCAGCTGTTCAAAAGCTCTACAAGTAGTAGCAGTCGCAATTTGACTCACTCCACTACAAACGTCAGGCAGGTTGAGTCTTTGACCCCTGCCATGTGGTTGATTTCATTGGGGACCAATAGTAATGCATGGTTTGACAGCTTTCTCATACTCAAAGAGCAGAGATGTAGCCCTGGGGTATTTGCATATGATGTAAAAGTGTCTTGTTTCAGTGCACAAAAACACAACGACTTGACTTATAAGGTCAGCAACTATCCACGGTCACTATAATTTTATTCAGAATTTATAAAAATACACTTTGAGCTTGTTTTTTTGTGGATATAATGTGTTGCTCTACACTGTGTTTTCAACATTTTTCCCACAAGTTTCTTTTTATCCTACAGGCAGCAAGAACAACAGGTCATGTTTTCAGCTTATTGCCAAAAACAACTATATGATTTCAGTATATACAGTAGCTCCATGTTTATGTTGAGACATGAGCATGCATGTCTCCTTGTCTCTGTAGGGCGTCACTGACAGTAGCAGAAATCCCCCTCACAAGGTGTGGTCTGGACCTGCAGCTTGCACAGGAAACGCCTGACGGACCCTCTTCTGACCTGGACAGTAGGACAAAGGGAGGAGGGAAGAAGGGATGCAAAGAGGAAAAGAGGTGTGGACAGAGGGAAATATGGAGGAGAAGGACATACAGGAGGAGGTGGCGAATAAGAAAATACTGAAGTAGGGGGGAGAAGGATGAAGGAAATGAGAGTAAAATAAAACAAGCAAGCGTTAAAGGAAGGTAAAAGGAGAGAAAGGGGTGGGAGGGAAAAGTGAGGGCAAGGTGGAGAATGACTTGAAAGCAGACAGACAGACAGACAGACAGAGCTGAGGCTCGGAGGTTGTTCAGTGGCTGCCGGTGAGGCCCCAGGGCTCGTGGCAGGCCCGTCTCCATGCGACTTGCAGGAAGCTGAGGGTCATCGTTTGACACGGCACCGCCACAGGAAACGGGCTCTGGCACAGGAAAGAAATACAATACAGGGCTTTCACAAAGCTACAGCCCGCCTGGGAGCCCGACGCGCTAAAATACTTAAACAACCCGGCTTGTTCATAACACATGACTGTCAATATTCCCATTGTTCACGGTCAGGTTCGACATAATAAATTGAAAGTTTGAAGTGGTGATGAGCACCAGCGGTCATAGCTGGTAGATGTTTATTTTCTTCCATCTAGTCACCTGTGTTTGAGACTGAAGATGGAGTTCAAGGAGACTTGAAACTAATCTTCTAATGCTCAACAGATAGATAAATAGATAATCAAGTGCTGTCTGCAATATTCTCCAAGAAAGTTACATTCAATTTCCCTTTTCTTGAATACTCTTCCAATGCATTACTTTTGCATCAGTAACACTCAAGTACACTTCTTTTCCATGAGATGTCTGCTGCATCCATGTCATCAAGTGCCCCTAGCATGTGGGTGCACTTGATTTGGCAAACTCTAAAGTGTAGGTGTGTTTGATTTGTTTACGTTGGTGAGCCTCCTTGCCATTTGGCTCTGTGATCTTTAGACTGTACATGTCGCTGAGTGCCGCTTTTATGTCTCCTCTCATCCCTTCGCTCTGCACAGGGTGGCTTTGAACTGCCATGCAGGTTGCTCTATGTATAAAACACACAGCCACAAGTACCGCCACTACATCCATGACCACCACTCATGGAGATTAATAAGCTTCAAACACACATGCGCATGTGCTCACTTACACGGCAGACGTTGTCTTTGTGTTTTTTAAGAGGAGACATGCAGGTACATTTACAGGAGACGGAACATCAGCAGAGTCAAATTTCATGTAGACGTGATCGGTTAACTTCTACAATCTTCACACCAGCATTCATAACAGTGAAAAATGTGGACCAAAATTAATTAATTTTAAAGGAATGACCACAATGTGGATGTGTGCTTACTGAGAAAAAATAAATTTCAAACTTCAGATCTAAAATAATAGCTGTGTTGCACCATATGATTTTGTGTTTTGACTCCTCACAATGGAGATGCAGCAGAGTTTCCGGTGAGCCACTATCTGGTGTGCCTAGCAACATTAAGATGTGGTGGATTATTAGATAAGAAAGAAATTAGAAGACATTTATGGTCTTTAATAGTGCTGTAAAAGCCACTTTTCTTCCTTTGAAGCTGTTTGCTGAATTATAAATGCTCTTTTTTTTCAACCTGCAGCGGGGCTGATAATGCGAAAAGAAGACGGCCAAGGCTGTGCACAAATGTTGAGGTAAATAAAGTACAGTACATTTTTATGACAAGCTGTGAATGTAGCGCTGACATACCACCTTATATGTTGCTATGGTTGAACCTATTAGCAAACATCTGCCTATTTAAACATAAGCATTAACACATGAGCAACATTAGCATTCGTTTGTATTTAAGTTTCTGTCAAGTATTCACTTTTCTTTTAGCTCTGTTTTTGGTCTCCACCAAGCTGCAACCTCCGTGGTTTTGAAGTAAAGCCAAAAACTGCAGTTCCTCAAACACCCACTTGAGGTTGCCTCCAGAAGTGAGTCAGTCTCCATAAGTCCCCATGTTAAAATGTTACTTCACAGCAGAAATGAACATGTTTACAGCCTGGTACAAAAAACTGTTTTGCTCTCTATAGCTAATTTCCACGTTCATGACCACTGTACTGAGGGTGAATTTTTATAAAACTCACCTGTACAAATCATATTAAGGCTTAAAGTTATGCAGAATTAAGAGTATGGCTGCCAAGGTGTCTATGTTTTATACTTTCTATGGTTTCCACTAGCTCCTCAGGGTACTGTCTGACTCTTTGGCTGCTAATTGCTCAACTATGTTTACTAGCATGTCTTTAACTTTGTCTGCTTTTGGCACTGGGCATTTGGTGTACAGTGTTCTTTCTGAGCCCTTTCCCTGAAAGAAAAGTGCCTGTGGCTGGAAACAAGGTTGATGAGAGCGCTGAGAGTGAACCAAAACAGTAAAGACACACACACACACACACACACACACACACACACACACAGACGATATGTCCTCAAAGTCTAAATCTGTATGGTGACAGAGTGATGACCATGACTTGTGTTTTGCATTCCAGCCAGACACGCTTCACAGCTGCTCTTTCATGCTGCAGTTTTGCCAAACGCCTCTGAATGCAGCGCTTAAGATAACATTTAGCAAATTTTAAGGTTTCACTCAAGGTGTTGGTCAGAGACAAGACAGAGCAGGAGATCTCTTGCTTCATAGCACGCTAATGGAGCTCAGTCCCACAGTCACAAACAAACACACTGAAACACACTGGGGAAAAAAAGACATATGCAAGCGAGCACATTGAGTTTTTTTTATAATTATAAAGTGAGGGATGAAGTAGCATTTTAAATGACTCTACTCTTCATTACATTAAGAGGGACTTTCAGAGCTCTCTGCTAACTTTGAGTCTGTTTATCCCACATGTTTAAAAACTCAAACTCCAGCCATTTCTTCTCCCTGTGTGTTTACTCTGTGGTATCTTAGCAAATGGACTAATGTGAAGTATGTGATGAAATGAGATGTCTAAATGACAGCTCAGGCTGTTGTCACCCGGCTTAACGCTCAAGAAGTTGCGGTCTGGGAGCCATGCAGTGCACTGTTTATTTGTCCGCAGGTGTGTGTGTGTGTGTGCATGCGTGAGTGTGTGAGTTTGTGTATATGTGTTCAATGTGTGTGTATGATGAATATAAAGTGCCCGCAGCCTTAAGTGTTTGTATGTTTGTGCTTTTGTGCATGCATGTGCGAGTGACGTTCATACATGTGTGTATTTGTGTGTGTGTGTGTGTGCGTGTGTGTGTGTGCGTGTGTGTGTGTGCGTGTGTGTGTGTGTGTGTGTGTGTGTGTGTGTGTGTGTGTGTGTGTGTGTGTGTGGTGCTGCAGCTCCTTCTGGGCTAGCCTGTGTTTATCTTGGCCTGATCCCAGACCTTCATCACTTCTCTGCTGATAGCTCCATTCCTCCATCCCTCTGTCCCTCCGGCTATTTACAAGTCTACCGCAGACTGCCTTTCCCTGCGTGCCAACATACAATCCTTTTTCTTCCCCGTCCTCTCTCCTCTCCTCTCCTCTCCTCTCCTCTCCTCTCCTCTCCTCTCCTCTCCTCTCCTCTCCTCTCCTCTCCTCTCCTCTCCTCTCCTCTCTTCTCTCTCCTCTCCTCTCCTCTCCTCTCCTCTCTTCTCCTCTCCTCTCCTCTCCTCTCCTCCCCTCTCCTCTCCTCCTTCTCCTTCTCCTCTCTCTCTCACTCTTCTTCCTGTCAGCCAAATACACTGAACCTTGCCAAACTGGAACACATATGCACATCCACCCTTTACTCATTCTCTCCTCTGACTTATTTGTTTATACGGAGCGGTGTGTACATTGGTCTTGCTGTGCTCCTTGTAGTAGGAAAAATGCATTTATAAAGTGAAATAATAATAACAATTCTTCTGTGTGTGGACTGAACAATGAAATATATGCCACAACACAGTTCCCACAGTTAAGTGATTATGTTTTATATGATTTATATTTGGTATTACTGTATGACCTTCGATCATATCAAAAATAAAGTATAAATAGGTAATAAAAAAAGAATAATTTAAGATAAGTTCAGGTATACTCTTACTACAACAGACATTTTGACTTTTCATAGTAGGAAAAGTACAGGTGTTACTAATAACATAACTACTGTGTCCCAGTAAGTCATGACAGTGTGGCGGTTAGATGTTGTTAGTTTTGTGCTTTTCCTGGCTGTCTTTCATAACATAAAACCTTTTTATGTCATTATTTTAAAGGTCTGTTGTTTAACATTTAAGGGTATTTATTGAGAGAAATTAAAATATAATATAAAAATAAAATATAATATTCATAATTATGTTTTTATGTTATAAAAATGGAAGCTTTTATATCAGAGGGAGCGGCTCCTCTCCCACGGGGTCCGCCATGTCGAGTGACAAACCAAACACTGGCTCTATGTAGGATCACAGTCTATGTAGGGGGTATTCAGTCGGTTGCAATCTGCAACTTCGCCACTAGGTGCCACTAAACTCTACACACTGCGCGTTTAAAATTAGGCAGTCCTCGTCTGTTATTCACAAATGGTAAAAACAGGCAAGTCCAAATCAAGATAAGTTTTTTACTGTGTAAATAGTGTTTTTTTTTTGTTTTTGTTTTTTTTACAATTTTCAATGCATTGGCCTAAAAATAAAATAATAGCTGTGTCAGTGTCCAAGGCGCACCTGATAATATCTTATTTACTAGGTCATAACTTGGAAGCCTTTGCTGCTCTAGCCCAAGACTCAGCTCTCATCTCTAAACTGAGGGGATTCCTCTGTGCTTTTCTAACTTGTTGACAAAAAGAAGATGATTGTATCACCGCTCCTTGTCAGCAACGTTCAACACTTTCCTTTAATATCTTGTTCTGACGACATAACCTAAACCCACCTCAGAGTCACTTTACTCTTCAACTCTTATCTCTCTGACAGTTTTACAGCATCAAAGGGACTTTAACTGAAGTATATTTCCATACATACTGTATGCACAGGCTGACATTCACACACACACACACACACACATGTACAAGTTGAACCCCAGCCCAGCAGTTATAATCCTGCCAGTAGCTAGAGTTGACTTATTCCCATGCGCTGGGAAGCCGATGTCACTCTAATGCTGTTGTGCTTGTGGTTTCTGCAAGGTATACTGAAGCATTCCTCCGCCATGCGCTCATCTAAACAAAGCTAGTTAAAAAGGACGCACAGGGGCTCGGGCTACACAGTTGTGGCGGGGCTCCTCTGGGTGGCTCCTATCGGACAGAGGGCTCAGAGAGTTTTGGGTTTCCTACGCATGTCAAGGTAGGTTAGCTGTTCCTAGTGTCGGGCCGTTCTGAGGCCCCGGTGGGCTATCACTCACAACCGGGCCCTCCCGTCTTTCTCTCTGGAAGCCTCATTCCCTCACTCCACGCCCTCCTCCCACCCACCACCTCGCCTGCACTGACGCACAGGCTGTCTTCTGGCTGTCGTCCCTGGTTTACTTGTCAGGTTTTGCCCTTTTTTTCCTTGTCTGTGTCTCTCAGACCTTACATCCCCTCTGTCTCGCTCTTTTCTTTCCGTTCGGATCGTGGTGTGTCAGAGTACGGTCCTCACTTGTCATCTTTCATTTTTCTCTCAGACCTATCATGCATTAAAACAAACTTTTGCTGTTCTTGAATTCTCTGCAGTCCACAATGAGCCATTGGGAGAGCTACATTTCATTGCCGTAGGTGTTGAGGCCACGTTGAATCATGTTTTATTTTTTTTCCTGGAAACATCTTGTCTGCTGAGGCTGCAGCCCAAACATCTTTTCAGATAACGGAACATATTTAAAAAAATATATTTGTAGTTAGCCAAGCCAATGCAGAAAAATCTGCTGAAAGTGACGGGAACACGGCTTTTCTCACGCCTCTGTCCTCTTTGCAGTGTTGTCTTGTTTGGGTCACTGCGAGGTAGTGTGAAAGAGACAGTCCAGTACTCCCATCTCACACGTCCACGCCTCAACACATAAATAATCACACCACTTCCAGGTTTGCAGAGCCTGTTAGCGTCCTGCACCGTGTTACTACACTGTTGCTTAATTGTGAATGCAGGCAGTTTGTGAGTCAAAACTAAAATAACTTTTTGCAAAAGAAAAATAAACTGACAGGGATTTTTCCTGAAAGGAAACCTTTAGTTTACTATATGACATGTTTCTTAATAGTGCTAAAGTGTTTAGTGTTCTTTAAATAAACAATGTGGAGTTTTGCATAGTGGGGCATGAAAGAATGCAGGAGTCTCGCTGCCCCTCTCACACATGTCAGCAATTTGGCTGCCTTGTGTATTTTGGATGTTGAAAAAAAAAGGAACATTTCAAAGTAAACGAAAGAAGGAAAGTCTTATCCGCCTGGCAGCTGCGCTCCGGACCAAATTGCTTTCAGCTGATTCGCTGCAGCTCAAACTTGCTTGGGTAATGTCAAGTGATGCATTGCAATACTGAGAAAACAACACAGACAAAAAATAAATAAAAAGGAAAAGAAATGCTGGAAAGTTCCAGTGCTTATTCAGGCAAAGCCCATAAACCTTCCCCAACAAGCAGACATGCTCGTGATTTTTTATTTTTTTATTTATTTTTATTTGTATTTTTTAAAATCTTCATTCAGTCGACTTGGTAGTCAAACATTAGAGATGTTGCATCCATGTAAACAGTACATTTTTGTTTGACATTTTAAGCATTTAAGTGACTTACAGAGTGATATATTATTGCTGGGATGGATGGGATACATTTCAATACTTGGATCAGCAACAAACAGCCGAGCAAGAGTCGAAACATTTATCTTTGTCGCTAAAAAAAATACTTTATTAGTGCAAAATGAATTAAAAAAAGAAAAAAGAATGATATTAATGAGTTGTTAATGATAACAGTGAGCAACAGCAAGCTTTGTAGATATGACTTATATTCAATAAGTGAATAAAAAATAAAAATCACTCTGAAGAGAAGTCTAAATATCCTGGTTAAACATCTCTCACACACGTCACTGTCCTGCACATGATGATGATGGTACTATAATTTATTTCATACATTACACTGTATAACTACATGCTGGCATCTGCAGCTACCTGACAAACATGTGCCGGACGCCAGTGCAAACAAACATGCAGGCAAACAAATGAAGGTGCAAATCAAGCATTATGGAATATTTGTTTTTCTTTCAGTGCGCAGGCCCGCTTGCATAAATACACAGAAATATTAAATCTTCCAGCACATCAATAAAACCCACAAATCACAAATGCACTGAAAATATACAGACATTTAGATATTTTCCACACACACAACACATGGAATGAATAAAATGATATTTCTTTTAGAAAACCAGTGAAGATGATTGAATTTTCCATTTTTCTGGGGGAGGTTTTTAGTGTGTGTTAGATGTGGTGGTTGAGATTTTACACACACAGGATTTTATATTTACACCTTGAGGTCATGACTTTTCTTCCAGTGCTCGCCTGTCATCGGACTCATTTGTACATTTCATTTTAATTTTTTTCACGCGTACACATTTTTCACGTTTGATAAGATGCCAACTTTTTTCCTCGTCTATAATGGTTTCTCTGTTTGGTGTTTCTCTGAAGGAAACACCTAACTGAGGTGTTTCCCTATTTCCCTCGCCAGCGGTCCAGAGGTCCAGCATACTATTACATAAGTAGTTCACTGCACCTTTTAAGAGCTGTGGGGAGCAATCATTTATAATAACTTTAATGTGCTCTGAGAGACAATACAGATTTTGGAAGTAATCCTAATGCACCAGAAACCAATGCTACAAGGAGACATTACCCGCTGTGTGAAGAAGAATGAAAGAAAACACAGAAGGAGACAGTTGACAGATTTTTACTTTGCATGCCAAAGCAACTTTTGTGGTAGACTTCTGTTTATTTTTGTGCAAAAGACAATGTGATACTTTTTTAATTGATCAATCTCTTTCAAACATATCACAGTGAAAATTAAACCATGATTAACCTGATCTGTATAAACAGGAATAAAAAGAGGAATTTGTCTGAAAACAAAATTATTCCAACTTTATGGGCAACAGTGTAGATATAAAATCTATAAATAGTATATACGACACAGATATGAGTGTTTATCAGTTATTTGTTAACAACTATAACTCCTCCTGTCTGTATCTGTAAGTGAAGGCTGGTGTATAAATTGATAATAAATGAAAATATAGTAAAACACAGTTTAAATAATATTGTTTATGTCTTAATAGGAAAAGTTATAATTGGTAACAAATACTGTCCTTTAATTAAACACATTGAAATATCCTCATATCTGCAAATAACTGCATTATTGTGTGTTGTAAAAAAGACACAACATATAAATAATAGAGAAAGAGAAACTGGCCCACAATGAAGTGGAAAAGTTGATTTGTGTGTTGGACTTGGAGACTTTATTAGGCAGACAGACAGACAGACAGACAGACAGACAGACAGACAGACAGACAGACAGACAGACAGACAGACAGAAAGACAGACAGACAGACAAGTGCAGGCAATGAATTTACATGTTCAGCATCTTCAACCCCAGACAAACCTTTTTTTTTATATATATATATATATCATTCAGAGGAAAATACAACTGTTGTTTTCTCGCTGTTGTTAATTCTGGACATGAAGAAAAAACTCTGCTGCTGTCTGGTTCGTCTCAGTATTCTAGCTCTGACAAAATATTTCCTCATCAGGACTGACCACCTGCACACCCTTAAATTTTTGAGCAAAAACAACACGCTACTTTTAACTTAAACACAAAAAAAACAATAATGGGGTTTTGGAAATCTTGCTCCCAGCCAACCAAACCAACCAGACCGCTACGAGCTCTGCTGTGTGACAAGAACACAACAGGTTCACTCGTTCTCTCTCTCCCAGCCCCCGGCTCTGTTTACATTCTGCTGGCAGGGGGATCTGGAAGTGTTTGGCTCGGCTCTGCACTCACTGGGAACTATCAGACAATTCACATTTTAAACTATTTTGATATCAGCTCTGTGGAGAGTTGCCGTTTCCCTGAGAACATGACTTGCCTCTGGGCTCTGGGGCCTGTTGCACCGCCAGAAGAATAAACAGAGGGAGGGGAGGAGAAAGAGAGGCGGGGAGAGACGAGAAAGGGTGATGGGAAGAGAGAGAAAGAGAGAGAGAGAGAGAGAGAGAGAGAGAGAGAGAGAGAGAGAGAGAGAGTACGGCCAGCATGTTCCTCAACTTCTGCAGTAAAAACTAATTTTAAAAAAGCATCATCACAATCTCTGCTGCAAAAAATCTCACAAGTCTCAGGATGAATCCGCATCTAAAAATCACGTTTTAACATAAATGATTACATTTCTCGTACAGTATAAATAGAAAAGTACATAGAGCATATTTGAGCAGATGAACATACTGTTGTACTGTATTTGCTGCTGTGAATATCGAGGTCAAGGTTTATGAGGTTTCTCTGGCGAGTACCCAGCTCTTATGTTGAGGTTAAAGGTGCTGGAATTAGAGGGGGAAACCTTCAGCTTGTGTTAATTAGGTGAGTAGTTAAGTTTCACCCCGCTCACGCAGTGCCTGGAGCTGTGCGTGTGTGTGTGTGTCTGTGTGTGTGTGTGTTGTGTGTGTGTGTGTGTGTGTGTGTGTGTGTGTGTGTACATACAGGGTGGACAAAATAATAGAAGGACCTGCAACACTGTTAAAAAGTATCCATTTTAAAATCGTAATGTTGAGACCGTCAGAGACTTTAATTCTGCTAATCTCACTAAAAACTGAACAATGTTGTACCTGTGGTGATATTTGATGACTCAGGTGCTGGATTGTGTTGTGACATGTATCTGTATGTCAATGTTTTTTTGTGTTTTTTTATTCAAGAACTATTCAAGAATAATATACATTGTAATCAGTACATAATCATTGCTGTGGGTCCTCTTCCGTGGAGTCTGCCATGTTTCTACAGTAGCCCAGAAAGGACACATTTAACAGGAGTTTCTCCTTCACACTAGGAAGGAAAGGTTGAGGTCAGGGTGTTGCTATCCTATAGTTTACCTATATATATGTAAACAAATCCTACACACCAATACTTTAAGTATGATTTTGAGGTACTTTGCTTGAATACTTCCATTTTATGCTACTGCATAATAATATAATAATAATAATATAATATATTTCTATCCCACCCAATTTCAGAGGGAATTGTAGATCTAGATTTTACATGTGATCCGTTCATAAAACACAAACCATAAAAAACATATACAACACTTCTGCCTCAATTAGCTAGAACGATAAAGTACTTTAGACAAGATAATAAAAGTAACTTTTTTAATTCAATTACTTCTTGATAAAATAATTCATCAAATTATATAATAGAGCACAATAATAAAAATGCATACATGTATGCTGTTACTGTGTAGTCTTACTTTTAGTACCACATTATGTTTATAATATTTATGTACTTTTAATCAAGTACAATATTAAACACAGGACTTTTAACTGTAATTAAATATTTTTATACCGTGTTATTTTGATTTTTACTTTACAAATGATATGAATACACTAGTGGGTGGAGATATGAGTATGTTTTTCGATGTGATATGTGTTGTACATGATGTGCATGTATGTAAAAGAAAAAGTATGGATCTATTATTAGTAATAAACATACACACTGATTGAGAAATTCCTGGCAAATAATCTGGTTTTAAACCATGATTTCTTTTTTTCAGTTTAACTAACAAATCAGAAATCTGTGCAGAAATCAGCTGTCTTAAGTCTCATCGCGTTGCTCTAAAAGCTTTATTAAAGCTGACACATGCACTGCTGCATGGCACACTTGCTTGTGACAAAAAAACCCTATCAGCTGTTGTATTTCATGTTGCATTCGTGCTTTCTGAGTTGAGCGTACATGCACATATTGCGAATGCTAGAATGCAACAACCTTCTGGCCAATCAACAGGCCCACCTTCTCCGCTTCAGGTTCGAATGACCTATTAGCCAAATGTGTTTATTCAGTGTTTAGTCACTATTACCCTCAGTATGATCCCTGCACTAAAAGGCTAATGGCTGAAAATTCCCCCCTAGCCCGACTTCACCGTAAAATAATTGATCGCATGTGAGAGCAACTGGCACGCGTTTCCTCTTGTTTTCCTAAAGAGGTGATATCATGTGGTTCGGGCAGCTTGTTCGTCACCGAGATAGCGTGATTGCTTCCGGTACTGAAGAAAAGAATAAGAAAGGGAAAAAGAAAAGGAGAGATGGATCAGAGGGCAATGTGGTTCTCACTGAGGCACTGCTGCATTGGAATCACACATCAAATCATTTGGTGTTATCGTAAAAAAACACTCCCCGGAGAAAAAAAAACAAAGAAAGAACATGATTAGTTTTACAAGCTGTGTTTCAAATGCTCTGTCATTACACCGGCAGGAAATTGTCCGTTATCAAAAACCAAACTAAGCTGCCTAATTTTTCTTTTTACCTCTAAAACATATCTTCTGAAGATAAAATCTCAGCTGCAGGGATTCTGAAACATAAAATTAGCTTTAGTTTATTTTCTTTTAAATAAATATATGTTTGTTTACGTCTTTAAAATCTGGCGAGTCAAAAAGCTGCATTGGCTCCTCTAGTGGACAAAATTATTCACCGTGAAGATTCATGGTTGCTTAAACATTGACACACAAACAGTGAGCTGTGAATCCACATCAGCAGCGCACTCACAGGAGGTTTGTTATATTTAATCATTTATTTCTTTTTTAATGCCGTGTGTGTGTCTGTGTAATTATTCATCGTGTGCATCCCATGTAACACTATCCTAAGCTTGCTGTGTGTGTGTGTGTCCAGTACCTGAAGGGGCTTATGAGTGTGTCTATGCTGTGTGTGTGTGTGTGTGTGTGTGTGTGTGTTTGTGTGTCTCCCCTATATGTTACATTTACCTAAACTGCTGCTCTCTCTTTTTCCTGCTTCATTTTGACAAATTTGCGTTTCCAGGAAGCCTCTGAGGTCAGCGCAGCATCTGTTGCTACTTAGGTCCGAGATGCAGTCATGAGCACTTACACACACACACACACACACACACACTACATGTACACATACACATACATACGTGCATGGTGCAGGAGCTGCTTTGTATAAGTTACTGAAGACCTGAGACCCAATCAGACATGAAGGCGTGTTTAAAGTTCCCAAAGTGACTTTAAAGGGGAGTCCAGGTCTAGACCTCCAGGTTTACCAGGGAGGTTAAGAGGGTGTATGAAATAATGAAGGAAATGCATCATTAGTTTAAGAGCTATAAATGAGTTATTATTAAAACAATGGTTAGATGCAATAAAATAATTTATTTAGACCTAATTTTAGACTTTCATGATGTCCGTATGACATCATGCAGTCTTACCTTCTTCATCATGTGTGCGTGTTCTTCTTGATATATCAGATTGCTGACATGCAGACGGTCGTTCATTTCTCAGAGCTGGAGCCAAAGTGAACAGTACACCTGGATAGTTACATTTGGCTGCGTTCGTCTGGCCAAAGCCGTCCGCTGCATCAGCCCTTCACCCTCAAGTGTTTTACCCTGTCAGTTTTCATTCCCCTTCATTCACGTCTCTTCGCCCAAAACCACATTCATGACCAAACATGGCCTGATCCCATCAAAGTGATGCCTCAGAATACCTAAGTGAAACCCTCAGATACTTCAGCGATACCACAGTGATGGAAGCGGAGAAGAAGAAACCCATTTTGCTCTCAGGGTTTCTGGAACGGGATCGAGGAGACACTGAGCAGAGAAATGAGAGAAACCAGACATCATAAAAGATCTGTAAGGGAAAGGGTTTCTGTTCTTGGTTTGGTCTAAAGCCACAGGAACTGGGCTTCACAGCCAAGTCCCTGAGCAGAACCGACATAACCTCAGCGGGTTAAATAGAACCCAGAACCGCAGATCTCAGACCTCTGTCTCGGTATGTAGAGGGGTCTGGATTCCAGTTGAACCTCATGTTTGTTTTTTTTCACATTTATGCACTGAAGAGAGGCAAAGATTAAAACACACACACTTCAATTAAGTGTTTTTTTACTTTATAATTGATACACAAAAGATCAAATCGCAATCAACAGAGTGGAAATCAAAGTACTGTAAGGTACCTGTGTTCCTATCAACAAATCCCATGGAAAAAAAAATAAAACCAACAATTTTAATAGCCTCATACAGCTTATTCGTCACTGCCACAGACCTCCATTGTTGCCCAATACCACACCTTCACCGCACATGTGTACACTGCAGTGTGACGTGTCCATCCCACATACACCGTCCGGCTGCTGTAAATACTCACCGGCACACCAAATCCACAGCTGAAAATAGGAGCCTACAAATGGACTATTTATTCCTGTTGGGGGTACAGAAGACAGCTGTTTTATTTAGTACATGCAAGAATTTTATTTTATTTCATTTGGACATTTAGCTACCTTTCTGAAAATGCATGAACAAGCAAAAAAATACAAATAAATTCATCATTCTATTGATTGTTAATCTGAAATATCAATATGTTTATCGCTTGTGGCATCTAAAGGAACATGACTGGATTATCCTGCTGTTAAATGCATAGTTTGGCTTCAGTGGTGAAGGTTAGCAACCATAAATAATAGTAATAGATTAATGAACTGAATCTTCTTGAAGTAGCTGTGAGTTGAAGAGACTGTTCACATAGGCTTCAACGTCTTTGTATCTGCGGTGGCTCTTCTTTGGTTCTGGCAGATCAGCAGAAGGGGAACCAATGAGATGTCCTGGTGGGCCAGCTAAGTCTAAGATGCATATCATTTGACCGCAACCTCCCCTAATAGTTAGATATTTTGGAAAGTATGGTTACTTGCTCAATTCACAAGGGTTGGCTTGAGAGGATCAATACCATTCTTGTGTTTGGAGCCAGTAGGATTTTAGCTTAGCTTCGCATAAAGAGTGGAAACAGCTCATATTCTTCAATTTTTCTATTGATTAAACAAATAAAATCAATGTTCAAGCTTCTCATAGATGGACTTCTGAGAGAGAGAGGGAGCCTAGAGGCTAGTTATTTCACCATCGCCGCCATGTTAGAACTCAGCTGCTTCACTGAAGCCGTGGCTGCTGCCGAGCTGCACACAGAGTTAAGATGTTAAGATGTTAGGATGCTGCCCCGCAGGGTGACGGACTCGCTGTGGCCTGCCGTGTTAACAGGACAGACCTGTTAGAGGAGCGAAGACCACCCCAACGCAGCTTCCCTCAACAAAACTCAACCAGATGTGTAATGAAGGCCAGCGTATGCGTGAGGACGGTGTGTGTGTGTGTGTGTGTGTGTGTGTGTGTGTGTGTGTGTGTGTGTGTGTGTGTGTGTGAGAGTGTGTGTGTGTGTGTAATCATTCTCACCTGTGTTGCCGTACGTGCTGATACAACCCCCTGTGTGGAGGCGAAACGGATGCAAAAGAACCCCAGCAGTACCCTGTGAGGTTCGACCAAGCAGTTTCTGCCTGTCTCCCCCTCTTTTCTCTCTCTCTCTCTCTCTCTCTCTCTCTCTCTCTCCTCTCTCTTTTCTCTCTCTCTCCTCTGCAGTCACAATCCTGCAGATCTTACATCACCACACCCTCCGTTTTTCCTTTTTGCCGCGTCCAACATTTTCTTTTTCTATTTGCGGTGTTTTTAGGTTCTCTTCCCCCCTCAGGGCTTACATGCGGAATTAATTTTCATATTCCCTTTCCATGATTCCCCTCTCTCCCGAAATCCTCCTCGACTGACAGCCGCCGCCACCCCCCCACCACCACCCCCCACCCCTCTTTCACCTCCACGTCCACTCCCCCCCTTCATCCCCTCATCCCTACCTTACAGCTGTTGTTTTGGATTAGTCAAATAGCTCCTGTCAGATCCAGTGATCCCTCTCCTTTGCCACCCACAGAGCCGCACCGCACACTCCACTCTCTCCCTTTCTGTCTCAACCCCACCACCACCACCTCTCGAAGCACGTGCACGCACGCCACACTGAAGTCTTTGACAGGTGCGTGTCAAGGTGCCTCTGTGAGTCAGGGCTGTCGAGGTTGCCGTCGTTTTCTTTTCAGGTCCACGAAGGCGAAACGGTGTTGGCGTACCGCTCACACCTCTCAGCTAAAAAAAGGGGTTTGTTGATCTAAACCTGGACGAGGAGAGTCCCAAAAATTCCCAGCGTTTGACTTCCCTGGAATTCACCTTAGCTTTTCAACTGCTGCTCTCGTCTTCATCTTGTGTCTCGAGGAGACTTTATTATTTTTCTTCTTTCCTTTTCTTTTTTTTTGTTTTGTGGAATTTTGACAGCTGCAGGTCTGGTCATCCATGGGCGAGACAGACTGACACCGAAAAGAGTTTTGACATGATGATGGCAAGAGTAATAGTGTTATTGCAGTCATTGGTTGGAGAAAGGGAGGTACTGTGTGTGTGTGTGTGTGTGTGTGTGTGTGTGTGTGTGTGTGTGTGTGTGTGTGTGTGTGTGTGTGTGCGTGTGTGATAGAAGGAGAGACAGAGAGAGTCCAGTTGCACGGCAAAGATATGCATCTGAGCAGAGCTGGGAGAGGACGTGCTTCACGATCGTTTGACAGGGACGTGTCGAATCAATGGTGTTGTTTCAGCGATTACAGAAATGGGTCGCTTTTAATTTCAGTGATACAGTATAAGGCTGCGGCGCAAAGACAACAAATAGCTCGCTGTTAGTGTTAGAAATGAGTGGCAGGAATCTGTCTCCTCGTGACCCTTATACTTGCAAGTCTAGGTTGAGATTGAGCATGTGGTAGCAGCCAAAAACTGAACTTTTTAACCCGGGTTTCATCCTGGGTGTTATACAGGCACATTTGGTGCTGTGGGTAAGCGAGTAAAGATTTGTTTGTACACCGTATAATAACTTCAAATGTCAAGTTGATCCATCCTAGACAGTGTGTTGGATTATGTGCCAAAAAACTGAGGTAAATATAAATACGATAAATCTTTTACAACCATTACAGCAGCTCTGCGGTGCTTTGAGATAAACGCTTTTGTTAGCATCCCAACATGCCGATGATGAGCAGGTATAATGTTTCGCTTTGTTAGCGTTGTAACATTTTCCAATTAGCGCTAAACAAAGTACAGCTGAAGTATTTGGTCATAAACCAAAAACACTGTTGAAAAGTTAAGTCATCTTTAAAGTTATTACAACTCATCCTCGGGGGAACACGAACACTGGTCTGAACCAAAATTTCATGGCAAACCGACCAATTGTTGAGACATCGTACTCCGAAACCACAAACGTCAAACTTCAAGGTGGCGCGAGAAGGAAGTGAGTCTCATCCCCCCCTAGAATAAAAAAAAAAAAAGAAAAAACCTTCAACAAAACTCTAATTTTCTTTTAATTAGACTACTGCCTGCTTTTGTTTAGGCCTTCATATATCAAGCGTAGCTGTCAGCTCTTTTATGACCATATAAATGATGAATCAATCACACACACACACACTTGTACACACATAGATTGATGTGGTGGCTTTAATCAGTTAAATAGCTTCATGCCAATGAAAAGTATTTCTATCCAGTTAGAAGACACTATTATAAAGTCATCAGAGTCTTACACGCTTGATGAGTGTGTGTGTGTGTGTGACTGTACTGTTACTGTAAAATATAGACTGACAGTCAAGGTTTTTCAATTATTTTCTTTTTAATAACCATTTAATTGTTCAGCTTTTGCTCGATACAAAGTTTTTAAAATTACCAGTGAATCTTATTTAACCTGTCTGGTTTGTGTTTGTATCCATCTGTAACCTCACCTCAGATTCTGTCAGTAAACATCTGAATTTTTAGAAATAACATTTCGCCCTCCTCTCGGGCCTCGTCTTTCCACCCTGGTGTTTTCTCTCCATCTGGCCCCTCTGTCCTGTCCCGTTCTCCTTCGGGCTGAGGACAAGATCTGACCTCCTCCTCCACTCACAGGCTTCCTCTGTAAGACAATGGGCAAAGGAGCTGTGTGCGTAGAGACGTGTGCGTGCGTATTTATTTCCTAATGTGCTTATAGGTGCAGCATCTGTAGATATATTATTCCTGCAATCTTGTATCTGTTCTTTGTAGATTTTGTGTATAATTATGTTTTTCTGTTTATAATTTATCCATATTTTGTGTCTCAATGTGTGTATGTGTATGTGCGTGTGGATTTATGACGCAGGAAACAGCGACTATGTCACTGTAAAACAATGGAAGATTCACAGCGCTCCTGCAAACATACACTCACACATGTGCACTCTTTTGGCATTCGCTTCTCCCGAGACCCCTTTGCTTCTACCACAAGGAACTCCCTTCCTGCTACAATGCTGGCACACACACACACACACACAAACACACACACACACTGAGTGACACATCCCCTGGGCTTACAAGTCATCAGGATAAAGCTTCCAACAATCGTGCATCCTCTTTTTTTTAAAAGTATGGGTACAAAAAAAAAAAGAAGAAGAAGAAGAAATAAAGCACATGGGAAATAGCAGAGACAGGATACAGGAAATAAAAGTGAGAAGTCGTGTGTGTCCACGTACGAGCTGTCACATATATTTATGAGGTTATATCTGTGAGAGGAGAAAGAGAAAAGTATTGTTGTTTGTGCGTCGCCCTCATACATCAGCTAACTGTCCTTTCCTGCTTTGATTAACTGTGTCATATGGAGCCATACGCTGGTATCAGCGTCGAAATCACTACGTTATTGTTGCAGATAAAAATGATAGATTTCCGGAGTTAGCCTATAGCCTGCCCACTGTGTGTAATCTTGGTGAGACAATAGCCTTGAGTGCCAGTGTTCACTTCCAGAGGTATAATAAGCTTTCTTTTATGTAACCCTTCCCCCCTCGGCTTCGATGGAAGCACTGAAGGCCCACTTCAGACGGGCAAAGACGTCCTAGCCACCGTCCCCCCCCCTCCCCTGTGAATACAGACAGTCTCCCCGAGATAAAGGTGATATAAAATACATGAGATTATGGTTGTTTCATTGAGCTTTTCCACCAATTCTCTTTCACAATGCAGTAACAGTCAATCACCCGCATAAAAACACCCTAAATATAGGCTTTAAGACTTGTTACACCACTACTCGCAGGCTTGTAATTGAAACTTTTCCATTCTGTTTTTTTTCAAATGCTTTGGCTGCCGAGGGGAGATTGGCAGCTCTGAGTGGCCAGCAGATGAAGCGGCTGGCGCGCTAATGAATAGAACGCTGATTGCAGGATCCCCAAGATGCAAATTACCGCGCCTGCCACCCCTGACGACCGGCAATTACCGGGCCGCCACGGCGGACGCCTCGTGCATATTCATCGCACCCGCTGGGCATATTGATCAACAACTTACTTCAGGCAAGAAGCACTGAAATGTATCATGTCGCTCAGTCAGTGCTATAAAAAAAAAAATACTCTTTCTTTTTCCTGTTGTCAAAATTGACATTGTATCATGTAGTAGGACGGGCCCTTTAACTTTGTAAGGAGTATTTATTCTAATCAGGCTCAGGTATAGGCTAATTGCTAATATGTTACATTCAAGAAGAAGTGACAAAACATGTCATTCATTACAAAACAGTTTTAATTTAGATGTTAATTTATGCTTGTACTTGACCTAATTAATTCCACTTAAAGTTCACTGCCCCAAACGTAGATATGCAGCTTTAAGTTTTTCTCTGTATCACTGACATAACTCTGTCTACAAATGCTATTGTAGTTTATATATATAGAAAGAAAGATCTACATATTTATATATATTTTGAATCTGCACATAGTAGTCTAATGTTGATGTTTACCTGTCGAGCTCCTTGTTTTTAGCTGTATGTATCTTTATATCTGTGTGGTACATCGAGAACAAAGAGTCAAATCCCTTGTATGTGTGCACACATCTGGCTAATAAAAGTGATTCTCATTCTGTCTTATTCTAAAATACATGTTAAGATGACACCCTGCTGGGTTTTTGCAATAAAATGAATTGTTTTCATGAGACTGAATCAGGAATATTAGTATTGAATGCAATGCATTCTTTCACATTTGCATTAAAGATCAGTTCAGTTTCATTTAGTGTTAACATGATTGGTCTATGTAAGTCAGAATTATGTCATTATACTAATAGCTGTTCATTAGGGACCGTGTTGAAATGACATGCATTTTTCCTGTTTTCATGCTGCTAATAAGCACCTACGCCATCACTATTTAATCCTCACCGCTGACAACCGAACGTTTCCTGTTTTAGTTTTAACTGATATTTCGTAGAGCACACGTTTGGTGGACTCGTTCCTGAAAAACACACACACACACAAACACACCACGCAGCGCAGACTTGAAACATGGAATATGAATATGAAAGGGCTTCTTTCAACAACAACGGAAAAACAAGAGTGCTGCCAGCGGTTAATGGGACCAAATGAAGGAAAGCTGAGCAACATCAGATTTTGAGCTCTCTCCCTCAAAACAAACATCCAATGATCACATTAGTGATGGATCACAGAGCTGTGTCATTATTGTCTTGTGTGTCTTGTCTGGTTTTAGAGCGTCGGCCTCAGTCATTTTCACGTTTGAAATGACAAAAACGTCCTCTCTGGACAGTCAAATTTAAAAAATGATATTCGTTTAGTTATTTTTTGTGTTTGCTGGGCAAAGGAAATAGTGATCCAAATGTATTTATATACACTAATATTAGCTTAATGCTAGGACGTGTGAACCCAATACGAACAAACAATAACGTTTTTAAAGCTTGGTGTCAAATCTTTAGAATTTCTATATGATATAAGATATATGACTAAGTAATTAAAACTAAAACTTAAAACATTGGGGTAAAAAAAATATATAAGAAAAATATCTAAATTTTTTATTTAGAATAAACAGAACTGTTCCACCTTTGGCAAAAAGCTCATACAAAACTAATTGAAAAAAAAAAAGGTTTTAGGGAATTTAAAGGTCCAATGTGTCAGATTTAGGGGTCACTATTTTCAGAATATAACAGAAATGGAATATAAGATTCATAGCTGTCTGTTTTAATTAGTGTAATATATATGTATATGTTAACTTAGAATGATCTACAGCTGTGTAATTCAGCCGTGAGTCCTGGTTGCACCACCATATTTCTACAGTAGCCCAGAACAGACAAACTGAACGCTGGTTCTAATGTTTCTAGCGCAATCAGCAACTACACCGCTAGATGCCACTAAATGCTGCGCACTGGTCTTTTAAAATTAGGTTTTGAAACATGGCCCTCGTACAAGACATGATCTAATAATGGAGACGATATTGTATTTTACTGGTTAAAACAATTATCTGAAATTGGAGTTGCCATAGTAGGTGAGATACTCAAACTACTGCGAAACCTTCACAGTGGAAAGCTTGTAAAAAACATAACATAAGTGTTGCAGTGGCTCAGATGTCAACAGGACTGTAGTTGCAGCCCAAAGCAGCCCTCAGAGCTGCTGCTACTTCCCTGTGAACACAATAAAAGTGTGTTCTCCTTAAGTTCTCCTCTTAAATAAGGGTTAACACATTCATACGCACACACACAAACGCACAGGCCTCTTTTCCCTTTCAACTTTTTATACATTCGCCAGCTTTGCATATAGATCCATATCTTAAATATTACCAACCCGCCTGATAATGATCTCACAGCGGTCTAACGTGTTTCCGTCACACAAAAGCAACCTGCACACAGGCGGGGCGGGGGTGGGAGGGAAGGGAAGGAGGAAAAAAACCCTGATAGCTAACGTAAAAGAAAAGAAAGAGCGAGTGCAGGTGCTGACCTCCAGAGTTGCTCGCATATGTTGTTATCTGTGTGTAATTACTCCGCTGCAGATTCTTATCGTCTTATCAGAGAGTGGCTGGTGGACTGAAGTCCGCCCATCAAACAGTGACTCTTGGGCCCAAATTGCATCAATCAGGGTCTGGAGTGGAGCGGTGCTTTGAGTTCCTCAAATTGGTGGAATGACGAATCTACTTCCATTCGTTTCCTTAGATTTTAACTTTTGATGGGAAACTATGAGAAACAAGGCAGAAATATTCAAGACAGCCTGCAGCTGAGGCTCGTTTGGCATGTGCAACTTGTTGCTGCCCCGAATAATTAACGGTAATATTTTCCTCATAATATGAAGGAAGTTATTGTAAACATCAGATTGCTTTACGCATAATTTATTCAACCTCACAAGTCGAGTGGATCTCCAGAGTTGATCACACTTTAAGAAACGTCTGACCTCCCTCTTATCATTCATCATTTAAAGGCTCAAATCATCCGAAGGCGTCATATGACAAAACCACTGCGGACTGTCAATTGGCTAACCTTGTTCAAGAGTTCAAGTGTCCCAGTAAGTCATGACAGTGAGACACCATGAACTAAATGGAGCTAAATGGAATTCAGCCTTCATTCATTTTACGACTCAAACGTGCTTTTCTTACAGTGACGTGTCAAAATGTCACGCTAGCAGACACGCAGGTGTAACGTAGTGAATAATTCAGTTTAATCTTTATTTATTCAGGGAAACGTCACTGACAGGAAGCTTTCTTGTTTTGCAGGAACACCCCGATCACATTCGCCAAGTTACACACATTCATGCCTGGAAGCTGCCCAGTACAACCACAGTCTGATCTGCTGGCCACTTTACTCCAGCGGTTGGGGTTAATGGCTTTGTTCAAGAGCACTTCAGGGGTAGTAATGACGGAGGTCGTTGGAAACTGTTTGACTTTAGCTATAAAATGTAGTCGAGCTCTTACCAAAGGGAGGGGTTCAATGCAGTTCGAAGAAGAAATGCTCTCCAGTTCTGATATGATGCTAACGGCATCTACACTATAACCTCTTTGGCTGCCACCATTGTTGTTTCAGTCATTTCTAACACATCGTCATGAACACAGAGCTTAAATTTAAAGTAGCTCCTCACAGGGCGCTGATTGGTTGGTACCTTGAAGTCTGGCAAGATGGAGTCTCTTGTGATCTTTCGAGTCCTCTCTACATTAGGCAAGTGCTTCTTTTTCACTTCACCCAGTCAGACCTGTTGTGACCTCCAAGTCACAAGCTCTCTTTTCTGACCTTCAGCCCACCACGTTTACACCTTTGACTTTCACAATAAAGTAATTTTACTCTCCAGAATTGGTGATTTTGATTATCATCACTGTTTCTGACTTGATAACACCGGTGCCAGGCAAACGAGCCAGAGGAAGACCTCCGAAGAACAGCTCGGCACAACTGAAGAGCCCTCCGGGTATGCGAGCAAGAAGTAGTCCATATAAATCCAGCGGGGACAGCCCAGTCAGACACTCTCGCAGTTTTAAAAGCCTGGACGTTAAACCCAAGAAAAGTCCCAAAACAACCACCTCACCTTTGACCACATCTCGGCCTTTAACCCGAGGTTCTCTAGGAAAGGACTTCCCGAGTGCAAAGAAACGCTCCTGGATCGACATAGAAAAAGAACTGGAACCAGAGCTTGAATTTGAATAGTCCTACGTGACCTCTTTTCTGTATATGTTAGCACAAGACAAATTCACGTGAAGGCAGAAGACAAAAAAAAACAAAAAAAAAACAGGGAACATTAGACCAACTTTAATGCCTTCTCACCTTGTTCTGAATAAATAATGCCTTTGCCGTAACCATGATAAATTAAACAAATAATCTTTAAGTTGAAATATGGGACACAAATGCCTACCTACGACAAAACATAGAGACTTCTTGGGATTCCCATTCCGAAGTTTTAATGTTTTTCTAAAGTCTCCAGTTAACTGAAGGGTTGAAACGTTTGTCTAAAGCTAAATGAGACAATTTAAAATACCATTTGATGAACAGGCCTGATGTTTTGGACATATATCGTTCACAGCACAGCCACGCTATGTTTCTGCTGTCTTACTTACAGGTCCCCAAATCTGTGATTCCACTTTATGCTCAAACTATGAACACAAGCTTTTTTTGTTTCTTTCTTTCTGCAGGCTAACACCTGTTTTCACCCAAAAACCATCCTGATCGGGCTGGTCATGCTGCTCATGAAGACTAAACACACAGTGAAAAAGCTGTGGTGTCTGCTCGCTCATCCTTGGCTCGGGCTGTGTGTCTGTTTGCCAGCCTCTCTGCATGTCTGTGTTTGTTTCTCTGTCTGTCAGGCAGCCAACATGAAGGCAAGTGAGTCCTTTGTTGCACAGAAGTCTTTTTTTTTCTCTTTAGTTGATTTAATTACAGTTTCCACAGAAGTGTTGTGTCATTACCTTACATAACAGTTTCCCGATCCAAAATCAATCATTTAAAAGCCGACAACCACAAAATTATTTTGTGTTTTTACGCTGTGGTCGTGTCCTAAATTTAACTTTCACACATTTTTCCATCATCCGAAATAAGATGTTCTGTCTGTGTGGTTTAATATCTTGTATTATTATGAAAGTGACAACCTGCCCTGTGTTAGCCCTCTTCAGTGCCGGTGTGTGCACATTTTGCTGGTATGGTCACATGATCACTTGTGACAGGGGTCATGAGGGGTCAAGTGGGGTCATGAGTAGTATCCTGACATCCTGCTGGTCTAATCACCTGTTTATTTTTTTAACAACCAAACTATGATCCACACCAAGCGAAGGAGAGGAGAGAGAAAGTGAAAGTAAGAGGAAAGGTTGATTGAGGTTCAGTTCCATCATAATTGGTCTCATGCAGAGATGTGCATCTCATATTTTGTGGAATTTCTGCCACAAAGTGCTAACACACTTCTTGTTTGATGTTAAGTTAAGTTAAGATGTCTCTTTTTTTTTTTTTTAGAACTTTCTGTACAGTTGGTTGAGTTTCCAAAGATACCAAACATGTCAGGAGTTGATGGCGAATCTAGAGGAAATGTGTATAAAATGATGCACACGACATCTGAAGCTCTGGGTTTCAGTGTAAACATAATTTAGCTTCAATGAAGTGCTAAAACAAGCAGATTAATGATGATTTTTCCAACTTTAAATCTATTTAAAGCGGTAATTTAATCACAGATTAATGATATAAAAGAATGTCATTTATTTATTTATTTATAAATTTATCCAAACCCAAATCTATTTCCAACTACGTTTTAATTTGCCAATCACTTAAATCACTTAAAAACATGGACAACGCTAAAGCAGGCACTATGTGAGTGCAGCTTATTGCTGCCCTCTTTTGGAAAGTCTTGGTTTCTTCTTTGTTGGGCGCTTCACTTGTGTTTACCGGCCTTCACCACATAGTGGAGATAGATTACAGCTGTAACACTGGACATCATTGACTGAGAGTGATGTGTGGTCTGATGGGAGTTTGCACCAGGAGTACGAAGGAGTATGAAGGTTGGATACATTTGCAATAATCAAATACAAATGTTGACGTCCCAGTTCAACTTTGCTCTGTTTTCCATTTCCATCAATGTTTCTGAAACTACACAAGATCATAATCTTCCTATAAATCGTTATATTTTCATCGTTTCTTAAAACTATTGTAATTTCTATTGATCAGCTTATCAGTACGTTTTATATGTCATGCTTGATATCTTATTATGTTCAATATTTTGCACACGTTTGATCCTGTATCTTTAAATCTTTATAAATATAGTTATTTATTATAAAATGTAAGAGATGACAGCAGCAGTCTCAATGTACAAAATATTTCTGAATATTCATTTTTTACTTGTTAGGCTGATGTGTTCTGGTAAACAAACCTTCATCAGAGTACCACACGTGGGTTGGGTATCAGGTGGTACCATTATTTTGATTGAATATGATCATTGCACGAACGCTAAATACAAAATGGTCATCTGTAACATTTCAGAGAACTACAAACTGCCAAACTAACATCATAATGACTCACCTATTCACTTTATTTGTTCATATACAACTAAATGCAAATAGAGATATTTGCAATTCTGCAAAAAAATGATCTCAACTGAATTTGAATATGATAATATTTGGGAAACATGGTTTGAGCCACATATTTTTAATGTGACGTGTCCCTTTATGTTTCTCTAAGACTTTGCATGGCTCACAAGAATTATAGCGAATATGAATATGAGGAAGTCTGTTATCAGTCCTTCCCACATAAGCATGAGAATGTGCGTATTTAACAGTTCCTGTAGCTCTTAACCACGACACATTTTTTGGAGCATTTCATGGTGCATGATTTAAGCTCTAATATATTTTGTGTCTGCATATAAAGTATTTCCAATTTCCACTTTAAGTGCAGGAGGTAGTGATATATTGGCCATCCTGACCTGTTTGAATCAAGCCTTTATACCATGTTTGTTTCAAAGCAGCTTTTCTTTCACCCACTGACTTGTTAAATATTTTATCTCTGACCAGGTAGAAGGAGGGTCGGGTAACAGCAAGATGACTGACTGCAGGACAGGAGGGCTCCAGAGAAATGCAGGCAGGGCTCCACCCACCCAGCCAGTTACAATCATTAAAGGGATGTTAATGATAATGAGATATTTAATAGCACATGAGAGACATGAGAGGACTTTGTGATCATATTTCAAAGATATGTTGTGCTTTTTTTTAGTATTTATAGCTGCAATCATCTATAGTTTATATTAACAATTAGAAAATGTATACATGTAATGTCAAAGGGGTCTCTCCCTGTGACGAATCCACCCAATCTACAGCTCCCCTTTCCGTTTTAGCTTCATTTAGCTTGTTTTCAACCAGCAGCTGTCAGTAAAAAAGCACTGAAAATGTTGAACGAGAGTAAATACTGGACTCCACATGAATGATAATGTTACTGTGCTGGATGCGCAAATAGGAAGTTGTTTGCTAAAATCAACTGTATGAGGTTATAATGTGTCAGTCTTCTGTTTATGCTCAGCCCCCAGTGTTTAAAGTCACCGTGATGAATGTGTTGTTTGACATAAGGAGGCTGTTTTTACATTTGTCCGCTGAAGAGGAATTGTTGTTCACCTTAAATTTGACTTTCATGCGTCAATGTACGTGATTTTGTGACATTACAACTAGTTTAAGGCCAATCGTAGCACAAATAAGCAACTTACACCAGTGTGCAAACAAATATGAGACTAGGAGACATTTCGTGTCAAGCAGTTAAACTATTATCATCAGCAATATTTGTTTAAATTCACAGATTCAGAATTTCTCAATTAAACCTTGCTTCTGCATTCTGAAAGGGACTTGTAAGTATTTTAGACATGACAACAAACTGTGAAGGTTAGAAAAAAAACGAAAGATTGTTGAGTAAAAGTTCTACAGATATTATATATTCAATGTTATCAATTAAAAATGTTTCTGTAGTACAAACCTTCATTCTGTACACCTTCCCATGAAACAGATACACAGTGGGCATCACTGCAAGAAATCGTGTTGCTCCTTCATACCACGCATAGTGAATGAAAAGGTGTCTTAAAGGTTTATTAACAAAACTCTGCACGTATTGATGAGCCAAAAGTTTTCACCTGATAAATGGTTTACAGAGGATTCATATCTAAACACTGAACCACTGAGCCAACACACATTTCTCAAGAAATCGAGACAGGAACCTTTTTGCAAGATAGAGGTTACAATGACCTTCTGAGTCATTCGACAGGAAAAACAATTTTTCGAACACATCTACCTTTTCTCGAGAGCTTCAGGTACAGTAAACACACCTCCTGTTCAGAGCTTGCTCCGCCCACTCCCTGCACACCTGCATATAAGCACACCTGTAGCATCAGCAGCACAGAGACTGCTTTATTCCACTGGATCGCTCTCCGCTTCTATCCCAAGAAAACACTGGTGAGTGATATTTTATGATATTTTTAAAGAAATTGTCATTGTGAGGCGATTAGTTAGATCAAAACTGATGATTTAAATAATTACCAATGATTCCTCTTTGTTATTTCATTAAGTTTAATAATTGAGGTTATAAAAAATGCACTGATATAAATGATAAACATCATTGGAGGAACTTTTCTTAAGCAAATGATGATGATATTTCCTTATTCCATCCCATTCATCGCAAAATGATCACAAAAACAATGAAAGCCCGTTTCCTTGCTGAACAAAGTGTCTCCTTGTGTCACTGGAATTCACTCGGAATATTTTCCCGATCATTTTCCCAAGCTCTATCTTTCATCTGAACAAGGACTGTCTGTCTCCTGCTGGGTCCTTTGTAGTGTTGTGGGAACAGTGTTGCAGGGATCAAGTGACAGGTAGACTGAGCGGTTCCCTTGGCTGCTAATCTACAGAAACGCACAAAAGCAGGCTTGCGCGAAACCTCTCTCTTTCTTTCTCTCTCTCTTTCTCTCTCTCTCTCTCTCTCTCTCTCACACACACACACACACACACATGCACATGCGAAGACAAAGATAGACTGTCCTGTCGGTTTCATGTCCATGCACCAACGAGTCATCCTCGAAATCCAGGAAGTACTGTGAACACCTGTTTTAATTATTAACAATTAAAAACAACAATATTCTTTGCATATACACTGGATATAAATACAAACATACTTTATTCAGCCACATTTTTAGGACGGCTTTTTATTTTTTGGTGCCACTTTTCATCTCCTCAGCTTTCCCTCTATTAGTCTCTCCTTAAACATAAAACCCGTCTTATTATCATAGTAATAAGACTATACGACAGCATCCTCCATCCTGGTGAGAGGCTCTTCTTCCACCCAGGTTGAGCTGTACTCATTTACATTTTGATTTTACACTGACTCGAGTTGAAGTCATATTTGAACAGAGCCTAGAGGGACAGACTGAAGTGGGCTCTGAACATATAGTCAGTCATCTCTTCGATGCGGGCGGTTAGTTTGAAAAGCCTTTAACCAGCCGTACACTCATTTAAAGGTTCCTTTCATCACTTTCAGTGGGTGTCCAGTGGTCTTGAATATAAGGCCCTACTTGTTGCTGGAATAAAACACGTTTGCTTAAGAGCTTTTCTGCAGCCAGATGCCATGTAACACTAGCTCTAAATGACTGCAGTAGGTCAAACAGTCAGGCATTTGAGGTTATATATTTTCCTTTTGACATCTGTAATTTGAATATCCATCCACTCTCTCTTCAGAGAGATTAACTCTTAGGAGCTGTAATAGATGTAACACACTCCAGTTCTGTTTCTCTCTTCATGTCTTGCCTCCATTTTGTCTTCACCAACACTTCATTTCCCGCCCTTACAGCCACTCATAATGTCCAGCATATCAATGAGGAGTTACTCCATGAGCCGCCAGCCCTCCTTTTCCAGTCGTTCTCTGATGGACACGGGCCGCGCTCGCTCCCGTGCATCGGTCTCTTTCGCCGCAGCCAGCCCGCTGAGCCGCTCACCATCCATCAGTCAGGATCTCAACGGGCCCATGAGCCTGCAGCTGAATGGACTGCACGGCAACAGCACCAACGACAAGGAAGCCATGCAGAGTCTCAACAACCGTCTGGCCAACTACCTGGACAAGGTCTGACACATAAAACAGTGGCCCTCTGTTAAGCTGTTGGTCAGCGGCCAAACGGGTGATGGGGTTTATCTCCATTTGGCGCCATGCAGTCAAGGAAATCCTTGACCGCACGGTGCCAAATGGAGATGGATACCATTAGCAGCAAGCTGAAACACTTTGATCATTAAACTGCCTCCTTTTTTTCTTTGTCTTCCTCCAGGTGCGTT
This sequence comes from Collichthys lucidus, assembly GCA_004119915.2. Taxonomy (NCBI): domain Eukaryota; kingdom Metazoa; phylum Chordata; class Actinopteri; family Sciaenidae; genus Collichthys; species Collichthys lucidus. Next base: position 19,770,714 of record CM014093.1, on the reverse strand, counting down.
CACTGGAGCGCTCCAACGCAGACCTGGAGATGAAGATCAAGCAGCTGATGCTCGACCGCATTCCCAAAGGTCATGACCTCGACTCCATGATGGCCCAGGCTCACGCTGTTGAGCAAGAGGTAGACATGCAAGTTTGCAATAAGCAATAAGCAAAGCTCAAGGTTGTGAGGACTTTGGTTACTTTACATAGACAAAACATTCATGCAAATGTCGACATGTCACGTCTTATTTGGAGTGACATCAGCAGATGGAAATTTGACTCACACTTGATCTTTGAGTTAACTTGTACCACACGAAGCCCGAGTGAAGTTAATGATTATGAAGCCTGTTTTAACCAAAGAAGAAAGTTACAGTTTAATGAAGCTGCAATGCGTTACCTGAAGGATTCAAATTCTGTGTGTCTTTTATAACCAGTTATAACTTTAATATACAAGTACTCACTATAAACATGTCACATGTAGAAGCATGTGTGTAGATTTCATTGCGACTTCATCATAACACTGTTTCCCTACATTAATATTTGTCAGGTGAGGAAGAAGACCTTGGAAAATGCTCGTCTCATGTTGGAGATTGATAATGCTAAACTGGCTGCTGATGACTTCAGAATCAAGTGAGTGATTAATGATTACAGTATGAACATGTTATATGACCTATTGAGCCCTTTAGAATTGAATCCATGTCTTTGATTAAGCATTTGCTGCATCTGCACAATGCAGCATGAAAAATTTGGCACATTTTAGTTTTATTTTGGATTGACTGAAGGCCTAACTGTTGAAAATACATCACTTTGATTTGAGTGCATATTTGATTTTTGAGTATTTGTTCAGAGCTGTGAGACCTAGAGCAAGACAAATGTTTGCTTCCCATGTGCAGACATACCTGAGCTTTTAAAATGTGTATGTAACTTTATTAGGCTTTTTCTATTTCAACTAAAGATAATGAGATCTTTTTTTTTCATAATTTTTCTGGTCTTTACTAGGTGGGAGACTGAGCTGGTGATGTGTCAGTCTGTGGAGCGAGACTGTGTCGCTCTGAAAAAGGCCAAGACTGACCATGAGCAGATCATCGCCTCTCTGAGGGGAGATCTGGACAGCCTGAAAGAAGAACTCTACTTCCTAAAGAAAAACCATGAGGAGGTACTCATTTTTTTTTTTTAGCCCTTTTCTTTTCTTCGCCTTGGTATGCAGGCCTTTTAACACTTTTGTCACATTTACTTCGCCTTCTCCATTACTTGACATTTGCTTCTTCTCGTTTACATTTTGGCCCTCTCTCACGGGCTCCAACAACAAGTTGTTTGATATCAGACTGACCCAATTTGGTGGACTCAAGAGGTCTTTTTTTTTAACAGGCTAAAGTGACAGGAAGAAAAAAAAAACATGTAGGGAGGGGGTAAGGGACACAGAGGTGGTCCTCTGGTTACTACACACAAAGGGAGCAGGTGGATCTGGTTTCCCAAACCTGCTCTTTCTGTCCAATCAGCTGATGCAAGGCATCCGGACTGCTGTCCTTTGGGGAGCATAAGAAACTAGATAAACTTACCCCCTCTCACCAAAGGAAGGATTGACCTCTTGTTTACTGAAACAAGATGAGAATAAGGCTGCGTGGATCCAATTGAGGCCAATGACAATAACAACACAGTGCTAAAAGTTAGATTTGGTGTCGGGTCGTCCAGGTTTCAAGGCCACAATTTTGTACTCAAACTATGACCTACTGCAGATATTGAGAATACATTATTTTAACATGATTTTTATGAATCCTGCAACACATGCACATATATCATATGTGTTTGCATGTTGTATACTTGTCTCACTTTTGCTTGTTTGTCGTATTTGACTTCTTGCTTGGTGATTTTAAACTTTTTGCCAAGAACTGGCCTTTTTGTCCGAAGTCTTCTGAGTCAGTCCTTTATGTTGAAAATATAGACTTTTCCCCATTAAAATAGCAAAGTACTATCTCTGGGGGTTAGCTTGGAAACTAGATAACACTGTATTCTCTCATGCTTCCACCTCGATACCGCAACAACACCGTGCAAAGTCCAACAAAGGCTGGGAAATGATCCCTTAGGAGTCTTGTATGAATATATGTCAAGAACATTAAAACCAGATGAAATCGCATTAAAACAAAGCGCCATAACACAACGCAACACAACGGCACAGAGAAAGGAGAGTGAAAGAGGTTCCAGCGAGCACGCATGAATAGACAGCAACTTGTTTATGTGAGAGAGTTGAAAAGCCAGGCGTAAGGTGAGCTCTGCCCCCCATCAACTATTGATGGAGAACATCTAAATTATGAAGATGCCCTCACATCCTCTCTGCCACCCTGCGGTGTAAGATTCACAGAACTAATCATGGCTCCATATGTCGCACGCACGCACAAGTTTATTTACACAGATGATACCACTAAGTTTATTTCAAGATGACACAATGAAACTATAAGTATCTCCGTCGCCCTGCAGGAAATGGAGCAGATGAAGTCTCGTATTGCCAGAGATGAGGTCCAAGTGGAGGTGGACTCTGGTATCAGCGGGCCGGACCTGGGTACCATTCTGAGTGACCTGCGTAGCCAGTATGAGGGGATTGTCAAGAAGAACAAGGACCAAGCAGAGCAGTGGTACCGCAAGAAGGTGTGGGGAGAACTGCCTTTATTCAGTCAATCATTGAAATATTACTGCAAGTAATGATTATTATATATTTAGAATGTATATGTAAAAAGACATTTAAGAAAAGCAACTAATACTCCCGTATGTGGAGCTCGAACAAGTGAATATTTCACAATTTTTGCTTGAAATATTACACCTGACAGTGTAATGCAGGCCAAAACAAGTTAAAAATAAATATATTCAGAGAAGAATTAGCAGATAAGTGAGTGGAAATGCACAATCGTCGAATTCAAGCACATGTATTTCATGTTGGTGCGATTCTTTTGCGTCCCGTCCAGCTGGAGACCGTGCAGAGCGAGGTGAAGGAGAGCAACGAGGCTCTCAGGGGAGCTCAGAGCGAGCTGACCGAGAGGCAGCGCTTCCTGCAGACCCTGGAGGTGGAGCTGGATAGTCTGCACAAACAGGTGAGCTGCAACACCTGTGTGAGTAGTAGCAGAGCAAAAATGATTACACCCACTGACATAAGAGAAGGATTTTATTGTGCATACAGTAAGATTAAAGAAGTGCTCCCATGCATAGAAAGCAAACACATCAGTTTTATATATTTCGGGAATTAAAGGGATTAGTGTTGATTGGAATATTCTTCTCTTGCCGGGGAGGGACTTATGTAGTTACTGAATCTGGAGCTGTGCAAACAAACCCAATGTACATACAACTGTGCAAACACCACAACTATGATTTTAAAATATGATTATGAGTGTTATCTTTTGACAAAGCCACAATGTGTAACAGTATTATGTTACCTTACAGGCAGAGGTTAAGGTTCAGTCACAGGTAGATCTTTTTTTTTAAACTTGTGCATTTCGTTGCTACTGTCAGGAAAAGGTCATTGAAAAATCATTTTGTTTTTCTCTAATGCTGTGTTGACAGTAATCATGTTTTCCCACGCTGACAAGTCATGCAAATACATTCTGGATCCAGTTGCAAAACTGTATGGGAGTGAGTTTCGGTGGTTAGGAGGGTAAATCCTGTCTAGGCAGTGATGTTTGTTTTGGGTGCCAGGGCCTTGTCAGTTCACAGGTATTTGTTGATAATGGTTTGGGAAGTCATTTTCAGAATCAGGAGACATTGAGGTTTTGTTTTCTGCTGGCCAACATCTTCTGAGGAAATGTGGGCAGGTTGAAAAGCCAGAGCTTTTAATACCAGCCAACCTGAAGCATCGCATTACTGCACACTGATTACAGCACAGTCAGTACAGACACTGTGATGATGGGTAAATGTTTGGCATCACAGAATTGTGAATAATTGTGTGACGTTTCTTGAATTAGACGATTAAATGATTATTCAAGTGTCCGGGGTCACCAGTCCTTTAACTGACTCATAAAATTATGGGAAAAAGCACACAATAGTAATATTAGACCAAAGCATGTGGATAAAACTCTCCTATTATTTCCCCTTCCTTTCCACAGATAGGTGCGCTGGAAGGTAACATGGGTGAGACAGGTCAGAAATACTCTGGCGAGATGGATCGGCTGCAGTCCAACTTGAGCCAGCTCGAGGATGACCTCTCCCAGCTCAGGCTGGACATGCAACGCACCAAGACCGACTATGAGCAGCTCCTCCGCATCAAGCAAAACCTGGAAATGGAGATCGCCACCTACAGGCGCCTGCTGGAGGGAGAGGAAACGTGAGTTTTAGGCAGGCTCGTGAAGAAACGTCAAAGAAAAATAAAGTTTTTATTGTGAATTGTATTTTCATAGTTTTAGCCAATGCTGCAAAAGTTATATCTCTTTTTATTTTGAGCAGTCAGAAGATCATACTGGTCTTGTACTTATTGCAGCTGTGCACAGGGTGAGGGTTGGGGTTAAGGTTTTCTTCTGCATTGAATCACTAATCCTAGCGCTCTGCCACCAAGGTCAAACAATCAATATAATGTAAATAATATGCCAACCAATGTGGAAAGTACAGCACAAACCCTATCCCGTCATACTCTGTTTGTAGGCTCTGAATGTCAGCTATTACCGGTAGTATAAAAAAGGGGGTTTAAATTTGTATAACATTCCTCAAGACATCTTTTGTCATCCAAACTGGATGTAGATCAGATAGACGCTCATATCTTTCCACTACAGGCAGCAGTCTTTTAATTTAGCTTGATCCAGGGGTAAGGAGCTCGGTTAGTTCTGTTCAAATGAAACAAATTCCTATAAAACTACAGCTTTTCATTTTTCACATTGATTTTATACGGATAAACAAATGTGATATATTGATCTCCAGAGATGCTGGTGACTTTGTTAGTTGTGGACATATCCAGGTTAGCTGTTAAAAGTCATGTGTGCCTCTTATTTTGAAGCCAATTCAAAGCTGACAGTAACAACAAGTTTCCTTTCTGCCCCTCAGAGTCAAGGAAGTTCCTCCTCCACCAAAAAGTGAGTACTTGGGTTTGGATAAAAGAAAATAAAGTCTCTGCTTGAAATGTCAGACAAACTGAATGACATTCAACCACAGTGTTGTACAGTATAATAGCATTCACGAGTGAAGAGTGAAGCACTGGTTATTCATTCATCTTGAATGCATCACACCCTGACCGACACATCAGTGAGTTAAAGAATGACTAAAGTCGTAATGATGAAGGCGATAAGTTGAGCAAACTGGTTGCAAATGTTTACTTAGCATGTGCTGGATAACAGCTGAGCCTTATATGGATTCAAATGTGAATTTGAGACATACGTATATTATTTCACACACACCCAAGAGGTCCGGGACTAATGATTGTTTTATGAACAATGCGAAACGCAAACGCCCGTGACGCCTCAGCTGCTATAGCAACAAATGTGAGCGTTAAAAAACATTTATCCCAGTGTTGTAACCGTCTTAATCCGACCGAGTCACGCTGCTGGATTAACAAACTTCAAGGTGGTTTGCAAATGTTCGTCTTCGTCTCACAACATTAGAGGCTAAAGACAACACACTGTGACATTGAATGGTTACAGCTGTTTGTACAATACAGAGTGTTTTTGATGAGAGTTGCACGACATCCTTCACCTGAAGCTCTCTGGTCATTTTATTCAGTTTGTAACACGTCAAACTACATCAGAGCAGTCAACAGATATATTATAGTTATGGCTTTGTACATGACTCAGCACAAATTAAAGAGGAATATGAGAATAAAATGACTCATCTGATTTTATCTTCTGCTTTTTCCTTCTCTCCTCTCATATCATTTCCACCTCATCTCATCTCACATCTTCTTCTTCTTTCACCTCTCTTCTTATTTAATCTCATGCCATCAAACCATCCTCTTCCATCTCACCTTATATCATCTCTTCTCATCGCAGCTTACTATCTCACCAGTGTAAATCTCATATGATCTCATTTAAACTTATCTTTTCTTGTCTTGTCTTGATCTCGTTCCATTTTTCTCATCTCTCATCTCATCCCTTCTCATCCCATTTCATTTAATCTCATCTTTTTCCCATCTCTGTCTGTGCAGAAGAGCCTGACGTTCGGACCAGGAAAATTGTGAAGGTGGTGACCCAGACGATGGTTAACGGCAAAGTGGTGGATGAATCCAGCGAGGTGGAGCAGATCGAGGAGACCAAGAAATAAAGAGAGTAGGAAGTGAAAATAAAAAAATGAAAATAGAAAGTGGCAGGAAGTGACACAAAGATTCGCAGAGACAGAAAGAGAAGAAATTAAAAGATTAGTGTCGGATTATTTCACATGAGCTGTGGAGCTTCATTTGAGGCATCGTTTATTCTTAAAGAGGAAATATTGTTTTCATTTTGGGAGCTTTGTTCGATGACGAATGTTTTATGTTTTTCAGAGAAATGTTTTCCTACAGTTGACCTGATCAGTTATACTTTAATTAATTGTTTGTTTTGGAGAAAATGTGACAAACATATGTCCATTACTGCTGTAGCTATGCATGCCTATACTTATTTTGAATAGAGATTGTGTGTGTGTGTTGTGTGAGAGCAACTGACTAACCATCTTCATACAGTTTTACTAATAAGGTCCTGAGTGGTTAAACAAGATATTTATTTGTTAGTGTGGTAAAGTTTACTTTAGTGGATGTAACACATACTTTTACAAGAATATCATTTAACTGTATTTGCCCCTTATGTGTTTGTACCTAAAATAAAGTTTCTTTAATCCATGGCATGTCTGCTTCTTTTTTCTTATGAACATCATCATTTAGTTTACATTTTCACAGTCATCTTTGGGATTTTAGAAGTATCAGTTTGTATGTATGAAAAAACACATTGCAACATTAGGTCACACACTATGGGGTGCCGTTTGTTAAGCGTTTCGCTCAAAAAATAACAGCAACATTTTGTCACATTTAGCTAAAAACAATGTTTAAAAAACTGGTTTGAATTTTTGAGAGTCACTTTCTTGCACATTTAGAACATTTTTTGTGAACTTAGAGATATTTTAAATGTTTAAATCCAAATGGTAAATGTAAAATCTAAATGCTAAATCTAAATCTAAATGTTAAATATAAACCTAAATCTAAATGTTAAATCTAAATGTTAAATATAAATATAAATCTAAATGTTGGATCTAAATGTTAAATATAAATCTAAATGTTAAATATAAACCTAAATCTAAATGTTAAATCTAAATGTTAAATATAAATCTAAATCTAAATGTTAAATCTAAATGTTAAATATATATCTAAATGTTGAAGCTAAATATTTCGGGTGAAACTAAATATTTAGCTAAAATGCAAATTCAAATGGCGGTAATCGGAAGTGCCAAAATAAAAGCTCAAGGAGGTCAGAGCGTGTTTATAGTGGCAAATAACGAATAAAACCCATCTTATCCAGGGAAATGGACTCTTGGACATGGATTATCGTGATAATGTGTGTTTTATATGACTGAGAAGAGGATGTTTTCAGGTCCAGGTCGCAGGGGGTTGGGAATGGCTGACAGGAAGCTGAGCCGACCGGTGTAGTGCCAGAACAGGAGCTGGGCAGGCAGACAATGTAACGTATCTCCTATAGATCTAATGATGCAGGCGAAAAGACCGAAGGTGACGGAGAAAGCTAAGAGAGAAAATGAGAAAGTGATCGAGCAACAGGCCGCCAGAGGAGAGAAAATCTGAGACTGACTTTTAGTCGTTGGTGAGAGCTTCGTGAGATAACCTTGCAATAAGACAGACAGCGAGACATACGTATATTATTAGAATTAGTTGTTTGGCTTTGATTGAGAACAGTAGGTACCAGTCTATCTCAACACTGTGGTTGCCAGGGTCAAAGAGAACTATTGCTGCCTTCCTAGACATAACAGATAGCTGCAGTTGACGTTCTAATCTGTGTAAACAGACATCTGTGTCTCCAGACTAGAATATGCTGACAATAACACCTCCATGAATAAAAACATTCTCTTTGACTAATTCTGGGCGTGTAGTATTTGTGGTGTTATCTTTGGGTTTAAAGTTTATCCACCAGGATGAGTTCGGCAGAATGTGAGACTGACTCAGGCACTTCTGATGAACTATGAGAGTGTCTTTAATTCTCCTTGGCAAAGCATCAATAAATAATACAGCATAAGACATCAGAGGCTCCTAAACACTTTCCTTCCCTCCTGACCTCACCATTGACCCTTGACTTTAGCAATTTCTCCATAATCCGACCGAGTCACGCTGCTGGATTAACAAACTTCAGGGTGTTTTGCAAATGTTCATCTTTGTCTCACACCATGAGGGACTAAAGACAACACAGAATCAAAACACTGTGACGCTGAATAATTAAATCTGTTTGTACAAACCAACTGTTCTTGTTGAGAGTTGCACAATATCCTTCACCTGAAATTCTCAAGAAATTTTATTAAGTTTATAACACGTCAAACCGACTGACTTTTGACAGACAGCTGGGCTTCTTGCTGCTGGAGTAGTCAGTAATATGTTATACTTGCTTGATGTTTGGTTGTTAGCAGAGTTGTCAACTCACTCATTTTTGACCATAGGTGATATAATTGTAACAAATACACACATACAACTGTCCATATTTAAAAGAGTGGTATTACACTGATAAATACAGATTTCTACAAAACCACTCTATTGCTTTGTTGTTTGATTATCACGCAGTCTTTTCTTTTTTAAACACATAATTGAGTTTAGTTTTGGGGTAGTGCCTACAGTGATTAAAAAATGAGAGAGAACGTGAAATCAAAAGAAAACAGAGTGCTGTTGGTGCTGATAACACGTGACGCCTTCCCACAGATATTATGTGGGTGGACACACCTGTTGTCATTGAGGTTAGGTGTGAAGTAATGTCTCCCCTGCAGGTCTTTCATCGAACACACACACCAGAGACGACTCTCTTACTCACTGCAAAGAAAATACACAGGAGATTACTAAAGTGAGACTGATGAGCTGTAAGAGAAAATCATTTACTGACAGATGATGTGTTTGTAAAGACATTCATGAGATTTCTGTCCGTTAACAGTTTAATTTAAGATCATGATCCTGAGAAAACTGGTGCCTTAGTCTAAACTGAGCCGGAAATACTACAGACTCCAGCATCAGGTGATTCTCATGAGGGCTTTGTAATGAAGGTACCATCTGTTTACAGAGCAGTTAGTCAAGTTTGTTAAGACCCCATAGCAGAGTTCCAGTCGGACAAGTCACAAAGAGACCAGAAGTCTGATGAATCAGGAGTGCAAACAAAGAGACAAGGGGGTATTTTAACAGACATTTGGGCAAACAAGACAGACAGAAATGTCTCACACGGAATTTGAATAATGACAATGAATGAGAGACTGAGGCTATAACTAAACATTTGTGTTGAACGAGTAGTTTTTAAAACCTTTGAAATAACAGGCCTGCCGAGCTCCGAGCCTGCTATCAACACAAACATGGTAACTCTCTTTGAAGCCGTCTTATTGTGTCAATCTTCTGCTTACAACAGTACAAGATGCAGACACTCGCATCTGAAACAAGAAAGAAATTGCAATGGAAACAATTTGAATCATCAGCTTTTATTTTTCTGTTTGTAATGAAAATAAACCATGAAGGCTGAGACAAGATCATTCATTTGTATATAATAATTCAAGATTTGGAGACCTTGGTACATATTGCAAAAGCAAGAAATGTTACCGGCAACTATGAGCAACAATAGTTTATTATATATACATATATATTACCTTTATTTCCTTCTAAACAATAATATGTTTATATATTCCTAGAAAGAGCTTAAGTAAGAGTAGTGAGTCTTACAGTAATAACTGATGAATCACAATGCTCTAAACTTATCTGCTATTTATACCCACACAGGAAGACATATTTTCAGGTTCAGTTAACCAGATCACTTAGTAACACTTTTTCTATGTTAGCTAGAATTTAAATGTGCCACTTCTCCACTTTCTCTATTTTATGTAACTGATAAATTACAGACTTTTACAGAAAACATCCCAAATGAAATTAAAGCTACATACCAAGGAATCAATTACCAACAAAATAAAGTCTTAGCCATTTTCTTTACAGTCTGTTTAATGAGATTTCTTTACTCTAGTTAGCTTAGTATATGGTTCAATGGCCAGTACAGTATGTGCGTGGTTACATGTGCACATATGCATATACTGTATATATATTACACTGTCGTGTTGAGCTTTTTGTCTGCCGTGCTTCCCCTGTAGAGCAGATTAACGGAGCCTGATCTACAAGCTTGTTCATGTTTTTATGTATGTTTTAACTGATGGCAGAGTACACAGTCAGTCATCTTTGTTTCTCTCCTGTTTTCTATTTAACACAGGCAGGAACCCAAAGAGAGAAAATAACAAGAGACATGAGAAAGAGACAGATCGGTGGATTAAGCTGTCTGCTGATGTTTCAATAGCAAGCACACCTCAGACGGACGCTACTTCTTTAAAGAATAACGTCTTCGACTTTAACGTTAATCTGTAATATGAAGTCATATTTCCCTTTCCTGTTTTCTGATCCTTTATTGCTTATGTGAACAAGAGCACTGTGACATTTTAAAGGCACTACAAAGGCCAGATCAAATCTCATCCCTACTCCCAGCCCACAATCACAAACACAATAGCGTCCCTTCACCTGTTGACTCTGCTAATGACACGCTGAGAGATAGCTCCAGCATTAATCCTTGTCCTTACAATAACAGCACTGAACTACACCTCTCCCTGAGCAGAGCGCTGGAATGTAAAGTAGAGCTTTAACATTAATCACTCAATGGAAATAAACAATATTCAGGCTTTTTTTACACTTTGTTTCTAAGAGACAGACTTGACTTTTCAGCTGCAGCGGTGTGAAATATTAAAGTTCAACATCAAATGATCAAAGATGCAAATTATTGCCTATTTTAATAAAAAACTATGACAAATGTATATAAACAGTCATAATGTATGAGGAATATTAGAGATTTACCAGCCCAGTGTTCATTGTGCGATGTGGATTGAATGCACTCTGGTGGACAGATCTTAGTATAGCAGGTAATATGATGTACAGTAAAGTCCGTCATGCTGCATTGAATGCAGTGACATGATAGAGTCTGCTTGGCCATGAACACCTTCAAGGTGTGACAGCGTAAGGGGAAACCACTTGATACTGGAGATACTGACTAACACTAGATTAGTCTTAGACTCAACAAATTTGTACAAAGCAACTCAGGATATTTCAGTTGGAGCCTCATCAGACTCTAGCAGATAAATCCACGTATATTCTTACCTCAGACTTGGTGACTGTTTAAAGTCTGGAACAGTTTGGGTCTGTTATGTTGTTCTGGTGTTTTTGTTGTTGTTTGTCCTGTTTCATTCATTCTGACCACCAGAGGCAGTGCTTAACACTGGATGTTATCCGTCTCATACACGTGCAAGTCGAGTATTTTAGATTAACAAAGTCGCATGTGACTTGAGGGGTGTAGTGAAAAGCAGGATTAATGGGTTAGTGAGGTATGCTGAGCCTGATGCTCCAGCCCGGAGTTGTATGGGGTGCCATTTGTAAAGTGTCTCGCTCTGAAAATAACAGCAACATTTTGTCACATTTAGCCTAAAAACAATGTTTAAAAAACTGGTTTGAATTTTTGAGAGTCACTTTTTTTGCACATTTAGAACAACATTTGTGAACTTAGAGATATTTTAAATATTTAAATCCAAATGTTAAATGTAAAATCTAAATGCTAAATCTAAATCTAAATGTTAAATATAAATGTTAAACCTAAATCTAATTCTAAATGTTGAAGCTAAATGTTAAATATATATCTAATTGTTAAATCTAAATCTAAATGTTGAAGCTAAATGTTAAATATATATCTAAATGTTAAATATAAATCAAAATCTAAATGTTGAAACTAAATGTTTCGTGTGAAACTAAATATTTAGCTAAAATGCAAATTCAAATTTCCAACAACTTTCAGGTGAGCAAGGGCAAATGTAAACACACCCTGACTGTGACAAACTGATGTTTCTTTGGCAAGTGGACATGCAGACTTCTTGACCTGATGACTACAGAGTTTAATCTTACTCTGACAGGCCAGACTCAGGAATCCAAGCCAACCAGAGTCAGCAGCAGCTTGATCGCCCTCGGGTACATCTCACAACATCGCTTTCACTGAGACAGCGGCGTCCACTAGGTTATGGCACCAGTCCTCCTTGGCTGCCAGCTCGTCCGGGTGGCTATCTATGTACCTCACAATCCTTCACGTTGCCTGATCACCACCACCAAGACACCTTGAAGGCCTGGAGGCTCACGTGACATACAGTTTCCACAAAATTCCCCTGGAGATCATCCAGAATTTAAAGTGATACTTGTATAACTGCAATGTTGTAATCTGCTATGGTACAAGCACACACTAATTGAAGCTTTGGCCTGCAGCACCTGACACACTGTCCAGCCAACTAGTGTCATTACTCCCAGAGACTGCCCTCGATCCTCTGTCACACTTTAACATTTTACAACTGGGATGCTCTGCCGAACGGAGCTCTGTGAAATATCGCAGGATATGGTTTGACGTTGCTGCGCATAAGATGTCATGATTATTTTCATGGTTTGTATTGTTTTCTAAATGGAGTTGACAGTTTTTAATCCTCCATGGTTTCGGTCTACATCTCAAAAATAATTTAAAGCTGTAAATGCTGCAAAGGGTGAATGAACTCAACATGTTTCCTGTTAATTTCTTAATACGCTTTTCCATTGTCAGCCTCTCCTATGCTTCTCCCTGACAACATTTCACATTTTTAGTGACATAAAAAAAAAAAGTAGTAACCATTTGAGCATCAAAGTGCTGCTTCTTTGCAATCTTAGCAAGATGTGGCTCCAGAAAGCTCCTGGTATGATCCTTGACACCCGGTGTATCCTAAGTGGCCTAACAGTTGAGTTAGTATAATAGGACTAAGGTCTTTAAACATCAGACCACCAGTAAACCCATTACCGCTCAGTGTGTATTGTGTTGGCTGCATTCTCTGGAGGTCAGGAGGGATCACAGCCACTTGATGTTTTTGTTCAAACAGCTTTATGGTTCATTTTCATGTACACGCACAAACATTTTGGACAAACAATGGATGAACACAGAGTGCAAGAGGAGGAAATGAAAAGGTCTTTCACCGTCTTTCCATTTTTTCTAATGTGTGTCCTCCTCGTTCTTAGTATATTATATTATCCCTCTCACATACACAACACACACTGTCACATGCACTGCAACCAGCTGGCTCTCTCAGCTTCACACTCTCCTCCCCTCTTCCTCTTTAGCAGGCTCCGGACTGCAGGACGGGTTGAAACTGTCCGGTCATGCAGATGTCATCCTGTTTCTGACGGACGGTGCGCTGGATGGCAGGCGGCAGGCCACGGGGGTTTCTGGAGAACACAATGGCGTAGCCGTCATCACAGGTGCCGTCGTCCTTCAGGGTACGGCAGGCGTAGGTGATGGCGTAGTTGTCGTAGTCTGTGTCAATCACCCAGTAGTTGTCACCTGGTCAGAGACAGAAAAAGGAGAGGTCAGTGAGTGTGAAGAGGAATGAGGAGCTATGAGAACGATGTGATATCTGTGCACGGCTGACCTCCACTGGACAGGTAGCTGGCCAGACCCTGGTAGTTCATGAACATCTTGCCGGGGATGGTGGGGTCGGGGACAGAGTACTGGGCGGCCATGTCAGCACACACAACCCAGAAGCTAAAGCATTATGATACAAACACACATATTGTTGTCATGTATTGTATGTAAACAAATCAACAGATTTTTGTGTATCATTCTAGCAATTACAGGAACATTTAACTTAATTAGTGTTCAGTCCTGTCATGGGAACTTAAATCAGCTTTCTTAAGTTTTGAGCACTGAAACACATTCCTGTGTAAAAAAAAAAATCACCTCTCTATCCTGCATTTCATCCTAATCCTGCATAATCCAGGGAAAACCCAGCTTGTAGCTAATTCTGTTCACAATGTCCTTCTGGTAAATGACACCTGTTCCTATCTTAAATCTGTCAACAGAACCTGAGCAGCTTTCTAAATTTCGAACCCTCGTCTCTGCAGAGAGTCAAGAAGGTCTTCTGTGATCAGCCATGTAAAGCCCCTCACTGGCTTTCTGACTCACCCAAACAGAGTGACACGTCCCTTGGAGGAGGCAATCATGGAGCCGTCATCATCAATGGTGTACTCAGCTGAGATGTTGTCCTGCAGGAACAGGCCCTCTGGATCTTTCTTCTGCAGCGCGTACCATTTACCTGCGTACTGCGATAAAAAGCATGGAAGTCTAGTAAGTATAGTGTTTTCTAGACTTTTTTTCTGTCGACTTGCACTTACTTATTTCTGTGTTTCATATCACTCACCCTCTTGGGGTCAAAGTCCTCTTTGACTGTGAAGCTGTCGACAACACAGGAGGCGGACAGAGAGCGCTCGACACAGGACAGCAAGACCAGCAGCAGGGCCAGCTTAGAGGATCCCATTCTATGACCAACACACATGTGAGTGTATTCAGATCAGAAAAACAGGCTGCGTCAAGTATCATTACTAAACACAGAACAAAATAGTCCAACGTTCCATGATCTCTTCTATATTGATATACTATGAATGCACCAACAATATTAAACTGTACCTATGCTGGAGCACAGTCTAAAATATATACTTTCAGTTAAAAGGTCTATGGAAAATAAACTTTCAACAACAGTAACTCCACAGTCACAGTTACAGAACATAATCTCACATTCTTTCTGCTGTTTAAAATTTTAAAGACATTTCCAAAAAAGTAACTAGTCGTCTTAAAATGAGTAAAAATTTCAGCATCTTACCTGTTACGACTCAAAGAAGGAACAGTGATTGAAATTCTACAACCGTGCGTGGTTATCCACCAGATTGGGTTTTTGCGTCTGAGGCAGCCTTTATATACGCACTCTACAGACAAGCTTGTGGCTGATTTTCATTGCTTAGAACTAAATAAGGTGCTTAAATCTAGAGGTAATCCTGTTGGGCTTGAAAATCCTTACCGTAATCTGGCTTCTACGTTCAAACTTGCCCAAGAGTTACCGTAAAAACAATTAAACCTTTATGTAACTAACTGGAAGCCCAATAAAACAGGCACGTGCATATCTGAGCAGATGCAGGTGCTTACACATAAAGTGAAATTATATGCAGACCAGAGATGTGGCTTCAATGTAAAGTATTAATTATTGACACAAATACTGCCACACAAAATACATGATTTAGCAGGTAACACCTATACAACAACAGTGAAAGTTCAAGTGTCGCACTTAACTGGTAAGAATGGTAGAAAACCACCTGTGAAACTAAACAGGAAGCATAAGATCAACAAGAAAACAAAAAACTCTGCAACTCTGCAAAACAGAAACATTTTTACACTTTTCCCGATTGGAAAACAGCCATTCAGTCAGTAATGACCTCTAAATGTCTTAAGCAGCTTTACATTTAGACAAACGGATTTAACACTTGCTTTTGATTGGCGAGTCCACCAATTCAAGAACTGGAAAGTACTGTGATAAGAGGTAGAGAAAGAAAAAAGACATCTAGAATTTTGTGTCACGTTATGCTACGTTAAAGGTCGCTCGCTAAGTACATACAAGTACTACAAGTACATACTTTACACAATAAATGCTCTAGAAATGCCTAAAATCTTCAAAAAAAAGTGCATGAAAATGTGTAATTGGGCAGAGTTGTCTTACCTCATTTATATTTCTAATTGAAAAATATGAACATTATATAAATATGCAAATATATTGCATTATTATAACAGCATACACACACAAAGACAAACACTGTTACGCCTAAAGTGATACAGGATAGGGTAACCACCTGAGAGATTACTCTCTTGTAATATATAATACAGTGAGACCAATGCATAAATCCTGAAGAAGTCTGTTACCAAGTCCAATACTAACAAATAATGTGACGACCTGCTTATATTACAAATACTATAAAACATCAATATTCACGAGCACGTAAAAGCTCATTGTTCTTGTTTGTCTGTTTGTTTTTATACCGATCATGTGTTAAATGTATATTTCTACATGTATGTTCTTATGTGATGGTATACTGGCACTTCATTACATAAGGTTATTGAATTAATTTACTTTTTTCATACACTTTTAACAAACTAAATGTAACCTAAACTGTTTCAATGTGAGTAAACTTCTTCTTATTCTCTTATTCTCTTACACACAAAATAAAGGAGTAAGTAAGTAACTGCAGACTCACATGACTTTCATAATAAACAGCCTCCACAGTGAGAATAAAGACAGACAAGCCAGTCAAGACAAATGGATCTATTTTGTCAGTGCTACTGTATAATCCTACATGTGTGACCTGAAATAGATCATCGCCAAAAATAGATTTACTACACACCTTTATATATATATTTAGGTTCCTAAATGTAGTAAATTATATTGATTAATGTGACGGTTAAAATTTGAGAATATAAATTGTTGGTGGTGATTGATGATGTACTGATTCTGTAAAACCGTTTTATATAAATCAACCTCTCATCTGAAGAAACACGTGAGCCACCATGTCACGTTCAAGGACTGTGCAGACACCAGCTGCCTAAAACTTTAAAACATATACTGTATATCCCTTAAAAAAAAAAAAAAAAAAACATGGAGATTTTGTGGCAGTAAAACATTTCAAGGTAAGGCAGTTTCATTTTTATTTTTACGCTAAAAATAGGAAGCTCTGACTAAAGAAATAGTTATATCTGTCATGTCAAATTGTTTCTTATGGGGGTGAAAGCACCACACATGGTCCTTTGTTCCTCAGCTACTGTCTAAACTTCTAATCAATCAAAACACCTGCATTGGTGGACCAGATGTGCGTGGGAGCTTTAATAAGTACAGGTGTCGAGAAGTGAATCTGCCTCCATCTTGTGGTCAATATCAGCATTGCAACTTGATAGTATTGGCATAACAGTGGAGAGGATCAATAAATCCATGTTATCTGACCAAAGACTGGGCCTCGATGTGTGATGTTATTTATATACTGCTCACTCTAGCCCCGAAGAGATCCCTTCATTGTCCATGTATCATATTCAGTACACTCACTGTGGTCCTCATGGTGAAAAGAGACGGGATAGCAAAAATAAAAGTGAATATGGCCACTGTAGTCCAATGGTTTTTATTCTAGAAGCTGTAAGCCTTTAACTCTTTATTAAAATTGCCTGTGCAAATGTCTCGATTGACATCTAGAAGAAATCTGGCTCATGGATGTGCAACAGGGATCAAACATGCCTTGAATATTTTTCTTTTTTTTTTTTTTAATGCCACTTGTTTCCAAGCACTACCACGTGTACAAAGCTGCTCTGAACCTGAGCTATTTCTGAATCCCAGAAGAAGTACAGATAACATGTTGCTGCTGTACACAGAACTGCATTCAACAGACTGGGCCAGTGTTTACACAAGAGACTCAACAGATGACACATGAAATACACACTCTTATCTAACTGGCCAACCTTAAAACACAATGCCCTCGCTCTCACACTCATTCTAGACTGGACACATACGCTCAGGACCAGCTCTAATCTATTATAGTGGAAGCAGATTATGTATTTGACCTTTTGTTTAAGGTGTTTATGAAACCTTATTATAGACAGGTCCTCCCTGCTCTGAATGAAAGGATTAACTTTCTTATGAAACTTGTTTCTTTTCCCACTTTGTGTCTGTATGCGTCCGCTGTCGAGAGTACATCTTATGAATCTTAATTTAGCTTCTAGCTTCCATCTGGCTTTACTCACCTGTACCTTTTTCAGGATATCATCAACCATCGGTCTCTTAAATATGATAATGACAGTTATTGCTGTCGAAAACTCAGAAAGGCACCGCAGGTAGACTGCATTAAAGATTGCATGTGGAGAGTTGGGGTGCTGAGATAATCAGCTAGTGTCCTAACTAAATAGGGCTTATGCCAGAGGAGGCCTTGTTTAATAAGGACTTAAAGAGCTTGTACAGGCAGACCTGCACGAGTGAGAGAGATGGACAGCAAGAATATACTGTGGACTGCACTTAAGAAACTGAAATACAACATGGAAGGACATAGTATAAACTAAAATATTCATGGGCATCTCATAAATATCTGCATTTTATCACAGATTTATTGTAAATACAGGAAAAACATTTACTATATTTATACAAAGCCTGCCTGAGATTTCTCTCATTTTTGTTATTTATTAAACAAGTGTAATAATTTAATTCAGGGTGTTATTCATGTCTGCACATCGGGTGTTAGTTAGAAGTAACCACGGCAAGATTAATTGGATTTGTAGCTTTTCCAACTTCATTTTGCTCCGTTGTTGATGTTAGTTAAAGTTATGTTTAATTGTCTTTTTGCACTTTTATTTAGGATTAAGAATGAAATAATATATTATATATAAAATATGTTTATAAACTGTATGTAAAAGTCAGTGTGTGAAATGTGTTCTGTCTGCACTGTTACAAAGGTAGTGAGTGTACTGAAGCAGACCGCAGACTGGATCACTTGGTCCACATATCCGTTACTAGATGATCAGCTGACAAGTTTAGCATAGGCAGATCCCTGCTAACCTTCAGCACTATCTGCTGATGACAGAAGGATTGTTTGGATTCAGCCCTCTCCTTCCTCCTCAGAGCTCTCCCTCACTCAGTCCGCTCATCCCACAAAGGGGGATTATTTTTTACCTTCGTTTGAATGTGTCTGCTTCTGTTTTTCCCTTTCTGCATGTAACACCTGGGTAGGATTTGTTTTTCTTTTTCTTTAGGGGATAGACTGGCAGCTGTGCACGTTGTTTTTTCTTATTCCTCTTACTTTTATTTCTACTGTGAGAAGTTGGATTTAGCTTGTTTGGAGCAGTGTTGGACCGAGCAGGAGCTCAATCACTGAGCTGAAGAGGGAGAAGACAGGAACATTTTGGAGAACAGGACAAAGAAGGAATCATGGGTGTGCAAAAGGAAGATGTGGAAAAGTTCCTCCAAGGGAACCCTGACTTTGCTAAAAAGTACTTTTCCAAGAAGATGACCCCTGACACCATATCAAAGGCGTCGGGACTCCCAGAGAAACAGATTGACTTCAGCCAGTTCCAGGAGCTCAGTCAGGTAAATTTCATTATTATTATTATTTCATGTTTATTTAGAAGAAAGAGCAGATAGATGTAGGTAGCCCAAGCAATGCCACAGAAAACCATCTAAATACAGTGTCAGTGACTCTACTGAAACCAATCTAAAAGATTTTCTCTCTTTCCCAAGTTGGAAGAGGGCCAAATTATGTATGACCTGATCAAAGACATGCAGGAGAACATCAACGTGGAGAAGGTGGTCTTCAAGATCCTCAGGAGGATCAGCGCTCTCATCCATGCAGACCGCTGCAGCTTGTTCATGTACCGGCAGCGTAACGGCATCGGAGAGCTCGCCACAAGGCTCTTCAACGTGAACACACAGGCCCAGTTGGATGACTGTGTGGTGCCACCAGACTCTGAGATCGTCTACCCAATGGACTTGGGAATAGTGGCCCACGTTGCCGTGACCAAGAAGACTATTAATGTGAAAGATGTCACAGAGGTGAGTGGGGAGTGCAGATGTTAAAGCATATCTGTACTGCTGTCTGTCAGTGTTGTTCGTGATATCACCACTAGATGTCGCCATTGCTTTCAGTGTTTAGAATTTCAAATCACACATATAGTGCTTTAAATAATAATTAAATGTTTATCTACTCAACCAATAAATATTAAAATCATCGCAAGCAAGCCTGTTTCTGCATGAAACACAAAGTGGAACTGCAGCACAGAAAAGGACACAGCATTATGGGTAATAATAAAATCACTCTTTAGTGAAAAAAATCTGCAGATAGCCTTATCTATCTATAAGCCATATCTTTAATAATGTGTCATATGACCCTTATATATCTGGTTCTATTAGACAATTATGAATCATATTAAAATTGAGAGGAAGTGTCTTTTTTTAAAATCTTTATGACAGATGATGATCAAACAACAGTAATCCCAGTGAAACAGACGTATGTCTAGGCTGAAAATAGCATGTTGGCAAGTGTTGAAAGTTCACCATACGGTCACGGTATCCATGGCAACTGACATGTTCGTTTCATGTTTAATATTTTAAGAATTAAAATGTTTAAATTCTTAAAATATTTTTGTTTTAGAGTTGCTGGAAACATTAAATGCAAAAAAAAAATGCAATTGTTGAAATATACAACCCGCATTATAGAAAATTAGCTATTAGCAGTTAGGATACCATTCATGTAGTATATATATGTATATATGTATATAAATCTTTAATGTGTGAAGTAGTTATCAATAACACAGCTGTATAAAAACACTGTAGTGGCCAGTCAACATTTAAAACATGTCCAGCTCTATTGTCTGCTCCTCTTTTTATGAACTGCGCAGATGTTAAAATAGTGCTTAATCTTTATGTCTTCATGGGTTATTATTACACAACTGTAATGGTTGTAGACAAGTAAAAATAAGAGCTAGTAACACGTATCTATAAGTGACCAAGTGAGGGTGTAAATCCCCTTGTCAGACATAATCCATTTATTTCTAGATCCCATCAGCCTCTGCTCGAGCTGTGGATTAGACGTCTCTGGCATTTAGTCAGCAGTCAGCAGGAATCTAAAAACTAGTTTACATTACTCTGCCTGCATACAGAGTGTCCACAGAGTGCTTTTATATCAGGCTTTTAAAGTTATTCAACTAACATATATTGTACTACTGTAGTTTGATGATGAAATGGTTAATACGACTGTGGGAAAACAAAATCCTCCAAGGCATGTTTGGTCATTTTCCTAAAAATCAACTGATTTCATATTTATTTGTCATCTGGGTTACTCTTGCAATAACAGTCTTGGTTTTGGCCTATATTGTACATAGGAGGCATAGAACTAACTACCTGACACATGGCATTTAAACATTTAGATTTTCAGCAAAATATTAAGATTAGTAACACAACTGAGCTCTAATAAACACATTTAAAAGTTACAGAACAATCAAAACTCAACTCTAAATTACCTATAATAAACTATTTTGTTAGCTAATCAATAACTAGTTAAAAGAGAAAATAAATCAAGAGTCAATAATAGAACTGAAAGCATTTGTAATATGTGTGCACGTGTGTTTATACTAAAACATGTATTTTCTGTCCATTAGAACCAATACTATAGCCCATTCGTCGATGAACTCACAGATTACAAGACCCGGAACATTCTGGCGACGCCCATCCTCAACGGCAAAGACCTGGTGGCCGTGATCTTGGCTCTAAATAAGACCACAGGACCACATTTCACTGCTGAGGATGAAGATGTGAGTCACAAATGCACAAAGCACACACACACACAGACCAATCACAGACACACTCAGAGCAGAGCAGTGTGGCACACAGAGGCCGTGACAAATACCAAATTAAAATAAAAGCATAGTTTCATAGCATCTGTTTGGGCACCATCAGAGTAAATCAAAATGTGATGATGTATCACAAAAGACATAACTGTATCACAGCCACACTTATGAGGAGGGAATTCCCTTTGAGTTGACTGATAGATTATTAAAGTCTTCACTTTACGTCACGTTATTAATCCATCCAGTTTAAGGATGTCATCCCACTTAGCAATAAACTAAGCTTCAAAAAGAAAATAATCTTGAGGTTGTCAGTTAATGTGGACTTAGACACACGACAAGTTAATGACTTGATTACCAGTAAGTAACATTTGCATAAATACATAAAAAATCTCTACCATAAGCCTATGATGTAAATATAGCATATGCTGAATTAAATCTGTTTTTAAACTGTTTAATTTAACGCTTTACTCTTTATTAAAAAACAAATTGAGATGCTTAGCCATGAAGATTGATGTTTTGCATGCTGTACTGTAAATGCTTTACAATATATAGTCAGTCAATTAGTCTGTTATGTAATCAAACCACAGATTCATTATTTGATTATCAGAAAAATCGTGAGTTATCCAAACTAATAAGACTGCACTGTGTTTTAAAAAAAAAAGCATACCTTGCACTGTGATGTCTATCTTATGCTGTATCCTCACACATTACCCCAAATCATATTCATAATTTACGTTATGTCTGATCAGATGTTTTGTTCTGCTGTGTCGTGGTTTAATCTTGCTTTCTTTTTCTCTTGTTTAGCTTTTTTTAAAGTATCTGAAAATTGCCACTTTGAACTTGAAGATCTACCACCTGAGTTACCTCCACAGCTGCGAGACACGTAAAGGACAGGTGAAGGAGCCTACCCTGCACATGTTTTGATAGAAGTCACCAACTTCTCATGCTTCTTATTCGATACAATGCCTCACGAGTCTGCTGCATGTGTGTTCTGTGTCCTGTAGCTGCTGCTGTGGTCTGCCAACAAGGTGTTTGAAGAGCTGACAGACATTGAGCGACAGTTTCACAAAGCCTTGTACACAGTCCGAGCCTACCTCAACTGTGACCGCTACTCTGTCGGTTTACTAGACATGACAAAGGAGAAGGTACCGTGTCTTCCTGTGTCTTTTCCTTTATTACTACACGTTTTGTGTCCGTGCATTTATCACCGTGAAATACTGGATTTTCTGCTTCTCTTCTTCCAGGAGTTCTTTGATATCTGGCCAGTGTTAATGGGAGAGCAAGCACCTTACTCCGGCCCGGTCACTCCTGATGGCAGGGTACATCACCTGCTATTATTTATCTAACACATATTAATATCAACACTGTTTTTAAATGCTTTAAATCCAATCTCTGTGTCTCCAGGAGGTCATTTTCTACAAAGTGATTGATTATATATTGCATGGAAAAGAGGACATCAAAGTAATACCGTGAGTAAATCTGTTTTTTATTTGGCACTTTGCCTTAGTCTGAATATTTATTTCATTATATAGTCGAAGATTAACATGACAGAGAATCAGCCTGGAGCCAAATTTGTATATTTATGTACCATAAAAAACATGAATGATATGTCAGAGAGCAGAGGGTGCAATCCCAGTTTGGACACAATCCGTGCTAACATGTCGACTTTCCTGTTTGCCACACAGCAATCCGACTCCAGATCACTGGGCCTTGTGTAGTGGCCTGCCTACTTATGTTGCCGAGAGCGGTTATGTGAGTTTCTTAATCATCACATGATTACAAGCTGTCGAATCAGCTTGCATCTTCCTGCTTAATCGACCCATCTCATTTCTCCTCCGCAGATTTGTAACATTATGAACGCATCTGCTGATGAGATGTTTGAGTTTCAGGTGAGGGAGTTAAGACTCAGCTAATAACAAGACAGATGCACGTGCACACATGTATCACACGTTTCATGCTGGTTTGTTTTGATGTTGCAGACTGAGCCACTCGACAACAGTGGTTGGACCATAAAAAATGTTCTATCGCTGCCAATCGTCAACAAAAAAGAAGAGATAGTTGGTGTGGCCACTTTTTACAACAGAAAAGACGGAAAGCCTTTTGACGATCAGGATGAGCAGCTCATGGAGGTATATAAACCGTCTCAACACTGATTCTGTCACATTCAAGATAAAGATTTCATGTGCATTGATGTGACATGGTTAAGAGAAGTCTACCAAGGACTTTGTCAGTGAATCACTCTCTGCTGTACATCCTCAGGCTTTGACTCAGTTCCTGGGCTGGTCCGTTTTGAACCCGGACACTTACGACAAGATGAACAAACTGGAGAACCGGAAAGACATTGCTCAAGACATGGTGCTCTACCACGTCAAATGTCGGGATGATGAGATTCAGAATATTCTGGTCAGTGCTGTATACTTTCAGATTCAAACTACGCTCTTCATGGCCCAACACAAGACAAGAGAAATGGGCCTTCTCGCTGTATGACTGTTTCACTTTGTAGGAGTTTTAATAACTCCATTTACTTGCTATTTGGTCGGTCCATACTGACAGTGGTTTTATCATCTTTTCCAGAACACAAGAGAAGTCTACGATTGTGAACCCAGAGAGTGTGAAGAGGAAGAGCTCCTAGAAATCCTGGTAACACTCAAACTTGCCTGCTATTTAATTTGTCCTCTATGTGACATCTAATCTTCAGAAGAGAGAACATTTGAGTTGAATATTGTTTTTACCTTACCCTGTTTTTGTTTTGTCTATTTCCCTCTTAGAAAAAAGATCTACCTCCGCTGATCAAGAAGTTCGAGATCTACGAGTTCCGCTTTTCAGATTTCAACTGCACGGAGATGGACCTGGTGAGGTGTGGGATCCAGATGTACTACGAGGTCGGAGTGGTGAAGAAGTTCCAGGTTCCTCAAGAGGTGATCCAGGCATACAAACGCACACACACATACATACAAACATTATTATAAGGCACTAAGTCTGTGTGATTAATCCGCTCTCTCCTCTCAGGTGCTGGTTCGGTTCATGTACTCAGTCAGCAAAGGCTACAGAAAAATCACCTACCACAACTGGCGTCACGGCTTCAACGTGGGACAGACCATGTTTACGCTCTTAACGGTATTAATATAATTTTCTACTCTGTAAATAAAACCCTAAAAAAAGTTAAAAAACTATCTACAATTTTGTTGTAACTTCTTTGTTTTGACCGCTGTGTGTGCTCAGACGGGAATGCTGAAGCGGTACTACACTGACTTAGAGGTGATGGCCATGATAACTGCAGGCTTCCTCCATGATATTGATCACAGAGGGACCAACAACTTGTACCAAGTCAAGTGAGTGCTGTCAGGAACTTTTTCATTTATCGGCAGAAAAAATAATCCAAGAAAGACTTTGCAAAACTATCTCAGAGAATAAAATTTTTATATGATCTGTATGCACACATGCCACTTTCTATCTGAATCTATAATGTAGTTTTGATAACAATAAAAACTGATATGATATTTACTGGAGTGAATTATCTATTTCATACATTTTATTTTATAGATTTGTTAAAGAAAACAGGCTTACTACTCTCTGCTTTTGAAAGCAGGGGATAATTTGTTGGTATGAGAGTCAGATTATGTTCTGTCAATGCTGAAGCCTCATACTTGATAATGAGGATTGTTGTTGCGTTTAAGTCAGTTAAATCTTATTTGAGGAATTTCATTTTGACCACAACAGATCTGGCAACCCGCTGGCCAAGCTACATGGCTCCTCCATCTTGGAACGACACCATTTAGAGTTTGGAAAGTTCCTCTTGGGTGATGAGGTGAGAAATAAGAAGTGAACTGGAGAATAACTAAACTTATATGTTACTGAAACCTCTTCCTTATCCCATCCTCTGAACATAAACTGACTGTTGCCCGTCCCTCTCCTCTCATCTCACCTGCAGTCACTGAATATCTACCAGAACCTTAACAGGCGACAGTCAGAGCATGTGATTCATCTCATGGACATCGCCATCATAGCTACTGACCTGGCTCTTTATTTCAAGTTAGCATAAGCTCTCTACTTGTTTATTTCCTTATGCTTCTCTTTATTATCTATACTGTAAAAACACATGATGACAAACAGTAAAATAGTTCTTCTCTTCGTACCTTGCTAGAAAAAGAACAATGTTCCAGAAGATCGTGGACCTCTCACACACATACGAGGATGAAAAGAAGTGGGTCGACTTCATGTCTCTGGAAACAACCAGAAAAGAAATCGTCATGTGAGTACAATGAGCACACATGCAGTTTTTTTGTCCGTTCACATTTCTCTGATCCTCTAAATCTTTTATATTTCAGGGCTATGATGATGACCGCATGTGACTTGTCAGCTATCACCAAGCCTTGGGAAGTGCAGAGCAAGGTGAGAAGCACAAAAAAAAAAGTACTAAATCTGGGACTTGTGAGTGTTTGTGATCTGCTTTTCTACAGATGACTGAGTGTGTGTGTGTGTGTGTGTGTGTGTGTGTGTGTGTGTGTGTGTGTGTGTGTGTGTGTGTGTGTGTGTGTGTGTGTGTGTGTGTGTGTGTGTGTGTGTGTTTTTTAGGTTGCCTTGTCTGTAGCAGCAGAGTTTTGGGAGCAGGGTGACCTGGAGAGGACAGTACTGGAACAACAACCTATTGTGAGTTTAGAAATTGTTGTGTTGAATATGTGAAGACACGTGTTAATAAGGGCTACAACTAATGATTATTTTTGTTATATATTATTCCAAGCCTGTTATTTATCCGGAAATAGTGAAAAAGATCCACCACAGTCAAGATTCAAGATTCAAGATTCAAGTTTTTATTTGTCACATGCCTAAAAGTACAGGTACAGTGGCAGTGAAATGAAGGTGACTGTCGCGACTGTGCAAAAAAACACTCAAAAGGATAAAAAGAAAATAAGATAGAAAAGAAGAATAAATAAAATGTAAGATAGAAATAGCAAAACTAGAAAAATAAATAAACTAGAAAAAAGATATACACCACTATGTTACTATATTTACAACTATGTACATGACCCGTATAATACAAATTAGCATTATATAAATATGTAAACAGTATGTAAACAGTGTCTACTGTGACATAAATAGACGTACAGTGAAAAAGTGTGTCTAAAAAATAAACGATAAATCAGTTCTCAAACTAATTTTCTATGATGTATTATGACATATATATATATATATATATATATATATATGTGTGTGTGTGTGTGTGTGTGTGTATGTATATGTATATGTATATATATATATATATATATATTTGGTGTTGCAAAAGTTCAAGACATTTCTATATTTTCTGTTCTATTTATGGGCTGCTTTTGACTAATAAGACTAAGATTTGGACTATTTTACTGACAATGTATGCAGCAAGAGGTGCGCACTGATAAATCAGCCAATAAACATGGCTTGTTGTAGCATCTTTAACCAACCTACAGCTTCACAAAGTGTTGATCGAGTCCTGATTGAAGTCACTCGACCATTTCAGGCATTGAGTGCCTTGTGTAAACTTTTCAGACGCCTGTCAGGAGCAGACAGTTGATGTATGTCAGGTGCTTAGTAACAAAAGTCGAGCCACAGAGTGTGAAAGTTGTATTGCAACAGTACTTATAGTTCACACTACTTCAAGTCGTGTCATTTTGAATCTCACTGCTTTTTCACAAAGACACATATTCTGCTTCTGGAATGCATCAGGAGTAATGACTACTAGCCAATCAGAGGCTTGAATATTCAGCTGGGTGACTTGCAAAGACAAACAGGGGGGTTTCATAATAATGTCTCCCATTCACTTCAGCAGCAGCTGTTGTAACTGATTTATCGGATGTTGATGTGATGTTTTTGAGTGGCTCAAACACTTCCTGTCCCTCCCACCAGCCCATGATGGACAGGAACAAGGCAGCAGAGCTTCCAAAGCTACAGTGTGGTTTCATTGACTTTGTCTGCACATTTGTCTACAAGGTAATAATCCAATATTTAATATTGACTAAACAGCACATGGCTCTTTTTAGTTTACCTAACACAAAGTCTATTTTTGTATGAATTTTGTACATAAACCTTTATAGTATTATTATAAATTTCACTGGATCAAGTGTGAACAAACCTCTTCTTTAATGTGACATGACTCTTTTCTTCTCAGGAGTTTTCTCGCTTCCACCCACAAATCACGCCCATGCTGGATGGCATCCTGAATAACAGGAAGGAGTGGAACGCCAGAAAAGAAGAGTATGAGGCTAAACTGAAAGCCATGGAGGAAGAGAAGGCTGCTAAAGAGGCGGCCGGGCCCAGTAAAGGTGCTCAAATTTTCTTGGCTCTATGTGACACAAATACCATCATCCCCATGTTCCACACATACACTGACCCCTTTGTTTCATGTGTCTTTGTCCACCAGCTGCTGCAAACAAGCCCGGTGGTGGAAGCTCGGGCTCTTCGACCTGCTCGGTGTGCTGAAAGGTCCAAAAAGCTGTGCACGCGCTTGGAGTGCTCTTGACAGACTGACTTCAGAATCACCTGAGCACGGCAGCAAGACAAGTCAGTCTGACCGCCAAGGAAAAAATGCAATAAGGTCGGACGGATACATGAATGCACAGCTTGTAGTATTTCTTCAGAATCCTCACCTCACCAAGCTCACCGTCCCCTTGGTATTTAAATAAAAATCAAGACTCCAGGTGATTTTTAAATCTCAGGTTTTCACTCATACAGTAACAGTTTTCTTATATTTTGGGGATTAATGTTAGTGGAAATATTCTGTGTGTCTGTATGCAAGCTTGTTCATTGTCGGACAAACTTTTATACAGTCATATTTTGACAGTAGTTGTGTAATGAAGCAGCAGAAATTAAAACGTGTACATATATGTGTAGTAATATCCATGTACAGTACGTATTATGTAAATAGTGAACACACTATTCGAGTCATTCTTTGCTGCAAAGTCACTGTAGATTGTATATCATGTCGTATATTGTACATTAATGTAATGTTCATTCATTTAGCGATAAAAGGTGGATTTAAATATAATTAAACTGTTGTAAATATCTAATATTTCAAAATGATAACTTCATGTTAACTCCTTCCAGTCACGTCATTTACAGCTGAGAGTTTGTTTAACTGGACTGCAGAGAGCCAAATGTAGAGGACGAGCACAACACTGCTGCACAGATTTATATTTTGTAAAGAGAATGGCTACTTAATTTGAATTCTGAGGCATAGAAATGTAACTTTAGTCTCCGCACACAAGCCTGTAGTCGCTTCCTCATGATGCCTTCATACTGTACATACGTCTGAGAGAGTAGCTGAGAGTTGTTACATTTTATGAATATACATTTACAAATGTCTTATTACATAAGAGCATGTTAACACCGAGTTATTATTCTGGAAATATGTTGGTTCCAGATGAGATTAATTGTTATTATGATTGGACCTCGATGGTATTTCTAATTTTTCTAAAGCATTAAACAGCAGCAGGAGACGACATCTCTCTTCAGCTGCTGCAAAACGTCACCACATATAAACCATTGATGAGAAACGATGGGCAACGATAGTTGGAGAAGTATTTGTAATAGCTAACACAGATGTATTTTAATGTGAGAAGAAACACAAACGTAAATGTGGAAAACAAAACCCAGGACAGTCCATCCTGCATCTGCAAAAACAATTCCTGCAGATGATGAAGCCGTTTAAAACAAAATAACAACTTGTACATATTCCCTTCCTCCCTGTAAATATATAAAAAAAATATTTTTCTAGTTGAAAATATAGATGCTAATTTTGTAAACATTAGTGATTTTTAAGCACTCGCAAATGATTCAAGGAATGTCCCTTAAATGAGACGGTTTTTAAATCGTGCTTGCCTCATATATCACATATGGAAAAGAAAGAGAGGATGTATCAGAAATGACTGTGTAATATTAGACAGCACATGTATTTTAAAGCAGTTGATACACCCATTATTTTTAAATAGACTTCTTTTACTTTATGGTCAGTATTTTAAAGCTTGTCTCTTCATGTGCTCCACATGTACAATGACCCAAATAAAGCAAATGTGTTTTTATGAGGCATCTGAGTGAATTAATTGATACTCACTGTTCACTAAACACACTGACTACTCCAGGAAATAGACTGTTAATGATGTATCATTATCATAACTTGGAACTAAAAACAAAAGACACGTAACATTTTGTTTGAGTCACAACCTGAAATGTGCTAAAACCTTATCGGCAACCCCTTAAGCCTTAACAGATATAATGTAATAGCATGTAGTACACAATGATACAAGCAATCTGGTTCATAATCAAGGCTGTAATATTGCACAACACACAAGAGTATTGAGGGAACACTTCTGTCCACACTGCACTTTCTACCACAGGTCCCTGACCCCAATCCTGGGATTGCTGCTAAACTAGGCAGGGATTACAACCATGCTCATCTCCTACTGAAGGACGGATACACGACACAGTCACGTCACGAAATGTGTGTACTACTGTGTGTTCTGCCTCTGCACATCTAACAAACTGAAACTAGTATAAGTTAAACATCCACAACAAAACACCAAAAACACTGGGGCGGTGTTGTGCGAAGGCTTGGTCCCTGCTGCGGAAGCCCAAGGTTCGAATCCGACCTGTGGCTCTTTCCCCACATTTTACATCACTCCTCAGCTGTCTATCAAAATAAAGCTTGAAAATAGTCCTTTAAAAAAACACACACACAAAAACCACTTTGATTACATGAAAAATAATGTTTTTATTGTGTTTTTAGACATAACGACTCAGGTCCAGATGGTTCATTTCAGGATGGTGTCAGAATTTGCTGCAGAAGAGACAGAAGCAAAAGGAAATAAGACTTTTGTTGACATAATGTGGAAACGTACGTTGGCTCATTGGAATTAACAACAATAAAAGCTGTGACTGTGTGACACAGAATTAAAGTGAGGCTGTGTTACCTTCAGACAGTTGTTTGTAGATGCGCTCCTGCTCCTCTCTGGCCTTTTTCTCTGCTTCCTCGACCTTTCTCTCCTCTTCAGCAATGGGCTTTAGGTAGTCTGAGGAACGAGACATTACTTCACTTAACAATTTTATTTCACCTTCATGCAGTGCACAAAATAATACTAATGACAATCAAGAGGTCCAGTAGGGCTGTGAGCTACTCATAAGGACTTGTCTCATGTTTATTGGGCATTGAAAACTTAAATGAGACTTTTTCAAACATGCAAATCTATAGTTTGTGCAACATACGCATAATTTCTAGACCACAGCACCAACCCAAAATAAACAGGTTCTGCAGTTTACAGGAGGGCTACTGTTTTGTGAAGTACCCTGAGTTGAACACGTTAACAGTAGTAGTAATAATAATAATAATGATAATAAAGAAGTTGTAGGCCGGTCTCATTGTAGTGTGTTGCATTACTTCAGTTCTATAACAGGCCTTTACCCAGCAGACATTTTGTTTTGGCAAAGAAGAAAGTGCACAGGTTTTGTAAGTGTCCCTGTGAGGTCCGGTGAAGCAGCTATGATAAAAATTAGGATTATACTGGGGTGCAGATGTTTTAACTCATATAGATACTGTAGTGTGTGTGTGTCCTGTCTTTTGTATGTCTTGTGCACTTCCCCTATATTGCCCTCTGATTTACTGAGGCTGGCAGGGAGAGGTAATTATAAATTAGTAGTACAAGGTCAGCAGAGACAGGCTAGGGGAGTACCATGTGGATATAAAACATTATGCTTATTACTGAGCAGAAAACCAAAAAGGAATGTTAAGATATTATCTTTTTTAGGTGGGAGGTGTCTGAGACAGCCCATTTTAAGCCCTCATGAGCCTTTTCTCTGTAACCCCTCTTGTATGTTGCACTGTTAAATGCTCCTTCTTGTACAAGAATAATAAATCCAACTTAAACTTTGAATCCCAGCTTGGGATAAATTCTCTGTCTGTCTGTCCATCCAACAGCTGTTTAGGGGGGGGGGAGTTAGGACAATTCCAAGGGCCCACCACTGACAGGGGCCCCAAAAAGTAAGTAAACACCAATATAAAATTATTAAACCATCATCACTGAGTGTATATATTTCATAATGAAATTAATTATCTTTTTGTCTTTACGTATTTCGGGCTGTAAAAGTTAAATAGAAATGGCCTTTAGCACATTTTTATGGTGTCTTTTAATCTAACATTGAATAGTGAACTGCACTGCATACTGTATGCAGACTTGCATGCATGTACAAATCACCAGCAGTAAATACTGTGCTAGTACTAGTATTGAACTACAAGACACAAAACAGTTCTATCTATCTATCTATCTATCTATCTATCTATCTATCTATCTATCTAGTCTTCCTTATTAAAGATAAAGATTCCCGTAACAGCAGCTAAATGGACTTCAGCCATCTGTAGGGTCTGCTTTACTTTAAATGTAAGCAGAGTGAATACAGTTAGAAGAAAAAAAATACTGCTGCTGCCCTTGAAGTTTGGACATTGACAGGTACACGCCGTACATGCGCATGCGCAGACATGAACTTACCAAACCTCTGCTTGCCATAGAAGACGCCGAGCAGCAGGGCAGACCACCTGGCCGTCTGAAACACACGTGATCCAAACATTTAAACGTGAGAAACAGCCTTTAAACAACATGTCAGCGACATGAGTCCACTGCGACACTTGATGAATGACATTGACCCTCCTGCTAAAGAGCTGTCTGCTGACTAAAATGACACATTTATAACGCAGTTTATTTATATTGCAGTAATAAACACGACTGTAGCATGAGGCAAGATGTAGGAGCTGCTGCAGACTTCACTTCAGGTGTTTAAGCGGAGAAAGCTTCACCTGTACTCTCAATGTCACTGCTAGCAGACGTTAGCTCACACGACCCTGCAGTGACTGACGCTAACGGCGTGTTCGTCGACGGATGCACGTCTCAAGGCTGCGGTTTTTAAATTCATTTATCGCTTTTAAACTGAAACAAAATAACAACTGTAACAGTCTAGACAAATAATCTGAGTTATTACCTTGATGAGCGGCGACACAGCGACCGGAGGAACCATTGTGAAGCGATGAAGTGACGTCCGGTTTGGGCGGAAGGAGTTTTTTTTTCTCAGCATGAGAGGTCAGTGAACGCAGCACAAGAGTGAAGTGAACGCAGCAGTGATGGGAAGTCCGGTTATTTTTAGTGAGTTGGATCATTTGACTCACATCGGCACATCGGCTCAGAATCGGCTCTCAAACGACTCTTTGTTTTATCACTTATAATTTAGACAAAAGTAGTGCTGGTTTGAGTGATTTATGTGTAGACATATATCAATTAAATTATTTAATACATCCTTCGCACTGAAGGATTCAAAAGTAAAAATGACATTTTCTAATATGAATTAATTGCTGTAGCTAATAAGAGTCGGCTCTTTCAGCTCTCAAACGACTTTATTTTATAACTTATACCTTAATAATTTAGACACATTTAGTTCTGGTTTGACTTATGTGTAGAAATATATCACTTAAATTATTAAAAAATACACTTTTTAATATCAATAAATTGCTGTAGCCAACTGTCATTGCCTTTACAGACTCTTTGAAACCACCCAATGAATGCACTAACCGCTCTGCTATAAAGCAAATAGAAACACCTATACAAACTTAAGTATAGAAATAAAAAAATACAAAAAAGGCATTGACTGTTGTCAATTTAAATGATATTTATCAAAACATAGTAATCCAAGAAAAGTGTAAGTGTTAATGTAACGCATAGAGTCAGTCAATAGACCATTCATGCATGTAACATGTAGGGTCTAGGGTGGATGGTGAGAGTCAGTGACAGAGGGAGCCCTGAACCTTGTTGATGAGGCTCCCAGCAGTCAAGAAAAAAATGTTTTATGTGGTGTGAGGTTTTGGTACTGTTGGACTGCTGGATGGATTCCTGCTTATCTGGGAGAACTGATGACTGAGGACTTTCACCTGTGTCAGAAGGTGTGTAGGACAAACGTAAGACCAAGTAAGTGTCAAGTCTTTGATATTATGTGATGGTGTCAGACATGGAAAAGCAGAAAATAGTCACTATTAAAGGTGGGGTAAGCGATTCTAGAAAAATCCAATACCACAACAAATACCATGTTAGTGTGAACAGCAATAAGTCATGTTAGCTATGTTGTTTTTTTTGCACATTGTCACTAAAGTTGCTGCAGAGTAAGCTGAATGTCTGTGGTCAAGTCATTTAACATTACCTGATAAATCCTGGCTTGTTTATCTGTTATTTATTTGTTAAGATTAATTAATCAGCTGTTTCAAGTCTAAAACTAGTAAAATTAGTGTAGCCAAGCATTGTTCTCAGTCTCTGAGAAGTTGAGAAGTTACAGTTCTTTGTTGCTGTTACTGTGAGATATGCTTATGCTCATTTTAATGAGAAAAAAAAATTAAGGTGTGTAAACAAAAGATCACTCTTTTTTTTTCTTCCAAAATTGTATTTCATAATAGTTTGTACAGACACTAAAACATTTGTTTAGTCTACATGTTGAAACTTTAGACACCAGACTTCTCTCTGACAGCATCACAGACAATAATTAAAACCACAAAAACAAGTAATGTTTACAACTTTCATTTAAACTTGTAGCCATTCTTATACAATTGCATTACAGTAGAAACGTACACGTAAACACAGTGCAGAGCTGTGTAAAAGTCTAAAGGTGGTCCAAAAGAAGAAAAACAAAAATATGCAAATACTGTTGTTCTAACAAATGTTTCCCATGTTGCTGAGATGTTGCAAGAAAACATGAAATAATTTTGTCGTTTTTTGAAGAATCAAAATTTAAAAGGACGACGTTGTTCAAAGGAATTAAATCTAGCCTGAGAAATCCAAATCTCCAAATCATCGCTCACATGTCCAATTTATTTAGCGATTTCAAGTTGTGATGACTAAGTAATGAAGTGGAAATTAAATGACAATCTGATTATCAGGTCGACCAAAAGCATTTCCCAGTGCATACCATCGACAAACGTAATAAATAACAAGACCGATATCCGTGTAAAACAATAAAACCCTGTGCAGGATGTTTCTCAATCGTTGTCGTAGATGCAATCTGAAAAGAAAATATAATATTGATTAAAAATGAATTGAACTGAAATGAATTTGAACGCTGATTAAAGGCCACTCTGTTAATATGTTAGTATTAGTAATTTCAGTGAAATATGAAATTAAATATTGTCATACCATCTCCAATATCATCATAGATATCACCATCGCTGTAAACAAAAACAAAACAATCAGTAAAGACAGTATATTATTGTTATTATTATTATTATTATTGTTGTTGTTGTTGTTAGTCTTTCTTTTTTACTGTGTGTGTGTGTGTGTGTGTGTGTGTGTGTGTGTGTGTGTGTGTGTGTGTGTGTGTGTGTGTGTGTGTGTGTGTGGTGCTTACTCGGTAATGATGTGACTGGTCGAGACATAACCAACTGTAAAATACAGACAGACAGACAGACAGACGTATGAATCAAATTATAAACACATGTGCTGATTAATTAAATTCTAAATACGAAGCAGCTGATACTCACACTTGCCCTCCTCATTTCGACAGATCAGTTTGTTATCCGCGGCTTTTACAATGACATCAAGTTTTTCTCCCGCTTTCACTGGAAGCTCTTTCCCACTCCACTTCTTATTATTAAGTGTCGGGATGATGTCCACCTGGTACAGCACCTGTATCTCCCCTTCATACTGAAAGAGATTGAAAATTGGATCATTATTATTGAGTTTATGACTATGAATATATTTTTATATTTCATGTTGCATGTTAGTTTGTCATGTAGGGTTTAAGACATAATATTAATAAGTTACATATTTCCTTGGATGATTACAATACATTATATTATAATTTAATATTCTATTGAATTTGGATTTATTAATGTTTAAGTATTACTATATTTAAATTAGCAAACAACAGGTCAATTGTACTGAAGTTTTTCTGCAGATAGTAAGAGGACTGCGTTGATAAATATGCTTAAAAACATAATGGATAGACAGACTTTAAACTTTTTCCTGAATTCCTTCTCCTCTTTCTCGAACTTCTTCTGCTTCTTCGAGTCCTCGTCATTCTTCTTTTTCAGGGTTAAAAGGCTGGAGAGCAAAATTAGAGTGAAATGTTTCTTGTTAATATTTTTCATCAACCAAGTTTTGAAAAATAGAAATTATGGCTCTAAATTTTGTACCTGCTGAGGGGAGGAGGTGGAGGCACATTTTGCGAGTCCACATCATCATATATCTCCTCATCCGTCGCTGCTGGCTGATCTGTGATAACATGTGGAAGAAGTCTGATTTTTACCACCTGACATTAGCACATACTCAGAGGAAACACTTGTCACATAGACCAGGGACCTCTGTTTTTGGGGTAAATAAATGGCCAAAGGCCAGTTGCATAAGAGAAGGTGTACCTTTTCAGAATATGTTTTCCTATAGCCAACTGCAGCGGCTGCTAGGTAATGTTAGCTCAGTTTGTTAGCTGGGCTGGTGTGGGAGGAGAGTTAGTGTTTGTACCAGAGGTGTTTTGGACCACTGGGTGGAGGAGGGTTTTTAGGCCCAGGGTGTGGGGGAATGGAGTTGGTTTTGTGCCAGAACCTAAACTGGGCAAGCGGGAACTGTAACCAGACTCTATGGACATAATGGCAGAGGAAGCTAAGAAGCTGCCGTACAAGGGTAAATGGTAATATTAGCTGGCTGCTATGTCTTGTGTTGTTGCATCTGCTTGATATTTGGCTGTTAGCAAAGTTGTTGACTCACTAGTTTTCGATCATAAGTAATATAATCCTATCAAAACCATGTAAAGCTGTCCATATTCACCACAGTGGGATTACGTTCTAAAACGTGGGCGCTTAATCGCAAAACATGGTAGTATCATGACAGTGAGTGATACCTGAATTCCCGTCTGCGGTAAACTGGCTGGGTGGAGGCACTCTGTCACAACAGAAGAGAAAATATTCAAATGTTACATCATTTAAATCATCACAATTTCATGTTAATATGATTCGAAGCAGCCCAGGTTAATGAATTACAATGAGGTATTTGAATTATTTGTTAAAACATGCTTTTGACTGCGTTAGTGGATGATTTCTCTGACGTCAACAGTCATATTTGCGTTGAGGAGATTAGTAAAATCACAGACAATCAGCAGCACTGATTTTAATCACGGGAAGAACATTTTGATTTCAGTTTGCAAACAAACATCCTTCAGTGTTATTCGGTAAGACGTAAAGTAGTTGATCGAGCTGATCTGGGGAGAAAATCAACGTTCAAAGCCAGCTTCATAGGAGAAGAACTGTTTAATCATTAGGTTAGAGGCAGTGGACAGTAGATCTGTCATCCGTCTTACTACTGAGTATATTTTACTCTTTAGAGCTGGCATGACGTCTGCTCCGGTCAAAGATCCGCAGGAAGCTACCATTCTTCATAAGAGAAGACTTGATGTCCGGTATATTACTGTAGAGGGCCAACCAAGGAAGAAAAAAACCTGCATTTCTTTTTTCTGTTTCATTTTTTTAATCTTTGCCGTGTATCCATCTCTATTTAACATCTGATATTTGAATGTACTGAAACACTCATTCCGCCTTTACCCTTTTGTTGTTAATAATAGATCAATTCCCACCTGACGTCCAAGTTTGGGTCAAGAACATCGTCATATATTTCTCCTCCTTCTCCTCCGGGCAAAGGAGGTAGGACAACTGCAGAACAAAAGCGAATATGTAATTAGCGGCACATTATTTCTCAGTAAAACATCCTTAACATTAACTGAATGCATAGATTGTTACGGAAGCCCTGAACCGCATGTGTAAAAAAAAAAAAGCCCTATTAAGTCGTTATTATGAGATAGTATCTCGTTATTACGAGATATTATCTCGTAATTTCGAGATAACATTATGCTCTCTCAATGAACCAATACTAATATCAGCCACTAGAGGGCGGACAATGATAGCAAACGTATATAGAGATATATAGTTCTGCCAGAAGGCCCACTCTAAAGTCAATACTCAAGCATCGATGACATGAAGCATATCTCGGCAGTTCAACCACCAATAGAATATCCAACAAAATCCTCATAAAAGTGAACTGATAGCTCCAACCAAGGTGTATGGCTATTATTTACTTAAGTTCTCATGATTCTTGTGTTTGGGGAGAGTGTTGAGACCGCCCAATTAGCACTGTTGCCAGAGGGGGTGCTCACCCAGGACGGCCCCTGCAACCACATTGATCTTCAGGACGCAGGAGGCAAAATGGATCTCAGCCAAATAGTAGCTTTTTATTTTTATTTAGGCTTTCAACAAAGGGAAATTCTTGAAGTCTTGAGTCATCAGCATGGCATAATACTTTGTCTTAGAACTCTGCAAAAGATTCTGAGGAAGAATAGGCTTTATCGGAGGAAATATTACTCAGACATAGTAGATGTTGCTTATTTTGTAACCCAGCAACTGGAAACCTCAGATCAGATGGTAGGATATAGGATGATGCATCTGAAATGCATTCAGGAGGGGCTGGTTGTTAAAAGGGAAACGGTGAGATTGCTCCTAAGTATTCTGGATCCAGATGGAGTGGCACACAGGCGAGCACGGAGACTGCGAAGAAGGAGATATTTTTCAATATTTAAAAAAAAAAAAAAAAAAAAAAATTCAATTTATTTTTTCTCAAAATAACAACTTATTATCTCGAAATAACGAGATAATATCTCGAAATAACGAGATAATATCTCGTAATAACGACTTAGTATCTCGTAATAACGAGATAATATCTCGTAATAACGAGATAATATCTCGTAATAACGACTTAGTATCTCGTAATAACGCGATAATATCTCGTAATAACGAGATAATATCTCGTAATAACGACTTAGTATCTCGTAATAACGACTTGGTATCTCGTAATAACGAGATAATATCTCGTAATAACGACTTAGTATCTCGTAATAACGACTTGGTATCTCGTAATAACGAGATAATATCTCGTAATAACGAGATAATATCTCGTAATAACGAGATAATATCTCGTAATAACGACTTAGTATCTCATAATAACGACTTAATAGGGCTTTTTTTTTTTTTTACACATGCGGTTCAGGGCTTCCGTAGCTTGTAACCGACTGTAATGTATAAATTAAAATTAAAAGATTTTAGGGCATACCTCCTTTCTTTCCACTGTAGAGAGAAAAACATGACATCAACATTAAAGAATTTAGTGAACTTTCATTTCTCACTATAAACCTAACAAGTGTTACACAAGTTTTTTATCTTTGGACAGAGTTAGCTGTGCTTTGTTTCTAGTCTTTGTGGTAAGATAAGATAGCTGACTGTGGCTTTTTATTGAATCTATCAGTCTGATCATCTAACTCTTTGCAAGAAAGATAATTAACATAGTTCCCAGAATGACAAACTAATTCTGTGAGATTCTGGATTAAACCTGGAACAAAACACTGAATACACTGCAGTGTATAGTAACTGCAACACTTTGTAAAATCTCGCCTGTGCGACGGACTGACTGACTGATGTGTATTTAAAATATATAATTCAATGTTCGTGTTGTACCTGTTATCAGACGGGGCCACATCAATGTCATCGTATACCTCAGGGTCATATGTCTGTTGGGTTGCTTTACGTTTCTTCAGAGTGTCAAAGTCAATTTCCACTGAAGTAGTCTTCACATAACCAACTGTTTGGAAAAAAAAGGCTAAGTGAAATAATAGATTTTATTTATTGTGTCTGATTAGGATCCTGGGTATAATTCAAGGCATGATCAAAGCTCGTATATAATTCAAGAGAAAAAAAACGGGAGTAGGTCAAAACTAAAAGTGATAATTGGGTTGAGAGATGCGCTAATTTAAAGGCTTATCCCGAGTTTACACATGAGATTGGAGGGACATCATGGAAAAAAAAAAAAATAGAAGAATTGTATGAACTCACTGGATCCGTCCTGCGTCCGTCCCAACCATTTTCCCTCTGGATTGCCTTGGACACGGATGATGTCCAGAGGTTCTCCCTGCTTCAGAGCAAGGTCAGTCTTACCGCCTTTGCAATCCACACGAGCCTTCCCTTGCTGGATGACTTCCAGGGGGCCAACCAACTAATACACACAGAAAAAAAGAAGAAGATCACATTGGCTTATTACATGGACAGAACAAGATATTTGCTGTGCGTGCACATGTGGATATATAATATATAATGGATTTAACAGGTCTTGGAAAAAAGTATGATATTATAGGAAAAACACTAGATCTGAAGCTTGAGCCAGGAGATTTTCAAAATGTCAAAATATTCCTTCAGCGTGTCGTTAACAGATTTATCTGACAGTTCCGGTCTCGTTCACTCACTTTGAATTTCTTTCTGGCATCTTGTTCCTTCTTCTCACGTTCCTTCTGCTCCTTCTTCTCGGCCTCCAGTCGTTTTTTCTCCTCTTTCTCGTCTTTCACCTTCTCTTGTTTTTGTTCAGCCGCTTCCCTTTTGAGAGAGAGAGAGAGAGAGAGAGAGAGAGAGAGAGAGAGAGAGAGAGAGA
Source organism: Collichthys lucidus (assembly GCA_004119915.2). Classification (NCBI taxonomy): domain Eukaryota; kingdom Metazoa; phylum Chordata; class Actinopteri; family Sciaenidae; genus Collichthys; species Collichthys lucidus. The sequence continues at coordinate 19,730,833 of CM014093.1, read as the reverse complement.
GAGAGAGAGAGAGAGAGAGAGAGAGAGAGAGAGAGAGAGAGAGAGAGAGAGAGAGAGAGAGAGAGAGAGAGAGAGAGAGAGAGAGAGAGAGAGAGAGACTAAGTGTGAAAGATGTGACAGATAAACCAATGCACTTGCAAGATGTGGCTTATTACTGTAGGTGACAGAGGACCGGACGCTTGACAGGTGACAAATCTTATTCTTACTACTTGACAAATATGTTGAAAGAGTGACAAAATACGATTGTGTACACTAGTTTAAAACGTATATTTTCTATATTTATATTAATTTGTAGTTAGGCTTTTCTGAGAATACAAAAGGCAAACAATAATAAAACACAAATTACAATAAAATTCATAAAATAAAACAGTGAGGAAATACCCTGCTCTACTAATCTCTAATACTTTGAAAGCACATGCCGGTGAGAGGGAATGACTTCTTGTAGTGTTGCAAAATAACCACCAGAGGGTAGTGTTAGTAAATGTACACAGCTCATGGTCATCACATAACACATTCTAACCAACATGTAAGTGCAGAATTAATTGTTAAACGCACGTTATTAAAATCAGTCATGAGTACATTGTAGAGACAAATTTAACACTTTTCATCCCTGGTCGTAGATATACAGTACACACCACAAGCACGCGTGCTCCACTCGTCCATACGTACACAAATCATTTTAAATCTTAACATTATTTAAAGATGAGACAGAATTAGTGAGGTGTGTTGAGCTTTGGGATGAACAGGTCAAAGAGAACATTTGTCTCACCATCGTTCATCAAGATCCTCATACGTCTCTCCATCATCATCACTCTCTTCCTCCTGGGCCAGAGGAGACATGAATAAAAATGAGCTGCTGAGCACACACACATGTTCTTAACTGAGCAACATGTAAATATACGTTTAATTTAGCATTCAGCATGCCTCACCTTTCCTCTTTGACTTGGGTGAGCTGAAGAGAAACATAAAAGAGTCAACGTTATAAGAGAATTTAAACCTTTTGGAATAACTTTGATCATTATGATCTGACTCACACTTCAGATGCAGTTACAGAGAGTCACCCAAACTTTTTATCTTTGATAACTGTAAAACATTTCTGTGTTTATTTTCATGAAGTGAGAATGAAACTAGACTGCCTTTAAAAGCACTGACAGACAAATACCCCAAATAACCTCCTCAAAGGTAAGACATCAGATTCAAGATTCAAGATTCAAGTTTTTATTTGTCACCTGCCTAAAAGTACAGGTACAGTGGCAGTGAAATGAAGGTGACTGTCACGACTGTGCAAAAAAACACTCAAAAGGATAAAAAGAAAATAAGATAGAAAAGAAGAATAAATAAAATGTAAGATAGAAATAGCAAAACTAGAAAAATAAATAAACTAGAAAAAAGATATACACCACTATGTTACTATATTTACAACTATGTACATGACCCGTATAATACAAATTAGCATTATATAAATATGTAAACAGAAAAATCTCACTATGAGAGAGCAGTAATGTGCAGATGAAGACATCAGTAAGACAGACGAGACACTGCTAAAATAGTTCCTCTCGTTCGTGTTGTCTAATTGGTAAAAATAGTACAAACAACATACTGCTTTCTGTGGTGCTAAAAAAAAAGAAGAAGCTCTTGCAACATGGCAGACAGAGACATCACATTAGATCAAATAGTGACTGTTACTGAACCTGCGGATGGAGGCAGAGGTGGAGGAGCGCTGCTGAATTCATCAACGTCATCATAGAAGTCCTCCTGCTGCACCCTAAAGAAAAAAAACACAGTCACCTTGTTACCTGGTGTAGCTTTATGCAGAAAACACACAGCACATATCACATTGTGTGTATGAATGTATGGCCTACATGGATCCGGGGTGACGTGGAGGCAGACTCGGAACTGCAGCCGGAGTCGGGGGTACGTGGTTGCTGAGGTTACTGGGGTGAGAGGCTAGAGGAGCCGGTACAGTGGGTTTCTTAAAGGCGCTAGGACCTACAACAAAAACAGTCTTTTTTAGCAGAGCCCTTCAATGACAGTGTCACGCATGTAATATATTTATAGATATACAGATGAATGGATAACTTGGTCAGTCCCCACAGTGGAAAAAAAAACAAACAAGTCAGACAGGTTCAAACAAACAGTATGATGATGTAAAAATACTAGAGTCTTATCAGGAATTATTTGGAAAATGTTCATTACAGAGCAGAACAGCTTCTTATCTTATATTACTGGGTATATACTGTTGAATAACAGATTTGGTTTGGGACAAAGAGGATGGTGGTTCAAGTCCAGGCCAAAGCGTGGACTGGTAACTAAAGAGATGCTAGTTCACCTCCCGGGCACTGCCGAGGTGTTCCCAGAACGCCCCCACATGGCAACCCATCCCTCCACATTTGCATCCCTACAAACCCTTTGTGTGTGGGTGTGGTTGTATCTTCGGCAAGTTAAAAAGAATTTTCCCCACTGACGGATCATTAAAATGAATCTTCCTCTTCATATTTTAGAAGCTCATCGTCTGTTTTGTGAGTGAACTTGCAGTCTGTAAAGTAACCAGCGGAGTAAAAAGCAGAATATATGCCTCTGAAACCAAAACAGCCTCAAAATTGTACCGTAGCACAAAGTATGTACTTAATTATACTCGACAAGTGCCAGAGGCCATTCACAAGAAATGCGCCACAAAACACAAAACCAGATCATAAATCTTACTCATAGCAGAGTGCATAATAACGAGAAAGAAATGCATATTCATGGTTTGTAGAGGTAACAGCATGACTCCTGAAAAAAATTGCAAACTGTGGTTAAAGTTTACAATCTTGTTTTGTGATGCTTCACATCTGAAATCACTTCGGATCAGGTATGTGTCTATAAACAGAGCCTCTCACTCGAAACTATCCCTGTTTGCTGGAATTTACTTCCTCATGTGATGAACCCAGACCAGAGTGCTGTAGGGGTTGGGGGGGTGGAGCAGGGCTGAAGAGGGAACTTGGTCGGGTGAAAATAGAGGAACCAAGTGTGTTTCTGTGACTTTGGTCTCGTATCTGAAGCTCTTTTAAGTTCAGCCTATCTGTGAACTCACACTAGTTTTTGTACAGAATGTACAGGATTCAAACTCAGATTCGTATCTCGGGGGGGTATAAAGAGATAAAAGCGCTTTTAATGCTGCCGTGCACAAACAGAAGTTGTTTAGTTGTTTGCGTTGGTCAGATAACCTAAAGTAAACTGCAGGCTACGCAATCAACGAAACCACACTTAGCTTTTCTTCTTTTTTTTCACACCTCTGAAATGCTATCGCAAAGTCTGGTAGTCAGAGAGGAAATACACTTGAGATGAAAAAATAAGAGAAAGCCATACTTCTCTTCACAGACTGTAACGTTTTTATCACATGGTAACATGACCTGCAAACTCTAGACAGCAAGCGCCTGGCTTAGTCTGATGACAGTGTTGATTAATTAAAATGTTGTTGGTTGTTTTAGTTATTAAGAAATGACTTTGACTCTTTTCTGGTGCTGTGTTTGCTGCACAGTGATTATGAGGAGCGCACCGATGACACCTCGTATCAAATGGAAAACAAATGATGTAAATGATGCCAGATATAGCTGGAGTGTTCATTGCTTGTGGGTGCCACGTGTATGATCCTTGCTGGCTGTAGCAGCCACACTGTTGCTTGTTTGTAGCAATTGTAGCAAGTCCTTAATTGTGCAACACAAGTTAAGTTAGTACTTAAGTCAGTATTACTTTTGCAGCAGAGACCTGAGACCAAATTATATATCCAAAAGATTGCAGCAAGATCCACGTGAAGGTCAAAATGTTGTTTCCACACTTTCAGGAATATATTTCTTTTATATAAGTACTAAGTTACTTTAGATATTTGTCCTCAAACATAGAGACTATGAAACATGTCATAATCTGCCCCAAACTTCATACGATATCATACACACATACAGAATCAGGTTTTTTAGCTTGTCAGTAACAAAAAGGAGGACATCTCTCTTCAGTGGCACTTGTCATCACAAAAAAGGATTTCTCAAATTTCAAATGTGTTGCAGTTCAATCCAGATGTGAATTCTGCAGCTCAACACATCAGTTTAGATTCAAATTGGTTTCGTTTCAACCTTTCCCAATTCATGAAGCAATATTTTTGGTTTGAACTTTATACGTTTGTAAAAAGTATAAAGACGTTGCAGATGTAAAAGTAGGAACTTCCTGCTGAATCTAAATGAAGTATGCTCGCTGAAGTTTAAGGGTGATCACACGTCGTTTAGAATGTAATAGCTAAACTTATTTTGGTAGTGCTTGTGACAACAGCTGAAGAAGCGAGCGACTTTCTAATGCATTGCACCGTACTGACAATGGATTTCATTTTTTGTGTAAATACTGATGTAATATTCCTTCACTGGATTGATGGTTCCATCTTCATCATAATCTATGGTGTCATAACTAAATAAAACTATTAATCCGGGTTCAACTTACCGTCATCAGAGGCCTCCGCGCCCCTTTTAAAGTTCTCCAAGTTGACCTTTGGGGGTCTGTTGGGTTTTGAAGGAGCAGGGCCCAAGGCTAGACTGTTGGGAAGGGGCTTACGCTTTGGACCTGAAGTGGTGTCATCGTTAATGCTGCTGGTCTGAGCAGCAGGAGAAGGCTTTGAAGGCCTATAGAGGCTAGGTTTTTTATTGGCTGGAGGTTTGGGAGGAACGGAAGAGTTTTTAGCAGAGAGAGGCGCTTTGTTGACTCCGTCCGCTGTCGCATCGTTTTCTGGCTGCTCAGTCTTGTCCTTCTCCTTGTTGAACATGTTCTGCGCTGACTTGAAGTTGGACTGCGACTTAAAAGCAGGGGTTTAACGCAGGTTTGTTCACAATGTCCTTGTTAGCTCCTGTGATGTCTTCATTTTGTTGGCGTAACTTTAAAACGCTGCTGCTGGGTTTTTGTTGTAAAGGAGGTACAGTGGGTGGCGTGGGGACAGCTGGACCACCGCCGCTGTCTTCTTTCACCCAGCTGGGCTTGGAAGTGATTGCTGGTGAGGGTTTAGGAAAAGCAGGTTTGGCATCTGACATGGTGGAGCTGAGTGGAGGCTTACTGAGTGGAGGCTTCTGTGCGGGGCCTTTAGTTTCAGGAAGCTGTGAAAAAGATTTCAAGGCTAATGGCTGTTTGTGCTGTAAAGGTTTGCTATTGGCATTGGTGTCATCCTGTGTGTTTGCAAACCTGCTTGCCAGGGCTTTGGCTTTGTTTAGTTCAGGGGGCTCTGTGTCACTTTTAGCTGATACTGTATTTTTCAGGAAATTGGGTTTGGGAGCAACATTTATTGCACCGCCTGAGAGACTCTCCAAGACAGGCTTCTTTGTCTGTACAGGTGGGCCGGAGGAGAGGGTGGGTTGAAGGACTGGTTTGGGACGTGCAGCCGGCACGGATGAAGTCTCGTCAGTGCTCCCCCCACTCGCTTGGAAGCGAGCCATGATGGCCTTTACATCAGCTTTGTTTTGCTGGTAAGACTGGAGGACGAGAAAAGGAGTTAATGACCAGAATGCAAAACCAATATAGGAAATAACTTCAGTTAACAACAGAAACAGAGATTGCTAGAAACAACTAAAGAGGAATAAGAGAAACATACGACATAGGAACAGAAAGTTGCAAGTTGTGTCCAGTAAAATGTTTGGACCATCGAAAGCTGCCATTCAAGTCAGCATAAAAAAAAGTAAAATAAAGTAACTAATCAATTTGAACTCTCCTTTTTTTATTTAATTGTTGCTTTTAACAGGGAAGTAAGGCATAAACCAGAGCCAAAAAAACAAAAGCCCTCCAAAGCAAATTCCAGTACGATGAAATAGATGAACTCAGGAGTAAAACATTTACCACTGAGAAATCATATGACATGGGTCATTATTTCAGGTAAACAGCTTTGTTACTTGTCAGACCACAGAGGCTGGCTTCTCTTTGTCATAGACACATTGGTTATATCTATTTTTATATTCTCCAGTTGATAGTGTATTACACTGAGAAAAAATAAACATGAATAATGAGTCTGTCCTGTGAGCAACCAGAGGTGTGTCAAATGTTTGGGAATTTGCACATCATTTACCAAAATGTTCCCGAAATAGCAGGTTTGGTCCATTATCATGCAGCTGTTTCACAAAGTGTCACAACTCAGTGACCAAGTAGCAGCCACACCTATTTTAATGAGGCTTGTTTGACTGGACTCAGAGACATCGACACCAGGAAGTGGAGATAAGAGCGTGAGGACACACAGTTACTGCTATTCCAACTGCAGGGCAGTAAAAGTGAGGGAAAACAGTACACGCGTGTCTGTATGAAAGTAAATGGGAAGTCAAAGCAGTGGTGTTATGTTAGACACAGTATGGTTATTGTCAAAACAGTAACCGAGCCGGGTACGTTAAAGAAAAAAGAAAGAAGATACTGCGTGTTATTGTAACTAGATAGATTTGTATAGCCTGATATCACATCGGTGATCTTTAAAATCTGTACATAATAAACTGAACAGCGACATACGAGATTCTTGTCTTCTTCTTCTTCTTCTAACACCTGTCTCCCAAAACGTATGTTTATACGCCGCTACCTGTTTTTGGCTTAGTGTGTGTGTATGTGTTTGTGTTTTAGAGGAAAGTTCTCTTTCACAGCATCGATCACGGTTTTGGTTAAATGTTGAAAAAGAAGATGAAACGAAGATCTTTTGGAAAGTTAACCAGATCTTTTGAATTGTTTGTTTGAACGAAACTATAATTAAATGTTTCTGATCTTTTTGCTGCCATGTGCAGATGTAGAAAAAAAGTATTCCACAAACTTGTCCAGAGATCCATCCTGCTTCAATTTAAGCATCTAAACTTTATATGGACACACTGAAGCAATTTATTTAGTCAGCAAAAGATTTTTATAGTGTGAATGTTTCTCTGATGAATTGGCAACTTGTCCCGGGTGGACCACACACCCCCACTGCCAGCTGGGATCGTCTCCAGCCCCCCACGACCCCGATAAGGATAAGCAGTTGCAGGAAATGGATGGATACTTTTCATTCAACTGTGGAAACTGTCATTATTTCAATCACACATTCACTACACACTGTGTATCTTGTATACTTGGTGTACAGTATTGAAGCTAACTGAAGTTCTGTATTTTGTGCTTTGGGCGGACTGTCACCTTAAAAGTGCCAGTAACATCTTGCAGAGGCGGCATAATTTAGTGTGATAACACAAAGTCAGCCGAAGACGAAATCGGGGCTAAAGAAAATGAGGAAAGTTCCCTTAGCGCGCTTCTGTTTCTTAACCGCAGTAAACTAAAAATTACCCAATATGTTCTATGTTCGACAGTTGCAATTACTGCTTCTCTAAATGTTTTCTCAGTTGCGATTTTAAAAAGAAATTACAAATTCTGTCAAATCCTGGAAACACTTCTCAGAGTACTGTGAGACAAACGGCAGCCTAAAACTGTCAAAAACAACCTCATAACCTTCATGCAGGGTTTAAGTGTTAGGCTACATTAATTTTTAACTAGGTAGTAAATTAGCAACTGAGTGTACCCTGTATACAAACCATAACTTTAGCGCACTTTTATTATGTAGAAATTCATGAGCAGAAGTGAAAACCACAGCATTGCTATGCTGGCCATAAACACGTCAGCTGCTGGATGGTCAGGGATTTCCTAGCTGGCTTCCCTGTTACTGAAAATCTAAATAAAAATCTTGTTGTCCACGCAGTTATTAAGTATATTTCAAGTCCAGCAACTGAAAGAAGAGATCTTCTGCCTAAAACAAAGAGGAACCACGGTTTCTATTTCCAGTGTGATGTAAACAGGAGGCAAAGTTGGCTTGCTCAATGTTAGGTGACACAAAACTCAACAAAAAAAAAAACCCCTAATGGTCACTTCTCCTGTTTTTTACACAATGTTGTAAAGAAATGTGACTAAAAATTCCTTATATATCTAGCAGAAAACAATCACATGCGTCTTAAATACTATAATAGGAAACTTTGTAGTTCATGTTCTCCTAAATGCAAGTACAGCTGACTTACTTACAAACATACCAGCTTATTTTCTCTAATCAGACATAATATAAGTAACTTGCTCAACCTAATTTCACCGTTTATGTACAAGGATGACTGACTTGAGGTTGCTGTTATACAGAAATACTCACATAATATTGAGTCATGAGTCTTGCAAAATGCTCATACCAAAGATTCCACTTATCAACTTTCTTTCTTTAGATTTTACCAAAGCACAAGGAAGTGGTTTTTCATTTTTTTCTAACTTTTAGTTGACAGTTAAGTTGTACTCACCATATTTAGGGCAACACTCCCTGGTGCCTCTGCTAGGTCCGAGCAGTTTGGTGTGTAAGGTGGTTGAGTGTGTGTGTTTGTTCAGTGTCTCGGTGTGAGTTTTTGTTTCTGTCGAAGAGAGAAAGGCACTAAGAGATAGTGAATGGAGAGTGTGACTGAGCATTGAGCGAGTGAGTCTGTGTGTTTGTATGTCGGGGGATGTATAGTCCTGTTTTGTGTGTGACGTACGCAGCCTGCTGCTGGACTACTTCCTCTCTTGGTAGTATGTGTGTTTTGTGTGAGCGTGACTCTCACAGCGTTTGTTATCTACGTGTTTTCATCTCATGGATTTGCCTATCCCTGGCAAACTCCCTGCAGTTCCCCCTCTGTGCTCAACACCTGATGCTCACTCACATCGGTGGCTGATCAACAGACAAACTGAGGTGAGACTTGTTCCTTAGCAACCATGTTAAACACTTAAATATGATGGAGGGATTTTAGTAAACAAATATGACATGACTAGAAGTTGCCATTATATGCAACAACTATACTTAACACTAAAGAATTTGGCTACATGTGAGTACATGTAACAAGAAAATTAAAATGCAAGGTACTGTAATGCAAGCATGCACACAATAACATCAACATGCTGATGTTTAGCAGGTCAAATGTTCACCATAGAGAGATATTTTGCTAAAATCCAAAAATATCAACCAGCTGCTGATTCTAAGAGGATCAACTTTGGTTCAATGTCATCCAGAAGTGGAAGTGAAAATATCCTGGCACTCTGGAGTCCTGCATCTGTGCATCAAGACATGGCTGATTTAGGACACTATTGGGCATGAGTCACTTTAGCTACCAGCGTGGACCGGAGGCAGTCAGGTGGCAATGATCAACATTGAAATACATCCACACCAGACTGCTTTGATCCCCCTGAATAAAGAGTGAAACACACCACTGTAGAACAGGTGCCAACAAATGCTTGAGTTGACTAGGTCGACCTCAGTGGGTCTAAAAAGAGCTGAGCAGTCCCCCCTGGTGGTTGTCGTGGTTGTTCTAGTCTAGTGTCATCTTGGCACGATAAAAACAGGAGAAAATATTAAAGTAAATTAGCAAAAAGAAGACGTCCAGTTGATAGGAGATACAACCTAAAATACCTCAACTGAATTTACTGATTCATCAAAATCTGGAATAAAGACATTAACAGAAATACATGTGAGAGAAGAGTGCGGGAAGTAACACTCACCCACGTAAATCTGCTGTGGTTCATAGCAGGTTGCATTCTCGAGAACGTGCTGGGTGAAAGGCCACATGTAATCATAAAGAAACAATCATAATGAATTGTATGTTACCATCATCTGATACATTCTAAAGTGTGCAAGGTGCCTGGTTGTGATGGTACTTCACGCCAACATGCAAATGTAACACAAAGTTCAAAAAGCAACATACTGTTTTCCCAAAACTCCTTAATTCTTATTTACTCTCATGCTTCAACTTTTCACTTTTCTGCTCTCTATGAAGCTCTTTGATATCATTAGCTTAAACTACAGTAGAATTAAACAAAATAAAATCTCTTACTCTGGTATTTGAAGCCTTTTACTTTGACACATTTCATGTGCACGTACTGTTTCCATGACTACCAACTAAGTCTTTTTACACCCCAAGAGGTGCAAGACGCTGCTACACCTCGAAACGAACATTTATGCATGTGTGGTTTCTGTTGTTAAAGGTCCATTGTGTATGATTATGATGATCTGACAAGACAAGGTTGCATATTACAACCGACTGAATACCCCTAGCCTTACCCGCCCCTTCCAAATGTGCGGGAGAAGTGCCATATTTAAAAAAAAAAAAACATTTGGTTTATCCATTTTGGTCTACTGTAATATCATGGTGTTTCATCATGGTGGACATTGAACCTCCGCCCTCTGTAGACATAGACAAAGTAATGTCAGCATAATAAAAGCATGCGTTTCTGCTATATTCTGCCAATAGATCACCCTAAATCTTACAATCAAAACCTTTAGCCTTCACAGAGATACATTTCCCCTGAGCTGAGTTTGCATATCTTCTTATCTTGATGATTTTACAAAAACATTACGTTCAGATATGTCCAGCGCTGCCACATCATGATTGTTCTATTCTCTTTACTGTTCCTGGACTGGTTAAACACAGAGTATGCAATTTCTGGGATAGAAAGATATAGTTTGATCACATCATTACATGTAGCATGGGATCATCGGAGTTGACTCGAGCTGAAATCATGTTTACAGACAAGGTGATGTAATAAAGTTTTTATTCACATTTACATTTAGTCACGTTGGCTGACTCACCATACTGAGATGTATCTTGTGTTTCCCTGGAAGTTATAGCAACTAGAATAACTAGGGGATGTGACGCCATTGACAGGTGACCAAATAAAAAATAAAACAAACAAACAAAAAAAAACTTACTCTTACCTTGGATGTAATTATGGATTTCTTTGGGTTGGAACGTGGTTGAAAACATTTGGGATAGTGTTAGTACACAACTTAAAATATATAACATAGATCTTGTTTTTAGATATTTTAAAGCAGAAAGGTGCATACTATACTTTTTATGATTTAAAATATAGCTTTTAAAAGTGCTAAATTGTTTGTGTGAAACATATGTACCTTTTAAATTTAAAAAAAAGTCTATATCTTTGTTTATTTGTATGGCATTTACTGAAATTAAAGTGGCTACAGAAGATGTGGTACTTTTCTTGGGTACACAGATGGTGTGGTGTTTTTTAGTCAACAACTCAAAAACCTTTGCGTTTAAATCAAGCTTTTTAAAGAACGCTATAAAAGAATGGCCTGAAGCATGCAATGAGTCCAGCATCAAAAACTTTACTGACCCTGAGGTGAGCCAAGGCTGCAGCTCTTTAAAAAACAGATGTTTAAGCTCAGAGAACATTTGTTTACTTTAAATTACAACATTTCAGCCGAGGAACTGTATATTTTACGCAGTGAATGTGAAAATGACTGACGTGCTGCCAAAAAACACAAACTGCTCGGTCTTGGATGGACTTTCTGTTTATTATTTGTTTTAATCAGATTTTTATTAAGACTTTTTTGGACTGAAACCATTCCAGTATTCCAGTATAGCTTTTCAAATGTATTACTTGCAAACATAAAATATTCAGCTTATTATTGTGGTGTTCAACAGATATGTCATAATCTAGTTAGAATCAATAAATTGAATCCTGAGAGTCCTGAAGATGAGTTTATGAGGTCTTTGTTTAATAGTTTGCTTATGTGTAGTCCATGTGTTCATGTGCGTGGCTCTTCTTCACTTCACTGCGCGTTCCTCCTTCTTTTTCATTATTCCTCTGACCGGTGATACAAGTACGTCTCCTCCGCCCCCTCTTCATCGTAGCCACGATAGCGCTCCCCCTCGCTGCCTCCTCTCCCTTTGTCATCAGGGCAAGAGATCCCCAGTCTCTTCTGCAGCTTCTCCTCCTGAAGACGGAGCTCCATGGAGTCCACCAGGTCATAGACGTTATCCAAGGACCACATGGGTGATGGGAACCACGCCTTGACATCACCATCCTTCCCAACAACCAGCATGCTGAAATAGTCCTTACTGATCTTCAGCTGTTCTCTCATATTGTTGACTGTGTCACGGGGCAATGGCTCAACTTCACTCTGACTACGACCTGGAAGGAAAGGGTCAATTTACAGTAAAAAGAGATTTAAAAAGATGAGTAGGAACACTGAACAACACTTTATAATGGACATGTCTCCAAATATTAACATCAGTGCACAGGTTCCTGTTTCCATCACCATCCCATGCACCTGGACCGCCCTACGTGACTGTGACTAACCATTTAGGGGAAATAACTCGACAGTTCCTGATGCTTTGTCTCCGGTACCAGTCAGCTTCAACATGGCAAAGTGGCGAATACCTGAGGAAAGATCCAAAAGTGCTTAAGTACAAATAGCACGTAACATTCATTTACATGTAGAACTTGTTTTTTTTTCATTTTTATATACTTCTTATGCAATAATAGGACAGAGACAGTGTTGGCTCGGATCATCTTTCCCTGGCCTAAAGGTCAGAAGGGAAACCTGACTATTATATTTCCATATTGCACCAAAAAGTACAGAGCGGACAGACGGTGCATTGTTCAGTATGGAAGTGAGGTGTGTTACTGACCCAGGTGACACTCCTGTCCACTGAGAGCAGAGAGTTGCTGTTGGAAGGAGTAGTCGTCCTCAGAGGGAGCAGAGATAAGCAGCAGTCTCCTCTTAGACATGAACCTGAACGATAATATACGTTTGAATGTTGTGGTAAGTCATGGCTTTCATTCGGTCATGAATATTATACTATAAGCTAACACTGTCCTACAAAAGCAAAGAGGAGTAACTCCAGAAAAGTAAATAAAACAATCATTGATGTACACATTTAACTTTTACACCAGTGAACCTTTTCCAGCTTTTCATCTACTTTAAAAAAAATGTCTTGAAATTATAATAATAAATCAATTTAAGCCTTAATAATTTAGCCGCTCTACCTGAGCAGTGAATTCTCAGGTCCAGGTGGTTTCTTGTCTGTGGAGCAGATCGGAGGACTCCTTCTTTCCTTTTCTTTTTCTGAACGCCTTGAGGGAAAGTTGTCAATGTATTCTAACAAAGCAGGACTTGATGGAGGAGCCTCAAAGACTCTCTAGGGGAAAGAAAATAAAAGCGAATTAAATACCAATACAAAGAAAAGGAGTTAAAGAGTTACACTGTATATATCAGAAACAATTTCTGGCATGGCCTGAGAAAAAGAGATTAATTAATTATTTTATATTTCTTAATAAAGCACTAAATAAATGTTCCTGTTTGTCTCACAGCTATAAACTAAACTGCTTCCAGCTGTGAAATAGATATATATGTATATATAATATATAATAACCTTGATGTAACTCCAGTTTTATGAGTATGTGTGTAGCCCAGCCTCAGTTTATCCTCCGAGGCAACTCCTCTGACCCCTGAAAGAAGATTTCATGGTCACCCGGTATACCCAGTGCTGCCAGAACTGGAGTTACATCAAGGTAACTACTGTTTATATTTCGTACAGTGTCTTACACCGGGCTCGATGTCGTAGTCTGAAACAGTCATGGAAAATAGGTCGGGGGATGACAGGCCGAGCTCTGTTCTCAACAGAGAGATCAAACCTGAATCTGAGAAACGATCTGATTGGTCGCTGAGGGGAGGCTCTGACTCTGAAACACAAACACACACACACACACACACACACACACACACACACACACACACACACACACACACACACACACACACACACACACACACACACACACACAGAGATACAAACGAATGTGTGTGCATCAATTTGGAGTGAGCAGACAAAATAACAGTGATACCCAGTACAACCACAATACATTAATCTACAACTTAAAGTATTAACACCTCTAGTCTAAGCAATGTTTAAACCTTTAGGGGCAGTATTTCTTGCTTGGTTGATTTCCAATACAGCAAACTCATAACTAATCTAAGCGTGTTATCATGTAGCTCAAAGCACTACTGTGGGTTTAGTGCAACGAAACCTCAATGCCCCTTAGCGTGGCAGTAGAATGACGGAAGTCAGAAGTACCCACAGCATATAGCAAACAGAAGTGCAGGGAATAATAATACTCTGTTTCTGTAATTACAGTACCGTAGCAACACATTTGGTCACGCTTTAGTAAAAGAATACAATGTGTTCCTGTTTTATATTTAGATCAGCCCAACATTAGTTGTGTCTATTTTAAAACAAGATTATATCTGTACAAGGTTTTCCAGGTTACTTGGAAAAGACCTGAAGAGAACCGCATCAACTGTTTTGCAATAGATGCAAATATCCACATACACACACATCATGCATAAACACACAGAGTACAAACACTCTACCGAGCTGGTGGTGCTGTATCGTGAGCATGGCGTCACTTCCTTCACCCACAATAGTCGCAACGGTGATCTTCCTGATAGCGAGGTTGCAGTGCTGCTTCTCATTCTCCTCTTTCTGCTGGGTGTACAGCGTTGCGTCACTGCTGGGCGTTGAGATCAACTAGTGCCGGGACAACACACAAGCAGACATACATCACTCAACGGATGACAGGAAGCTGCAGCTTGCGTGCATTTATAATGTGGATGAAAATGTCTCACCATTAACCTTCTTGCCCCCTTCAAACTGTCCAGAAACTCCTTCAGGGCAGCTTTATCCTTCTCACTGGCCTCTCTGTTGGACTTTTTCCCTCTTCCTTTCCCTTTCTTCCCTTTGTTCCCTTTGCCCTTTTTCTTAGAGCTCTGTTTCTCCTGCGTTTCCTCCTTCGCTTTCTCCTCTTTCTTGTTTTCACTGTTTTTACGTCTTTTCTTTTCTTCTTCTTCCACAGCGGAGTCAGTCCTGCAGTAGAATAGGAAAAAAATAACTTTGATGCTCATCCAGTGCTAAAGAAGCATATCTCCCTGTGGAGTTAAGGGGATGAGGAGGCATGGCATACCAGATGGGAACACAAAACCTAAGCAGGCCTACTACGTTTGAAAAAATATGAAGCAGTACCTGTCTTTTTTCACTTCCTCAATGCTCTTTGACACCGATGGAGGGCTGGGCACCTTTTCCTGTCTGTTAGAAGTGACCTGACCACCACTGATCGAGTCCTTTCCCCTCGTGGACCCCACCGCTGGCTCTTTACGGATAACATACCTTCTCCGTCCATTCAGTATATCCTGAATCGTACTCTTCAGGGCAGCTTTTTTGTCCAGGGGAGGCTTTTTCTGTGATGCCACGATAGAAGTCACATTCCCTCGCGTCTGAGGGCTCGGTACAGTCTTCTTCCTCATCTTTTTCCTCGTCACCAGAACCTTCTTTTTAATGGTTTTACACCTGAATAAAAATGGAACAACAATAACAAGGGAAAAACATTATAACGCAAGGCCATACTTTCCATCAGTTATATTTTGATTCCTGGTTTTGTACAAATCATGAGTGAAAGTAGCAGCTCTTCTACAAGTTTTCTTGAGTTTAAGCTAGAAAACTAAAAGCCTACAGCCATTCTTGTGGCTGTGTGAGGCCTAACTAAGACACAGTAGAGTATTGTGATGAATGCTAAAATGCTCACAGTGACGATGTTAACGAAGCTGATGATGTGCAATGTGAAACAAAGTGACCAAAGACCTCAAGGCCCAGCTACAGCTAGAGTTCTTGAGTTCATAAGGTAACTGCAATTACCCTCCTGTGCAGTGACACATGTAGACCATTGGTGCAACAGGATGTGTAAATTTGGTTATACCGTAGATCTAAGTAAGAGATATATTTAGTAACTGGAGCATGATCTATTTTTTGGATGTTTAAAAGTTACTGTACTCTCCCGGCCTTGATTCTCCATTTTTACAACTGTAAGCAGCAAACAGTGACAAACAGGTGTTTTCAGTTTTACTGGCTGTGGCTGCTTTGCTACATACAGTATCCTTCTTACAAAAAGCACCACTTTAACTTAAAAATGAACTAAATGAGCTTCTGATCCTGGGTTATCTGTTAGATTCAATGACAACGTTATAATGAAACCTCATGTTGGCTCCTTTTCTGGTCATCCTCTCCAGCTTCCTCATGGGGAAATGATCAATGAGCTCCAAAACCGCCTCTACACGGACCGGATAAGGGAAGCGCTGACTGACTAGAAGGTTCTTCTTCATAACCAGCATTGTGAACCCTTGCTCCTGAAACAATTGTTGTAGTATTAAAAACTCCAAGCAAAGTTATGCGCAAAGGACAATATTAGTCATTGGTCATGTCTTGCTTTGTAACGTGTTACCTGGTTGGTAAGCTCCAGGTAGTGCAGCAGTTTGGTAACTGTGTCCGGGTCCAAGCTTTCTACTATGGCATCTCCTTGGAAAGTTGTTTTCTGGATTCGACCTTCCATCATGGCGTTCTGGATGATGGTGATGATGAATGTGTCTCTTTCTGCAAGACGGCAATTCAGCCCTTTCTGACAGAGACACCAAAAACAAAGACAAGTTACAGAAGAGACAGAAAGAAGACTATTTTGAGTGAAAATGTGCAAAATGTACTGTACCTGCTCCATGTCTTCCAGTTGTTTCTCCATCATACGAAGGTAGTCGTCATTGTGTGATGGGGCTGTTATCACCCACAGTCGCTTTTTACCTGGAAGGAAGAAGTGGTGTAGGTACTGTAAGTAGGTTTACAGACAAGTAGACACACCAGCTGATCAGCTCATCTGTCTTGCCTGCAAAGTCAGCCAGGAAATCCAGCTCCGCAGCCAGACTTGTTGTTGACTCTGCAACTCCTCTGTTGTCTCCATGTTCCCCGTCTTCTTCCAACCCTAAGCCCTGCTCGATTCCTGGAGGGAGATCTGAATAGTCTCCCCAGTCCCTCACATTAGGGTCCAGATGGTCCTTGGGCTTGCTCCGACTGATGCCCGGCCAGGCGGTAAGCAAACTGGGGTAGCTGAGGCTCCACAGGGCAGCAAACAACAACAGAGGCCAATGTGAGTTGCAGAAATTAAACATTGTCACTGTCTCGGATGAGTGGTTGGCTTGTTGATCAGCTGGAACAGGTTAGCAGCACACAAATCCTCCTCTGGCAGATTTGCAGAGCGCTGTGTTCACCACTGCTTGGTCCTGGACAGCAGCGTTGCATCTGAACCAGACGAGACAGATTCACCGGCTGTTTGAGAGTAAATTTGAGTGGTTTGAAGAGCTCTCGGTTGTCAGTCATAAAACTCCCAGCTGAGAAATCTCCATACTTCAAATCCACATTTAAAACACCATTAGGAGTGGAAGCATTCTATATCCTTATAAACAATAACAGGTGGAACAAATCTGACATGAATCTGGAAGACAAAAAGACAGCAAAGACTGCGGTGATGTTCACGCCTCACACCAGGAGAGAGAGACTGACTGGGGAGACTTTCCTCCTCCCCCTCACACACACACACACACACACACACACACACACACACACACACACACACACACACACACACACACACTCCTGGTTCACATTATACCCCAGGCCTCGTTAACAGGAAACTCCTTGAATTTTCTGTGACTTCAAAGCATTTTCTTGTGGAAAAAATCTCTTTGTTTCTCTCTCTCTCTCTCTCTCTCTCTCTCTCCCTCTCTCCCCTCTCTCTCTTACCCACATGCACACACACACTCTTATGTATACGTGTGCTGTTGGTTTGTCCTACAACTGACAGTTGTGGTGTCCCATTCGCCCACACGTGCATTCACTAACACATGTAAAAACACACACATTCTTATATTATATAACACTAGGGCATTGGGAGGGCATGCCCTACTTCGTCTTCAAGAGACTAAACCCCTACCTGCCTCAGGGGCGCCGCTTTGAAACTCATCCTGACCCCCTGACCTCAAGTAAAGAGACAATATCCCAGCGAGGGTCAGTAAAATATCAAATTACCTGCATTATTACAGCTGGTGAAAACTGATTGTATTTGACAGTTTTGATTTTGACATCTGTTTGGCACTACCCTGAGCAATATTATTGGCAAACTATTTCAGGCTGTTTTGCACGTGTAGGCAGAAAAAAACTGAGAAAAAGAAATTGAGCGTTGACAGAATGAAGGCGTTAAAGTTGGTGGGTGGAGGTAGAGCAGTTGAGCTCAAAGCTGTTTGTCCAGCGGGACTAAAAGCTTTTAAAGGAAGGGAAATGGTAGTAACCGTAAATAACACAGATGGGACGTTGCGGTCTAAAAGAGTTCACACCAGTTCAAAGCTGTGAATCTGAGGCAAACATGCCCCCAAGAAAGTTAACCCTGAAGATGATCTGCCAATAAAAAGAGTCTCATACTGGGCCGTAAATGCTCCACCAACTAAAATCACCTGAAACTAGTCAACAGTCACTTAATGAACTATCAGTTCCCGCCAGGAATGAAACGCAGAATTCACTTTAAACAGGTAATATACCATTAGAGTTCCAATACAATTCATATGGAAATTTGATTAATGATCCTATTGTTGTACTCTCTTCTGAGTAATACTTTTGAAAAGATGTGTGATACAATAGAAGATAATGAATCGCTGCTGAATTTATACTCTCCTTTTTTTTTATTTTTACTTTTTTACTAGCATAAATCTGTTGCATTTTAGTGGCAAATTAAAGTTTATTTTTAACATCTTTGGCAATTATAAAGTCTTTATTTGCTCCTTAATTTGTTAATGGGAAACACACAGTCTGAAAGAGAAAGATAAGAGACGGTTTTAGAAAATTAAAAAGACAGCAGCTACTGAAAACAGCAACCATTACGGCGTGTTCATCAAAATAAGACACCTGTTGTTTTAATATAAGAAGAAGAAGAAGAAGAAGAAGAAGAAGAAGAAGAAATGAAGAGAGAATGTAAAAAGAAAGATGGACAAACAAAAGCAATTAAAAGAGCCGTTTTAGGGTGAAAGGCTGAAATGAGAACCAGGCGTAGCAGCGATGCATTCCTCTCTCTGAGCCTGATAAAAGAAACCAGATGATCAGCATATGTGTGTGTGTGTGAGAGTATATACATAACCCATATACTGTATACAGTACATATACTGCACTGTGCAAGTGAATAGAAAGAGAGAATAAATTACAGACAAAGAGGTAATTGCTCCAACACATGTTCTGTCTCAATGCTTGTTTTCCATAAACAAAGATTTACATGACAGCAGAACCACACGCCTCCATGAGTACAGAACACAGATGCAATCTGTAGCTCACAAACACAAAATTTATAGCACATCAGCACCGGAGGAACAAGACAACATGCATGTGTTGTCATAGACAGTTCAGCAATCTCATCATACTGCAATGGTGCCGGAGAGGAAGTGGAAGACATTATAGTAAAATAGCTGTAAGAAGACGATATCAATCAGAAGTATGGAGCCCAAAACCAAAAACCTCCTAAAATAATTATACTTTAAAAATCAGATCAGATTAGCGGTTTCTTATTTGCAAAGAAAGTAAAACAAAACAAATGTGGATGGATGAAAATATATTCATGACATGGTGTAAAATGAATAAGCAGCACCCCTTAGTGGAGGCATGTGACGCTTACACCACATGATTGTTATAATCCTTACAAAACAGAGAGAGGGTTTAGTAAACAATTCAACACTATAGATCAGATTTTTCATTTCTTACAGCACATAATAATGTTACTGTAATGAGATGATGTTTTTATTTACAGTACAAATAGATGAAATTATCAGTTATGCTGCTAGGCCACATCTGTTTACCATGACGTGATGCTGTAGATTACTTAACAACTTTTGATTCACAGCCTCCTTCCACTGACCTCACACTGCCATCCAAATGATTTAAATATCTGAAAACACTGGATCCCATACAGTTTTGTATGTTTATCTCCACCACTCACAATCTCAAAATTAAGACCAGGTGTTCTCAAGTGGAAATATGAACAGTTTTATTTAGTTTAAAGGATTTGTATCACATCGTGACACGAAACAATAATATTCCAACAGAGCAGATTAGACCACAGTACACAAAAAGTTACACAAAATTATAACAGAAAATGAAAAATGACAAATACACACACACACACACAAGTCATAATGCTTGGTTGCTCAGGGATGAGAGTAATCTAGAAGGGGTGAATGTGTGTATCAGTGGTAAAGCAATGCTGTAAATGTGGATAGATGTAATAATTATAGCAGAATATTACTAATATATATAGAGAGAAATATTTAAAATCTTTACAGTGTGTTTTAAAAAGCAAACACTCAAAGTATGTTTTAACTTAGTGTACAGTTTTGGTGAACAAAGCATTGGCTTATATCGCTGTTAGGAAATTAGGTTTCCAGACAAGATTTTAAGAACATACCTTATACCTGTACCCTCAAAATGTGCAATAATCTTCTAAAACTAGGCCCATAATATGTCGAAGTAATTCCTTTTAGATGCTAAAAAATATTATTGGAGGAGGAATAACATGGCTCCCAATGCTACAACTACAGAGGGCCTTAAAGTCTACCACACTTCTTCAGCTCAGGTGGCTTTAGCTCCAGTCCCCTGTAACTCTGCACAGGATAAACTGAATTCTGCATATTCCTGATGAACCATTTGGGCATGCATGACATATCAGGCATATTCAAATGTATGTGCAAGTCCCATTTTTATTGACCCACACAGAGTTTTAGTGCTGCGGTTATAAAATGGTAAAAGAGCATCCCTCAGTGGAAGGCTGCAGAGTTACATCTTTAGTTTGTTTGTATATTTTTGGGACACCATCTGAGACGTAAGTGTGTCCATTATTGAATTTCTTTATTACTACATATGTATTTGTATGTAGTTATGGTTGATTAAAAATGTTCTCCTGCATCAGCTTCTAAGAAACAAAGTTAACCTTAACTGATAAACTGGATAATAGAACAAAATTGGAACATTAGTATTATTGTCAGTTAATAAACGTGTTAGCCCCAATAATGAGAAAATATCTATGATATAATAAAAAATAAATAATATGTTTTCCTCAAAATACGATACAAAAATATGTCATGTTAATATCACCTGTATCCTCATTGCATTCATTCATCCATCAGGCCAGACTGGAGTTTCTGTGACACACGCAGAGGTCGGAGAGTTTATCAGAGAGGGGACTGCAGCTCACAATCTGCTGCATCAGCACCATCAGCTGGATGTTTGTTTTACAAATGAGCTGCTAGAAAAACACAGACATGACAGTGAAGCCACTGAGGCCTTCATTGCATGGAGGTGGCCGTGATTTGGGCTGAAAATAACAAAAAGGATAAATGTCAGATAGATAGATAGATAGATAGATAGATAGATAGATAGATAGATAGATAGATAGATAGATAGATAGATAGATAGATAGATAGATAGATAGATAGATAGATTGATAGATTGATTGATTGATTCAGTTTGGCTTCAAATGCATCAAATCACTTCATCATTGATCCATTTCATCTCAGTTTTTTATGAATTAATTTTTATTTTTTAATTTATTTCATTGTTTTTTTCATACAGATCCACATATAACATGCTGCATTTAGGAACTGGTGGAAAACTGGGATACCCGGACATTCAATTAATTCGTTTGATTTTAAATCAGACAGATTTAGTTTATCACTTCTCAGTTGAGAACACATACAGGTACAGACTAGCCTATAAATGAAAAAACAAACAAAATGTTTGTTGTACGTGTATGTTTGATCAGAATAATGGGGTGGCATTTCATTCAGATCTTGGCGGACAGTTATAAATCATACACGCTTTGAACGCATCATTTTTCATTCACCAAACTCCTTCCGGGGTTAACACACACAGTTCGCCTGTGCTGCACACAGAGCCAGGACTAATTGTAAAGGTCAGTTGACTTATGTGCCGCTAACCTTTCCTGCTCTCACTTTCCGTCATGCATTTGTCTCGGTTTGCATTTCTGTGAGTGTGTGTAAGTTTGTGTTTTTGAATCACACGTCGCCTTCATGCACCGAAACACACACACAAAATATATGGATTAGCTTAGCGCGCTAAGGCTAGTTGCAGGCTAGCCCCGGCTTGATTTTTTTTCTCTGCAGTGAGCGGAGACAAAAAGAGAAGTGGTGCCCGCCTGATCTGACTCATGGAGAAACGGCACCGAGCTGTCACCTAAAAAACAAACATTTACACATTTAATACATTATTTTTTTTACGTTCAGACAACACACAGTCGAATGAACGCCGCTGATTTAGCGTCGTTTTATTGGGTCATCATAAACGTCAACAACAGCGCGGTTAGCGGCTTTATGACAGCCGGCCAAGTCCTGACCCGGGTTATTTATTTTTTATATCGCATTCACTTTTTTAAGATTATATTTCTTATGAGCTGATGTTGTATTGTCAGCAAAATGTTAACGGTAATCCGTGTGATACATATTTTTTAAACACCGCGACCGTTTTTTGATGACGTGGTGGATTGATTTTTTTTTCCAGACTTTATATGAGAGACTTGAACACAACACACCGTGTGCTCTATAGACTGAGAAGAAGTCCTAAAAATAATTTTTTAAAAATTATTTATTAATCACTCCTATGACTGAATAAATACATGTTTTGTCCTTAATTGACAAAATACTTGCAGGACAGATATACTGCATGCTTTTGATATAATAATAATAATACATTTTATTTCATAGGCGCCTTTCTGACACCTTAAAATAAATGAGAGTAGACAGCCAATAACAGAAACAAACAAAAAGATGCATCTGGTTAGATACAATGATGTGTTAATCCTCTCTCTAGTCTACCAAATAGGTCAGTTCTGCACTGGTGGTGTAACTGGGACACAGTTATGATGATGCTAAGATATCTTTATTTTTTTATTTGTATAGTGGGAAATGTGTTTTAGGGCTGCAGCTAACAATTAATTTTATTAGCAATTACTTGCTACTGTTTTTACGATTAGCTCTTTGAAATGTCAAAAAAATAATTACGTAACCAGTCAAAGCCCAAAGATACTAAATTTAAACTGTCATCAACATCAGCGATGATACTTTTTTTTTTTTTGGGTGATTTACTAATAAATTATTTGTTTTAATTAAGTTTTAACTTGCCTCTCAAATCCAGTTGACATTTCTGCAGGAGTTTATTGCCAGTCAGTTCTAGTTTAAACCCTTCTACACCAGCCACGCTGTCCCAGTCTTTCCCAGTTCCACTATCTCCCTTCAAAGTAAACATGCCATCCCTCACGCTGTTTACCGTGGCCGTGGTTGTCCACGGTACAGACTTGTTCATGGGGAATTTGCAGAAAATAGGACAAAAATCTACATTATGTTTGCAATGACTAGACTAGACTCGACAAGACTCGAGGCTGTGGCTCCAACAGCCAGAATGTTTGATGGATTTGTTGGAAAGTGTTGAGTGAATGGGATTTCTTGTATAAACACAAGGTCAGGCACATGCGTGATCTCCAAGGGAGCAGGGTAGTGTGAATAGTACGTTCGCTATCAAATGTGAGAGGATGTGCAATGGTGTCCAAAGCTGGTAACGGTGGACAGAGATACTGACACTCTTATTTATCTGTTTCACACACTTCCACCCTCCTGTTATTCTTTACCCATGCCCCCCCCTCTCCTCCCCTCTCTGTCTGTCAACCGTCTCCTCCCCAGGAGGGGTGCTGGTGTATACTGTTAAGCTCCTTCTGTGTGCACCATGGCGAGCCTCCTACGTGTCGTGGCAGCCAGCTGCTCGGCCCCTGTGTTCAGTGGGGTTTCCTGTGTGAAGCTGCAGAGCGGCCGCACCGTCAAATCTTCATGCCTTCGCTTTTTCAGGACCCATCAAGCTCTGGGACGATGTGCCAGTCCAGGTAAGACACTAATGCACAGATGGTGATTTGATGGGCATAAATAATAAAATAATTCAGAGAAAGCATCTAGTGCTTATTGGTGCAAATACTAATCTAACATTTTGATTACAATTGCTCAGTAAATTTACATTACTATTACGACAGTGCAAGGAAACAGAGGTTTTCTGGTCTGATCAAGAGGTTTGTAGTCATGACATGGGTCCTGTACGTGCAACACACATTGAAAGCATGGAGGTGGTGACGGTAACACACTTTGTCCCAGTTTGAGAGCTACATTTCCAAACATCCTTGACGAAATAAAGTTCTAAACATAAGTATTTCAATAGTGTTTCAGGTTTGCCTGCCTGCAACAGGGATTAGTGTGATAGATAGACGATATGTTGATCTTTTTGGCTCTCTTAATCTCTTTGGGGTGTGGACTGAAGGGGATTTTCATCTGGATTGTTCAGACTTGTCTGTATTCACAGTAGCTTTATACAGCTAAAGGTAAAAGAAACCATAAAGGGATGTTTAATTTCTGCTGTTTTTTCTTCCTGTTGGTATCTTAATTTAAAACCCTCAGCGCTGTTGAGGTTTATAGATACATGTTTTACGATTGATAGCAACGCCATCTGTAGCTTCTGTGTTCATTCTCATGCACTTGTGCATCAGGTGCAACATGCACAGGCAGGTGGGATTACACAAACAATGACTGAGGTTTGTTTTTCTGCAGCATGGTACTACTCAGCCAGACAGGCATGCTATTCATACCATTGTCCTTCAGTGGCCTTGGCAACCACTGAAACAAATCTGTCATTGTGATTAAAAAATATGCGGTCAAGTAGAGCGCCACCTATTCATTCATTTTTTAAGGTCATTGTAATTGTTATGAAGGCAAAGGACATCTCTGAGCCTCACTCTGCAGCTTTTCCTTTAACTCTGTTTATTGTAGAGGTCAGTGTTGCTGCCTGCAGCTGCTTTGAGTCTCAAGGTCACATTTGGGACACTACAGTCCCTGCAGGCGTTATTCTCCATTTTCCATGTTTGTGTGTGTGCGTGATTGCGTATGTATGTAGGTGTACATTTTGAAAACCAGTACCAGCTGGTTGTAGGTGCTTCATGTCAGTATGCTAGGTTCATGGTTGTGCCACTGTGTGTGTTTGTATGTTTCTGTGTGGTTCAGCTAGCTCCAGTAACAGCTGGCAGCGTCTATACTGGATACAGTTCATAGGGTCACAGGCGAGTGAGGGAGAGGAGTTCTAACTTAGATGTTTGTGGCATGAGTGTTAGTTGGCAGATGCTACCTCATGTAGTCCGTGTTGACATAGTGTTGAAACTCTGACGCAGCACCTTCACCGAGAATGTGAACTGAAAACAGGAAACCACCAGTGTGTCTGAGGGGGCGTGTTGCCAAAACACAGTGCATTCATTTATAATACTGTATTGTACAACTCTGGAAAGTTATCATGATGCGACTCTGTGTCAATACAGTGCAACTTCTACATTACATTGGAATGATTGAGTGTTTCTGTTTAAATGGTGCTCTGAACATTGGCTTGAAAGGCCTAAGTGTTGAATGTCTTTCCTCCATAAAATATTCACAAAGCTCGTTTGAATATATTTAAAATCCTGCAGCATTTGATATCCATGTTTGCTTGCTTGAAGTTCTCCTCTAGGGTTAGGTGCCAGTTGTTTTGGGGCAATTTCTGTCATTTTATTTTGCTAATTTAATAGACTGCCTCTGAAGAAAGAGTGGGAGCTGCTGCCCGACGACAGACTCTTTCAGTACACACACTGAGCCGAAGAATGAGCGAGAGGGAAAACAGCTGTAGAACCAGAAAATTTTCACATCAAGTCAGAGTTTTTCTGACCATAGTTGGTGATTATTGGAACACTGGAGAGACTAACCAAGACAGTTTTATTAGAGGGTTTTATGATGAGTTAACAAGGCAGTTTAGACTTAGTCCTTTTTAAAAGAGAGAACCTGAATTTGTATGTAGTTGTATGGTTGCATATGTGCAGAAGTATTTCCCGTCTTGTCATTTTATGAGTTTTATTATGTTTATTACTGGATGAATGTAGCAAGCTCGGCACACATCTCCCAGCTGAAACTCCGAAGGAGACACACCTGTGTGAACATATCAATCACTGCTTGTTGCCTAACCCTGTCCTCTTCTTCTTCTCTGGCTTACTTGGCTCAATTCTTTTGGCAGATTCATGTCACCTGTGAATCATGGAAGTACATGTGTATCCTCTTGGTCATAGAAACAAAGCCAGGACTCACTGATACACAACTTGGTTAATACTGTTACTAGTAGTAAAGCATCACAACAGATGAGATTATTTAGCTGACGTCTGATGATATCAATATAATTTTTTTTTTTTTTTACCTATTTCCGGTCATGTCACAAATTGAATATGACACTGGAAGAGAAGTGAGGCTGTAATTGTATCTCAGGCTTGAGGCTAAACGAGGTTTACTTTCTGTTGAGTCCCCATCATGGATTTGGGCTTGGCCAAAAACTGTCTCTGCTAGTTCCTGCAAAATGTGAATTGAATTATTCATTGAGACGTGGAGTTAGGCTGAATGAAAACATGAAAGAAACGCAGTTTACATTACAACTCTGTTAGTTGACACATCCTATCTTTAGGTCTAATCTAGTCGTTGAAGCTTGCAGGTTCCCATGTTGTTATCTCTACTGTGAGTTATCTTAATAGACAAATATGTGAAGCGTAAACAGAGAGAGATAAAGGATGGTTGCTGCTGCTGCATCTACTGTACGTCTGTCGGCCGTCTTGTGTTGTGGAGCTTTTCAGAAAACAAAAGTTGTCAGAGGACAGGTCAGCACAGCAGGGTGAGAGGAAAGACAGCCTGTCTGTTTATGTATATACGAGGGAAGAGCTGCAGTGGAATTTTCCATAGGAGCCAGCGCAATATGTGACCTGTCTGTTGCTTGGACACTGGACCTGATTAAGAATACTAAAAAAAGACACAGAAAGAACTGGCTGAATATAATAATAGACCTTTCTCTTGATGTTTCTGTCTTTCTGTCTTCTCTTTACCAGTTTTATTCTCATTATTACCTCGCTGACCGGACTACTGACATTAAATAAGTGTCCTTGCTGAGTGTGGTGTTCACTTTCACTATGTCCTTTATTTTCCTTTAGGACATGCAAAACTAAAGCCCTTCCCATCAGCCTCAGATGTACGTTTAGTATAGTGCTAAATGTAGATACTTTGTGTTGATCCTGTCCTTGTCCGTCTTCCTACAAAGGCCACACAGTACAGTATTTATGGTAAACACAGTTTTAACTCGTGTTTTTTTAGGTCATGGTCGTTTCCTGACGATATTCTCTGCAGATGTATCTGCATGAAAGAGTATTGTGCTCTGTGCTGTTGTGATCTTTAATAAAACATTTTTCTCAAATTTTCTCCAACGTCTTAAATCGTTAGCTTCAACTTCTGAAAGAGAAAGGCTTTAATAGCTGCAGTGATTCATTTCATTCCTTGTATCTTTCTATTGTTTCGACCAGGAACAAGATGCACACATGCACAAACCCATATACACATTGTGCACATTTCTCTCATATCTGTGGTATTTGCTCTTTTGTTTAAATGTGCTATGAAACCTTGTAAAATACTTTGTGAAAAACCCTTTGGACCAACCAGACTGTGTCAACAATGCTTTGGTTTTATAGCCTGTTAGTTATAAAAACCTTTAGCGTTTTGGAGGCTTAAACAAGACCAGAAACAACAGTTCATTAGCCTGGTATGAATTAATTGTCATTATTTAAGTTGTCACTCATCTCACATGCTCATGTGTTGTTTCTCTTGGTCTCTGCAGGTATTCCATACAAACAGATCACGGTCGGCGTACCCAAAGAAATATTCCAGAATGAGCGCCGTGTGGCGATTTCACCCGCTGGCGTCCAGGCGCTCATCAAGCAGGGCTTCAACGTCGTCGTGGAGTCCGGAGCCGGAGAGTCTTCCAAGTTCCCTGATGAACAGTACACCCAGGCTGGAGCAACAATTAAAGACATTAAAGATGTCTTGGCATCTGATGTGGTGGTTAAGGTAGGATTTAGGTGGGGTGTGAAAGGAGGAATAAGAAGTGGATTGTTTAATTGTTCACTAAGGCCAGAGAGGGAGGAGGAGGTAAATAAGGTGGTCTGATAATTCAGACAACCTTGTAAGCAGCTGAAAACACCAGATGTGTTCTTTTCTGAAGGCCTGTTTAAGGTATAAGAAGGGGTAATGAACAATAATGCCATGAACCAAAAGAAAGGATGGTACCGCATGGACAACAGGTACATCTGTTAGGTACAGAAGGACGAGGGTGTATGACCAACACTTTGAAAATAGGACAATTAACTTTCAAATATGTCTCTATTTAATACATTGTGGTCCAGATAGAGAAATGAAGTGGACTGAGAATATTTAGCTTTCTTTCTCTCTTTTTCATCCACTTTCTCTGCTTTCCAGGTCCGCGCTCCTGTTTTCAACCCTGCTTTGAGTGTCCACGAGGTGGAGATGATGAAAGATGCGTCCACTTTGATCAGCTTCATCTACCCAGCTCAGAACCCCGAGCTGATGGACATGCTGTCCCAGAAGAAGGCCACCGTCCTGGCTATGGACCAGGTGCCCCGAGTCACCATCGCCCAGGGTTTCGATGCACTGAGCTCCATGGCAAACATTGCAGGGTATGTACACTGTGACTTTAAGTGCCTTTGTGTTCACAGTGTTTATAAGAAGAAGTGTTTTTACATTTCTTTTCATGAGTTATGACACAACTGACCGCACTTCCAAATATCTTCATATATCTTGTTTGTTTGAATATTTTTATACATTCTAGCTGATTTCTTTTTAAATTTCCTGTTATTTTCCTCTCTGTCATTTCAGGTACAAGTCAGTTGTGTTGGCAGCTAACAACTTTGGTCGCTTTTTCACCGGACAAATCACAGCAGCTGGTAAAGTGCCACCTGCAAAGGTGAACTAAGCACTCCTTTTATTGGCAAATTATAAAAGGTGTTATATAAGTGTGAATATGTCTGTTAATTTGAACAGTTAACCATCTTAAACTGTTTCATGTAAATAGGTTCTGATCATTGGAGGTGGGGTGGCTGGATTGGCAGCAGCTGGTACTGCCAGGGCGATGGGAGCCATTGTCAGAGGATTTGATACCAGGTTTGATTTTGATATTGTAAATAAATTATGTCTTATGACTAGCTGCTGCAGCGCTGAACTTGAAGTTATGGATTGATTACATATAACATAAAGACCCAGTTTGAAGTTGTAATCTTCAGTATTTCACTCCTGGGGTTTATAAACAGCTACTTTTTCATAAATACAACAGAGGAGCTCCTTACGTAACTTTTTGCAACATAGCAGATTTGTATTGTTTTAATAAAGGAGTCTGTCAATACACAGTCTTTTTCCATTATGCCATGAGCAACAGGGTTTGACATCATGCCGCGCGCAGCATGAGTAGTTTCCACACAACAGCAGGGCACAGTAAATTTGGTTCCCTTGTTGCGGAGTTTGAGATTTGCATTCTGCAAATCCCGCAACTCTTCATCTGGCATCCCACTGTGGCTGCTCCTTCTTGTTCCATTTAGGCCCTGGAAAATTTTAAACTGACCCACTGTCAAAAAATGCCCAAATTGTCTTGTTTTGTTGGTGCAGTTTTGATGAATATCATGGTACCTAACCACAGTGAAAGACGCATTCCTCTGCTGTGGCTTCTTCACAATAAAAGCTATCTTGTGTTTGGCCAGTTGAACACTTTTAATGTGAATCAGCAGCAGTAGGAAATGTTCGATTTGCATTTGCAGTAACTTAATTTGGTCTAAAGATAGTGGACAGTAAACATGGAGCTTCTTATGAATTAGATACATGATATTATGCTGGATTACATGCTTGGACCAGATTTAGGGGGCTCTATTTACAGAATCTGATAGAAATATAATATGATATCTGTAAGGTAGTGTGTAGAAGAAAATTAAAATTGCTCAAAATGAGCCTACAAACGCCTCTCTACACTGGTTCTGGGGCTTTTATCATGTTTCTCCATCACACTCCTAAAGAGAGGGTGAAGCTAGAAAGGGGTTGAAATTCACAACTACACAGCTAGATGCCACTAAATCCTAAACACTTGGACTTTTAAGTACTGTTAACTATGCAAGGAAAACAAATTGCTCTAGCAGAACCGATGTAGGAGAATGGACATTTTTAATATCATTTACATGTGTTCTAATCAGAGATATTTTCCTTCTGACTGACTAAGAAATGACCTCTTTCCCCTCCTCTCTCCCAGAGCTGCAGCTTTGGAGCAGTTTAAATCTCTGGGCGCCGAGCCGCTGGAGGTGCACGTTAAGGAGTCAGGCGAGGGCCAGGGAGGCTACGCCAAGGAAATGTCGAAGGAGTTCATAGAGGCAGAGATGAAGCTGTTTGCCAAACAGTGTCAGGAGGTGGACATTGTCATCAGCACTGCTCTTATCCCTGGTATGCACAGAAGCACAGACTCATGCACAATGTAAACACTGGATGTAGTGTATGTAGAAAGTGTCGAGACAGATGAAAGGACATGTAAACAGTTTTCCTCTCATCACGGAGTATTTGGAATATCACAAAATGTGAGACGTGTATTCTGGGCAGGTAGTCAGAGAATTTAGAAATAAAACGGATAAGTCACGGAATGTTGAACATTAGAAAAAAACTTTACCAGAGCATATTTTACAACAGCTTCACATTTATTCCATTACTCTGTTGGTGTCAGTGTTTTTTGTACATAGTATGGCCACGTACTTACAGTAGCTGTAGTGAACGTTTCACTTCTTTTAGTAGGTACAGGCCTTGATAACTGTGTTTGCACTGTATCATTGTAGGTAGGCGGGCACCCATCCTGATCACCAAACCAATGGTAGAGAGCATGAAAGATGGGTCAGTGGTGGTGGACTTGGCTGCAGAGGCTGGAGGAAACATTGAGACCACAGTACCTGGAGAGCTTTCAGTACACAACGTCAGTGCACATATTTTACAAACACACACACTCACCCATATCAAAAAGTGACTCAGGGATTCAGTTTTGTGTAATATCACAAAACCTTTTTGTTTTTTAGGGAGTGACCCATATCGGCTACACAGACCTGCCCAGCCGTTTGCCGACACAGTCCAGCACTCTGTACTCCAACAACATCACCAAGTTGATCCGGGCCATCAGCCCTGACAAGGAAAACTTTTACTTCGATGTCAAGGAATCATTCGACTATGGTACCATGGACCACGTTGTCAGAGGATCTATTGTCATGCAGGTATGAAGGCTCATGTGGCCAACAGCCCAACAAACATGCATGTACGTGTACAACTGAGGAGCCGTGTAGAACATCATTTGAAATGCCCTGCAAGTCTATTTTACGGTCACTAGATGTCACCATAGTCCATGCTCTTCTACTTGAAGCATCTATACAGCTGCTAATGGAGTAATGCCCCTTCAGTAAACATAAAGCCTCATTATCCATGTTTGAGTATTACCGGTAAAAAATTGTTCTTTTATGGCAACAAATGAAATTCAGTTGTAAATTAATGTGACCAGTAAATTCTACTCTTCAAGACTGGCTCATTAATAAGAGTCAGTCAATAAAAATGACTCTAAACAAGTAGATGCTTGTTTATTAGACTTGAAGTTGTGAATGTGTCACCAAATTGATCATTTGGAGCTGTTCCATTTCTTTTAGTGTTCTGTGTACCTTCATTTGCACACATTGGACATATGCCCCTTTTCCTTTGTGTGGGAATTTAAATACAGTGCAAAAGTTAATTTCTCAACTGTTAAATGTTAATGTGGAGCCAGCAAGGTGGACCCGTATCATTTATATCAGTCTCAAGTCATTGATCATTATCATATTTTGGGGAGATTATTTTGCTGTAATCAGACTCAGTCAAGCTGTGTTCATTTGTTGTAGTAAATAAATAGATTTCAGTAATTTAACCCATATCTGATTGCTAATGATGCTAAAAAGCAGATATTCCTTTCTGTACCTACTGATCATTAGTTTGCTTACTTTGATCTTGACAGCACGGTCTAATGTTTCACAGACTGACGAATGCAACAGATCATTGTACACCATGAGGCAATGAGATCGGGGAATAAAGCAGAGACCAAATCAGCGCTTAATAAGTTTCATTTGATATTCTTAATGTATCTGCTCCCTCATTTCCACCATTTTTTTACAACCTTTTTTACAAGATAGCAAAAAACAAAGTGGTTAACATGATTCTTAGGAAAGATTGAAACTTTCTGTTTGTTCTCCCCTTCACATCATACCATTCTCTGTCTGCTCCAGAATGGAAAGAACCTGTTCCCCGCTCCTCAGCCCAACAATGTGCCCACTGAAGCTCCTCCTAAACCCAAGTCCGTCCAGGAAATAGAGAAGGAGAAGGCTTCGCAAGTCTCTCCCTTCAAGGCTACGCTTACCACTGCTGGTGTCTACACCGGAGGTCAGTTGTTGAAACTGATTGATTTTCTGGGCGAAGTAAAGAAATCAGGAAGACGCTGTAAAATGTGCTCATTCACAAGGTTCATTCTCACAGACCACATGGGGACGGGGGGGTTGAGGCCTGCCATAAGGTGAAGGACAGGTTAATAATCAGCTTTTCAGGTCACTGCTGGATTGTGCACAGGAGGAGAGAAGTGACACACACACAGACACCCTGTTAGTGTCAGGAAGTGTGCGTTGTAAAAACAGTGTCACGCTGTGCGCGTGTTTGAAGTAGCGCTGTAGCGAGCGGTTCCCATGGTGCCACACAGCGCTCTGTGTAAGTGCACCCCATGCACTTAATGTGGTTCACACATTGCTTAGGTGCTCCGGTAGTTTCCTAGTTAACACCGCCACACAGCTGCTGATGTTAGCTGCACAAGTGAGAAGTTTCTTACTGGTTACAAGCTCATTAGTGTGTCATGGGATGTCGTCATTTTAATCATTTTAGATGTACCGTCATTGACATGGATGACCTATTTTGCTGTAGTAGTTAGTCTGAAAAGTCTAAGTTTGTGACTTAACATCAGTCTTGCAAACAAGAACAGACAAATTGCTCTCTGACTGATGACTATACCTACGGCAGGAAATGGACAACATGGGTGGTCAAGCACCTACCACATCTTGCTGTGATGTGAGTGAGCTTAGAGTTACTACTACATCCAAACTCATTTATACTAATTTAACCACTACTGTTGCCCCAAATCTAGTGAAATATTGGATAGTTTTGCGTCTGCTCTTTGGCTCAAATGTTCGGGATGCAATGGATGTTACCTTGTGTGTTACTGTGTAGTAATATTATCAACAGTTACTGTAAAATCTGTCTCTGGTTGTAACAGTAGCTCTCTTTTTATTTCTCTGTCTGTGCCAGGTGCTGCCACCCTCCTGGGTCTTGGTCTGTCCGCTCCCAACGCCGCTTTCACTCAGATCGTCACCACCTTTGGTCTGGCTGGCATCGTGGGATACCACACAGTGTGGGGAGTCACCCCCGCTCTGCATTCTCCGCTCATGTCTGTCACCAACGCTATCTCAGGTTAGCTGCGTTCAGTGCATCTTATATCATCTTACATCTGTTTGGACGAGGGCAACCAGTCAAACTCTGAACAAAGCCAGTTTTTGCTCTTCTTTCAACGAACAGTTGCCAGCAGCATCTATGCTAACCTCTTTAGCAGCTGCCATTGCTCTTTCAGAGTAAACACTTAAACCACACTCGTAGCTCATGCCTAGCTTCCAGTAGTTCCTCGCGGGATGCTCATTGGTCTGAATAATTGTGGTTCAGACAGAACCACGTGTCTTGAAACCTGGCAAGATAGATTCTCATGTGATCTTGTGAGTCCAGCTGCCTCGCACGGCTGCAAAATGAAGGGGTTGTGAACAAAAATGAATAAATCCCTTTCAGTGCAATGAGGTCAAGTACACCACCACAAGCCACACACACATGGGAGGGCTGAACAATATGATCAGACTTTTATATATCAAGATAAAGTACCCCAGTAACCTAAAAGTAAATAAGAATGGAATATTTTTGAACACTTTTCTTGCATGCTTGCTTAATTTTTATATATTCATCTGGACAGTATGACCAGTTTCAAGATAGATTTGGACTATTAATTAATTGCGAACTGTGATGAGAGTGAATTTGAATTGGATAACAGATTAGAGCGTGGTTTCCTCAGACACTAGCAGTTATGTAAAATAGTATTAAATCTGGTGAGCTGGACATTATAGAAGAGAGTCGAAGCCTAAAACCTCAAAATAAAAATACCACAACAACATGAAACATGGAGAAATGTCATTAAATTTATAGTACACTAGTTGTAAATATAAATAAAATAAAAACCTAGGGGATCAAACATGTCACACATCAGGCCAGCAGGTCTCTGCATTCCAAATAAAAACTTTAAAGATCGTGTCCTTATTGTCGGCTGCCGCTTAACACAGAGGGGTTAAGAGGTTAGAGAGGTAAGTGTGTGTGTGTGTTCTCGTGGCTTTGATCACTCTTAAGACCCACACTGGGGTAGGAAGTAACACACCACCGGTGATCAGGGAAGCCCTTTGCTCGTTTACTCATACACCCAGCCGGACATAAGAGCTCGGTTGCGGAGCCCAGCAGTGTAACAACCAAGAGACTGTTTTTATTCCCCTTTTAAAACTTTATTACTTACACCTACACCGTATTTTCACATTCCCATCTTCTCACCATCGTTCTTATTTCCACCCGCTTGTATGTTCTTTTGAATTTCACTATCTGCAGCTCTGTCAGGTTGTCAGATTCTATCAATAAATGTGATTTTTTTCTTCTTTTTTTTTCACGTTTTATAGCCGCATCAGATCAGATCATAAATGAATACGTGTCAAAGTTCTTTTGAAGGTTTTCCCTCCATCACCATGTTGTCTGCCCTCCATCTGTCCTCCTCTCCTTACCTCCCTCTCCAGGTATTTTTCCTTCATAGTTGGTGTGGCCTTTATTACCTTTTTTTTTTTATTTCTGTCACTGACTGACTGCAGTTATGGAAATCGTGAGACCAACAGAATTCTGTTATTCTTGTGCCAGGAGTCGTAAAGACACACACACACGCGCACACACACACAATCACTCAGACATTAGGGAATCATATTGGAATTTAGGGTTTGAATGAGAGACAGTTAGATTCTTCACAGGGAGATTATAGTGTTACAACCAGTAGTGACTCTGACTGGTGGGTCATCTTAAATTTTTCAGACACTGGTCTCGTATCAGGTGGCTTTATATCTGGTGTCTGATAGAAATGCTTTAATCTACTTGAGAGCGCTGATTCACTGTCACACTCTTGCCTGTAGCCTGTTTGTCACAGTGATGCACCTAAAGGACGTTTGCACACCCAGTATGTATGTGTGTGTCTCTGTGTCATAGTTGGTGTGTGTCCACTGATGCCTACTGGCTTTCTTTCTGGCTGGTTTGTTAGTTGTGGTGGCCAGACTCGCCTTTGATCTCCAACTACCTTTTTTTTTTGGATCAAGGAGTTCCTGAAAAATAAGATGTGACACATGATGTGTCAGATACGTAATGAATCAATATTAAGGTGGAATCTGTTTGGATTTGGTCTTTGTCCAACACTTAGAGGTTTTAACATCAATAGAGGGACTAACCTATGGACTTTTGTTGCAATAAAAATCAGCTATCAAAAACATACATAGATTATCAGTAGCTGCTCATCTTCATCAGGGCTGGAGCCTATCCCAGCTGACATTGGGCGAGAGGCAGGTTACATCCCGGACAAGTCGCCAGTTCATGGCAGGGCACATAGAGACAAACAAGAATCACACTCACATTCACACCTACGGATAATTTAGACTCACCAATTCATCTTTTTAGTGCCTGATTTTGAACTGTGGGAGGAAGCCGGAGTACCCGCAGCGAACCCACTCAGACACAGGGAGAACATTTAAACCTTTCATTACCTGTCTAATGTATAAATGTAAAACAAAATGTAATAAAGAGTTGAGAAGTGAAGACTGTAGATTGCATGTGAGCTGTGTGTGGGTAAACATGCACAGGAGTTTTCCTCACGGGTCGTTGGCTAGCGTCCGTGCCAGCTTGGTAATAAGAGCAAAACATGCTTATCATGAACTTGTTGAGAAATTGCAGATTAATGGCATCCTGACACACTACTTACAGGTGTTTGTGTGCCAGGGAGCTACACATGTTTGGAAAGCTTGTTATTCCTTTGAATTCCTATCATATAATATACTCATCACAGAAACAATTCATACTCATCACAGAAACAATTCATATTCTCTGTTGCATTTGTTTTTTCTGTAACAGTGAACATTTTCAATTAAGTTGTATTTCCATAGTAGAAGTCAAGTGAAATGATGTTTGGCAGTGTTTTAAGACTGTCTTTGTTTAAGAGCTGTTGTACACACACTATTTTAAAGCTGACTTTGTTGGGGGGAAAAAAACTTAAAAGTCTGTTGACTCACACGCACACTGGCTCTCTACCTGCTAGACATCCTAAATTGTACACACACAATCCCGTGTGAATGCAGGCTCCCAGGGTGCAGTGCATTGCATCTTACTGCCTGTAAGTCATTAAAGAGCTGATGTTATCAAGGTTTCCTAAGTCTGTTTTGGTAAACACACACTCTCTTTCTTTCTTTCTTTCTTTCTTTCTTTCTTTCTTTCTTTCTTTCTTTCTTTCTTTCTTTCTTTCTTTCTTTCTTTCTTTCTTTCTTTCTTTCTTTCTTTCTTTCTTTCTTTCTTTCTTTCTTTCTTTCTTTCTTTCTTTCTTTCTTTCTTTCTTTCTTTCTTTCTTTCTTTCTTTCTTTCTTTCTTCCTTCCGTAGATGTGTTGTTTTTGCAACCACCAAAGTTTTCAACGTCCTGCGTGAATGAGTTATAAACGTGGTTCATGAATACTAAAATATTCTCCTTCTGCAGGTCTGACGGCTGTGGGTGGTCTGTCCCTGATGGGAGGCGCCTACACTCCTACAACCAGTGCTGAGACACTGGCTGTGCTGGCCGCCTTCATCTCCTCGGTCAACATTGCTGGTCAGTCACCTGCACATAGACGCCTCACAGCGACCCCTGCCAATCACAGCAACCTTTAGCCAATAAAATATCAACTTAGGCTGAAGATTAAGGTGTTTTACATTAATTGTATAATGACATGTTTTTCAAACCCAAGCTTTGCAGCTGCCCTCTCTTACCCACCTGCTCACACCAGAGTCAGTGGCTCTGGCTCGGACCACACACACATTCATTCCTGCTATTTCCAATAATAATTCCCATTATAATGACAAAGTGTTCCTGGAGTCATTATGGTACTCATCACTCTGTAATAGTCCTGGGAAACAGAGTGTTCCTCCAGGGCCGAGCCATGGATTTGTTTTAATTTCTCCTATTAGAGCGCAGCTAGACACCAGGGGAGACTTTGATGCAAACAAATGAATAGTTAACTTGCATGATAGAGCAGTTCAGCAGCCTGTTTGTTATAAATGCAACAAAGGTTCTTCTTTGAGTTTTATGTGTTGCAGGGAACCACAAGGTTTTGAATTTTCAAGACAAGCTGTGAATCCTGCCACAAATCATGGACCCTCTAAGCTCGGTGGCATTACTGTTCAAACCACAAATTAGTGTTTTAGAGTCCCCTTAATGAAAGCATGCTGAAATACTGCAGCCTTTTTAGACGTACCTAGTTTCTCACCGGTTGCTTAATTTCATTTTTGATGTTCTTCATGGCTTTGGTTCCACACGCACATTTCTAAGCGGTTTACCACTTTACCCATAAACCCATGGGAACAGAAAAATTCATTCCATGGAACGGGCCGAAACACAATAGTGAAATTTGGCTCCAATAAACCAGACCATGAAATTTTTTGGTTTGTATGTCTGTTTTGAAGAACAGGTCCCTGGCTGTAGCTTCTTGTTCCCTGTGTCTCCACACTCGTAAGATGTGGGAATACATGGAAAACACCTGGGTCTGAATATCTTGAGCTAAATGCGTTCAGTTTCTCACAGTCTGAATGTGAATACATAGTACTGGGTCTTATTAGATTCCTGTTATTTCATGTTTTTTGGGGTGCTACATTACGCATCTACTGTGTAAATCACATCCTGTGCTTTTAACCTTTTTAAAGGAGAACATAGTATTTATATTTTGGGGAATCAAGTAATTCCATTTTAAACTGTTAGTAACCGAACATCCACTGGGTTCACTACTAACATCCATTTGCTGGATAGATAGTTAATCAGCTATAGTGCATCAAACACCTTCAGAACTTCGGATAGTGGCGTGGTCCTTGGTCTTCACTACATTAAGAAATGGTCTGTCCTTGGTTTGTAACCTACGTAGGATTGCTCTGATGCCAAAGCTCAGCCGGCCGGCCAACCCAGTCAATCAAAGTGTTTGACACAATCATTTTTATTAACAACAAATAAAAACACTGACTTTATTGTTGACTGTGAAAATAGAAAAGTAGTTGTGTTGTGTGGGAGGACATCATGTTGTTGACTCTTAATGGGGTCAGTCTTTTGGTCCAGACTGAAATATCTCAACATCTATTGGATGGATTGTCATAAAAATGTATCATTTATGGTTCCCAGTGGATAAATCCTAATGATTTTGGTTTATGACTAAGTAACCTGTAAGCTATTATCATTCCCATCACCTGCTGATATCAGCATTTAGCTCAAAGGGCTGCTGTGTACAGTACAACATCGCAGAGCTGCGAGCACAGCTTGTTTTAAGGCTCCGAGCTTTCTAAATATAGCAACAGACCCGTTCTGGCTTAAAACAAAAAACTAACCAAAAGAGATGAGTAGCTTTACGTTCTTTAAATACATGAACATTCCTCCATATTAATATATTGACTCAGATTGGTCCGCAATAATAGTAGTCAGAATATTATTATTACATGTTTTAACAGTCTACGACTAAAATTACATGGACTGAAAGAAACTGGCCTCTGATTCACCCTTGTATGTATGGGTGCATGTGTGTGCACGTGGCTATGATCATGCCAGAGGGGAAAAAGGGAGACATGCACACTGTAATGTGATCTCGTCCTGTAAACCAGTGAGACACCGTCTGGTCCGGTTTGACACTTTTGAGGTTTTCTACTTGAAATATTTAGACTGACATGAAGTAGACTCATTAAATTCCTAACATTGGTTATTGCACTTGGCAACCATTTTTAGCTATTGGCTTTAAAACACCTGTAGTCTAAAAATAGACCTCATGTCCTTCAGGTGCCTTGATTCCCTGAATTCACATCCTCGCCTCAACAACTCTTACCCTCTTTTGCTGTCGTGCACATTTTTATCATCAAGGTTTCTTTTTAAAACCAGATTTTTGTGCCCTTGTAAGAGTAGGTACATTCATTCTCCCCGTTTCTCACTCAGGTGGTTTCCTGGTGACTAAGAAGATGTTGGACATGTTCAAGCGTCCCACTGATCCTCCAGAGTATAACTACCTTTATCTGCTTCCTGGTGGTGTCTTCGTTGGAGGCTACGCTGCCGCTCTGCAGTCCGGATACAACATTGAACAGGTGTGAGAGGATGTTTATGCTGTATCCACATGTTTAGCTCAAGATTATATTTGTGGTTTCCTAAAGGGAAAAAAAAAACCCAAAACGTTCTTAGTCTCTGGGAATTGCTGCAAAACAGCCCACGACTAAATAAAAGTCAGCTAATCATTCTCCAAATGGATTATTTGTTTGCCCAGATGTTGTATGGGACCTTCCAAATAAATCATTTGGGCTTATTTCTCATCCTGTGGTCCTTCAATCTGTGTCCATAACCCCCCCTCTTTTCTGTTCTGTCTCTTTCTCTCATCAGATGATGTACTTGGGCTCAGGTCTGTGCTGTGTCGGTGCCCTTGCTGGCCTTTCCAACCAGAAAACAGCCCGCCTGGGTAACGCCTTGGGTATGATGGGAGTCGCAGGTGGGATCGCTGCCACTCTGGGTGCCCTCAAGCCAAGCCCTGAGCTCCTGGCACAGATGAGCGCAGCCATGGCTGTCGGTGGCACTGCGGGTGAGTCTGTTTGTATTGGGGGGGGTAGACTTACAGGCAATACTTGAAAAAGATACTTGCAGAAATGAGATGCAGCAGATGTAAATTAAAGAGTTTTGCATCATTTCTTTGTGTGCGCATGTATTCTAAGCTTGGCCAGATTAAGCAGCAGGTGTGCAGAGCGCATAGACTCTGATGTTTTCATCAAACGAAACATGACTAAACAGAACCAGGAGGTCTGTCGAAATGGTCAGCATCATGTATTACTCACTTTCTCTCGCTCGTGCAGGACGGTTTGATCATTTAAATGCTAATTGTTCCAGTAACAAACCCAGACTAAACTAATCCACACAGACAAAAGTGCTCTTTTACAGATACAGTAACATTGCAGCACACATACACATACACACAAAGTATAGGCCCGCTCACAAGCATGGAATTTCCCAGAACAGACCTCATCATCAAACACCTGGCTCCACAGACCGACCCACTTCCCAGCAATCTTTTGAGTGCGTGTGCACATGCTTGTGATTTGCATGTTATTTGTGTGTGGGTCCTTCAGGGCCACTGCACTTTTTTTTTTCTATCTCTCACACTTTGTCTCTCTCTTTTTAGGCCTGGCCATTGCTAAGAGGATCCAGATCACTGACCTGCCCCAGCTGGTCGCTGCCTTCCACAGCTTGGTTGGGCTGGCTGCCGTGTTAACCTGTGTGGCAGAATACATGATCGAGTATCCCCACTTCGACACGGACGCCGCGGCCAACCTCACCAAGATAGTCGCCTACATCGGCACCTACATCGGTGGAATCACTTTCAGTGGCTCTTTGGTGGCATACGGCAAACTGCAAGGTGAAGCACAAGTCTTATATATTTAATATTACATACAAATATTTACATTTTACACACTCACACTAGGAAGGACAGGGTGAGGGGATGTGGTGATCCTACAGACTGGCCTTGTATATATTTTCGAGATCACTGCAGACAGATTCCTGTCTATCCCTATCATCCATTTTCTCCCCCATCTCTCCATGCAGGAATCCTGAACAGCGCTCCCCTGATGCTCCCTGGTCGTCACGCTCTGAACGCCAGTCTTATGGCAGCCAGCGTTGGTGGGATGATTCCCTTCATGTTGGACCCCAGTTACACCACAGGCCTCACCTGTCTTGGCTCTGTCTCTGCTCTCTCCGCTGTCATGGTACGGCATGAGCGCCCGTCAGTAGAAAAATACTCACTTAAATATTGCAGATTGGAAGGATGTTGTTAAAAGACTTCAGGAAGGGGAAAAGGCGTAAAAGAGTCAGTCAGAATGATGCTGGAAGCTCGACGAGGTTGTAATATGTGCAAAAAGAGACAGTGAGAGGGAAAATACTAAAAATATGTAAGAGGCAGGTAAGTGCCCAGAAATTCAGTCAGAGTTGAGCTGTTGGCAGCCAGAGTGGCAAACATGCTCGACTTTGTAAAACTGCCAAGTTCTTGCTTGTATTCGCCTCATTCTATTGTCTGCACCACTCTTAAGTCATGTTGAGGTTTTGTTTACCACAAAGACAAAGATGTGGTCATCAGTAAAATACAGATAGTTCTTTCTTATTAGTACTAAATTGTCAGTCTGTGGCAGATCAACCTCAAAGCATCAATTAAGCAGATCAAGAAAGTGAGTATTGGTGAGTTTTGAGCCTTACAGCTTCTGAAAATAGGTCATATTCTGGTGAATCTAGGACACGCTGATGTAATTATTATCAGAAAATGGATATACACAGTGACATTATCCATTTTCAGCATTTTTTGCTTGCTCTGCAAATTTCCACTTGTTGCAGGGAAAATCAGCCAGTGGCTTCCGTCCCAGAATAAAATTAGCAGTGCATCCCAAGAGTTAGATGGATATCATTTCAGTTTCAGTTAGAAATAAATCTGTTTTTAAATAGCTGTATCTGATTTCTAATCAGTCTTAAGATTACGGTATAATGTATTATCTACTGTGTGCGCGCATCATTCACTTGCACGTTTTTCTAAAAATACACCTACAGTATGTCAACAAGAGCAATCGGTGATGTGCACCTGTGTGGAGCTTGCTGCTGCTTTGATACAGTTGGCCATGGTTAAACAAAAGCTGTACAGATGATGGAGGGACAGAGAACCACTAGATTTAATTGTGATAAATAAGTGTATCTAGTGGACGAGAATCCTTGTGAAGTTCAACCAGCACATCACTGAGGTTACGCTGATTACAGCAGTGGATCAAAACTCCTCTCCCATTTTCTTCTTCTATCCCTTAAGGGTGTAACCCTGACAGCAGCTATCGGAGGCGCCGACATGCCGGTGGTCATCACCGTACTGAACAGTTACTCAGGCTGGGCCCTGTGTGCAGAGGGCTTCCTGCTCAATAACAACCTCCTGACCATCGTCGGAGCTCTCATTGGGTCGTCTGGAGCCATTCTGTCATACATCATGTGTGTGGTGAGTCTCAGTTTAGAGAGGAAGATGCTGCTTTAAGTCTCTTCAACACTGCTTATGGTTGTTCCTCTCCAGTCCACCAGGAGGGACTCTAACTTTACTGTAGTAGAGTCCCAGTTCTCAATAAAATCCCAGGACACAAATGTGTGTTTTTGGTGACATATCCCCTTCAGATTTCTTTTGATTGTCGCATTTTACTGCACCCAGTCATTGAGGCAAAAGCCAAAGATATAGCAAACATTAAAAAGGAAATACAAAATATCTCTCTCCCCTCTCAGGCCATGAATCGTTCACTGGCTAACGTGATCTTGGGTGGCTACGGAACATCCTCCACCGGTACAGGAAAGCCCATGGAGATCACAGGCACACACACAGAGGTCAGCGTGGATCAGACCGTCGACATGATTAAAGAAGCCCAGAGCATAATCATCACTCCAGGTAAGACACACACACACGCACAGACACACACACAGAGACACACACTTCAGAGGTCTTGTACGCGAGTGAAAAAACATGGTACTTTGACTTTGCCAGTCACTTTTCCCCCCTCAGCATTAGCAAAGTGTGTGTTCTGTTTATTTAACCTTTACTTGACCCATGTTACATCACCATTTCGCTAGGCTAATTGACAAGTCATGGCAGAGTGGCCACACACACACTCACACAAGCGCACACTTACACACAATCTTGGGTTTCTGTGTGGTCGTCAGTCCCTGGTAAATAGACATTCTACAGTGCAGCGTATATATGCCAGGTCAAGGGAAAATTAGATGGAATGAGAGTATGCTGGGTTTTTGTTGACAATTCCAAGTACTACATTCAAAATTGGCTTCTAGGTCCTTTTTCGGGGATCGAGTGCGGGGCCCAACCTTTGTTCCAGCTACATGCTTATCTTCGTTTCACGTGTTTTGACTATAAATATGTATCTGAACCTCCCACTTGGTCTATGGCAGTGATCCTTGGTGCTACCTTGTCCTAAAATCATCATCATTGTGTGGCCCAGTCACATTTCAGTCCTCTCGCCAGACTGTTGTGAACTAGTCACAGTTCCAAAGAGTTGTTTTACTCACGTGGGTACATGTAAACACAGACTAAAGGCATCCAGCCTGCAAATTGGTGATTTCAATCACAGTGTTGAGTGCCTATATACAAAAACTAACTCTTTAGAGGAAACCTCTGCAATTTACAAGAATTGCAAACTGTAAGTGGTCACGTGGTTGAGAAGAAGTGAAAAAGAAGTGATCCACCGAGCACCATCCAACGAAGATGATTTTTTTTTTCCCTTCCTTATTACTTTTGTGAGAGTAACACAAAAGCTGGAAAACAGAAAACAGGCCTAAGAAATTTTGAGTTGGACGGAGTGGGAGAAATGAAAAGAGCGGAAATGAAAAATTATGTTGGTTTTTAGGCCTTTTTTCCCCCTCAAAATGGTCCACAAACAATACCACACCAAGACAAGACCAATAATAAAATGCCAGACATTTTTTTGACGGATTATAAAAAAACATAAACCAGTGAAATGTGAGGATCCGAATAAGTAGAAACACATCGTAATAGATCCTCCTTAAAAAGTAATTTTATGAATTACCCAACCTCTGGAGGTCAGTTAGGGCATCACGGAGCCTCTAAACCTGGACATGAAAGTCACACACTTGGTCTTAAGCATTTAGACTTTGTTGCGATCAGATTTGATCCAGTTGCAGCAGTTTTACGGAGATGTTTCTTTCTGTAGTTGCAAGGTTGATGTAAAAGATTAGTGCAAATGAATATCCAAGTATATTTATTAAAGGTTTATATATGACATCAGCATGCAGGTATTCTTTCACTAATGAACTAACCAATCTGTAATTCTCTTGACTGAGTCACTAGTCAGACTAGTATTGTTACCCAACTTTCATTTATTGCCCTTGATTCCATTTCAACCACTCTCTCTAATTGGAGCCGTCACAGTCACTTTCCCTGATTGACATCTGTGGAAACGGCTTAAGACTCTGTCTGATAAACATAAGTGTTTTTTTCCTGGCTTCGTCAAGCCCATCTCTGCATGGTCTTGGTCTACTTGTTTTTCTTATAGCAGAAACTCCAGAGAAAGTATTGGAAGCACAAGAAATGAAAGAATAGTGATGATGGAGAGGGGGGTGGAAAAAAACCATTAAATTGTTGAGCTTTTTTTTTTTCTTTCTCTGTGCTGAGTTTGAAACCTTGTCATTTTTATTGGTGTGATGTAACAAGACAGTTTGTCACTGCTCTTAATGACACGGCTAGTAAACACCACTGCACCGTTTGACGTGTGTTTGTGTGCAGATGATTTAAATCAAGTGCCACACACTGGCATGATTAAATAAGAATGTTTCAGGATACTT
Organism: Collichthys lucidus; assembly: GCA_004119915.2. Classification (NCBI taxonomy): domain Eukaryota; kingdom Metazoa; phylum Chordata; class Actinopteri; family Sciaenidae; genus Collichthys; species Collichthys lucidus. Next base: position 19,686,409 of record CM014093.1, on the reverse strand, counting down.
GGTGAAAGTAAAAAACTATTGAGAGACACAAAGGCAAACAATGAACAGTCACAGGAAAGTGGACTAAAAAAATGTCTGATTGTATTTTGGTTTTTTTTCAAAAGTTCAGATCACTTTTATTGTAATTCTCTTGAAGTCAGCTGGGTCATGTATTTAATACACACACTTACACTCTTTTTCTCCACTGTCACAGCAACATACAACTTTAGCCAAAATATATAATTCACTGTCCCATTAAAATCAGAAAATCTTTACATTTGAGAAACTGGAACAAGAGCATGTTTGGCATTTTTGACCCAAATTATTTATCAGTTATCAAAAAAATGTCTGGCTATCGACAAATCGATTGATCACACGGCTTTAGTGCTGTACTGCTTGCACTAAGATATTTTTTGTCCTAGACTGTTGCCATATAAAATGCGATGCACAAACCAAAACGACTCATCTCAGAGGAGCCGTAGTAGAAAATGATTTCAGTCTGAGAGATATAAGTGATAAGTGCAACCGATAAGTGAAGCGAATGATGAGGGATATTTAACTATATTTCACTGTGTCCACGGTTTCACTCTTTCTTCAGTCGCATTAGATACAATTGATCTCCTGTATGTGTTCTTGTTTTTAGCTACAATAAAAGTCAAACATGTTTGAAAATTAGTTCACACTGAGGTCAGGACATCTTGCAAGAGACACACCCTGTCCTGACATCTGCATCAACATGCGGGTTTTCTTAAAAAATTATGTTGGAAAATCAAAGCAAAAGTCGTGTAGTCTGCACTTTAAGATGAGCTCACTCTTACTTGTTGTTTTTATCATTTCCTTCAGGTTGGGGACTCTGTGCTGCAAAGGCCCAGTACCCCATCGCTGAGCTGGTGAAGATGCTTAATGACGCTGGAAAAACAGTCAGGTAAAGGAACGTTATTACACGATTTAGTCTGTTTGAAAGAAACTACAGTAAGTAATGTGTCTCAACTCCAGATGGATGGATGTACAGATACAGGCCGTATGTTTACATGCAGCTAGATATAGATAGTGTAGATGGATGCACATGTAGATTAAGGAAGGGAAAGACATAAGTAAAACAAATTCTACCCAATACAAGATGTAAACTGCCCTGAGGGTTGAAAGAAAGGAAGAGCTGAGAGAGGAGAGTTTTTGGGCTTGATGACAGGAAGATGGAATAGGACAGATAGGAAGAAACTTGTATGCAAAGAAGGAATGAGAAAAGGAAAATGCGAAAGAAAGGAGAGGAAGGACAAGGTACAGCGGAAGCTTGTGTAATTGTCCTGCCTCAGTCGTTTGATCCTGGCTGTTGCAGCTGCTGCTACTTAGAGCATTTGTGCTTGATTAGAGGAAAGTGGGTGGTCAGAAAAAAACTCCTTCACCCTGATCTCTTTCTCTCCTAGTTTCTCTTTTTCTCTGTTCTGTATTATAATCCATTCTCTTTTATTTTATTTATAACTTCTTGCTCTTCATATCTGCATGTGCAAGCGTCTCACACCTCTTCCTCGGCCTCTAATGAGCCATGCATTCGAGACACTACAGTATATTAGCACCATGGAGTTTGGAAGCACAACTGTCCTTCGACGCATGTAGACTATATGGGCTTAGATGAAGGGCAGACACTGACTTTTTCAATCAGCAGCCACCGCCGGTAATAGATCCCAGAACTGAGTGGCCGTCTGCACTCTGTATCCTCCTAAACCCGCCAAACAAACAGAAAAATACATCTTCGAATGGTGGTCGGACACATGGCGAAGCGGCTGGAAGGTTAAAGAAAGAAGAGAGAGAGACAGACAGCCGACAGAATTCAGTGGCTGGTGTTAATTTTCTACCCCGATTAAATGACATGGCTAATTGAGTTTGAGAGCTATGTACACCCAGTCACACACACACACATGCGCGCACACGTAACAAATAATACATGGTGAGGGAGTGCAGTGGGAAGCGTGTGTTTAACCAGTAATCACACGCGTCTCTCAGCTTCACTTGTCCAAATTTCCATCTTGTCTCTCTCGCTCTCTGCCTGACTCCATTCATTTTTCACATCTTGCGCTCTGATTTAAGATAGGCTGGTTACAGTGTTTAACAAAAACCAGATCTATAGAGATAGGGCTGTTGTAAGGGACTCATTAAATTCTGTTCCCACAGGTTTGGTATTCACCCCGTGGCTGGCCGTATGCCTGGTCAGCTCAATGTGCTGTTGGCTGAAGCTGGTGTCCCGTATGATATTGTCCTGGAAATGGAAGAGATTAATGAAGACTTCCCAGGTAAGATCCAGTCCTTCCTGCCTTTTACATACTGTACCTGCTGTCAACTTCTTAACTGATTAATAGAGAATTATTCAGCGATTTTCCAACCATCTGAAAATTTGTTGAGTTAAAAGAATTGTTTGACAGTTTAGGAACTATTTGCTTTATTCGCTTTACACGAGGAGATGCAGCCCACTTTCCGTTAGCTTAGCATAAAGACCGGAAGCTGTAGTTTTGTTGTTACGGTGACGTTGCCAGGCAACCAACCGAGAATCCAAGAAGTCTTGGCCAAGAAACAGTTCCTTCCACCCCACCGTTAGACGAGCTCTTTTGGTATTGGTATTAATCTTCTCGTGGCAAGAATGTTAATAAATATTAACTCCACACACACTACAATACCATGAGCAGATCTCACCCACCGTTTAGAAAATATGAATGAATGAGCCAGACAACATTAAAACAACTACTCCCCTGTTTTTTTTCCAGTAACCACAGCAAACGCACAGTCATTTATTTTTGCCTAAAATCTTTTGGTAATTTTTGAATCCGTTGCATGTGGTTCCATTAATTTTTCATCATGCTGGACTTTCCGTAACCCATATATTTCTCGAAAAACCTATTTTTGTAAACTTTCCACACAATATTGATACCATCACCTCCAACTGTGTCATGCACAATCTCAGACTAAATGAGCTGTGACTTGTATGCCATATCTCCAGTCCTCACAAAACAGGATGTACATAATGAGATAAATTGGATTTGGCATGTGTTGTAGGGCTGCGACGAAACCACGACACGCTGTAGGCATCGAGTTTTTTTAAAATTACACCTGCAGTGATGCAACTTGATGATAAATAAAAAATTTGTTTAGGGGAAAAAGATATAATACACTTTTTTTTTTTTGAAAACGGGGTCAAATAAATCCAGAAAAACACAACATATAAGATATTGAGATGTGAATCCTTATTTTAATTTGTTGTATGTTCAATCAGAGACGGACCTGACCCTGGTGATCGGTGCCAATGATACAGTGAACTCAGCCTCTCAGGAAGATCCTAACTCCATCATTGCTGGTATGCCTGTGCTGGAGGTCTGGAAGTCTAAGCAGGTGAGACATCTGGTGCATGCATGTGTGATAATGAGGTTGTCCTGAAGCTCAAAAAAAAAAGATGGAAACAACTGGACTGCTTTTTATCGCCACAAGTTGAATGTTAGATTCCACGGCCGCAGAAGAGCCTCCATTTGAGGACACACACACACACACCCCTGAAGAAATACACACACACACACACACACACACACACACACACACACACACACACACACACACACACACACACACACACACACAGATTGTTACAATTCCAGGTGCGGTCCCATCCTGATCCCATTAGTGGTGACTGTGTCACTGTTTGGAATGACGACATTCAGTACATCCCACTAGCAGCGCTCTGAGATCTGGGATTCATACAGCGCTCCCACTAGTTTCCACACACTTTCCCAACCCCCCGGGGGAAATCAAAGAGGACATCCTACCTAAACACACACACACACACACACACACTCGTACAGACACACACAGGCACACACATACAGGTGCATAGACAAAACTGCACAAAGACAAAAAATTGTATATTCGAAAAAAAAGAAAACCACACAAATGCTTTTAAATAGTCATTCATAAGTTCCCAATGATGCATGGATGAGTCATGCGAGAACACACACGAACATAAACTACCAGATTTTTGCTCAAGTCAAAAGTGAAATACATCTTTTATTTAATGAATTGTTTAGAAAAGCTTCCTGCTCTTATTGTCGCTTCCAGTCGTCCAGTTAGAGTCTGTGCGTGCACGTGTATGTGACTGTACCTCCTCCCTCCCACTCAAGGTGGTTGTGATGAAACGTTCCCTGGGCGTGGGATACGCAGCCGTTGACAACCCCATCTTCTACAAGCCCAACACTGCGATGTTGCTAGGCGACGCCAAGAAGACATGTGACGCCCTGCAAGCGAAGGTCCGCGACTCCCAGGAACAGTAAGGTTGTGGGAGCCACTGAGAGTCTACGTGAAAGTAGAAGAAAAGGAGTCAACGTTTTTTCCAAAAATATCTCAGCATTAAGATCCTCTTTGTCCAACTGTGACTCAGTCAGTTGAGCAAAGATGGTCGCTTAATAAAAGGTCTTTGGCACACCCTTCCTGTCATCTATCGATAAAAGAATTGGCAATGTTTGATGTCAAAGATACGCTTACACAATAAGAGCCAAGCAATGCAGATATTGTAGTTTTTCTATCAGTGTATATCACAGTGCTCATGAACTTAAATGCAGAATTAGTTTTTTTATTTCTAGATATTAAAGGAAGGGTACATCGACCACGTGCATGTAGTCTGTAATCTGCGGAGCATTTGACGAGTGTCGTCTTCATTTTAGACACTTAGGTTAATGTACAACAATCAGAAACGTAGATGCATTAAGATGTTAGTTGTGTTAAATTTAAATAGTCAATAGCTGAAAGTAAAGCTTAGATGATTGGAATAAAACAGGAACAAAAGCAGACATATATACATAAATATAATAACGATGGTGAACCCCAGAGACTTAAGCACTAAAGTTTTTTCCCCCCACACTCTAAAAACTGTTTCTCCCCCTTTCTTTATTTCTTTTTCTTTCTCTGTTTGCTTTCAGTATGGTAAAGTTATTCGATGTTCCTTTTGGTAGATCTCTTTGCTCAGATGTTTATGTCACCTCCTTTTTTCTGTAAGTTAAAAGAAAAAAAAAGCAACATTTTTCTAAAGTTCTTTCAGTTCCAGTTTTATACTGTATTGAGAGATTTTTGTATTCGGGTCCAGGAAACCTCGAACATGTCAGTGTGATCACGTTTTAGAAGCCAGTCATCCTATTGATGAGGTCATTACCCCATCAATCCTCCTATTTGCTTTTTTTCTTTTCACTGTGTGTCTTGTGACCATGCCTCTAGTGCAGCAATCACACACGGGGCCAAAATACAGTTAAAAATCCATTCAGACTGTCAAGCATTTAATGCAATAAACCAAACGGGCTCTGAGCTTTTTCAAGTACGAGACCGCAGCTGTCCTGTAAAGACTGTATTACTCCTGCGAGCAAACAAACACTCTTGTAGCTCTGACAGCTGAATGGATTTTATGATGTTTTTCAGCCAGGTGTGTCCCATCATCCTGTGTGGCTCTGATATTACGGTAAAGAAGGGTTGTTGTTTTTTTTTTTGTTTTTTTTTTCCTTCTTTTTTTTTTTTTTTAAGTGAATGTGGCTCATCCACTCCAATATGTGTCCTCATTATTGCTCTAAAGGGAAATGAAGGATGACTTCTTGTAAAGTAGGGCTGGATGTTAATCTGAATGACTGATATTCGTCAAAAACCTTCACTTGTGCCAAAACTTCCCCTTTTTAATAAAAAAAAACTAAATCTGGTTAGATTTCACGGCACAAAAATATTGATTAATGTATAACAACGTAAGTACTTGACAAATCACCGATATAATGACAGTAGCTCCCACTCTACACCTGTCACTCACTACACAGCTGAGCCAACCGAACTACAAGCAACAGAAACTTTGTCCACCCAGTTTAAATCTTTGACTGGATTGCTGTCACCTTTTTATAGGCATGATAAAAGAGATGAATCAGTAATATGTTTTCCTCGTACACGGTTTGAGGAAAGTGCTTCATAATAACTAAGTTATTATAGTTTCATCGCGGGACCTGATACACAGACCACGACACCTACCTCTTCATGAAATGACCAATAACTTTCCACAAGACTTCATCTGACCAATCACCTTTGACCAGATGTGTAACAGACCAGTCATTTTCCATAGACACATCTTAATCCAACCAGTCGGGTTTCATGGATCCTAAACCTGACCAATTGCCTCATGTTTTGTGTTGTGTTTTTAACCATCAGACCTCAGTTTGCTGCTGGCTAGTTTACTGTACGTTATGCAAGTGTAGAGCTGTCGATGTCATTACTGCTTATGAGGGGTTTTTGTTCCTACTCAATTCACACAAACATGAAGTCTTTAGGGACTATTACATTGAGGTGTATGCTCAATATTTCTTCTTGCCATTTTTGTATTGTATAGGCATTGATCAAACTAAGGAAGAAGGAGAATCAAATTTTACAATGGCCAACATGTCCTCCCTGTGCCCTTTTAAATTTCTATCTTCTAAAGAAGAGAATCGTTTTGTAAAGAGGCTATTTGTGCGGAGCAACAGTTGGGGTATGAAGATGTACAATGTTTCAATGCGTCATGTAGGGAGATGAAATGTACTGTGAATGTTTTCCCCTTCTTGTTTTTCATGGAACATGTTCATCCCTAATAAACCTGTATTTACACTAGAGTTTGCCTCAGGGTGTCATTCCTTTCCTGACACACTCTTAAAGGTGCAATTGAATTCCCTAATAATAAACAAGTTGATCTGCGAGGTTTTTCCTGAGGTCTACCACAGCTTTGATGGTAATGTTACCTGGCCAGTTCGGTACGGCGGGGTTGAAAACTCAAATATTTGCAGCAATTACCTGGATGAAGGATCGTGAGGGGAAAGGAGTTGTATCCACACTCGCACACATGCTTCGTCTGCTTCACAGAGGGAAGACTATGTAACATATAATGTAAGCGCTTTGTGGAAAAAGAGTTTAAGCTTTATCAGAATCTGGCAATCATCACTTTGATAGGTGAGTTTTCAAAGCACGATGAGGCAAGCGATGGGCCTTTAAAAGATGGCAAAAGTTGCAGATGCATGTGCCAGGAAAAACAAATGAAAGTTTTGAAAGGAAAGATCTGATAAAAGGCCAAATACTGTAAATGTTTCAGAAAGAACTTCTCTGTAAGAACTGTCATGTTGCTGTTATCACACTGAAATAGTAATCAAATGCAGCTGAAGAATCCCAGATAGCAATCCAACTATAACATGTTTTTGTCAGGAAAAAGATACTTTTGAGGGCCAGTCACGAATGAGCCGGAGAAACACAGCTGGGAGAAGGTGGTTTCTTTTTGCTGTCATGTAACCAGTGTCATGCAACCATCGGCTCATCTTCCAAAAAAATGAAGGCAGGAGATGAACACAACAATAGCTCTGCCTTGATGGGGGCGGGGGGGTAGTGGGTTAGGAAAGCCACCTTCTGAAACCTCAAAGTGTCCCACACGTGCAACAGAATAGGATCGCATGAGTCAGTCATGAGGGTCGGGATAATGACTGAAATGTAAATACGAGCTTGTGTGATATTTTCACCTACAAGCGGCACTTGATTGCTTTTCATCAGCGGGGAGTGAACTAAAGGTACTTAGAAGGCGGGGGGTGCTCCCTATAGAGATGGAGTAGATAGATTTATGATGATGGGGATTGCATGTGTGTGCGATGAGGGCAGCTTCATCTTGCAACAAGTACCACTCAGACAGGCTTGTTATCTGCTTTCAGGCTCGAGGAGATCTGAGGAGAACTGTCACTCCCGCAGCGGAGGCGAGATGCAGATAGTGATAAAAGAATGAGAAATTGCCGTCGGTGTCATCTATCTGAATGGTTACCTACTTGAATCTGAGTAGAAGTAAATCCCTCCATCCAATTCACTTGTTGCAAATATTTATTTTTGGTGAGATGTTCATCTGATGGTCTCAGAGAGAGTGATAAGTGGGAGAGACAGCATGAAGATTCCTGGTCCGATAAGTGCTGAGGTGACAGCCTCCTCAGCTCAAGCTGGTCTATTGTCACACCGCCAGTATTTACCTAGAGTGCTGAAGGACAGCCAGCATGCCCCAGCCACAATAAGCCTCCATGCCTCCTCCTTATAGGGATAGTCTCTGAAAAAAATAAAAAATAAAACAGTTTGTTTTGCCTGGTCTTGCATGCAATTTGGTATTTGTATTTATTTATGATGGTGTGTTTTGATGAGTGAATGCTTTTGATTCTATTCGATGATGAGACGCACTATGTGGATGGCATGTTTGATAAGGTCAGTGAGCACGCATGCACACGTGTGAGAGGAAAATATGCAGTTGTAAGATGAAGTGATTATTTCAAATCCTACATTCAAGGCTTGAATTAAGTCTAAGTACGGAAGTGTTACTATGCAATGCAATAAAGTATCAAAGGGCCCATATAATTTAAGATGATTGTACTTTAGTCTTGTGACTACTGCATATTCCCAAACATCATTTTAATTCAGAAAATTATCACATATGACACAGACAATAAATGAACCTGGTGTTATGGGATTTCTGAGGGTCAGAGACCGTGAGGCACTTCACTGGTTTGTCCGCTTGTTAACAAAATCAACCATGAATTGGACTTGAGTTGACTTAAATCATAAAACAACATATTTATTAAAAATCTGAGTCATCACTTGACATGATGACTCAGATTTTTATTAAATATGTTGTTTTGTCTCTGTAACGTAACTTAGGACTTAACTTGCCTAAACGGACTAGACTTGACATAAGCTTTGACTTGACATGCCCAAGAAAAAAAAGGACTTGAGACTTGGATCAATTGACTTGAGTCACACACCAGATTACATTTTCATATTATGTTACCAGATTTATAATATATGTAGTTGTTGGTGGGTAGTTTGATCTATAATAATACATCATATTTTAGAAACTGTTCACATGTTTCCATTGTCAAATCTTAACCCACAAAGTATTAAAGTATTTACCTCTGTAATGCAGCAAGTTAGACCACAGAATTATACTAGTTAGCACTTGAGTAAATAACATCCACTACTTAAAATTCAATGTTCTCATGTGACTTCTAATATTGTTAAATATGTATTTGTAATGTTATTGAAAATGGGCTAAGATCATTTGTACTGGCTGCAAATTTAACAAAATCAAACGCACCCTGACCTGTCGTTGACCCGCCCACCGTTCACCTCTGCGCGTGCTACTAATTTGCGCATTAAATTAGATACTGCAAAACTTTATGGCTTTATAAACAGCTCTGTGGAAAAATAATATTTATAACTCAATGTCAGGGCCTAAAACGTAACTTTAAAGCCGGGAGATGTGTTTCTTATCCGGCTTTTTTTTGTTTGTTTTTTGCTCGCTTTGGACAGCCACCACTCTTCAGGAGAGGATTGCTTTGCTGCAACCTCACCTCAACCAGCAAGCTACTGCTGTTGGTAAGCTGTGCTATTGTTGTTTTTGCTGCTAACTCTATCATATCTAACTTACTGGGTATCTTTTGGTTGTTATTGCATGTTCAAGTTTAATAGTTGTTGCTGCTGCAGGACTCAGCTGTGCACAGGTATGTCAGTGCACTGTTGATGATCTGTTGTTTACATGCTGAGATTGTCAACTCCAAACAGCTGATGTCTCAGACATCTCTTGATATATATTGCTTGCATGTCTAGAGGTGCTGTGTGTTTGGGAATGGGCCCATGCTGGAGGGGGGAGATAACTGTTGTCACCCCTCAATCTCTGCTACCTCAGCTTGTTGTGTGTTTACAGGTGGTGATGAGGTCACAGTCTAGACACCAAGTATCCTTAAAAAAATGAGTTCCTTGTGAGTTGGCTGACAAAACTCATTCTGAAATTCCATCCCAAACTGTGCAAATAGTGTTTGAATGCTACAGCAACAGCTCATCTTCTCCCCCCCACTCACCACTATAGGAACCATGCTGTTAGTTCAAGAAACACATTTTACATCAATGCTACGCAGACAGGCTTGAGTCTCGGCAGTGTGTTTGATCGTGTGATGTGCGCTAACCTCAGACCCCGCAGCCCTCAAAACTATCTGCAACTCCAAACCCACAGACCCTAGTTAGCTGTGTGTGTGTGTGTGTGTGTGTGTGTGTGTGTGTGTGTGTGTGTTAGAGGAAGAGAGAGAGAGAGAGAGAGAGCACACAGCCTTGTGTACATGAAGTAATCCTTGTTGAAAGGCGTGCAGATGAAACTATGTGTGATTGGAGAGATTTGTAGCTGGGTTCCCCACCACAGATCCATGTGTGTGTGTGTGTGTGTGTGTGTGTGTGTGTGTGTGTGTGTGTGTGTGTGCGTAAGTCAAAATCAGGCCAGAGGATGTGGCTGTGCTACGAGACGAAAACCTCTTCAACAAGCCTTTATACCAGGATCAACATCTGTTTAACATGTCCTCCTACTAATTGTCAGTCCAAACATGAAAGATAGTACACACTGTATCTGAGACTCAGCTGACGTGCGATATGGACGTATACGGCCTCAACTAACTACAGGTGGTGTTATTGAAGATGTTTAACTGAGGTCCCAAATCAGACCCCGCAGCACAGGCTCATTAAACTACATTACTACTCATTATTTTCATAAGCAATATGCACACAACTGATTTTGATATTTAAAGAGGCACAAGGTTCAGTAATGCAATTTCATACTTACCATAGCTTTATAATGTGAACTTTGGCATTCTTATGACGTAAAACTACTGTTTTTTTCTTCCCTTTGTGTTGTTCTAACTCCTAACATGGACATAACATGCTGGTTAAATGTAAATTTAAAGTATGTTAGTTAGGAGAATAATTATGCCTTTATTGTATACTCATCTTGTTACCCGATAGTCTTGATTAAATTTGTGATCTTGGGATATAAGAACTTGTTTAGTTCCCTTTTATTCCTCGTTAGTGACGAGTGCCTACGACACTCGTCAACTACTCACAGAGCTAGTAAGCTAGTAAACTATTGTTCTTCTGTGTGTTTCTTGGCATTATTATTATTATTATTATTATTATTCATTTTCCGCCCTTTTTCGAACATTAATGCGGCCCGCAGCGGTGCGAGGACCCCAACAAATGATATATCAAAACGTGCGTCTTGATCCCGAATCGAGTGCTATTACTTTTCTAAGAGATTCGCGTGTTTTTCGCGAATTTATTCGCGAAAAACTGAGAATAATTTCCCATAAAGAATGAATGGGGAGGCCTGAAGAAAAATAAATTTCAACAGACATTTTCAACAATGAACTGCTCTGGCATACTTTCACCGAGAGACTTCATTTAAAAACTAAAAACGGAGGTATGCTTGCCTTCTCTTCATGGATTCACTACACTCATCGACAGCTTTTACCGTTTTTAAACTATCAAGGCTCAAAGTTGAGCAGGTTTTTAGTCAAATTTCTGGGTTTATAATGGGTGTGTATGTGGCGGAATGTTTTTGCTAGAGTGGATGACATCATCAGCTAGAGTGAGGAGCAGGGAGAAAAATCTGTGAAAAAATAAAACGTATTTCACTACCGTGGGCTCAAATGCTCCACTACAGACACCAAGTATACATAAAACGTAGGAAAATTCGAGGTAATCGCACTGATACCACTGTTGTAGCTGACGCTCGTATAGTTTTGGGTCCCTACACGTTAATTGATCGACTACTCCCATCCACAGCCTCATTCACTCCCATGGTTTTTGAAGCAGAGAATTTACCGGAAGGAGCAGGGCGCACCTGTGCTTGCTCTGACTCTCGAGGCCAAAGTTTATACAATTTTCGCCTGAAACTTGGCACAGACATTATACACACGATGAGCATTCTTCTGGTCATTTCAGATTTTGGTTTGAGGCATACCATATAGGGTTTTTTTGGCCCTCTTTGACGGGGATCATTCAGACATATACTGTGCATTTCAGTGAGACAGACATGCTGCATGAACACCTGTGTCTAATTAATGAGACCTGCAGCTCACCCTGCTTGAGGAGGGGGGGGGGAGGGCGCGCACACACACAGTAACACAGACACACACACACACACACAGTAACATAGACACACATGTAACCCAGATAAAAAAACATGTGTATTAAAAAGGTATATTTTATATCTAAAAGAGAGAGAGAATATGTGAGTTAAAAGACTGTCAAATTCATGAAGAAAAGACTATTTGTGGTTATTCTTGTAGAAAAACTAGGGGAACTTTAATTTGAAAGGGATGAGTTGTGGTCCCGATCTGTCATACAGTCGGAGGAGCAGACGCGGTCTGTAATCCCACCTGACGCAGGTTCACATTTCGCCGTAGCCTCTAGAAGGAGCAAGAGGAAGCATGTTCTGGACACGGTTTTAATGTCAGGACGGAGAAAACATAAAAGTGGATAAACTGGAAAAAAGTGATTAAAAACTCGGACAAAACCAAAGGAGGAATCTCCCCGGACGACCACGATCTGCAGGAGTGCAGTTGGAGGATTCGCTCGGGTGGAGAATCGCAGCGGTGAGAGATCGTCCTGCTGTGCTAATGCTAAGTGCTAAAACGCTAATTCTACAAGCTAAACGGCTAACTCCGTGAGCTAACCACTAGCTCAATGCTAATATCGGAGCGCTAGCTCCGGGGCTAATCAGCACTGCCAGTCACACCAAGCTCTGATGTAACAATTTTGTCTAGCTTTTACTTGAGTTATGGTGTGCCATGTGTGTGACTGTGAACATATTTGTTTATTTTAAGCACATTAAGTTATGGTTTCTTACTGTGAACATTACAAGAGTTTACATTTTGGTTATTTGTGATAATTAATATGTTAATTGCTATGTTAATAGCATATATATATGTGATGGTACTGTTCGAAAAATAATCATTTGGTATCATAATATACTTTGAATTATTCACCTTTTGCTACTGAGAAATTGTGATCTTATTTTGCAATACAAGTTAGTTAAAGCACTTATCCTCTACATCATATAGAGACAATTTAAAGTGATTTATGTACAATAATTCATAATTTAAGATCTGAGAAATTGAAGAAATATGTTCTGATCCTACTTATTGTAGGTCAGGTTTTTGAGGAACCCTTGGATTTGGATAGAGCCTGTCTGGAGGACGGAGCCAGAGAGAGACGTTGATGGCGAGCCGGACCCTGGAGAATCTTAGACGTACACAGTGAATTGAATCCTTTTGCTCACTTTTACACATACACACACACCCACACAACCATGTGGCTGGACTGACACCTAAAGGGTGCACATATAGTGAAGTGAACAGAACAATAAGAAGAACCACACGCAGCTGCGAAAACCTTTTATTTTGTTTGTTATTTTCTATACCTACCCAGGTAAGGCGGTTGTATGTATTTCATGTGTTTTATTATTCTCCCCAGCTTCATATTAAAATAAGGGAGCATTGTTCTCATTAACAAAAAGAGCCACAGTGTCGTGTCGTTCTTGTGCATCAGTTGGTTACACCTGGGCTCCGTAGTCGAATTTAAATCTTCTGTTTCTTATTCTGGCCATTAGTTAAAGTTATTATTATCATTACTAATACTTTTCTGCTTCAGAAGGGTTACACACACACACACACACACACACACACACACACACAGCAACACACACACACACCCACTGATAACACTGTTGAAGCTGTCTCTGTTATAAATGTGTCTAAATATACATGTTAAAAATTACTAGTTTTGGCGTAACACACAAAGCTGCGCCACCAACACCCATCCACAGCCCCATAGACTGCCATGTTAAAACGGCTGGACTTTTTATGGAGCAAAGCAGAAGTAACCTTTCTCTCTCTTGCTCTTAAGGACACATTTCTTTATTTATCGACACCAAACAAATATGTAAAACGATCAGGAAGGTCTCATGTTGCTTGTGGTTAAGTCGGTTCAATGATTGGAGATACGGTTCTGGTCAGAAATCCTTCCTGTTCGAGAGGAGGTGTCAGCATTTTCTCTCAATTTCTAAGTGACATAACTGCAGTAACTGTTACCAGTAACCAGTAACTGGTTACAGTTGGTCCTGGTTGCTTGGCAACCTTCATCTGCTTCAAGAGGAGAGGGGGGAGGGGCCAGCAGACAGAAGCCGAGCACAGCCATTTTTGTAGTTCTTGGCACTTAATGTGAACTCGTCTGAGTAAAATGGCAGACAGAGAGCGTTAGCACACACACACACACACACACACACACACACACACACACACACACACACACACACACACACACACACACACACACACACACACACACACACACTCTCTCTCTCTCTCTCTCTCTCTCTCTCTCTCTCTCTCTCTCTCTCTCTCTCTCTCTCTCTCTCTCTCTCTCTCTCTCTCTCTCTCTCTCTCTTTGTCAGGATTTCCAACTGGGTGTTTCATGGCATTATTATTATTATACACACACACACACACACAGTAACATAGACACACACACACACACACACAGTAACATAGACACACATGTAACCCAGATAAAAAACGTGTATTAAAAAGGTATATTTTATATCTAAAAGAGAGAGAGAATATGTGAGTTAAAAGACTGTCAAATTCATGAAGAAAAGACTATTTGTGGTTATTCTTGTAGAAAAACTAGGGGAACGTTAATTTGAAAGGGATGAGTTGTGGTCCCGGTCTGTCATACAGTCGGAGGGGCAGACGCAGTCTGTAATCCCACCTGACGCAGGTTCACTTTTCGCCGAAGCCTCTAGAAGGAGCAAGAGGAAGCATGTTCTGGACACGGTCTTAATGTCAGGACGGAGAAAACATAAAAGTGGATAAACTGGGAAAAAAAAGTCATTAAAAACTCGGACAAAACCAAAGGAGGAATCTCCCCGGACGACCACGATCTGCAGGAGTGCAGTTGGAGGATTCGCTCGGGTGGAGAATCGCATTGGTGAGAGATCGTCCTGCTGTGCTAATGCTAAATGCTAAAACGCTAATTCTACAAGCTAAACGGCTAACTCTGTGAGCTAACCACTAGCTCAATGCTAACATCGGAGCGCTAGCTCCGGGGCTAATCAGCACTGCCAGTCACACCAAGCTCTAATGTAACAATTTTGTCTAGCTTTTACTTGAGTTATGATGTGCCATGTGTGTGTGACTGTGAACATATTTGTTTATTTTAAGCACGTTAAATTATGGTTTCTTACTGTGAACATTACAAGAGTTTACATTTTGGTTATTTGTGATAATTAATATGTTAATTGCTATGTTGATAGCATATATATATATATATGTGATGGTACTGTTCGAAAAATAATCATTTGGTATCATAATATACTTTGAATTATTCACCTTTTGCTACTGAGAAATTGTGATCTTATTTTGCAATACAAGTTAGTTAAAGCACTTATCCTCTACATAATATAGAGACAATTTAAAGTGATTTATGTACAATAATTCATAATTTAAGATCTGAGAAATTGAAGAAATATGTTCTGATCCTACTTATTGTAGGTCAGGTTTTTGAGGAACCCTTGGATTTGGATAGAGCCTGTCTGGAGGACGGAGCCAGAGAGAGACGTTGATGGCGAGCCGGACCCTGGAGGATCTTAGACGTACACCGTGAATTGAATCCTTTTGCTCACTTTTACACATACACACACACCCACACAACCGTGTGGCTGGACTGACACCTAAAGGGTGCACATATAGTGAAGTGAACAGAACAATAAGAAGAACCACACGCAGCTGCGAAAACCTTTTATTTTGTTTGTTATTTTCTATACCTACCAGGGTAAGGCTGTTGTATGTATTTCATGTGTTTTATTATTCTCCCCAGCTTCATATTAAAATAAGGGAGCATTGTTCTCATTAACAAAAAGAGCCACAGTGTCGTGTCGTTCTTGGGCATCAGTTGGTTACACCTGGGCTCCGTAGTCGAATTTAAATCTTCTGTTTCTTATTCTGGCCATTAGTTAAAGTTATTATTATCATTACTAATACTTTTCTGCTTCAGAAGGATTACACACACACACACACAGCAACAGACACACACCCACCCACTGATAGCACTGTTGAAGCTGTCTCTGTTATAAATGTGTCTAAATATACATGTTAAAAATGACTATTTGAGGTGTGCTTTTTAAATACAGAACCCCGGCAACAGCCCACTCGTCACTTTCAAAATTTCTGCGGGAATTTTCTAGTTCAGTCTGATCTTGCGTAATTCATTGCAAATAGATTTGCTGTAGCTTTTTTATTGTAGTAGTTGTCGTATTATGATGCTTCTGTCTCGCCAGATTTCTGTTGTGAAAGAGGTCTGTTCTCCACGTGACTTCAAACCCCACAGGACTTTGCTCAGATTTGGTAATATTTTCCTGGTCTATGTGCTTTTTCCCCTTTTGGCTGTTTTTACATACAGAGAAAATTTATTTTGAAAATCCGCCAGATTGTCCAGAATACAGAACACCCGCGTATTCTCAGCAAAGCATCAATCGCTTCTGGTTTTACTAACGAAGTAAACCATCTTTTAGAGTTATAGGCTGTATCGGTTCATCTTAATCCATCACTGCAGCACTGGTCTTGTTGTATCTACAGGTAGAGTGATGGTGTATGACCCAAGAATTCTCTTTCATCCTTGATCTCGAGCATGTTCCCTTCCCTTAATGTTTAATCTGATCGTCCTAACAGGTTGTTTGGAGAAACTGTGTTATTGAGCGCTATCTTAAAAGCCCCACAGACCCAGGCCTCTTGGATACATGGTCCCCGGGACACACACAAATATATACAGTGTGTCCTAAAGTCGTTTTGACTGTGACAGCCGGAGATAAATGTAGACGCACTAACCTGGCCCGGTGAGCAACACAACTGGCCTCTTTACTGTTCATTTTCATTGCTGCTCAAGGCTGGCTAACATAAACATTGTGGGAGCGTGTCCTTTTAAGCCGCTTTTATTGTCCAGCTGCTTCTCAACCTCTGGATGTAAATTGTTAAGAGGTTGGGATGGAAGGATGAGAGAAGAGGGGGTGAAAATAGGTGAGGGGGTGGTTAATGTAGTGAGGGGATGGGAAGCAGGAACCCTTTAGAGTGGTTCCTCTCTCTCTCCTCTCTCTCTGTCCCTCATATGTTTGTGCATATGTGTCATTAAAGCAGAGGCATCACAAAGTTCAGAGAAACAAAATGTTTATTGAAACATCTTCCCAGACCACTTAGCATCAGTTTGTTATTGTCTTGTGGCCAGGCGAGAGTTGTAGGGGCAAAAAGGGATGCAATGGGAAACAAATTGTATTTACGCCGAAACGGTTTGGAAACCCGACCTATGCAAATGAATGTTGCGGGGAATCACACTACGAGGCTTTGAAGCTGATGTAGCCTCGCTGCGGCTGTCAGACACAAACACTGGGATGGAAATCCTTGGAAATATGTCGGCTATGCGACTGTCATGTCTTCTACTGTGATATTTATTTAATTTGCTCATGAGATGTCATCATAACGGATTATCCGTCCGTCTTGAGAGAGCGCATACATATAACTTATTTCTCCCGTGCTTCCCACTTGGCACGTCTGTACCTGATGTGTCGAAATAGTCAACAGCATATAGAGTTTTTATTCTTCTTGTCTGTTATAATATACTGTGTTCAGCTCTGGTTTGGTCCATCAGGATGCTGTGATTCTGTTTTCTCCTACAACCTTCCAAGGATCGGAATAAGTGATAAATAAATAAGTTCCATTGTTCACAAACTTTTCTACTCGATGGTTGCTGGCTGAGTCGGGTATGCAGCTGCACAGAATCACTAATGGGTTGATTCTGTCTGAATTGCAGTTGCATGTCTGGCTCACAGAAATGCAAATGTGGCGGAGTGTTGGGCAGCCATGTAGCAGTAGGAGCAGTTACGGGTTCAGTACCTTGCTCAAGGGCATCTCGGCAGTGCTCTGCAGGGGGAAATGGCACCTCGCTGGACTTGAACCACTTCCAAATTCCCTATAGACTCGGATACTGCATATTTTAGCAGCATCCATTTTGAAAATGTTTCTTTTTTGTAAAATCTTAAGGTCATGATCACTGACAGTATAAGGAATTGACAAGAGCCGGCTCTCTGGCTCCGGCCGCCGCCACGTTGGCACTTCAGCCTCCTTCACCTCCTAATCTAAAAATCAACAAAGATGTGGATCATGAATGGACCAAATCACTCCTGGATGCTCAAACATGACACGTGTAACAGCACCCACCTGTCAATCAAAGCATCCACGCTCTTCATTCTGCATAACTTTAAGCCTTAACACAATTTGAACAGATGAGTTCTATAAAAATTCGCCCTCATCACAGTTGTTACGAAACAGAACAAACAGTTACGAAACAAAACTGTTTATTTTTGCTGTGACTTGTTCTGTAATGAGCCTCAAGTGGACGTTTGAGGAACTGCAGCTTTTGGCAGTTTCACACAGGCTTTACTTTACAGCCACAACAGAGTTTGCCGCTTTTGGCCATATGTGTAGTTCTGGCTGTGTTTGTAGTAGTACGTTTGTGCATCTTGTGTGCATGCAGTGTGTACATGTATCTGTTCATTGTGGGTGTTCCCACTAACCGACAGAGTGGAAAAGAAAGCAGCTGTTGCTGCAGCCTCAGATGCAGTAAATATCCGAGAAGCGGTTGCAGTTGTGCTAGTTGTTGTCGGTGTCCCGTATGATGACTGAAGCTGAATGTTTTCATTGTGTAAACAAGTCATAAAACAATAGCGAGGTAGATTTATGATGCATCGAGGCTGTGTTGCTAAATGTGCTAATATTTGTCTCACAGCTTGTTTTGTTTTTGAGAAAAAAAAGGACTTTCTTTTTATAATCATTGCATAAAGGTTTTAAAACAAGCCACAAGGCAAAACACAGTCATACACACAGTTTAGTCTGAGGCTGGGTGAAAAGCTGGACAGTCTGGTTGTAAAATGGATCATGTATAGGCGGGTAGTTTGTGACCTAGAACAGCTCTGTGTGTGTCTGAGAGAGAGATAGGTCCAGTAATTGCTGCTGTGGTCCATCTGGTCCCTTTTGTTTAATTTCTGAAACGGCCCGTCTAATTGGGTCTGTTTGAATGTTTATTGATCCTGGATGATCTGACGCCAAGGCACAGTCACAAAATGTATCATATTTATGAGATTTAAATCTCCTTACGCAGACTCCCATATACATATATACACATATACACATCTGCTGCAGTAGTTGGTGGCAAAACGCCTGCGTCCTTGCAGCGAGAGACTGTATAATGCACAGTAAGCTATTCTTTTATATATACGGGTGTATCACTTTACATTTAGAGAAGGTTCACTTAATGTTTACTTTCAAGCCTTTTTATGGCTGTTTTTGCTGGCCGTGGATTACGTCTAATCCCACAGTTTTAGTGTATAGACTTGGATGGATGACAGAATGCTTTTACATTAGCAGCAGGGCAGTCAAAGACGATACAACCCATAAATGAAAGGGGTTCTGAACGACAATATTATCAGAGCTAGATTAAATAAATAATAATAAATCTACTCACTACGATCACTAGTATTAAAATCACCATGCAGCTATTATCACTGATTATTACAACTGTCCTCACTACGAGACAAGTCAATCTTAATTTTCTCAATCTCTAAGAATCAAGATGACAAAATACTGATTAGGATCGGGGAGGATTGTTGAGTAACTTCCAGATGCCTCGAAACCGAAAGGACAGCTAACAGCGGTAACTGTTCCTACTACTGTTACTAAAATACTATTATTCCTCCCCTGTTTTTAGTTTGGTCAAAACATTTGAATGACTTAAATCCAGGACAGGACAAGATGATGATTACAAAACTTCGGGTAGTGAAAACAAAGTTTGATGCTTTCATGATGTACAATAGTTTGTCTGAGTCATGGAAAATTGGAGATTAAATCAGTTCTCAGCTGCAGTAAGGATCCGTATGATCTGTGTGGAGGCGAGATACACATCGTAGACTCGTAACTGTAGACTTATAATCCGCTTTACACTGTAAATACTTCAGCTCCTCAAAGCCTTTAGACGTGTTACTACAAATAATATTATGCATATTAATAATCCCATAATCTCATCTTTCAAAGAAGACTTCTTACATCATGGTATGTATAATGTGAAACGGCTTAATTTATACTGCGAATGATGAAGTTTTCATGACGTGTGCACCAACACGTTTTAGCAGAGCTGAAAGAAACATCAATGTACTATCATCTACCGACTTCTTACCATCGACTTTACCATCATTTACAGAATTTTGCTGCATGTAGTGACATTTACATGGCTACTATATATACATGGATTATCATCAGACTTTTGACATCCTGTACTCTGCCCTGTGATTCTCCGTCCATGTGTTTTTAGTTTTTGTTGCATATTATATACGTTTTTTTTATTGGATTAATGTATTAGTACAAGAACTTTGCATACGTTGCATCAGTGCACATTGTCGGGAAAGCCTGACCAGAGTGGCTAAAGTATGAGGCAGAGCGATTTATTCAATAAATAAAAGAATAACTGAACAGTTGAACTCCAAAAAAATTACAACTAATATCACATGCACTAGCATTAGCTGTTCATTAATCAACATTGTATCCAAACCCCACTTGTGACATCATGGTGTGCTCACCCACTTTGTCACAAAAGACGATTCTCTGTGGGTGAATCTCACCTTGAGACCTGACGGAATACAAAGAACAGAGGCCGATTATCAAAGTTTTTGCCAAGTTGTGGGTGTGAGGTAGAAGTGTAGAGGGTATACGGGCCAGCTGTTGAATGTTTCAAGAGTTGTCATCACGCTTTTATTCAAACAGATGCACACACACACACACTACCCTCTGTCTCATCATACCCAACGCAGCACTGTAAAACACACCCCAGCCCTTATCTGTCTGAGGTGTTTTTTATCGAAGGGGGGAACTCCGGAGCTTTCAGTGCGAGCCACCAAAAAAAGAAAACAAAAAGAAGGTCTGGAGCGGAGCTTCAATCCCTCGGGATCTGACCTACTGGTGCATCTTGTGTCTGGTCGGTTCGGGGTTTTGAGAGTGCACTTCTCTTTAGAGACTTCACTCATTTCTGCGGATAGGAATATGGTCTAATCATCACTATCACTGAAGGGTGAAGGGAAGAAATGATGCAAACAAGAGGAGGGGGAGCCATACAGATGGTAGCAGATGGGAGAAGAGAAAGGATTTATCTCCCTTTATACTCCCACTCCTCTTTCCCTCCCTTTCCCCCCCTGCCGGTGGTGATGTAAGTGTTTTCCGACACTTCTTCTCTGGTATCTTTTTGTGGTTTGACCTGCGTATCTGTGTTAGGATGGCGGAGAGGTGACTAAAAGACTCGGGGAAACAAAGAAGAAAGGAAGAAACGGATGCTTGTGTGCGTAAGAAAAGAGGGTAGTGAATGTGTGCATGAGTGTGTTTCTGTGTGTGTGTGTGTGTGTGTGTGTGTGTGTTTGAGAGAAAATGGTCTTCAATGGGAGTCAGGTATCAGCTGCATAACCTCTTCAGTGTCAAGGGGGCCTCATCAGCGACGCATACAAAAAAGAGACTGACACAATGAAAGAGGGATGGGGTTTCAGAGCCGAGGCAGAAAAAGGAAAACATTATATCCCTCCCCTCCCTTTCTCTTTCTGTCTCACTCACTTTATGTGTTTGTTAAACTACAAAGGCAGAAACACCTGAGCCCCTTGTTTGGGCAGCACTATGTCATACAAGGAATGTGCCACTTGTGCGAGGCTCGCCGTGTGTGTGTGCGTGTGCGCACAGGTGTACGTGCGTGTCTGTTTGGGTGTTTGGATGAGAGGGAAACAGCCGCAGCCAGCATACCTCACTTGTCTACCTACCTGCGAGTCTTTGAACGCTCCCCAGCTGTATGGTGGCCCATTCAGTGTACAGTGGCTCGCATAAAGTGTTTGATCACACAGTCTGAGTGGGTATCTGATGAAACCTGCTACTAACATGCGACAACTCATTTTGTTGGACTACATGCTTTTTTAAAATAGTAATCACCCATGATGAGTCCTGTGTTTGGGCAGTAGCAGGTTTGTATTACACATGTAGAGTAAAACTTAATTAATTAATTAATGATAGCATCAGTAAATTTGCTGATGATTACTTCTAAAATGATTAGACAAGCATCATATTTGATAACTGATAAAAATTCTTCACTCGTCTTTTTTTTAACATTCTTTTATTTAGAATTATGCATATAAAGAACAACACAAAACATTACACTAAAAACAAAACAAAACACAACAACCCAGGAACAATTATTGTCCCAGCATACCTACAATGCCGAATCAAGACAAACTACACAGATGGACATCCCACCAAACTAATCCCAGAATGAGGGGGAGAAAGTACTTTCCGCAGGAGACCTCCACAAAACAGCAAGAGAAACACAATACCGAAATAGCTTCTTACGACCAGCCGTTACCAAATTATCTGTCTGGCCATCCAAAATAGGAAATGACAGGGGCCCACAAAACCAAAAAACAAATCCATTTGTACATGAAGTTTTGCAGTTACCCTTTCCATCAAACACACATTCTTTAGTCTCTCTCGCCATTGTTGAAGGGTGAGAGGTCTGAGCCAACACAGGGTTATCATTTTCCTCGCCACTAGTAGGAGAATCTGTAATAGTTGGGCCTTTCTCTTCCCTATATCCTCCCCTGGATTCAAACCTAGTATAGAATGTAATGGGTTCAGTGGTAATATAATTTTCAGAATGCTCCGAATTTCTGCTTGGATCCCTTGCCAAAATGTAGTCAACATATTTATTGTCTTTTATGATAAAACACTGAATATCTATTGGGACTGTTGGTTGACAATATGACGGCATCACCTTGGGATAGTGCTAATTTCGTCACCATTAAATGATTCATCAGCTAATCGAACAATGATAAAACAATGATCAAAAAACAAAGTCAGAGTGGTGTTTCTTTGTCTTCACCGCCCTGCAGAGAGTGTCTTAATTAGACAACAAAAAGTGAAATGTTATATATCGATTAGTTATAGTTAGTTGAATTAGTTACAGCTTTTTAACCATGCCACGTCACTTGCCACTTAAACTTCAGAGCACAGTCTGAATTATAGGCTGTCTAGACTGTATATGTAAGGTGACTCATACTGCACAATATATGTAGAACATCACCTTACTTTTTATATTGTTTGTGCATGAACAAGTTGTAGTGTTGGTTATCATCAAGGCCCTGAAGGCAGCATAATGATAATTTGTAAGGGATGGTTCCAGAGAAAAGTTGGCTAGAGTAAAATAAAAACTCCACGACAAACACACACTTGTATTGGCCTCATCAGTCAGTGTAATAAAAAGTCCAGTCCAACAATGCTAATAGATGCTCCAGATAATAAGAAAGTTATTTAATAAAAGATTGTATTATATATAAAATAGATATGCCAAGGAAAGGAGTTTTAACACAGCTGTCATTATTAAAGCTGTTACTTAATTAAGCTCTACTGCCACTGGCATGCTGGCACTGATAAACTTAAATAATAAAGTGTTAACAGTGTTTATATATATATATATATATATATATATATATATATATATATATATATATATATATATATATATATATATATATATATATATATATATATATATATGCTTTTTCCTGCAGTGTCTGCTGTGAAAAGGGCCCATGATGAACCGTAGTGACGTCTAAAGTATTGTAGTGTGGCGGCTGATGATGATGTTGATGGTGGTGGTGAAACCCTGAAACTCTTGTTAAATCCACATCATCATGCTACCCATATCACTCGGATGTTTTTTTTTTAAAGCACTTGTTGTGGCTGTGGGTGTTTCATGTCTTTGTGTGGATCGACAATATGTATTCCGTGCCACCACAGAGGAAGGATGAAAAGATGGAAAAAAGATGGCACAGGGCTGTCTCTTTTCCGTGCTTGGATTTGTCCGACACGCAACAAAGAGCAATCTGCCACCTTGATGAGCTTACACTCGCTGTACAGATTTATGGGTTGATAGGTACACTGATCAGTCATGTTCACAAAGCATTGTAAATATGTTGTGAAGTACTTTAATCAACAAAAACATAATCACCATCTGGGATTTATTGCCTTTGAGTGAGAATATTGCAAAGTGCTGACAGCAAATATGCCACTGTCAGCTCCTCTAGTTTTAGGAGATGTTATTTGGCATCATGGGCTGTTTTGCACGACATCGATCAATGTGAAATTTTATTCGCAGCCAGCAGAAACAAAATGTAAAGGGAGGTTAACATGTAGTTGTTTGTGGGGAGAGATGCATAGACAGCAGCAGCAAAGAGTGACGTTTTGACGGCTGCACTAAAGATGGCACGTCAGCCTCTCCACAGCACACTGCTTCAAGTAAGTCTGTCGACTTCATGTGACATGTCACCCCATTAATTATCACGCTACATGGTGGAAACAGACAAGGACTCTTTTCGACAATGTATAAATAAATTTTCTATGACAGACAAGGCTGACTGCAAACAGACAGTAATAACAGAGAGCAATCGATGCCCTGCCAACTGCACAGACATGAATAACATATGACAGACTTCGGCACAATGAACAGATTACAGGCCGAGAAAAATAACAGCGGTTACATGGTGCCAGACGAGGAAACTAATTTTAAATCAATCACTCAGATAGCAGAGACGCTGTGCCTTGCACATGTTTTCAGAAGTGTGTTGTAAATGTCCCGAGCAGCAAACACAAGCCTGTCTGTCTCTTGGATTCTTGTTGGTTAATCGATAGTTGAGCAAAATTTCTGCTCGTCCACATTACAAGTCATGGCAAAGACATTCTCTGAAGCTCATTTTATTGGCATGTTTGCACCACTGACCCTATAGAGAATGGACGGTGTATCTGTGATGTCACTCAGGTTTCTGAAGAGCCAAAGTCTGTGACTCTAACCGCCACCATGTTGGTAGTCCAGCATCTTCTTTGGTGGATGATCTCCGTTATTTTTACCAAAGCACTCCTGCTGATTTCTATCATGCAGCGCTAATGTCGGTCTGAGCTTTGCTTTGAGCTAAATACTAATGTGAGCATGCAAACATATTTTAGCAAATTTTTGTAGTTTCAAATCTGTAGCTGTACCAGGGGTGCAGGATTTGACCTGTGCATTTCATACACCCATTTCCACCCTGATCTCTCCCTCAAAAAGTTTGCAGCACAGGTGGAATCATAGTGAAATATATTTCCATAAACGCCTACATTTGTTAAGAAAATAGCATCAAATAGAATTATAATAAAGAAGAGATATGAGAATAGAAAATTTAATAAAAAATGAAGCACCCTACTTCCACCTTTGCTACTTTATGAGATCAGTCATTCTTTGCACCACCACAGCGCGTCACTGACAGCGAAAAGAGTAAACCAAGGTCCAGTGAGTATTACACTGATGTTGTTTTCTGTTGAAGACTGGTAAAATCACACCAGGCTTTTTGAAATGATTTTAAATTATAACATTGTGTGGAACTGAAAGAGCGATGGTGATGATGACTAAGAGATAGGAAATCTCAACGCGTGACGCACCAGCACACAGAAATAAACAAGGAAAAAAAAACGGAATAGACGTAGGGGAACCCCTCATTAACGTGACAGTCCAATGAGTCACCCCTCGGGATGGTAATAAAACTTTAATTTAGAGATTTATTTGTGAAACTGTTTGTGCAGCCGGGCCCACACACTTCAGCAACACATCCCAGTCTGCCAAGAGAACACACCAGAATAGGAAACACTAATAAGAGGCCGTGACCTGCCTGCGTGTGTTCAAGCATATAAGTATGTTTGAAAGTGTGTGAGTTTATAGTTGTGTGACTGGATGTGTGTGTGTGTGTTCAGTTGTGTGTATGTTATGGCATCAGTACGAGATGTTCCTCAGCTGTTGCAGTGGAAGCATGGAGCTAGTGACGGAGATGAGCTGTGGTTTAATTGTACAAAGAAACGAAGGACAGAGCTTGTTTATTTTCTTATTCTTCATTGCGCTCCGTTGCCAACTAATCGTCCTGAATTTACACTCTTCATTTTTTTTCACTTTCTTTTTCCCGCCCTGGGTCTGTTTAATCATCAAGTACAACTGTTGATTCAGTTCAGCAAGTTCAAAGACAACGATGATAAAGTGCGTCTGGTTAGAGAAGTCTTGTTTTGGTTAGTGTGATTGTGAACAAAGAACACCATGTTCACTGTACTGAGAGGGCTCGAGACAGACTGAAGGCAAAGTGGTGTTGAGAGCTTAATAACTTATGTAACTTATGTAATAAGTCACTCACCACACACAAACACACATTTGCACCATAAAAGGTTTAGTTGAGATTCTTTTAGATACACGTCATATTTGTTTTGTCAATTTACAGATTTGTTCTGGCTCTAGGGATGGTAACACTGGTCCATCGCTTTGATCCAGATACAACTCAACAATGATCGGACCGATTGCCATGATTGTCCTTAGTAGCATCTACGGCCCAACTGAGATTCGATTTTTGAAATCGATGCAAATTTTTGAGGGGAAATATTCACATATGTTTATGGTCCCCAGAGGATGAATCCTACTGACGTCAGTAAACTTAGTTACATTGGTTCTGAGTGTCTAAACAACAATTGGATGGATTACCATGAAATGGTCTCTTAACATATCCCTATTAGTATCTTTTAGAGCCTTACTGATATGGGATTTTTGAGATTGATACTGATTTTAGAGGAGAAAAATTCACAGATATGGTAGCAGTATTTAGAAGGCTGCTTGAACTTTATTATGAACTTTATTAAATAATTAGGTTAAATACATGTTAAATAATTTAACACACTACATTGCTCACCAATTCCACACAGACCATTACCATAACCAATAAACCTGCAAAAAATGTGCATGCTTACGTTGTCACTGTGAGTATGTTGGCAAACTATGGATAATTTGTAGGTCACTGCTTTTGCACTCAAATATATGACTTAAACATCAGTTTGTAGGATTTGGTGGCATCCAGTGGTGTAGTTGCAGATTGCAACCCCCTCGCCTTCCTATTGCAAGTACAGAGGAGAAACTACGGTGGCCAAAACACGCAAAAAATGTGACCCGCTGTTTGTTTTTTTTATGTTTTGGAGTACAGCAAAAACATGGTGGTCCAACATGGCTGACACCATTTCAATTGTGAATCAATTATTACAACAATTTTCTGTTGATCTGCTAATCATTTCAGCTGTTGACAGGTTTGTCTGTGGACATAGTGCAGAGTCCTTCAGAGGTTTGGATACAGAAACGGAGCCACGAAAGTGATCCAGTTTTGAAATACGGCCACTTGGGCCTAATCAATTAGTGCCATAACATTTATGTTTTGATACATGCTGAGAAAACCCGAAGCTTGTGAATCTCAACATGAAAATTCTTTTCATTATTTTTTCAGCCTTTTGTAGTTGATCCCCAAGTTGGAATATTGTTCTAGCACAATGGGTGTGCATTTGACTTTGATTTTGAGTGTGGTTTGACTCGGTGCCTGATAAAAAATATGCACTAAATCATGAAATTCTCTCCTGTGTCTTTCCTGGTGATAGACTAAATCAATTCTTGTTGGTCTTAGATAATTCTTTAGACCAGAACTACAGTAAGAACTTATCTTTTCAATATGACTTTTCGGAGGCCCGGAAATCAGATTTAGCAAAAAATAGCTATTGAATCTTCAAAACCAGATGCAGAAGTGGTCAAGCTTGCATTCACACAGTCTCCATGCAAACCACCCACAACGCACATAGCAAACAATACAAAGACTTGGAAAGTGAATAAAAAAAGCATGCAGACAAAGATGACACATCACAGGAAAAGCAGATAGGCCTTTTGAGGCCAGGAATGGACATGCGCTATAGTTATTAAAGTTGTCATGACAGCAGCATTTCAAACTTTGATACTCGATACTTGTTTCAATACCACAGGCAAAACTAAAAAGTCCCGGGCAAACAGAATACACATTATTAATCAATAATTAACAACCACTGAGCACATATTGTGAACCAGTTGCAGTGTTTCCTACAGACTGTAACTGGGGTGGTATTTATATACATCACCCATTTTCTAGTATGTTATTTCAGATGTCATTATGTCAGTCACACTGACGGTATGCGGTAAAAACATTTAACTGACCCGTCAACGTCACAAACGAATTTGCAAAACTGACAAATAAATTAAATTTTTTAAGTCTTGGTAAGCAGCAAATACTGTGTCTTTGAGTTGAATGGAAAATGATGATACTGCAGATGATCTGTGAAGACGACAGCAACACTACTGGTATTTTGTATATCAGGACACACAAATAATTTAGTCTGGTTACTGAAATGAAACTTTTCAAACTTTCTTTTGTGACATTTACATTGTTAAGCCTAAATATAACAGCAGAGTATCTTAAATATAAGATAGTTTTCTGTCCATTAAGAAACTCAGTAGATCACAGGGAGTTGATGCAGAGCAGACGACATCAGAAGGAAACCAGAAAACATTTTCTCCCTAAAATATGATCCACTTTCACCAAAATCAGTGAAATAGTCTGTGGTGTGTGACTGATTGCCGTAAAAGTTGCAAACTTCTTGCCCAGACTTAGAAGTGAGGGATGCAGAGCGGGAATGACAGAGACACCGTTCACCTGATTACATGTCAATGTAGCTTCAAAATGCTAAAAGGTAGATAAATTACATGACGGAGCTTTAAAATGACACTAATGCCACATACTGTGTTGAGCCAATCTAAATCACCACAGGGGAAATGTCTTCAGTGTGACATCCTGAAATAGAGGATGCATACATGTTAACATGGCCAAAATACATTTTGCATTTAGCCATAGGACTATCAATAGTCTAATAACTAATAGGCAAGAGCAATGTTTATTATTTGCTGCCAAATAATCTTTCCATGATCTGCTCACTTTACTTCAGGATGTTTATTCCAAATTTTCCACACACCTGGAATTTGATTTGTTGTTCTCTTTTCCTTTTTTCCCTGTGCAGATGTGGATATACGTGTGTGTGTGTGTGTGTGTGTGTGTGTGTGTGTGTGTGTGCGGGTATTTCATCTTTGTGTCTGAGCAGAATTGACGATGTGTTTTGAAACGTTATCCCTCACACCCCGCCCTGCACATGGATAGCTATACATGCCAGCTCATCACCAGGCAGGGAGAACGAGCGTGCTTGTGTGTGTATGCGTGCGTGCGTGTACGTGCACACCGATGTGTGGGTGTTCCTTGATTACCCTGTAGTCTATGGAGGTATAAGGTTAACTACCAGTGCAGCATGGGCTGAAAGACTACCCAGGAAGGCATCATCAAAACTGAACTGATGACTTCATGATGACAGTAATATAAAATACTGACTTTCTGCTTTCATCCGTCTTCATCTGTTTCTGTGTTCTCCTCCACGTTTTTTTTACTGGATGTAATAAAAACTTTCCCTGTCTGCAGAGTCGTTGATCCATCTTTCCACCAATCCATCATCAGTATATCTATTTTTTTTCTCGTTGACATTTTGCATGGCAGCCAGTTTTATACTGCTGCTGTCAGGTCAGAGTTGAACCAAGACATCGGAGAAAACACAGACAAAGGACAGTGTGGGCAAAACCTTTAAACCTACGATCATCTGAGCATTCTTTGCTCTGTCAGCAAAAAATGTATCTTTAGTTTTGACCATTGACAGTATAAAGGATGGACAATGTATTTCTTTCCGAAGAGCCATTTTAAAGCTCAGAGTATGATGGCTCTGGCCGCCATCTTGGTAGTCCGACCTCTGCCACCTCCCGGCTATTAAAAAAATTGGCAAAGACGAAATAAAGAACAAGAAAAACAAACAAAAAAACAAGCTGCCTATAGCATCACCCAGTTAAGTCAGTCAAAGTGACCATGCTGTTAATTATGCATAACTTTATAAAGCCTTAAAATAATCTGATCAGATTAGTTAAATAGAAATTCAGATTCAGTTGTCATGAACATAAATTAGCTACAGAGACCAAAACAGTTTTTTGTACCAGACTGTAAACATGTTTAAGCAACGTCCGTGTTAATGTGTGTGCATGTACAGTGTGTGTGTGCGTATGAATGCATACGTGAGCGTGTCCATCTGTGTGCGTGTGTTTCCCTGAAAAGCCCAACTCTAAAACAAACACAGCAGGAGGTCACGGTTAAAGATGAGCCAAGAGAGACACCACAAAGAGAAGGAGAGCGAGAGAGAAATGTCAAATAAACTCGCTGCCTCCTAACAACTCTGTTTATCTATCAGAGTTTACTGGTGACTCACTCAAATGTATTTTTTGCTGTTTGTATGTGTACGTGTTTGCATCTGCGCCCGTGCATATGTAAGCACAAGCTCACATTTTGCTTATGGGACACGTGGACGTTTGTATCTACACTTGTGGGTTATATTCGCGCCTCTTAGTCGTCAGTGGGTGTCCCCGAATGGAAGTGTTACGGTGTGTACATATCTGTGGTTAACCTGGGGTGGCCTATCGGCTGCTGCTGGTATATGTTACAAAGTGTATGTTTAGTTTTGTTTTCTTGCATCAGCTACCGCTGCTGCTTGACATGTGGTTAAAAAAAAAAAAGTGAAAGAATGTGTTACTGATGCATTGTGGGTAAATGCAGTCACCAGTCTTGCCCTAAGGAAAATAGCGATGTCACTAAGATTTCCAAAAGCTGTCGGGATGATGAATGTCTCTCTGAATTTGTTAAATGTTCTTAAATTTCACTTTTTTTCTCCCACTCACTAACAATCCTATATATATTTATATGTTTAGATATATATTTTATCTTTATAAAGTTACTTTGAACATAAATATTCAAGGAAAAAACACTCTGACTCTTCGGCTTGTAAGTCTTTGAACCAAAGCAATGTGTGTTTCTTTTCTTTCTTCTGTCTCTTCTTACTTTATCATTCAGTTCATCTGAAGAGTTATTTTTCCCACCCTTGGATTATTTCAATTATCAATAAATTGTCCAGGAATATCAAGGAAAAAAGTGAACTCAAGTAAAATAATAATTTATTTCATTTATTTATTTTATTGTTTTATCTTGACACTCGTCATGCTGGGAATCTCCTGGATTCAACGTAGGTGTTACGACCAGATGAAGAGGTATGAAAGGAAGTAACATAAAACCAGATTTTAAAGGTTATTAAACAAAGGGATTTTATTAAATGAAAGTTTTTAGATTGTTTTAACAAAAGAAGGTTAGGCAAAAGGGAACTAAGGGCGAGCAAGTGCTGTTTAAATGAACAAACCAATATAACAAAAGCAGAACTCTAAACAGAGCCTATTATCTAACTAGAAACCCAAAAACGAGAAAGAAACCTCACTAACTAAGCTGCTAGCAGATAACCAAAAACACATCAAAAACAGCACTTCTAAACTAACAGGGCTAACAGAAATATTCTACGTGTACTGTAATCAGTAAACGTGAACTACCTAAACCCTGCCCAGTCCCAACAAACCAAACAAAACCTCCACAGGTACGAAATACGAACAACCGAGTATCATCAGATACGTACAAACGAGGCAAGCTCACAAACACATAAACAACGAGGGAAGCCGCTACAATGTTCAGGCGGCTGTGGTTTAAATGCCCGGTGATGCTGCTGCGGGGGCGCTCTCATTGGCGGCGTGGGAATGGTGCCGCACCAATCCTGGCCCTGCACAGCTGCGACCATGTTGTCCCCGCCTCCTCCAGTTTGGGCCAACCAGGGACCGGCAACCGCAAACCTGCATTTACCTATGGGGAAAAACACTACACACACATATGCGTGGGGCGAAACGGCGGCAGCTGTAACAGTAGGTATAAAATCACAATCCAATCTATGCTATGGATTACTGTAGGATTTGATGTTGTAGTTATCAATCAATATAAATAAAATGCAGTTTTGTCTATTATACCCCAAAAAAAATCAAGAACAATGTGTAGTGTGTCCATCAGTATTTTATGGATTAAAATATCACACTGTGTTTATGATTATTGTCTCTTTGGTGGTTTTCATGTGGACGTGTTGAAATAAATCTGCTGGAGGTTTAATCAACGATCGACGTGCACACAAAGGTGTCCATCCCATCCCTGCTACTTCCCAGCTTGATCTCTCTCCATCCTTGATTTACATTATAAAACCCGTTCTCAAAGGTCAAGTACTTCAGTGTACCAAACATGTTGTGGGACACTTTGGGCCCATTACTCACGTTCATGTGTTTCCGAGTGGTACACAGTTACTTTGGGGTGATTTTGTTAACAAAGGGTGAATCATCCCACCCTTGGCTGGATGTCTTCCCTCCGGGGACTGTTGTAAATATTTGAGAGGAACTGTTGACATGAAGATAACATTGACTAATGGATATACAAGCCCGGACAAGCACTGATGGGTCTGTGGGAGTGATGGAGAAAAGGATGAGTGGGAAAAGATATTGGAAGGGGAAGATGGGGAGAGAGAAAGAAGAGGAGGGGAAGGATGGAAATGTGGTAAAGACAAAAAGTGGAGAGAGAGAGAGAGAGAGAGGAGTGGGACATGTGGAGGGGAAAGGAGTGACATAACAGAGGAGGATGTTGGGAAAAACAGATGGTGTGATTGGAAAAAGAGGTGACGAGGCAAAAGCAGGTGGGACAAACAAAGATTGTAACTGATACAGTGAGGAGGAAAATTTGGAAAATGGAAAAAACTTAACAGCCAAAATGAATACTGTAGTCTGCCCACTATAGGAAATATGCATAATTGAAATTCTTCCAACAGAGTTAAATCTAAATAGATTGTTTCAGTCAGTTCTGTCTCCGTTCCTCTGAGTGTGTGCCACAGTTTCATATTGATGTGTGAAAAGAAAGAAGCGAAAGGATGGAAGGAGGCTGGAAGGGGAAAATTTTTCCATTCCAGCGCTGGTGTTTAGTTTGGGATTATATCAATATTGATAAAACTGTCTGTAACACTGATTTCAGGCAGATTACCTTTACGATTCTGAGAAGCGAATAACGGCAGAAAGGAGATGGCCGCTGCTGCCTAATACACAACTCTGACTGAAGTCTGTTGCCGGCACGACAATACGTGTCATCTGTCTTGATTTGAGTGTCGGGAGATGCAGCCATGTTTACACTTTTAAATAATAATGATTACAATGACTTCTATTAACAAAAGAAAGGTCAGTGCAGAATTTTGCCTCGAGATTATGTCGAGACACAAACACAGGGTTTCTTCACTACTTTCAAGTTAAGCCTGTTTTTGTTTTTCTTTGCACAATGTTGGTTTCGGCAATATTTTTTCTGGAACCGGCGTGTGAATGTTTAGATGTTAGAACTGGAGTCAGGTTACAGGGTTGAATTCTTCAAAAGCACAGCTGACAGCCTGATTATCTATTTCTGCTGCTGCTGTGCGCGTACACACACACACGCGTTCGCACACACTCTATGTCTGATCCCGTAAATCCCGTCATAGCACCGGCTAATACTCTCCGGAAAGCAGAGAGCCTCTGTTGCTGTAGGATCAATTAAACAATTCGTCTTCAGGGAGTTCAGTGAAGCGGCACGTTCTGGCTCCAAAGTGAAGGGGAAACTGCCCTGTCATCTTTTAGCTACAGTTATTTGTTTTTTTTCCTTCAGAGATGATTAAAAACGCAGCTTAGTGGCTGGTGAAATGCCCCGTGCCCTCAGTTATTTCAATGCGGTAATGCTCTAACTGCATTTCCAGAAAAGCGACAAAAGAAAAATGAAGAGGGTGCGATGAGGTGATGTCGGCAAAAGAGCGTTAATCAAAGCTGAAAGCGATGATGAAAATATGACACAGCGTTTGTGTTTATTTCATGTATAAATCTGAGTAACTCTCTCCTTATTGGTCCACACCAACCAGATGCTGTACAAGTCTCTTCAGTGTTAGAAGTCACATGCTTCACACACGTCATGATATCTATCGCACTTTTCCACCTCAGCCAGCCGTAAAAAGTCTGCTACATCTGTGACAGCCAAATTGAGGATTTAACTTTACTTGTGTTGTCTTTGTGCATGACTGTGATTCTTGTAGAGAATAAGATCCAGTCAGTCAGTAAAAAAATATCATCAGTAGTTGATCACTTTGCTGACTGAGCCATCTACATAACATCATTTGTACACTGGCATAAACCAGCTGAGCGTTCAGACTCGGCACTCATCATCCTGTCTTTCAGGCCAGGAACTCGCTCAGTCGTGGCGTTTGGCATATTTAAACCTCGTCGATAAAAAAAGTATTTTGCAGAGTTTGCTGCTTCGCGCAGCTTTTCCAGCTCAATAGATCCCAGTGGATGTTCTCAAGATTGATCCCCCATAACTAAAACTTAGCCCTTGAGATTTAGGAGGGCTTCTCCGTGACCAAACGGCGAAGCAGAGCCATTATGAAGTAGCAAACAGGCACAGCAAGCAGCAAAGGAAGAGCGAGACTTTTTCCCTTAAAAGGAGGAAGACATGCGAACGGTCTATGCTGTATTTAATTTTATATCCAAGACTAATATGCGTGACATTTGGAGAATTGTGGCTCTCTGTTCCACATCTTTACATTCCTTTATGGAGCTGTTTCTGTTCTGGCCCGTTCGTGTTCCCTAATGTCACTGTATAACTTGACTATATCCAGGCCTGAGTGGCTGCCAAGTCTATATATTCTACATGCTTGTTCATACTGTATCTGTATGTTGCCCTACAGTTTTGTCTGTATCATCTTTGTTTGTTTTACAATTGTCTTGGTTAAACGAGAAAACATGTCGACCTTTTCATCCCTGGGCCAATCAGTAACAAGACGCAGCATCCCCGCATGTAGCATGTACGTACAGCCAGCATGTATGACATTTTCTTTTACTTTCTTGACTTTGAATTAGATAGAAATCTTGACTGACTAAGAGGAAACGCACAAAACTGGGTTCAATACAAGCATTCATTGGCTCGCAGTCACAATGGAAAATACAATCATTCTCCAACGCTCCAACCATGAAAAGGGGCATGTTAAGAATTCAGAATATGAGCAATGCCAAGGTTCAGTCAAATAAGCATCATGGCAAAAGGAAACCACAATTCAAGACATGGAATCTCAACAAGCCATGAAGAATGTAGAAAAAGTAAGACTGTAAAAAAGTAGACAAAAAGTCTACGAGGAGAAGGAAAGGAATCTTCAGAGGAGGTCCGGAGTGCACTGCCCTGTTTCTCAATTAAAATTCAACACACATGTTACAGTAGTTTAGAAGACTTTTGAAATCACTGCCTTGATTTACATCTTACTTACGAGGGAGGTACCTTGATGTTTACCCCAATCAATACAATAACCCAGGGCGTTCACAATCTGACACTGTGGGCCCTCCTCGGACAAAATTCCACCCCACTGACTTCGGGCATCCCTCCAAAGCCGCTCCCATAAAACACATTCTGGTGTACGGGCAGAGTGCACGCAGGTGGGTAGGTAGAGAGGCAGGTAGGCCAGCCAGATCATTTCATTCAGGCCAAAGTCCAAAGCAATATTGATGGTGCAAAATAAAAAATGTTTTCTATCCTATAATTATCCTTGTCTCATTTGTATTTGTGGGTTAACCATAGTCTCCGTTTCCATAATTTTATAGCTTTGTGGGGATGTAAAGAGGATGTGTAATGTTGCAGTGGAGGCAGTGAGTTATTTGCGGACTTAAACCTCAGCTCAGTTTTCTTTTTAAAGCTATATTAATATAAAATATGTTAAAGTGACATATATTTAAAAAATGTGCTGAATTAGCTTGTAGAAGTTTGTGTTTGGAAAGTACCCATAAATCTAGAGAAAACTTAAAAACGTGATGATTCTGAAGAGTTATGACGAGTGTCTTTTTCTCTCTGGGGTGTGTTTGTCGATGTTTTTATGGAGGTTTATTCACAATGTGCATCAGAGAAAAATGCCTCAGGAATTATAAGTCACAGTTGAATACAAACGCGTGCATGACTAACTTATTTTCAGAACACTGACTCGCGTGCTTTCTCTCTCACCTCATGTAGTATCTTTGCGTCACGTCTCTTCTTCCACGGCCTCCATTCAACTTTCCCACGGGGTGGGGTGAGGGGGGGGTGCCTCATCATTTCAAAACCTCCTGCTCAAACACAACCCTTAAGACAAAACAAGACTGTTGTGTACCACATGACACGTACATCACAGGCACCCGAATGCTCTAGTCCTAATGAACCTAATTAATACAAATGTAAAAACATGCTCGCGTCTTCGCAGTCTCAGAAGAAACACGCACTTTTGGCAGGAGCCGCAAATCATCAGCTGGAGTTACTGTCAGAGAAACTTTGATGCGAAATTGAGAATTGTATATTCCTTCTTGATTTTATCAGGCTCCAAATTTGATTAAAATCAAAGTAACATTTGCGCAGTTCCCAGCGATTCAATGTGAATGTGTCACTTGGCGGCTTAATTGAAGACAGTGTTTGAGCTGTTTCCCAACATGCACATTTCTAGTCAACAGTGTGAGTGTGTGTGTGTGTGTGTCTGTGTTTGTGCGTGTGTGTGTGCGCTCATGCATGTGCACCGTTAAGTGTTCCAGGAATCAAAGTGAAATGAGAGGGAAAAAAAGCTCGAGCTCCAAAGGACCTTAACTATGCCCTGAAGGGTAAACGCCCCCATGTCCCCTGCACATGTACACACATACACACACACACACACACACACACACACACACACACACACACACACACACACACACACACACACACACACACACAATCAGCGAAATAACCTCTAGCCCATAGGTGAACCCCAGAAAGATGAGAGAACAGAGCAGCCTATAAAAACCTGATTGAAAAGTGAATGAATGAAAATGACCCGTGCAGAAAAATGGAAGCCGTTGTAACTTTTTTTTTTTTTGGAGTGGACGTGAAACGTGTATTTTACATCCTGTGCTTTTTGTTTTCATGGTTTCTTTCCCCACTATTGGTAAGATTAATGATCAGCTTGCTTAAAATTGTTTATTTCCTCAGCACAAGTGAATTGTGTGACTTTTTGGAGTGTAGACAGTTTAGGATGATGGCACACAAACACATCTAGACACAGACGCAGTTTGTTGCTGCTCCAACCAGAGTAACATTTAGGGAATAATGTAGATTTAAGGACATCCAGAGCACAGAAACTAATTTAAAATTTAGTGATTAAGACTGCAGTAATGAGCAGTGATGCAGCAAAAAGTATTTAAATGCTTCTTTCACTGTGTTGTGTGCCACATCAAAGCATGTACAGTGGGTGACACGGCGCTCCTTGCAGTCTGATTCAAGATGTCTCAACGATTTTTTTTTTTTTTTTGCAGTTGCGTTGTCACAAACTGTGTGTACTCGCATGTGTGCATGTAAGTGTGCGTGTGTATATCTTTTGGTCAAGGTAGGAGTGTGTGAGTCATGCTGCGTACAGCTGTGGTCCAGATGAAGGAGGCCACCTGCTCCCTCCCTTTCCTTCATTTTCTTCTTACCTCCATCATTTACACGTTCTCCCAGACATACAAACAACCTCCAATTAGGCCAACCTTGACTCACTCTACGCCTGTACTTTACACACATACAGTACGTGTGCACACACACACACACATGCACACTCTGGTTAATACTCTCGTTGATGCACTTTGTGTCTGTAAGAAATGGATAAAGAAAGGGGGGGGTAAGTAAGGAGAGACGTTTCATTGGAAGCGCTACATTGACTTCAGGTTGTAATGTGTGCTTCATTGTGTTATTTTGGAGCGATTAAACCCAGGACTTCAGAAATCCCAGACATAATTCTTAAAAAATCCTCCACGCCACCCCGGCTGACACCATTGTGGCTTTTGGCAGGGATGGGACTCAGACTCGTGATCCAAGTCATGGTCATGGCTATCCAACTCGGCGAGGCAGTTGTTTGACTCAAACGTCCGAAGAGACCATGTATTTCCAAAATGTCTGGAACAGAGAAAAAAAAGAAGCTGATGTTTGTTTTAAAAATTATTATACTTGCATCTCGTGTCAGTTTGTATATATACGTAGAATATTTTGGATTTGGTGGCAAGATTATGAATCTTTTTATTATTTTTTTATTCTATCTCAGCTTAAATGTTTAATTATTTAACACAGATAGCTTTTGTTAGCTACATTCTCATAACATTTTTTAACAAAAACTGAACATTGATCCCGGTGAGCTGCATGAATACGTCAAAGTGAATTTCCTCGCACGCTGCCCCACATGTATTCTCCCAAATCAAACTTTTGAACATGAATATTTTCCCAGTCAGGAATGACTGGATGCTTGTGGTTTGTGTGTTTGTGTCTCATTCAGTCACGGTGGTCGTCGGTTGGACCACACTAGGTGTGTGTATGTTTCCGTGTGTGTGTGTGTGTGTGTGTGTGTGTGTGTGTGTGTGAGTTTGGAGGGATGTGATGTGTTGGTGTGCGTTGTAGAGGCATGCAGCTTGCTTGCGTGTTTCTTTGTGTTTGTATGCGCGTGCCTGCGTGTGTGTATGTGTGTGTGTGTGGCGGAGCCCGTATCAACCAGCCATATCAAATCTGAGGATAAATAATAGGCATCGCTTTGCCTAATTTCACCCAATCAACCTGAGATCACTGTCTGTCCTGATTGGAGGAGGAGATGTGATCTGAACCCCTGTAGGTAATGCTAATTACCCAGCATGCTTTTCTACTTGTGTTTCATCCTAGAATTTGTCTTCCCAGATTGGGTCTGTATTTTTTGCTTTTTCAGGTCTTTGTTTAGGCTCCAAAACCAAATTAAAATTAAAAAATGTTTACTTGTCCACAGCTTTGGACATTTAGTTTTCATACTGTCTGTAATTGTCTTTCCATCCCATCATGTAAGCCGCGCAATTCTTTTGGCACGCGTTTCAAAACACTGGATGAATGTAAATTAATCAGAAAGATGCGTATCATAGCACGTTGCTCATACTGCAGGCAGTCATAGTAACTCACACACACTTCTGTGATGAATTAATCACAAAACACTTGCGCGCTCTTGTTTTGTATCTTTGCTTTAATACATTTCTGGATCTGATTCATTTATATCTTCTATCATTTCTGTGTTTGTTCCTAATTATGTGAAACAGTTGTGAATTTTCTTCTAATAAAGTCACACGAAGCCTAGATGAAATCATTGATCGGCTATGCCACAAACAACGCAATATTTCTATGATTATCCACATAATTCAACTTTGGGAATTTCAAACAGTCAATAAGTTTTAATAGCTGGAAAGATAAGTTACAGATTGTTGAAAATGTGATTAAATACATTTTTAACAAGATCTCTAGGAAGGCGAAAGTTAGAGAGGATTTAATGTTGAAGAGATCGATGCCTGTGTGATGAAAAAGCTCCTGCGGACACAAAGTTTTTATAGAGGCATATCAAAACGTCTAGTCTATAAATGGTATTTCTGTGTTTATCCCTGTTCTCCATTTCAACCTCCATACATTCCAGTCAAATGAGGCCTCCCATTGGACCCAGGCAGTAATCAGCCCACTGGCTGGCTGCTGGTGTTCTGTAATAATATTCTAATAAGCAGTGACTGTTGCTTTGATGATGGCCTGCTACTCCTACTGCTGATCTACTGATCTACTGAACTCACTCCTACTTGGGGTAATTAAATATAGCCGAAAACAAGGAAATGGACCACCAGCTCTCCTTGTTGCAGCCCTCCCTTTATTTCTCTCACGTCTTCCTCTTTTGTTTTCTAAATGTGCTTTTTCATCATGCTTAACTCGGTTTCTACTTCTTTCCTCTCTCTCTGCCATCTCTGGGTTTTTTTTTCTTCTCCAGTCTCTCTCATCTCTTTAATTTCTTATTTGTTGTTGTTTCTCAGGTCTGATAGAAGCCCATTGCCGAACTGTTGCTCTGATCTCACTCCTACCCGGGCAATTAAATCAAGAGAGGCAACAGTGGGAACATGGACCACCAGTGGGAGGATGGGGAGACAGAATTCTCTACATTTCTTCTTGTCCCCTCCTTTTTATCTGTTTTCTTTCACAATTTGTCTACGGTCGCCCATTTTCCATAATTTCCTCTTTAACACAGTCATCTTTTTATCTCTGTTATCCACTCCCTTTTGTCATTTTTCAGTCTTTTACCCCCCTCCCTTTCTGTCTGTCTGTCTGTTCTCTCTCCCTTCCCCCTCACGCTCTTGATTGACTTGAGTGGGTGAAACAGGCCAATTTGTTCTCCCAGGGTCTTAAATTACCTGCCTGTCTGTTTGGATGTGGAGAAGCACAGATGATTTCGGCTCTCCCATCAGTAACCACAGTTCATGTCGTTCAAATAAAATCAAAATCAGCATTGTTTGTATAGCTCTTTCCCTAACGAAACCCTGAGAACTGTTGGGGTTATTTCCTGAAATGATATCAAAGTTGTTTGCCTTAGCTTGTTACCCCCGAGGACCAAATTAGAGCTCAATTTGCAAGCTGAACAACTTCAAGAACAGACGGAATAAAGGCCAAAAACATGGTATTGTAATTTGAGTAAAGTGCAGTCTCCACACAAGTTTAACAAAATCCAGATTATAAGCAAATATTGAAGGGCGAAGTTACGAGTTCAATAAATCAGCGACGAGTGATTCATTAAAAGGTTGTGCTCCTGGAACTAATCTGATTTTTTTACAGCGTTACGCATAAATACAGGTGGAATTTATTCCATTAATCATCCTTTAAAGTTCCACTGAAGGCTCAGTGTCTGAGAATTAAATGTGCGGAAAGGTTTGTTCGACTTGTCGTTGACATGTCATAGGAAGGAAAAGCACAAGCGTGAATTTAATTTAGCTGTTTCAGTTTCAGGGTCTGGGGTATATAGTGCATGCACTGTCATACTGGTGTGGCTTACTTGAATAGGAGAGTGTGTGTGCTTAAAGTCAAAATGTCTGCCGTGAAAAAGGAACCACAGCGATGTTGTAAAAGTCCACGTCTTTTTAAATTTTTATCCTAGTTGTAGTAGGCATCTCCGAAGCTCCACTAGTTCGTACAACCCCACAATGACAGTCAGTAGATGTTTATCACAGCAGACATTTTGGTGTGTCAGATGAGGAGCGCGGACTAAACAATGCAACTAAGCCATCGTTAACGCAGTTTAAGTGTTCCAGTAAGCCACAACAGTGAGCCTGCATGCACCAGACCAGCACCCTGGAACGAGCTCACCTAAATGGAATGCAGCCGCTTTTTAATGTTATCAATTGCACATGTGCATTTCCTGCTGTGACGTGCCACAAGGACTGCTGTGGAAAATAAAAAAGCTGTATTGCCGATGTACAGTACGTGATGAGTGGTGTTAACTGGTTGCCTTCAATCGCATTTGATAAATTTGTATATATATATATATATATATATATATATATATATATATATATATATATATATATATATATATATATATATATATATATATATATCGGGCAAAAGCAACTGGATTAGGATAATAACATTATATTTTTTATTTTATTGTGTCACCTTTGTAGATCCAATACAAGTATTTCAAGGACCAGTGTGTAGGATTTAGTGGCATCATGCTGGGATAGGCTCCAGCCCCACCCTGATGAAGATAAGCTGTTACAGTTAATAGATGGATGGACAATAGTTATTTATATTATGTTCCAATAGAGCCCACCTTTTCTTTTTAAGGAATAATGAAGGTCTCGTAACTTGTATTTTACACAAGTGTGCAGAGCCTTCTCCATATTTGATCGTTTTGGCCTCCTGATACTGTTTTAAAAGACGTTTTATTACTAATGATTTTTTAAGTGTTTCCAGAGACACCTGTGTGCCATAGTATGATACTGCTTAGAAATTGATTTATTAAATGAATCCAAATGATATTTAAGTTTCTTTGCTTCTGTAATGGTTACTAGTTAATCGATGGTTCTTCAAATCTAGTTTCTGGTCTAACTGTTATCACTCCCAACAGTACGAGGTACTACAACGAGACCCTGAAACGACCTTCGTTAGAGTATAGCCGGCCCCGGTTCAATGTTCTGTTAAAGAAAGCCCTGCTGAGAGATGGTTTCAAGATGGCTGCAAATATGACAGATAAAGTGCACCTCTGCTGAGTCTTAGGAAGGTGTGAGTGAGTACTTTTTGGTCTCATTCCTGGCTGTGTCTGGCCCTTGTTCAGCTCCTGTTTCACCGTCCTGTCAGCCCTCATACTGGGGGTCTGGAATTAAACAAAAAACAAAACAAACATAGTACAGATTCCATTGTGCGTGTGCGGTTTTTAAAACTTGGCTTTTCGGGGTCATTTCGCCTATTCCTAGATGTAGTTTCGCACACACGCAAACACTCACGCTCACACAGAGATACTCAATATCCAGATGAAATAACATTGCCTCCATGTCCTAAGAGGTGTATTAATATTGGCACTGCTCTCTCGGATTAGGAAAAAGACAGCAGATATTTCTAGACAGACATTCTAATTTTACTGCTTTGCATTAAAACACATTTGGAGCAGATTTTTTTTTTCTTTCTCTATCCTTCAAAGATCAACAGTTATTGTTTTTTGTGTGGTTTTCAGAGCCAGGGTTTTGTGGCTACATCTTCCAGTCTCCAGCGTGCCTGGCCTTTTGTACTGATACTTTTCCACCTCACTAGCTGCGCCGCTCGCCTGTTTTCCCTGCTCATTCTTTGGATGGAGAGTGTGTTTTTTCTTTGTCAGTGTGAACATTATTTCATCTCTCCCCCTGGTCTGTGGAGACTGTGGTGAGGCGGGCTGACCTGAGCTGCGGTGGAACAGAACAGTGTGCTTGTGTGTTTTAGCGTGTCTATGAGGGCTATCACTTTTTAGTCCGAATTTGAGATACCATTCGAAGGTGTGGGCGGGGGGATAACATGTGTTCTCTAATAATCAGACAAAAATCTAAATCTACTGTGTGTAACTCATCACTCATCAAATAAATGATGCTGTTAACACCATATAAAAAATCACATAAGATAAGATGGACTTTAATGATCCCACACTGGGGGAAATTCACTTGTCACAGCAGGCTCGTATACACAAGTTGAATAAAAAACTAAAGATAGTCATGCTGGTCTGATCTGATGTCACCTGTTAGCTTGTCACTCGTGGCAGCGGACCAATCAACAGAACAACAATTCTGCGGGAGGGAGTTTACAATTACACATTATGGGTTGTTGCCGCCTTCAAATCGAGCTCATGAGCTCCTGGTTGCGACATGACAAGTCATGAACCACAGGTCACGGATACCACAAGAAACATTCACATTCGTATGTATCTTTCTTTGGGCTCCAGGAGCTTCAGCAACAGTCAATATTGAAAGCTGGGATTAAGGCGACTGAGATATCATATTGAGATTTTGTACTGCTACTGTTATCGCACATGCTCTGCAGAGAAACGCAGACAGAGCTCTAAACCTTTACATGTGCAGTGTCTTTTGTGCAACTTCAATTAAATATGCCGCCTAAAAAAGCAAAGGCAGCTGCTGTATGTGTCAGTCCCTGTATGATAGATGTGTAGGTATATATATTTGAATGTGAAATTGAAACCAAACACCAACCCAGCGAAAGAATATCCGTTGAGGTCCAGCCCTACCTGCTTTGTATTTGTACAGCAGTATGGCTCATTATTTTTTATTGAAAATCATGTGTAAATCTGATTTTAAAAAATAAATATTTGTTAAATTTTGTATTTTTTTAATTTTAGAAACATGATGGTGCAGTGGTCCAAACCTCCGGGTAGGTTTGCATGTTTTCTCTGTCTGCAGGTTCTCTCCTGGTGCTCCAGCTTCGCCCCACAGTCCAAAGTCATGCAGGTTAATTGGTGACTCTAAATTGCCCGTAGGTGTGAATGTGAGTGTGTATGGTAACTTGTCCTTGTCCTGCCTCTTGCCCAAACTCCGCTGGGGATAGACTCCTGTTGTTTCAGGCACCAGTGAGGAAGAAGAAAGATGTTTGAATGATGTAAAGTCGAGGCAGAATCACGTTTTTTTTTTTTTTTTACCTCCCCTTCTGCACCCCGTGAGTTATACGAAGTGTTA
This sequence comes from Collichthys lucidus, assembly GCA_004119915.2. Lineage (NCBI taxonomy): Eukaryota > Metazoa > Chordata > Actinopteri > Sciaenidae > Collichthys > Collichthys lucidus. The sequence goes on along the minus strand of CM014093.1, from coordinate 19,642,546 downwards.
TTTACTGTCTGAACATTGCCGTAGAAGGACTTGTGTGCATCATCACTAGATCATTTGCACATTCTTAACATTTTTATTTTTTAATTACATTTTTTTTCTATAATCTGAGGATTCACAGACTCTAATAGCTAATTGTCAGAGGTGTGCTGTTACACTAAACACGGCAGGAAACCTTTAGATGTGTTAGGATAAAGTCCACAGCGTGTTTTTAGGTAAACAGGTTAAAAAAACATGATGAGGCATCAGCGTGCATAGCATGCGTGTTTGTCGTCGCTGATACCAGACCGTCTGATGCCTGTTGTATTCCATAAGCAGACACCTCCACACATTTCCCCTGAGGTCCCAATAAAGTCACCTGCTAATACAAAGTTTATTAGTCCACAGAGCCTCTGCAAACTCTGAATCATTCACAAGTGACTTGTTATTGTTTTTAAAGCTCTGTTTACTCTGCACAGCCCCGAAAAAAAAAACCAAGCCCCTCACACCCAGCCCCTTCTCTGGGCAGCAACCCAAAAGCTTTATTAGCTGGATGAGTGTTGGGTGGCCAAATCTGAAAGTGTTATTGTGTGTTCTGAGCGTGCATGCGAGCGAGTGTGTGTGTGTGTGTGTGTTGTGTGTGTGCGTGCGTGTGTGTGTGTGTGTGTTGTGTGTGTGTGTGTGTGTGTGTGTGTGTGTGTGCGTGGTGCGTGTGTGTGTGTGTGTGTGTGTGTGTGTGTGTGTGTGTGTGTGTCTGTCTGTCTGTGTGAGTGTCTGTGTGTGTGTGTGTGTTTGGACCAGTTTTGACCAGCTGCTGTGGCTGTGGTGTGGTTGACTTCACCTCTTAAAATGTTTGTGGGTAGGTGATTATTGCATTATTTGTTTGTTGTTGTTTTTTTTTACAGAGTCTGCCGTACAAACCGAACAGGTGTTTATCTCAGCCGGCTACGCTTTCACCTGTCGACAGGTGCGCTGCAGTGCTACATTAAAACACATACTTTTACCGCTCGTGGCTGCTCGGACACACACGCACGCGAAAGTGTAGCTGTGGGATGAATACCACGAGGTTCTCTTGAACATGTTCACGCATTCCCTATTGTTCTCTGTCGTGTACGTTAAAGGACAACCGCGACCTTTGCTGGCCTGCCACAATCGTAATGGCTTTTGATGGGGAGGGTGTAGCATTACTGCCGCAGTACGTTTCTGTGGTGGCCAAAATCCCGGAAAGCCATTCCTGAGAATGTTTAAACTTTTTTCACTATAGCACAATGATGTCACCAAGTCTTTTCTAACAACTCCTTCACTCTGGAAAAAAGTACATTTTTCCGCATTCACACATGAAGCCTGGCTTGCTGTTTTCTGGCTGCGTCTACAAGGACTTTGGTTTATGTTGCCTTTCAAAACATTTCGTTTTTTAATTAGTTTATACAGTCAGATGATTAGGTGTCACTACTCTATTGTAATAAATATGTAAGTAGGGAAAGTGGTTATCTGATTAGGTGACAGAGATTGGGAGACACGTTCAGTATCAATGATGTCAGGTTCTGATAACAAGTTTAATAACCATACACCCGAGCTAAAATAAGATGCTCTGCAGCGACTTTCTGATGCTTTATTTCAGTGTGAGCTCTGCTGACATTCTCAGGTTTCTCTTCTTCAGTTGTTTGCCAGTTAAACATCAACACACCCAGTCTCGCTGGCTGAGGAGAGGACATCAAGTCTTTTCGAGGAGAATAACGCGCCTGCCCTGATACATTCCTGTTGTCTCGCAGAGACGTCAAGATGGATTAATTTTTGTTCTCCACAGGCCAGAGAGAGAGCGAGTGGAGAGGATTCTTACAGGGAAGGTAGAGAGATAATAACAGAGATGGGTAGGGCTGCGGGATTCGAGACATGGTTTTATCTTATAGGAACATGCGTATAATGACTCCAAAGTTTTCTGAACAGCTGTCCTTTTTTAAGTGTTTACATTTTTAGTATTTTAAATTGCAATGGCTGAACTGCAGGGCTTCCTCATCTCAATCTTTACCTCGAAATCATCAAAACCATGAAAACATTCTTAATTAAATGACATAGTTGGGCTGAACCTGCCACACACTGATCATCTCTGATACTTCTTTTTAGGAAAATCTTACCTGATGTCCTGATGCGACTAGATAAAAATGTGGTTTCCACATTGCTCGAACAGCGTGTGAACAGCGCACTGTAGCTTTTCTTCACCAGGACTTTCCAGACAAAGGTTAAACACACTAAAATCAGATTCCCTCAAACCTAATGTGTTTAATGTTTGAGAATTTTAACTTACAAAGCCAACAGTTGCTTCTTTGACACATAATGAAAAACTGACTGTACAGGCACTGACAGTACCGAGGGAAATTTTATGGGGATACAGGCACATTCTCTGGTTCGGAGATGTCAACACCTCAGTGAAATAAAGGATGCAAAGTTAAGTTCAAACACACAAACATTCAGCCCTCAATTTTTTCTTAATTCCTCTGGTTTCAAGCTTTGTGAGAGACGTATTCCTGTTCACAATGACTATCTGAGCTGCGTAAGATCTTCAGAATAACACATGGTAATTCTGTTTAGAGCGGCTTTTCTTTTCGGTATGGAGCCTGTCAAGAGTATTTAGGATGACTCTGACTTACATCCTTCCAACAGCTGCAGAGGGATCAGACTATATGAAGTAATTCATTTTTCAGCATTTTTTTATATCTCAGTGTTCAGTTTCAGAGAATCAAGCGTACAGTGAGGCGTTTTATTAGAATGGACTGGCAGCTACACACAGTTGTTATTGTCTACTGTAGTAAGTCACTTCATCTGCGGATGTCTTTGTTTGCTTGCTCCTCTGCCAAACTCTACCTTTTTCCTCATCCTCTCTCTCTCTCACCTTCCCCTCATCTTTCCATCTCCCTCTCATCCTCTCCTCCCTCCATCCCTTTCTCTTTGTTTAGTAGGTCAACATGTCCTGCCTCCTCTCCACATTAATTGTTGTCTTGCTGTATCACGCAACCATTCACAGCTGGGACTCATTAGACCTGTGTCTGTGTTTGTCTCAGTGTGTGTGTGTGTGTGTGTGTGCGTATATGTGTGTGTGTGTATGTGTGTTCGCCAGGCTAGGGTAATTCCCCCTCTGTCTTTGATGAGCAGGTTGGTCCAAGGCTCCGGGCTGAGTTCTGTAAGATGCTTCACACTTGGATGATTCGCTGGTGTTTGTAGTTTTCCATGCTTTGCTTCTGTCTCTCATGTGTCAGGTGAAGAGCCGGACTGTGTGAATAGTGAGGGACTTGATATTTGTACAGTTGCACGGAGATCTGTGTTGCATGATGTAGTGTGAGATTTGCCGCCTGTCATCGGCTCTTTGTCCTCTCTATCTCCACCGAAGCGAGTAATGTCCTGCTGAAACCATGATGCGAGGTTGTGCAAATGCATTTACTGAATGTAATATCTGAAATACAGAAATTTAGAGTTGCATCTGGTGACGACATCTTTTATCTTTGATATTTTTTTGCATTCTCTCTGCAGTGCTGCAGCAAAGCAGCAAACATGTACTCAAACCCGTGCGAGACAAAAGAACAAAAACAAAATTGGATTCAAACAGACTTAAAGGAAATAAAGGTAGGTCCAGAAAAAAGATTGAATTCATTCAGTTTGTTTTTATTTGTTTTTATGAATCACTGATCCAGTTGGAAAACTGCTGATTGACATGTTTGCTTAAATGCTAAATGCTTCAGTATCACAGGACAAGTCTATTTATGATACAGGGCACTTTTTTGTGATACTCAAAGACACTTTACAGGAGTTAAAATCATCAAACGACACACTGAAAAATCTACGACACACAAAGTTAATCACACGTTTAAAAAGCAGTTCTGAAAAGGTAAGTTTTGAGTAGTGATTTGAATGCAGACAGGTCGGTGCAGTCTTTTATTTGTTTTGGAAGAGAGTTCCACAGAGAGGGGGCAGCAATGGAAAAGACTCTGTCGCCACAGGTCCGGCGCTTGGTCCTTAGTGGTGGAGACAGGAGGTTGGCATTGGAAGCTGCGGGACAGAGTGTAGCGGTGGAGCAGGTCACTGAGGTAGCAGGGGGGGGCTGGTTATGGAGCGCTTTGTGAGTTCAGAGAAGGACTTTGAATTGGATCCTTTATGGGAGCCAGTGGAGTTTCTGGAGGACAGGGGTGATGTGGTCACGGGAGCAGGACCGAGGGGAAGCAGAGTTCTGGATATATCAGAACGTGTAATATTTTAGATGTGATGAAGGCGTAGAGAGGAGCTATGTGACTAGAGGAAACCTTGTGATGCCACATTCAATTTTCCCGTTCTGTCATATCCAGCCCGACAGGCATTCACGTTGAACACAATCCAGAAACGAGGTGAACTCTAAAGATACCAAGGAACTAGTTTGGGTCGAGTCCTTGAGTTTTCACGGGGTCACATCTGCACATTTAGTAAGAAGCATAGATGTGTTTAAAACACTAATTTTTTCCAAGTGTTTTGGAATGCTACCTGAATGAGAGCAGCATTTAAATATGCAGCTGCAGATCATCGGCGTAAGAGGCACGATGTCTGAGTGGATCCGTTTACACTTTGTGTCTACTATTGATTTTCTTTGGAATAACAAATATTATTATTGATGTGCCTTAAACACAACATTCATTTTCATGACGTCTTGTCTTATCGCCAAACCCTTTCTTTAATTCCACTCGTACTCGATATCAGATATAAGGTTTCCTTCGCACAGTTTAAACACACACACACCGTTGTTGTACTTTGTCAAACACACGCACAAATCGATGCATGAGGTGAATCAACATCACAAAAGGAAATATTTTTGCCTTCCACTGGTTGACATGACACTGACCAGATGTTTCCATCCATTTTCATATTACCGCTGTCACATTCAGCCAACAAACATTTCTGTTTACCTTTTACGGTCAGCTGTGTGCGTGTGTGTGTGTGTACGTGCGCGTGCGTGTGTGTGTGTTCTTGGTGCATTAGAGAAGATCTGGATTTTAAAAAACATAATCAAGCTCCTGGCTCTTATTATTCACATGGGGAAAACCGTTGATAATTTTATACTGCATGTGAAATCTGAGCAGACATGGATGTCAATAAGACTTTAGTCAAATCTATTGTCAGGTATTCAGTAGTTCATCAACCTTGAGCATGAGACTGGGATAAAGTTCCCACTCTGAGTCCATACTGCGGCAGTACACACACAGCAGCGTGCAGGGCAATCATGCTGGAAGTGCATAAACAAAGCTGCAACACTCACTGTGGGATTCATCAATTACTCCCATTTTCAGCTTTGCTTCCATTCTGCTTGAACAACTTGCGCTCAAACAGGAATTAGGAGCAAGACCACATCACAACCCTGTGGGTAGTTTCAGTGTGGCGGCGGTGCTTGGACCATTCATTCACCCAGCTTTGTTTAATTATGGGTCAAAGACACCTCAAGGTTTGTGGCCACATACATGTAACAATTCAAAAGGGGGAAACCCCCCGGAGGGTACCTCCCGCACCGTAAATAACAGGATCTTGCTTTTTTTTTTTTCCTCTGGCTGTCCTTGTGCATAGATTTATGGATCACTGCAGTGATCCATAAATTGTTTTGTGGAGTGTTTTTTTTTTAAAAACACTCCTTCAACTCTGGGGGTGGGAAACACTTGTACGAAATAATTCGATGTACATTTGTACAGCGGGGGGATGATACAAAACAGACTGCATCTTTCAGATGTTATTCAGTGGCATCCAGTCCAGAGGGGACTGGCTCTGTGTATTTTCCTGTCTCATACAGTAGGTTAACAGACATCAGGTTGTGACATATCAGCCAGAAGCATTTTACAAGAGCTACTGAGAGCCAACAAATTCCTTCTTTAGTCACAGCATCATCGCTTACTGCCTTTAATATCTTCATAATCAAACACAAATACGTCTGTGCCAAAGTGAGGTTTACTTTATTTTCCTTTTTTAACGGTGACAGCAAGTAGCATCAGTACAACAAGTGGACGCACACATGAAAGTAAACGTATCGTCATCATTAGCGACTCAGTCCCTGAGGTCCCACTCTTTAGAAGTCCCTGACTCTTTTTAATCATGTGGAGGACCCGAGTTTTAAAGCCAAGGTTAAGATAAACTCTCACTGTAGAGTACATCTGGCTGAAAGAGAGCTCTGCTAGTAAAACGACAGGAGACAGAAAGAAAGAGAGAGCCAGTAAGAGGGGTAAGGGTGAGGACAGCTACAGGCAGAACAGGATGAGTACGGAGTATAGAGAGGAGGAGGTGATCGAAAAGGAAGGAAGCAAGGAGTAAATTAAAAAATGTCAGCTAATTAGGGTTAATAATTGTACATCTCATTGCTTTGCTGCCGTCCTGTCTCTGACCTCAGTGAGTCCTAAATATAGGTTGAGTTACACTGAAGATACATTTGTTGAGGGTGTTTCCTTGTTCCTTCAAATCTCGCACTTTCATCTTAGTGTGAGGAGAACAGGAGAGAGTCATTAGATGATAAACACGGGGGGGTTGGATGGAGTAAGACACAGTAAGGGGTAGGTCGACCTTATGAAAGACACATGGAAGTGAGCACGATCAGGCCAAACCTGTATCAAGGATTGTTTGGCGATGTCTACGTCGGTAAGTGTGCGTTTGGATGTACATTTGCTGTGCATATGAACGGTAATTACGTGTGTCTGTATCCTCTTGTAGTTTACTGTACGTTCGCCAATGTTTGTATGAAAATAAGCATATCGGTAACTCTGTGTGTGTGTGTTTGTGCGTGTGTGTGTGACGTAAAGTACCGTGAAAGCTCTTGAAAAAAGCCCGGGCCGTCATCAATTCTATACGATCCATTTCATGCAAGAAAAAACACAGCATCATAACGTCCGCCATATGGAGGTTGTTACCATGGAAAGCAAAGCAAAAGAAACATGCTTGCGAATGCAGGTCGCACAGACTGGACTCTGCAGGAGGAGACGGACTGCACGCACACACACACACACACACACACACACACACACACACACACACACACACACACACACACACACACACACACACACACACACACACAGTTACACAAGGATATTGGACAGTTACCAGGGGGAATCAGAGATAAGGAAATTGAAGAATCTCTTTCCTCTGTCTCATTCGGCTTGTTTTCTCTCTAAACAAACAGCCGGCAGCAGCACAGCGTTTAGGAGTCACTTCATGAAATAGTCTGACATCCTTCATGAGACACACACACACATACACACACACAAGCACACACACACAACTAAGAGAGAGGTTAACTAATTCCAGCGAAATAACACTTCCCGCCAAATCCAGCAGCTGTAAACTCAGAACTCTTTGAACTGCTGGAGGTCTCCGCCAGACGCCACCAGAGTCACTGTAGGTTACGAGCTATCACACATCTGGATCTGTAGGTGACCTGACGGGGGGGGTGGATGAAGAATGCCAGTCTGAAACCACCACTGTCCTCGCACAGACTTTATGCTATAGTGATCAAACGGGTGGGGGTGGTTAGTCCGCCCAACTGCACCTCAGCATGATGGATGAGGGACAAAACTCACACACACACACACACACACACACACACACACCACACAGATCTACACGCAGCCTTTTACAACACATAGAAACGCGCACACTCACACATGTACCCACACGGAGCCTGGGCACTGTGTTGTGAGTGTCATTGCGGTTGCCCGTCCTCGTCTCGTTCTGCCATAACCACCGTTGCCTCCACAGTTTAAAAAAAACAACAAAAAAATTGAAAGATTTAGACTCAGGCCACAAAGTCTCTGGTGACCTGCGGTTCCTATTAGCCAGCCATCATTTTTGACAGTCTAATAAAGTCCGATCTTTTCAGGAAGGGCTTTTCCTTTTGTTTTCGCTTGTTTTAAGCTTTAGTTTTGAAGTTAATGTCTGGTACTATTGTCCACAGTGTCTAGAAAAATATGACGAAGAATGCACTGCGGAACGGTTTGTCTTTTTAGTTTTATTTGTTAAAGCTGTAGCAGCAGATGATTTGTGTATCCATGTGTGAATCCGGTTGCCAGACTGTGGGGACACCCTCGGGGCACAAGCCGGCTAGTGTCTGCTAAGGACACTACGCAGCTACTGTAGCAGCGAGCGCAGCAGTTACATCCAACTCTCACCTGCGTGGACTTTTGCTGGTACGAACGAACTTTCAGCCGACTTACAGATGTGAACTATTTCGATCGAATAAAGTTTTGCTGGTGTTAAACATGTTATTGACTTCATAAACTACAAAGAAATATCCAAGATGAAAAGTTCATTGTAATTATTTTCAGTTTTCCATCAAAAGCTCTGTGTGGCATTATGACAGTCATAGAAAAATCAACTCATTACTAAGATTACACTAAGCTTTCACACATGACTCTGATTAGGATTTCAAGCTGTGTGATTAATGGCGAATTATTATGTCTCATATAACCTTGGGGGCTTGACAAAGCACCATACTAAATAATTAAATGCAATAAATGTGTTTTGGGCAGTCATCGTTGCTATTATCTACGCTCGCCCTGTATGACGGCTGGAATTGGGGACATGGGGCCAGAAGCTGTTTATTGCTTTCATATGGAGCCAACATGTGTTTTACATTTGCCAGGAGATTTCTTTTTTTTTTTTTTTACTGTAATATGTACACGCATGGTGCTCGTACCATTGAGACATCATCATACCGCGTCTAGGTATTTGTTAGTGAAACTACGAGATGAAAGTGAAAGCTTGTGTCGAATTAGCCGCGCTTTATTATTTTCCTCCTACTTGTTTTGCCGCAGTATAAATGGATTACACAGTTTTCTCTCGTAATGAATTGGTGCAGATCAGGTTTTGATACACACAAAGTAAAATCTAAACTAAAACAAAATTATAGTGAGCTCTTGCACTCCTGGCTCACCTGCATGAAGCTGCGGGTTGTTTATAATTCATCAGGCACATTAATTTGGTTAGTTTTGATGAGTAGATTGCTTTTTGACCATTTCTGTGTAAACAAATCTTGTTCGGGATCCCCAAATACATTTTGTTTTCTCCATGAATTACTGATTTGGACTCTTTATAAAAAAGCCCCCTTTTTTGGTCGTGCATCTTGAACCTGTATTTATAATGCAGACCAGTTAGAGGTGGGGTCTGCAGTTTAGCGATGATACACTGGCATGAAGCACTTGCAGAATATGACATCAATAGGAAGTCCCTCTTACTGTGCTGAAAGGCAAAGTGCATCACTGAAAAACCTCATCAATGTTCCTGTGGGCTCCGTGCTGCTAGGACCACATCTTGCATGCGTGCACATGTGTGTGCGTCCACACACACACCACAACCAAACCATCACAGGACTCATCTTCTCCATGATTACCCCTTTTGTGAGGCCCAGCTGGAGCATGCTTGGTTGAAACGAAGCAGGCATTGTTTTATTCTGAAGCGGAGAGGAGGGGAGAGAAATTATTTTGTCAGTGCCGTGTCCCGTCTCACCGAGTAAGATTAGTGGGTTAGTAAGTTAAGTTACGGCTTAACCCTGACCCTTTTGGTTTTACAGTGGTGCCTCATGATGAAACGGATCGTATAATCATGGTCAGCGCACAACAGCTCTGCTCAGGAGCAGGTTTTGTTGAGACTGACGGATCCAGATTCATGTATTTAAAGGATCTCACCAGCAGATAGCGTTCAGAAAAATATGAGTTAGGGAAAGCCCCCTATAAAACTACCTTATCTGTTTGTTATCTGTCTGTTTCAGCTCTTCTAAATACCAAAGGACTTTAATTTAAATAATCAAAAGAAAAACAAGAAAGAAAAAGAAATCGGGTTTTGTCTAAAGTACACTGAATCAAGGCTGTTGACAGTCAACGTTACATTCAGTCATTTAGCTGAGGCTTTTATCCAAAGCGACTTACAAAAAGGGAAACTATCATGGTGCAGTGCGACAAGGACGTGCAGCAATAAGTAGATTTATCATGTCCAGTTGCTGGTAGTGTTGGAGAGGAGGTCCTCTATGCAGGGCTGGGTCTTCAGGAAGTTTTAAGAGATAGAGCGGGACTCCCCTGATTTGATAGGAACTGGTAGGACGTTCCACCAAAGACATTGTTGCAAAAGAACACCAGTCAAACCTAAATGTATGCAATGTATTAACGTGTGAAAGTTTACATCATATCTGTGTTGAGCGAGTGTGAATATATTCTAGAGCCGTGGGAGCGACGAGGAGACTGTTGGAGTGGAAACAGATGATCAGTAATCAGTTAAATGTTCACTACGTCACAACTTATTCGAAAAGTTTTTCCGTCTCTCCAGCCTTTAAGGGCATTAACTGTTTTGTTTTTTTTAAAACCACCTCGAGCCAAGCGAAATCTTTCGTCTCTATCAAAGTTTTCTAATGCAATACTTCATAACGTCCATCAAAATACATTAAATACAGTTTAATTCAGAAACAGAACAATGCAGACCCTCCAACCGTCTAATGGAAGAATGTTAACGCAGCAACTGTGAGGAATGAACAAGCACAATACAGTCTGAGCATCCATCCACTATTGTGGTAGTGCTACAACTGTTAGCTATGCCACAGACCTCTACTGCTGGTTTCCCATTAACCCCTTGCGTTGACCATAAATCCTGATTTATTGTGAAACTATGTTGAACTTGGATTGTGAGACACTCCTAGCTTTGTGGATACAACACAACCCCCCAGGGATGCTTCCATACATCGTGCAGCCGATGTTTCTCCAGGCCTTCAGGGCTGTAGGATCCACTATGCCATCTAAACCCCTGATGTGGTGCACCCACACAAATCCCTCTCACTGCAAAACCACGTATTGCTTATTACCACACAATCTAACATTGTGCCATACCAGACTATTTTCACACTGATTCCAAACCCCGACTGAGACATTCCAACCATCGAACTGAATCTGGGATCTAGGGACACTCGGGTCCAACGGTCTGTGCAAATGATCATGTGTGACAGGTTTCAAGACTCTGCACTTGAGTTTCTTTTTTTTTTTTTTCAAATGTGTTGATTTTCTTGGCGTGTGTGTCATGAAGTAGTCCAAGAGTCTCCAAGAATGAGCTCAATTGTAGCACCAGCCAGTGGGAGTTTAGCTCAGGGGGGGAGTAAACGAGAACAAATTGAAAAAAGAAATCACTTTTAATAACTCCCACTCACACAGACATTAGTAAGTAGTGGAGATTCCCAAGTACATGATGTAATTATCAGCAAAATATGTGTCAGGGCGCCTAATGTATTACATTTATTATTTGGTAAAAAGAGCAACACATTTACTGGAATAGGGTTCAGGATGACCCGGAGACGTCACCGCAGTGTGATTTGTTGTGTGATTTTGAGTCTTGTTAGTGATAAACATTTAAAAAGCTCTTCTGTGTTGATCAGAATGCAAACACAGCCTTTCCCAGAGAACCTTTGGGTAGAAACTGCACAATCAGAGACAGAATGGGGAAAGGTTTGGACTCGGGAAGGAAACGAAAAAGCCTGCGAATGCAAATTCTGAAAATGGCCTAAAGACATATTGGAATAGCAGCGTGTTTGAAATAGAACTTGCACAGTCCACATACTTATTTGCATTTTACAGTCATAAATTTTTGTTAGACCAACTTGATATAAATGTAGCGTAAACCAGCTCCAGCACAGACACACACACACAAATAACTCACCCCTACCGCAACCCTGGTGTAGGCCCGTACCACAGCAATCTTCCCACACTACCACAAAAAACCCACTCACTCCTTTTGCCACCTTACCTCATGTTAAGCACGTTCAGTCTGTTCTTACTTTACAGACACTCTCACCACACATATAATACACCAACCTCAGCTGTAATCCCTTATAAAAGTATTACCTCTCTGACCAGAAAAAGCATATTGGTTGCTATAATTCAAATAAATTGGCTGAATAAATTAAAATAACTGAGCTACATGTGATGTAGAAAGCACTCTGCAGGCTGTACAGTCTTAGTTAGGGCTGCTCGATTACAGAGATGTTTAGTAACGAAGTGGAACTACTTAAGTACTGTACTTGCAGTATCTGTACTTTTTTGGAGTATAATTTTTTCCCCAACTTCTACTTTTACTGCACTACATATTTTTGATGAATTTAATACTTTTACTCCGATACATTTTTCATGTGCTGAATCGTCAAACCTGCATTTATTGCTGAACGGTTTGGTGACAGGACTCGGTGACTGTCGGCCGGAACCACGACAAAAAAAACAACATGGGAAATCATAGAACTCTACCATGAACATTGTAACACTGTAACATTAGAAGTTGTGCCTTATAAGTATTTAAAATAATATAAACAACAGTACTTGTACTTTTACTTTCAGTACTTGAGTAGCAATTTTTTACATACTTGTACTTGCAATACTTAAGTACAAAACATTTTGAATACTTTAGTACTTTTACTTAAGTATGGTGTTTAATGAACACTTCAACTTCTACTCAAGTCAGTTTTTTGATATAGCACTTGTACTTCTACTCCACTCCTTTACTCCAGTACTTTATACATCTCTGCTCGATTATGACAACAATCGTTATCATGATTAATTTGGTCAGTACTGAGATCATGATTACTCAATTTTACCTAAACTTTAAGGGTGCAAGCACGGCATGCAGCACAATAATAATTTTATCACATTATGCTGTTTTCGGAAGCCAAATGTGATCGTTCGCCCAGCCTTAATCCTGAGTTATTGATCTGGCTCTGTAAGTACACATGAAGTAAATATAAATGTTGCAAATATGAGAGCTTTGTACAAAGATTAATTCTTCAAAATAAGTGAATCGAATTCCAGTCAATTAATTTTTGGACATTTAAACTTCTCATGTTGCAGCAGCACCACCTACAGGCAGAGTGGCATTTAAATATATTTTGTAAAAGGTAAAGGTGTCTGGTCAATTTTGGACGATGAAACAATCGTAAAAATTTTATTTTGACCCAAAAATTTCCCCCCAATTTGTTTTTTTAAAAAATAGATAAAGTGTGTTATGGACCAAGCATTCTTATCTGATTTTACATTGGGGTATACTCAAATAACTACTTTATATGACAGGTCGTTTGTCGGAAGGTAAAAGTGTTTGTAGCTGAAGAGACCCAGTCAAAGATGACATAAAAAGCAGCATCAATGAGAAGGACAAGAAGTGATAATAATTTAGAGAGCACGGCATGTTGAACCTCCATGTTTTTACAGTAGCCCAGAACAGACAAAACTAAACTTGCTGCTAAATCATACACACTGCTCCTTTTAAGATGAACATGTGGTTGGTGGAGATAACAAGTTTAGCCAATGCAAAGAAACTTTATTGAAACCAAAAGATGCTCTGGAGGCATTCTTCCTTGACACTGTGATGCTTGGTTCATACAGTACATGATGACAAGCAGAGACAGATGCACCTTGTATAACCTCGGCATCCTCACTTTGTAAGTTTGTGGTCATTTTGGGTTCACATCATTGACGTCTCCGTGCATTTAATCCATCCTACAAACACCTTTATATCAAGTTTGGAGGTCTGTGCAATTAAAAAGTCCCCTAAGGGAGAGTGATGTTTTGGTTTTTGCTTCGAAATCCATTTGAATCAACAGCAGATGTTACAGTCTTTCTGTATCATAATAGCCTCTAGTGCTTTGTATCAAAATCTTTACCCTGCAATGTAAACATGACATCAACCAAATCCTCTTTTTAAAATCAGCAAATGCCTCCAATGATCTGTTTGGCGGTCATTTTACCTTTTTAAATAAAACCAGTATGATATTATATATTATGTCATTTCTTATTTCTAATGAGATGTTTATCTCTAATTGTTAAAAAAAAACATTTTTCCTTTTTTTTCTGTTTGATACTGTAGAATAATTACTGCCATTCTTGTTCATTTCATTGATTCATTCATTCATATCAGCTAATTTAATTATTACAAAACAAAACCAGGAAAGGGAATGGTTAATGTGGTTTTACTATGTACAGACACCCAGTAAATTAGTCTTTATTTGATCCCATGTCAGGCCCTAATGCCCTCCGTGTTGACTCTGCTGTCAGGCGGCCAGTGATCAAGGACTAATAGAGGCTTTCTGCTGCCATAGCCGCTTCCAGCGACCCTGGGTCTAAGGCTAAAGCACGCCAGCGGAGTTAGAGGAGAGAAGGCCAACAAAAACAACAAATATATTTTCATTTAGACTGCAAGGCATATTCCTCTGGAGAGTAGGGGTGGGTGAAGGAGGGGGGGTAAAGGTGAAGAAAGAAGAGGAGAGGTAAAGCAGAGCAGAGGAGAGAAAGGAGAAACAAAATGAATTAAGTGAGGAAGGAATGAGATGAGAAAAAAAAACTGGGAGAGGAGAGTAATTTAGGGATTTTGGCTCGTGCTCTGGCTCAGGCTCTGGAAAATGTTTCGTAGGTTTATCAAAGCCTTGACTAAAATATTAGTACAAAATACATGTTTACATTCTTGTTTTTATCTCCGTGCAGCAAATGCATTCAGATAAAACACACTCTACTTAGGAGACTCACATTTTAGGACTCTTGTGTCAGAGAGACTTTTCCTGAGTATTTCTCTCTCCTGCTGACACGCTTTAACGTCTTTTTATTTCTGTCTTTCCCTCCCTCTCCTGACTCTCCTCACTCTTTCCGAATCGATAAACAGAGGCCTCACCTCAGTGCAGGCCAAGGCAAATGTTTGAGCCACCTGTTGCAGGAAACTTGAAGCCCTCAGGAGATGTGAAGATCGAGCCGGAGCTGAGGCTGGGCTCCAGGTACAGGTCGCCCCTGAACCAGAACAGAAAGGGAGACGGAAAACACGGAGCAGTGTGTGTTTGTGTCAAGGGGCAGGCGGGGGTGAACTACTCTGTGTGTGTGTGTGTGTGTGTGTGTGTGTGTGTGTGTGTGTGTGTGTGTGTGTGTGTGTGTGTGTGTGTGTGTGTGTGTGTGTGTGTGTGTGTGTGTGTGTGTGTGTGTGTGTGTGTGTGTGTGTGTGTGTGTGTGTGTGTAAGCACATTTACAAATGAGATGGAATCATCCTTATTTCTATATTTAAACCTCAAGGCTGACATCTCACTATTATTTAGTTCCAGGGCAACAGTTGGTCCTAAGTGTGTTTCTACCACACTAACAGTACAAAGAATGGACAGCAATTGTGTGACGTCACCCTCAGGTGGCTCTAGCCGCCGCCATGTTGGCAGTCCTGCCTCTTTCGCCTCCTGGCTTATGTAGAAATCAGCAAAGACGTGGATCATCAGCGGACCCGAGGCTGGCTGAATGACATCTGGGTGCTCAAACAAGCCATCTGTAACAGCACTCACCTCAGTGAAAGCGGCCACACAGTTAATCCTGCATAACTTTAAGCCTTAATATAATTTGAACAGGTGAGCTTAATAAAAAATCACCTTCAGTACAGTTGTCATGAATGGGGAAAGTAGCTACAGAGACCAAAATTGGACATTTGAACATGGGGACTTATGGAGACTGACTTGTTCTGCAGCCAGCCTCAAGTGGCCGTTCAAGGTACCACCTTGTACAGTACACATGTACTGTAAGTCAACTATATTTTAATCTGATAAATTTGCCTCAAAGGGCTTTACAGTCTGTCCTTAACAGGGGCTATTGCATTTTATACTTTCTTGAGGTATAGCCTCACTGTTGTCACGACTACTACTGTTTCATTCTTGTAGAATATATGTAGAGGTTCCAACACAAGCTGTTTATAAGTTGTTATGGCTAACATTGTTCTTGCTAACTAATGCACGACTCCCCTTTCAGCTCTGTTTTGGTCTCAACCGACTTCTGACGGTAAAATCTGACTTTCTTCTTCAGCTAGTCGCTAACAGCATACAGTCCGATTGCTTGAAAACGTCTTCTTGCTTCTGTCAGCGGTGAGATGATCTGAGATGAGCCTCGGGCCGTAAATCCAAAAACAGTGAGATGTGAGGCTAAAAAGCTTTTTTGGGAGCTTCGGAATTTGCGGTAATTCTTTGTGGGTTTGTCACTGAAAGCAATCCATTTTACTTTACACATAGTGATTCATTGTTAATATACAAAATATTGAGTAATTCAGCTCGCATGCAAGGGGGGAAAAAAGTGCATCCACGAGACAAGAAAGACGATCGCAAACAGTTTAATCTTTGGAGGACTAAATGGTGAAAAAAGAAATTAAGCAAAAGGAGCTGAACATGAGAGGAGGAGGAGGAGGAGGAGGAGGACTCCTGGTTCACCTCCTGGGTTCCAGGAACTCCCTTGGTCTGCTTCCAATGATTGCCCCCAAGCCCCTTTGCCCCCTCCCCCAACCCTCTTTACCTCTACAAATACCCCTTCAAGCCACCCCCCAACCCTCCAACCCCAACATTTCTGGCAACTCATTTAATCGCCCCCATCACCCGTTCTTCCTCTCAACCACTCACCCCCCCTCCTTTCACCCTTTGGCATCCCATCCAAACTGCTGCCCTCTCAGCAAACATCTCCCCCTCCTCCCTTTCTTTCTCACTCCCCCTCCGCCCCACTCCACCCCCCTCGACTGCTGTAAATGCCCCCAGGACTGTGGTTCTTTCAGTTATTCACCTCTCCTCCAAACCCACACGTCTTTCTCCGATTCAAAGCTCGCAAACTCTCCTTCTCCATCTCTCTCTCTCTCTCTCTCTCTCTCTCTCTCTCTCTCTCTCTCTCTCTCTCTCTCTCTCTCTCTCTCTCTCTCTCTCTCTCTCTCTCTCTCTCTCTCTCTCTCTCTCTCTCTCCCCGGGAAGTAAAATATTCACAGCTGCTGCTGCGGTCAGGTCGCACGGCCGCAAGACTCTCTGAGCAAACAGAGGAGCTGTGAACGTGTGAAGCCGATGGTGTACGTTTCATTTGAGGTCCGACACAGGTCCGATAGATCCTGATGTAGTCAAAACAGAAACCGCATACTGAGCCTCGCCACATGCCTCAACAAACCAAACACTAACCAAACATACCCAAGCACAACACTAAAAAATGACATTGGCACACAGTTTTCAGAAAACATGTTAGGCGCACTGTAGAAATGGGAGAAATGATGCGTGGCTCGGTGCCGCTGAACAAGACCAACTCAGATGTCATTGGGGTTGATAATCAGTGTAGAACATCTGTCTTGGATCAATGCCGCGCTTTTAAAAAGTCTGGCCTTGTTATGCATTGCGGGTAAAGGCAAGAGCACATTAAGTCATGTTAAAGTTGCAATAAAAATACATCAGGCTATTTCAGGAGATGATACATATGCAGGGCTGATTCCAAGTCTCCTGAATGAACAAGTGGACGAATTTGTCTCGAATATCGAAGTTTGAGTCCAGATTTCCACGTTCCAATAAGGGCTTCTTACGTATGCAGATCCGTGAGGTTGTACCACCAAATAATAAAGACATCTTGGCTTAGGAATGCCAGCCCTTGAACTTTATGAGGGAGGGAGAAGGGAGGCAGTGGGGGGAGGAGGAGAGGGGATCAGTGTCTTGAACACATTTCAAAGTAATTGTACTTGATATGTCGTTTACAGAACACCCAAGTAATCATATAAACAGAGAAGTAGATGCCCTGGGAGGATGAAAGGAAATCTGAATCTCCCTCTGATGCATCATACTTACTCACGTTTTGACATGAGCGCTAGGCACCGAGGATTCCTGCGCACAGAAAGAGGACCGAGGACCTTTTTGTAATAAACACAGCGGGATGGACCGACTCCGGTGGATTCCATCATACTCGGAAATTAACTTATGCACACACACACAAGCACACACACACACACACACACACCACACGCAGAAACAGATGGCAAAGAGTTGAAAGTGATGGATGCAATGAACAAATTACAACCGCTGCAGCCCTGGGCAGAGGAAGTGCGTGACTCTGTGTGTGTGTACATGTGTATGTGTGTGTGTGTGTGTGCGATAACCTTGTTCTACGCCTGTTCCCGCCATTTGCTGGATTCTATCTGAACTTTACCAAGACATGACAAACGTCTTGTGAACGGCACGCAGAGGGAAACACGACGACGAGACGAGAGGAGGAGTTTAGGCGAAAGAGAGAGAGAGGGAAAGTGAGAGAAGAATAAAGAAAACATGACATCATAGTTAATTAGAATCAGGTGATAAACAAGGCAGTGATATTTATGTTATACCATATGCCCTTCTCCATGTGTCTCTCCGTCTCAGGAGGCACAGCAACAGGTTTCAGACTAGTAAGGTCAAGGAGGAGGCTTTCCCCAGCTGCTAGACCACACTGAGGCACACACCTCTTTACAGAGTGTGTGTCGTGTGTGTGTGTGTGTGTGTGCGTGTGTGTGTGTGTGTGGGTCGGCCATTTCCAAAGCCTGTTTCGTCTTTGTTGTTATCACATAAAAGACAGTGTTTATCCTCCAGGAAGCCATGTTTGCCATGTATACTTGTAAGGGCGAGCTTTTTGTATCAATGTCATCAACCAGGTTGTCTGCAGTTCAAAAGTCTAATCTCTTACAGATTCCCCATTCACATCTTGGTTTCATCCGCATCCACTGATTTCCTCACAGTTTGCTAAAGAAACCGATTACTCAGCAAAAGAGGGGAGAAAAATTATGTCATCCGCCAACGAAGACAATGAGATGTGGTTGAAAGCTTCAGAAAGAAACTCAAAAGCATCAAACCTCATGAACTGAATCAGTGATTTGCATCTTAATATATTAAAATATAGCGAATCCTGGATCTACTGATTGAAGAATTGTTTTGTTAGTGGCCATATTTGTATTTATTTCTATCTCCTTGCTGCGTATTTACAATATAAACAACCCATAATTGGTGGAAATATCTAAAAAGATTCAAAGTCAGTCAAACAACTTAAAGACAAATATATTTTTTATATTTATTTAGGTTTAAATGATTAGTATTCAAAAAAGAGAAGCATAAATGGTAAAAAAGACAAGTGTCCTTTTTGTGTTTTTGTTGGTTTTTGTTAAATATTACACAAAATAAATAAATTTGAAGAAAAATATACATGATAGTGTTAGACTTGCTGTCGTGTTGGTGCTTCCTGACTAACTCGTCCCTTTTCGTTTTCTTCTTCTTCTTCTTCTCTTGAGCTTTATATCAGTACTTCCTCTTCTGTTCTTTGTCTCTTCCTATCTTACATATTTTCATTTTTCTTCCCGGTCATCAAATCGCTTCACATGTACACAAATCTAGAAATGTGAGTTGCTAATCACACATTTTGGCACAGAAGTCATTTCATTTCATATTTCTACTGTGCCAATGTACTTGATAACTTAAAACTGAAAATAATATATACATTGTATAGCAATATATCTTATTTCTTTCTTTTAAAAATAGAAATGTCTTTATCCAACAGAGATAAAATGTCCATAGGTTTCCATTCTTTTCCTCCTCAGTGCATCATTCAGATCTGATTCAGATCTGTCCAATGTAGCCGTCGCTGTAACTCCAAAATAAAAGTCCGACACCCCACGAAGGTCTGCGGAGCTCTCCCATGGCTGATATGTCCAATCATCGTGGTTGTACCACCATGGGCAGGAAGTGAGTGGCTGTGTTTTTCCTCCGTGTCTTCTTCCCCCTCATTGGCTTGCCGTTGGCGTTCAGTCCCACAAACATGTGCTTCTTCTTGTTGCGCCACTCTGCCGAAGCGTAGGTGTTGTACTTGTTCTCCTCGATGCGTTCGATTAGACGACAATCCAGACCGTAGTCCGTCTGCAAGGTGGGGAAAGACAGGGAACGTTAATATGAGAAGAATCAGCAATTTGGATAACTGTTTGCTGCATTCAGTCATTGTTAATGTGGAAAATATTTTGGGGTTTTGATTCAGTCTGATGGCATTACCTTGAGATTTCGGAAGCGGGAAAACATCCCAACTTTCTGATATTTTATAGACCAAACAATCGGTTAATCAAAAAGAAAACTTGTTAGATAAATCGATAATTCAAAATAATCCTGTGTTGTAGTCTTAATGTTTTTAAAGCAGATGCATGGTGTAAAAATTCACATCTTGGATGATGCTTCATGAACTCTCAGGTCCATACTTCGCCCTTTTCGTAACCCTTGATATCCCCAAGTCAGAACACTGGTTGCCTTCTCCAATTTACTGAATTCCTGATCTTCAGTTATCCTCCGCATAATCCACGTCTTGTCCTCAGTTTCTCTTCTTAATGTTTCAGTTTCATTATTACGAGTTTCGTTACTCATATCATAACTAGCTTAAGTTGGTAATAGAAGATCGAAGCCAAATCTCTGGCTTTGGTTGTTGTGTTTGCTGCTTTTCGTTGATCTCTTCATGCTTATTCATGTTAAAGTTGCTCGTATGGTTCTTGTCATAGCACAGCAACAACATATTGATATTTTACTTCTTGTGACAACGTGGATCAACAAATGGTCAGCCATTGTTTAAGAATCTGCTGCACAATCCCCAGTGTAATCAAGAACAATTGTGAAAACCGGACATGAAATTCAAATTGTTCTAGATGTGTGTGTGTGTGTGTGTGCATGTGTGCGTGTGTGTGTTGACTGCAGGGGGTTTTGGGTTAAGTGGGGGAGGTGTTGTAGGACGCAGGAGGCGGAGAGGTTAGCATGAGATGTGACGTCTTAAAGGTTCCGGCTCCGTGCCAGCAAAAAAAGCATCGTGACACCATGTTTGTGGCCGACATTACCGCAGTGACCACCCACTGGTAAATAAAGAGAAAATGATCTGAGAGAGTAACATTTGTCAGTTTACTGGAAGCTGCCCTTGCGCTTAAGGCTAACGTCGCCTAAACAGCCAGTTAACTGGATGCGGTTGATATTCACAAGCAAAAATGTACTCGCCTCGAACACACACACACAACACACACACATGCACACACACACATGCACATGCACACACATACACACACATGCACAATATAACTCAGTCTCTCTCTCTCTCTGTTTCTGGCCACAGCTGTTCAAATTGGTTCCAGAAGTAAAACTGAATGTTCCCAAAGCAAAATGAGAATATTTTACAGACACTGTGCAGATTTCTAACGAAAGCTGGTGCTTCGTGTGATCAAACCGTGTGTGTGTGTGTGTGGTGTGTGTGTGTGTGTGTGTGTGTGTGTGTGTGTGTGTGTGTGGGTGTGTGTGTGTGTGTGCTGGCTTCCTTGCAATTAAAATGATTACAAAAGCGGATTAAAAGAAAAAAAGAAACTGTAATCATAAGTGACATCAAATTATTGCAATGAATCATGAGAAATAATAATGTCAGTAACGTTTTAG
Source organism: Collichthys lucidus (assembly GCA_004119915.2). Lineage (NCBI taxonomy): Eukaryota > Metazoa > Chordata > Actinopteri > Sciaenidae > Collichthys > Collichthys lucidus. The sequence continues at coordinate 19,621,347 of CM014093.1, read as the reverse complement.
TGACATTTCTGGACATACATTAAAACGTAACTGATAACACAGTGTTAGTTATCATTCATACTTCCTCGCCAGAATTCTGTCTAAATTCTAGATCGTGTAAAAATCTAAAGGCAATCATAATCCTTTGTGTAATTTACATGTATTAATCTGGCGATGTAACGTAACAATGATTTCATTTGATTACAGCTGGATAAAGAAGTCACTGTGTAAACCCATCAAGTGTAATCGAACGCCGGCCCTTCTCCTCCGCGCTACTATGGCTTGTGTTGCACCGAGCACGAAGACGTCATGGGAATTCAGTTTCAGGCCATGCAACAGAATGCCTCTCTGTCTTTTCTACCGTGTGTCATTTCATCTGCGGTGTGACTCCAGAGAGACACGCTGAATGTCGGGTCTTTCAAAGTAAGAAAAAGAGAGTTAAAAAAAAAAAGCAGAGGGAGAGAATGAGATGAAGAAAAAGGAGGGAGAGAGAGAAAACGGATGAAACAAGCGCTGCTCTCCCCAGAGGGACTGAAGCAGAATAGAGAAACTGAAGGATTGTGTTTCCTGTTTCTGAATGGAGCGGAGAGGAGAGGTAGGTAGCAGAGAGGAGAGCTCATTGACTGGCTGTGGTTCCTATTTCTGGAATAGAGAGTCTTGTAGCCTTGTCCATTGTTTTTTAAAAAGCATTCAAGGAAATTCAAGGCTGCGGAGTCACCAGTTTAGGGAGAAAAGCGTCTCTTTTACAAGACTTTAAATCAATAAGAGACATGTTTTACACTGTGTCACCAGTAACATTTAGTAATCATGAGAATACACCCCAAGACACAAAAAGTAATAGTTATTAATGTTAAACATGTACTCACCGCTCCGTACAGCTCTCCTTTCTTGCTGATTGCCAGGTAGTAGTTACTGCTGAGGCCCCTGATGGCCACCACTCCCACATCCACCGACTTGATTTCCAAAATACCTGGTGCAGCGGGAGACAGACACACAAACACGTCAACACTTTGTGCACATTTAGATACTGTTGCAATCACGTACACTGTTCTGCTGATGCTAGATACATATTTATAGCCCGGTAGCCACGGTGGCTTCGAGTCGAGTGATTATACACCAGAGGAAAGCAAAGAAAGGCCTCACTTATGTATGTAACGAATAGCAAATGTGTGGCATTTTTTCCTTTATACTGGACTGTTGTTGATTGTTGTCATATTTGTCTAGTAAATGTTGACAATTATTGAAAATTTAGGCTCTAAAACACCACAAGATGCATTTTTGACTGTACTGACTTCAGTTTAAAATGTGAAAATGTGCATCCGTGAATACGAGGTTTAAGCTTATATGCATTACTCTTAATTGGGTTCTTTTAATTTTGCAAAATATCTCAAAAAGTCTGCAGCAGAAACCCGAATCATCTCAGTTTCATCCGCACAAGTGAACCCCAGTCTTGTCTTTTTTTTTTTTTTTTTTTTTTAATTTCTTTCGCTGTGTGACAGGCAGACCTCAGACCGGCCTCTTGCCCCCTGTTCATTTGTTGGTTGGCTTGTGGGCTGCATGCCCTGGGACCGAGGTGTAAGCCAGGAAAAAACATTTCTCCGTTCTATGTTTGTTTTTCTGACCAGGGGAGCTCGAGCAAGCAGGCAGTCGAGCGGGCACACGGACAGGACGGAGAGGCTTTGTGGCTGCCAGACTGGCAAGAGGTCAAGGCGTCCGTATCGGTTTTCAAGACTGAACCAATTACTGGTTTAAACTGTGGTCGTCGGCCCTTTCTTCCCTCATCCTAAAGTCAGTTACACCAAGCCATAAAACTATCAGAGGATTAGCTAAAGGGGCAAGTGGGAAGTGGAGCCTGGTTGCAGGAATAATCGGAAGGATAGTGAGAGAGGAGGACGGTACATTCAGAGGATCTCTGCAGGTCTATTATTGCTATTTTTGTGATTTTAAAGTGTCAGATTTTCCTGTTCGAGTAATATATTCTATGTCATGCTGTATACTAAGGTTTAACATGAAAGACTAAAGAGGAACACAGCTTTAGGCAAAAATAAGTGAGAGTAACATACAGTATTTTTTTTATTTTCCCCAGCTTTGGCAGTAAAAGAAATCCTGTGTGAGAGGACAGGTTAAAGATCAAGCAAACCACTCTCACTTTGTTCTTTAAGCTTCAAATCTCATAGAAATCACACCTGTCTTTTTTTTTTTTTTACCACATGTCCCTTTCCTGCCCTCAGTCCCTCTCCTCTCTCATCCTCAGACAGAGATTTGCAACATCCTGCAGCCCTGGTGCGATTTTTAATGAGAAATGAGGGATGAGGAGGCATCTGCCCTCAAACTGCTGTTTTACAGCTTTTACATGTTGAGACATCTTGGACTTTTTTTCCTCAATGCAAAATGTGTCACTCTTGCATCCCATTGTCTGTTATTTCTCAGTGCTTTGCAATAGCGGCGGGAGACTGTTTTGCATTTGCTAACGTCTAAAAATGGCATAAAAATTAACTTGATGCTCAGCAGCGACAAACAATTTCCCCTCGTATGTGTGTTTTGAGTTTCTGGCCTTGTTGCCTTTTGTGAAATTTAGTCCTTGGCTGAGGTTAATCTTACTCAGTAAGGACTTGTTAAATCTCTGAACTTAGAGAAGATTTTCGTAGCTCACAGTGCATCATGTTGGTTTGTCATGTTAAGTCCATTACTCACAGGGACTTGTTCCACGACACAACAGTGATCTATCAGGCTCAAAATGTTCCTTCTGGCTGCGCCACAGCTGACATTTCTGAGCTGTGATCTGTCAGGATAAGATCTGTCTGTGCTGTGCTGTGCTGTGCTGTGCTGTGCTGTGCTAAAGGCCGGTCCACCTGTTCAAACCCCTTTTTTCCCCCCCTCCTCCTGTTTGATGTGGTTTGTCGAAAACCAAAGCACAGGGCTCTTTTTATGGCCCCTTTACCAGTTACCAGAAGCAAGCCCGTCTGCCTTCGAGTTAAAAGGCCAGCCTGTAACAAAAGGCTTAGATTGCAACAACAGAATTTATGGCATGGAGATGGAGAAAACAGGACCCGGGCTTGTAACACAGACCCGTACGTCAGGTTTTTGTGATAAACGCAGATGCACAGATGCAGTCTGAGGTTGAAACCTTGAAGATAAAACCATACTGCTCTTCAAACTTTGCTTTTTTTTTTATTTTCCTCATTTACTGGTGTCTTGAGTCTGTTAATGTATTTTTAGAAAAAAAGAGAAACCCGTTCATCTCCCTCCCTGTGCCCCCCTGGATCTCAGCCCAACATCTTAATTATGAATTTATGTTTTTAAGTGCAAAGGAAAAACAGTTTTATGACCCAGCACTGAAAGCACAAATGGCATGAGGTTCACTTAATATAAAAGGCATGGACATTTTCCGCTATCAACATTCAACCAAGGGCAAACACCTGTGTGTGACAGGGCAACACTACAACTTTCATAAAAACAAGCCAAAAGGGGGTCTTTGCCAGTCAAACCCAAACCGTAACACTAACGGAGCTGCAAGTACAAATAAACACGAGCTGGCCTCCTAACAGTAAGAAACTGTTCATTAAGCTTCATAGAGACCGCTACAGGTTTTAATGGGTTTTGTAGCCAGAACTGACTCAGTGTGACTCTGTGAAATCTATAAATGTGAATGTAAATCTGCCTTTTACAAATCAGACACACGCAAACATGCTGTGTACGCAACGGCAGTTGTTCTATAACTTTAATTGGTCAAAGGAGGGTGTTACATATTCCACCAGCTTCCCATCAATCATTCAGCTTCCTACTAAAACTGAGTGTTTGAATCTGACTGATGAGGCATTAGGTCAAGTTCTTATTAATATCAGTATTTGTAAGGAAATTCTAGTTTTCAGTAGTCGGAGAAGCTCGCAGTTATTTGATTGACATGAAACTCACTTCACTACTTTTGAGAAATCTCATTTTTTTAAAATATGGTATTAGTTATTCAATGCCTTTTATATCTAATAGAAGAGAGATGACAGGAAACGTGGGAGGAAAAAAGGAAAGTGGATGAGTTGTCACACAGGTCCTCGTCCAGACTAGCACAACTTTGAAAATCTTTAGAGTGAATTTAAAATTTTTCCAATCATTAAAATAAAATTTTTACATGTTTTTGCTCTTATAGCATCAAGTATTTTTACACACACACACACATACAGGAACACACACATACGCAGACCTCCCGTCGACCCCTGCTCAGCCCTCTTTGTAAACCCGGCCAGTGAGACTCCAGCTGAACCTAAAGGTTAAGGGAGGTTATGAAAATGTTTCCACTGTTTATCCAGGAGATGTTTTGAAGATTATACTGTGGTTGTTCACAATTTGACCTCGACATGGTGACCAGCTGTGAGTGGGTCCACTGCGTGCCTGAAGCCCGGAGAGGTCTCGCTCTGTATTGTGAAATATCGTCACTTCATGTGTCATGAACTCCCCTCAGTGAGATGAATGGAAATGGTTTGGTTCTTTTATACCGGGTCCAGATATTTGGATGAACTCGTGCCTTATTCTGCAGCGACTAAATTCTCTCGCTCTTTTCAGATAAAATAGAAATGTGACATCCAAGAAACAAAATTTTCATGAAGCAAAAGTGGCCTTTCTTTTTTTCTTTTTTTTTCTTTAAAAAAAAAGAAAAAAAGAAAAAAGATTTTTTTTTAATCTGATTTGCATCAGTTGAGGTCTAAACACTAAGATCATTTTTCTCTTTGAAACTATGGCAACAGAGTGACTGACGACGTCTCGTATTCATTGTGACACGAGAGTTTACATCCATGCAACCGCAAAAGACTTAAAAGAAAAGAAAATCCATAAAAGATACAAAAGAAGAATAGAGGAGTTCACAGAGGATAAATGAGCGTAAATCAGATATCAATTGAAAATATGAAACTATTTGTCTGTATTTGGCCATATAGATACAAAAAACAAAGCGAGCATCCATGCAAACAAGTCCTTGGCTGCGTTTCCTGCAAAGCCGTGGTTTTAACAGGATTAAACTATTTCCTTTGCATTATTTTTTCTTGGAGTTTGGTTGAATATTTCCGGCTCTTTATGAAGTCTGAGAGAGAACAAACACTCGTCGTTTGTGCAGCTTGCTTGGTGAGTGCTGGTGAAGATGCTAAGTTAGAGTGGAAACTGCTGTATATTATGTGTTTTGAGGAGCGTTGAGGTATTGGTTTAGACTGATGTGGTTGACAACAGTATCATCCTGCGCTAAGTGGCCACATCAAAGCCCGCCCGGCCGACAGGTTTAGACTGAAGCTGAGAAAACAGAGGCCTGGTTCTGATTTTCAATACAGCCAAAAAAATTTTACAAATAGAATATTTGGTAAACTGATTTCTTTTCAAAATTTGTTTTGTTCATACTGAGTTTCTGGGTAACAAATCATGTTATGGTGTGCCCCTTTTTGCACTACACTGAATGGGTATTTTTTACATTAGCAGGATTGTTCTCATGGACCTGCTCTCACTGGAGTACTCTGCGTATTCTTGCCCCCATAATGGTTTTATTTCCTTCCTTGACAGGAACACTCACATCACTGTCTTTCTTGTCGGACAGAAATAGACCGAAACCGCACACCGTTCAAGCTGTGTGTGATTTCAAAAACTGGCCGAGGTACGGAAAGAAAAACAGACCCAGAATATTAGAAAAAATACAAGAAAATTAAACAAAAGGGGATCACCTGAGTGAAAAACCCTCAGTTTAAAAATACCAGATGGTCCGGCCAACAGATAGTGTTAAGTTTCTCATCGTTCCAGTCCGTATAATTTGAGATCGCTTTACTGGTTGCAGCAAGACCGCCGCAAGTTATGTCACACACGTTTAAGAGCAGCTGGGAGGAAAACCCAAAGAACTTCACAGTGATGTTAATGGTGATTTGATCGAGAGGAGGAAAAAAAAAAACAACAACAAAAAAAAATCACTTGTGATTCCTTTAACACAGTTGACTTTGTAACATGATAAAGTGCCGAAGCTGCCAGTTTCTGTCATAACATTTCACAGGCCTGACACGGCAGGATTTATGTTTTCAGGCAAAGTGCTGTGACGGTCGTCTGCATTTCACACATTTTTCATTTACAGTTCAGCTGCCAGCGCGATGTTGCCCAACTGTTGTGGTTTTGAGTTGTTGGCACCGGACTCTCAGCTTTTAGAAATCTTGTTATTTTACACCACTAATATAATGCACGGACACGCACAGATATTAATCATTGCGTTTTATTTGTCACATCCATCTTTTCTGTCTCTGCATCGTTAATACTTTCTTTTGTCTCTCCTCACACATGCATTTAGGTCCATATACATATAGCACACACACACACACACACACAAGGACACACAAGGACACGCACACACACACACATATACTATACATACACACATTGTAATTAGCTGGCATTCCTGGCTGCTCTGTTCAAACGACCAGGCTGTCCAGATGCCTCTCTGGACTTAACTCAGCTCTCAGCTCTACCTTTGATGACTCCATTAAGAGCCTCACTTTCATGCAGTGTGTGTGTGTGTGTGTGTGTGTGTGTGTGTGTGTGTGTGGCAGGGTTAGGGGGTGAGTGTGGAGAAGCAGTAACATGAGGTGTGTGCGTATTCAGTGGGGGGGGGGGGGCTTTTCCTGAAGCACATGCTGTCTATATGGCAACAGCCCTGGATGTTATCTGTCACAGATGCTTTTCTTCACCGCCCGCCGCTTTACTGCCCATGAATTACTTCCAGGATATCTTTCAATATACTTTAATAAAGTTAAAGCTCGGACCTGACCTGCAACTAACAAATAATTTTTAATCAATTTCAAGAGGTCAGCGGTTGAGTGCAATGTTCCTGTCCCACCAACAGTTCAAATCCCATTCACAGTGATCATAAAGAGAGAAGCAGTAATTCATCACATAGACCGAATCGATCAGCTCTGAAAAGGAGTGGATTACTTCTGATTTCAACAAGTTGTTCTGTTTCCTGCTACAAGATGTCACTGTTCAGCTCACTTTAAAAGAGTAATAGGTCGTCATACGGGCTGCTTAGAATAAGAGAGCGAAGCCAAGAGCTTCTTGATTATGCCGCAGATGAAGTGATTCAAACTACAACATTTATTTTAACGATCTCACATTTTACGTCGATGTTCGCCACAAAAGGCACGCTTGGCTCCGGCGCTGCGGAGATTACACAGCGTTCCAAAATTAAGCCAGGCAGAAAAGCGTCCTGCTGACATGGCAAACACTGCGGATGATGAACAATTTTCCCATCACTGTTTACTCCTGAATGGTTTCTGTTTCGCAGTTTGTTGCCGAATGTAATGATTTGTTATTTAGATGACAACAAACTGTTGGATATTTGTTAGGACGGCGGCGAGATGAGCCAAAAAAACCCAGCTGCATGGGCACCGCGTTAAAATGCCTCTCGGTGTTGATAACATGAACTTACTGCAGGACGTGTAAAACTTCAGGAGTACTACTAAATGTATCCTGCCACCTTCCAGATATAAGTACACAGTTGCTTATTTACCCGGATTGTGTACTACATTACCAATTACACGGAGATGATCATTCACACCAAATATTAATAATGGTTTAGAAAAATGTGTTTAATCACTCAGATCTAACTGTAAGTCCGAGTGTCTCCTCCTGTTTCTCTCTCTTTCTCTCCCACTCTCCAGGATATTTATGATTGTACTCTGCAAGAATTCTCCACATAACATAAACAATGAAAAAGGCCGTCCATCAAAACAAAGATGTCCAACTTAGGATTCCTTGCGGATAGTAATTGACTCTTGATGTTTGGAGCCATTTTCTCTTCACAGAGCCGAAGCGTTCCAAAGCAGCAGAGGATCTTACAGAAACATGATTTGCTGCTGAAAGACTTTTGTTTAAGGTGGTGCCTGACTGGTGGGGTTTGTGGCAGGGCTGCCTCGGTCTGCCTACAGAAATCTGGCTCTTATTTCATTCTTGTTTTAGCTGACACATTAATGGACAGGGGAGAGAATTGATGGGAAAATATCAAGCAGCGATGATAGAAAATATGTAAACAGTGATGGAAAAATGAGACAGATCCTGTCATTGTCCTCAGTGACTCTTGGCAAAAACACCGAGCTTTCAAAAAGTAGAAAAACTGAGCTTTAACATTGTAGAAATATATCTTAACCAATATCTCGATGGGGAGCTTTTATTAAGTTTTCGTTTTCAGCACTGCACGTTTTCTCCCACACAAATCCAACGCATGAACGCAGCGCCCCCCACACACACACACACGTGCTCCGTAAATTACCCTGTTCGGGTACTTGTTGGGTCAAAGGGCACTCATACATCTGGACCTCTGGACCTTCACATTCACCTCTGCGTGGGAGATGGAAAATAGTGCTGACAAAGGTGGGGAGGGAGAGGTGAGGAGTTGCATGAATGTTTTTATTTCATCTGATGAGGCAAAGCCTCGGCCATGATTCATTCGATTATAAACATTTGATTTTATCTGCTTAATTCTAATCAAATTTGGAAGTCATTACCGTTTGTATATGACAATTAATCCCAAACCATGATGAGATGAAAATGGCAAACACCAACTCATATTGGAACCTGTGAAAGTTTCCAAAGTTTCAGACGATGTCTAATATTTGTTAAAAGATGAAACTCAGCAGAGCTTTCTCCCTCACAGACTCATCCTCATCAATACATGAAGGTTTTCTCCGTACAAAGACTTTTCAGACTTTGACAGCTTGATTTCTGTTATTAACTTTTATCCCTGAACATTTCAAGCTCTAGGCATCAAAGATTATGTAACAACTCGTGTGAAGTGCCAGTAAATACCAGTAAATGGCCCGTTAATCCATCTGTCTCAAACGTTTACAATACATCATTAATGCTTTGGCTCGGTTTCATTATCTATTTAATAATTTCTGAATAAAAGGACAAAAGCTGTCAGTTTTCGCTCTTATGTAAGATACCAATCAATATTATGTAATGTTTCTGCAAGACCTTGACAGCGTTTGCTCCGTAGATTCCAGTAAAGTAGTCATGAATCAGAACTGACATGATTCGATCCAGACACTCGCTGCATTTTAGATATTAACACCATGAACAGGCCATAAGACAGTGAAATATATTGAAGTTGTTCATCCTGGCAGAACACAGGATCTAAGATGTTTTGAAGTGGTTTTCTGTGATTTTCTATCAGAATCAATTCCTATTCGTCTCATCCAACGGGAAGTATCAGAGTACACTGTATGTTTATTGTAGTTGTTGATGTTAAACTTGGCTATAGCAGCTCGAGTACTCAATGGTGGGTTCAGTGTTTCCTGAACAAGCTCATGCTGTGACGTTTGCTCACAGCTTTTATTTACGACTGTTGGAGAGAAGAGTCCATGAAGATGTCAAAGTAACTTTGAATGAAAAGCATCGCTGACACTAACCCCTGGTACATCCAGTACCTCCTCATAACTCTCTTTTATAGCCCACACTGTTACCTTTTCTCACGAGAACCCAAACACGCTCATCAAGCAGAGAGCAGGAAGAAAAAAAAAAAGACGTGTAGAAACCGAAAAAGGGGAAAAGACTGGGACTAATTTCAAGAGGATGTTTAAAAAAAAAAAAATCCAGGAAGGGCAAGCACTTGTTACATTTTTGTTTCGCGTTAACCTCGCTGAGACATTGGCGGTTTATGGATGCGGAGGAGGAAGATGAAAAGAAGAGGTTGTGGGGTTTGAAGTCCCGATTCAAATATTTAATAAGTTTGTTTTGCATTCTGCATGAACACGATTTCCTTTTTATTTATATGGAACGTCAACAGCAAAAATCTTTACCAAATTTTTACCAAGTGACTTTTATTGTCCAATTTCCTCCGAACAAGTGGAAAAATCTGCCAGTGCAGTGAAATAATTGTAACATTTCCAATACAAGTCACTAGTTTAATGAATCCCCCTTTATTCTTTATTCCAGTGCAGTGATCTGTCTTGTTTTTAAAGTTTCAAGACACAGACTTGTTGAAATATTTGAATATTAGAAAAACAATTTTACAGTGACACATTTTTTCCTTTTTGTTTAATAACACTTGTGTTAAGAAAACACAACTTTTGAGGCTCAAGAGCAACAGGACAGCCAAAAGTGATGCACTGTGTAGCGTTGACCTTTCCATTAATAAAGCTTCCTGACTTGGGTCAATGGGAAGAGGTCAAACCAGAGCAGAGGGGGCAGACCTGTGTAATTACCCTGGACATAGAAAACCTGCACTAAATCAGAATAATGTCCAGTGTATTAGACTCCACATAAATTGTGGTGCGTTAGATTAATTCATGTCGGTGGATAATGTGTCCACTGTGATTAATGTTACCAATAAGTATGTGTGGCAGATTTTACAATCCGGGTGGCCGCAGTGAGAATCAAAGCTCTGACTGTGGTCAAGTTGGCGCTATTCAATGCTAATTGAGCTACGCACGACCACAAGTCTGTGGTCCAACTGCAAACACATGTCCATTTGTTTCAATGCTTTATTCGTTTGTTTGTAAACGGGATGTGACAGTCCGCGGACAACGTCGAGGGTAGAGAACAAGGCCCCGGTTCTGTAGCTGGTCAGTGGCACGATCGGTGCTAATCGCATGACAGCACGACAGGATTACCACACATTATAAAGACCTTTTATGAGGTGAGACCGGATAGATGGGCGTTGATGACATGAAAACAAATGGACAAACACTCACATGCACCAGTGAGCGCACATTCACAATACAGGCCCCCAAAACTCTGAATGATGTACTGCCCTCGGCTTTGACAAGATGATTAGAAAGGCTCTGCTGCGGAGGAGAGACTCGACCCCGGAGCTCGAGCTAAAACGTCTTCATCACCTCTGACACCATCTAATGACACTCATTTGCGATCTGACCTTCTGAACATTACCAGACTGGTAGACCATGATAGTAAAACTAACAACTAATCCACTGCTTTCCTAATCAGGGCTTCATTTTTGACCACTTGTAGATGTGCAGCACTTGAGCTTGGCCTGACACATCACGTGTTACGTAGGTACATTATTTGATATAGCATGTATGTAGTGTTTTTTGGAAACTATCTCAAAGAGCCATGTGTTTTTAATGAGCACATAAAGGCCAGAAACCTGCATCAAATAACTAATTTGCCCAAAAGTCTGTGTGCAGTCTATGAGCTCTACAACTGTACCATCTAAATGAACAATGTTAGAATCTGTAGCATGTTGAAATAAGCAAAACGTGTATTGAAAACTTGCAAAGCAAAAAAAAAAAAAAAAAGATTTCTTGCACATCCATGTTCTCTGTTAGTGAATTAGAGTTTAATTATGTCGTGTTGGTTTAATTTGAAGGGTACAATTTGTTCTCTGCTGATTTCAGAGCACATGCAAAGTAGCAGGAGGTGGCATACAAGCGTACAAAGTCAGGCTTGCATGTGCACAGATGCAAATGAACAAGCGCCCGAGCACATAATATAATAATCTGCAGACACCCATTATTCCATTAGAGTGAAAACTCTCCTGTTTTTCACCAAATTTCCCCTCAGTAACATCTGCACTTGCTATCAGGTAGATGCACTGTCTGCTAAACGTTCTGCCAAGATGAACCTGTTTCACCTTCATGCCAAAGTCTTCATATTTATTTATTTTTTTATCCTCCACAAACTTTTTTTTTACCCGTTTCTCACCACCAGCTGTTGAAATTGATGGATTGCGCCTCTGATGCCATGACCTGATGCAGTTATAGTCAGCGACACGTTGCACCCTAATGGTTGAACTCTTTATGTGCATGTGTGTCAAAGTGTATGTATGCGCGTGTGTGTGTGTGTGTGTGTGTCAAAGAGGACTGCAGGCAAGGGGAGGGAGGAAGAGACGCTAATTGAAATTCCTTCAGCCATGTCTGGCAGAGCCTTGGTGTCTGAGTGGCACACACACACACACATGCACACACATGCATACACACATGCACACACATATTCACACTGGCCCTGGCCCTAATAAAAATGGGCTTTGCCATATGGAGGCCATGTGCAAGACTGGCCTCTCTGTGCTCAAGCGTGTGTGTGTGTGTGTGTGTGTGTGTGTGTGTGTGTGTGTGTGTGTGTGTGCAGGAGAGGCTTGTACAACACCGCAGACCCACAGACAGATGCATACAAACCTATGACATGTGTATGAAGGTGTGAGTGATTTTTTTTTAAAAATCCATTTATGAAGATTACATTCCCAGACATACACACTTTGACACACGGTGGCAAATCCGTGCACATACAGTAGACGTAACGCTACGAGAGCCTTGTTGTGTACTCTTTGAAGAAATTAGCTCGTGCTTTGGACGTGGCCCATCTAATTCTGCGAACTGGCAGGGGAAATTCTGAGCAGGTAAATGTGGGAGTAATGTTCTGTTCTCCCTCAACAAACTACTGTCAATGCGCCCTCAGGCGATGCAGCTATTCTGAGCTGCGCTGAGAGAAGAAGAGAGTGGCAGCCCTGGAGAACTTCCAGATGTGTTTAACTAGGAGATAAAGATGTGGACTCAAGAATGATAACAGCTGATTTTCTGTTCAGGATCAGTCATAAACGATTATGATGACCCTTACAAGTCGTTAAAAGACTTTCTATTCGCCAGAGTACAGATTAGACGCTTTGTTTGAGGTTTGCATGCCACCACATAGCTGCTTTTCACATCCATCTTCAGTCCTAATATCTTCCACTTTTATGCAATCGTACAGTTAATGCACCTCGAGGTTCCCTAAAGGTACCGGTGGTGTTTCTCAGTGCGCCACTGTGGACGACCAAAACCTGTGAAAGAGTGTGACTGTGCGAGCGTGAGGCTGAGTGGTGCTGACAAAAGAGCATGTGTGCTCAGTGACCCTTCTCGGGATAAATAAAGGTTAAAATCATATTTCACAGCCCTCAAAACGCAAGACCAGAAGACGGCGCAGGAATCGCATGGTTATTACTTTACATGTGAGTCCATATAACCTCATACTTAGCATATGCCCACTACTATTATTGCTCCGGCACAATAGCAGCAAGGAGTAAGTGTACTTGTCATTCTCCCCAGGGGTTTGGTAATAGCTGTGTTTTAGATATTTCCTCAAAGAAGAAGAACTTTCTCTGGGCCATGTATAATTGGTTCCAGTGAATCATCTCTTTTTTTATCTTCCTGGCTTACTCATTGTGTTTTTTCCTTTCCTCTCCTCTCCCACTGTCATGCTCTCCCTTTCCCCGACTCTCTGTAGTGCGCCCGCCTGTACACATGTTGGAAAGGGGCTGAAATTTACGCAGCTGTTATTTGTTCTTTTGCCCAGTCACCTGCCTTAATGTGCAGCGGTTGCACAAGAGGGCGGAAAAAGAGAAACCTCTCTCTTCACAGATCAACACATGAGACGCAGAGGGGAGAAAAGCAGTGCATCCATAGAGGGGATGCAAGTTTTATGAAGTGAAACGTTGCATTCAGCTGCTCTTTTATCAATTTTTAGTGCAACTAAAACATCTAAGAGGAGATTAAATCTCTGTAAAGTCTTAAGAAAATCCAGGATTCCTGGAAATCTCAGTGCTTAAATAATAAAGATTGATTCAAATGTTGACTTACTGTATGGATCGTCCTCACTTTTGGTGCCGTTAACTTTTCCTTTCTTGTCAATGCGAAGGAAGAATTTCTGGTAGGAGAACAGTTTCCTCCTGCGCACATCTCCTTGTAGATGGTTGTAGCTGCTCCGCACGTGGCGCCCGACGACCGTCGCGGAGGACGATGACACATTGGTCGCCCGTGGCAACCTCGCAGAGGATGCATGCAGCGGTGGTGGTGATGATGATGATGATGATGACAGAGAAGGTGGCAGATGTGAGATGAAGATGCTTGCAGGAGTACCTCCCGGCGCATCGTGGTCCTTTTCAGAGTCCGATGACAGAGTGGACAGGGGCGAGGACGAGGACGGGCCGAGCAGCAGAAGCAGGATGAGGAAGGTGAGGGAGAGTAGGAGTGAAGGAGGTCTGCAGCAGGGGCAGGAGGAGAACCAGGCGACCGGTGCACCTTGTGTCACTGTCCATCTACACATGGTAGTGGAGCTGGGAGAGCTGTGGAGGTGCACAGGGGCTGGGGCATGCTGAGCTGGGTGCAGGGAGAGGGAACGAGAGTGGGAGAAACCCCCCCTGACTGACCGACTACACCTCCTCTGTCTGGGGACCCCCAACCTCACTGGGACTGTGGGTGTTAAAGCCTGTAGAATGGCTGGGATGACTGTGGTAGCAGATGGAGCGTTATCACTAATTCTGATGGTGATGGCGGTGCAGCTGCCGGTGGTGGTGAAGCCCTCAGTGACTCTGCTGTAGTCCCCTCTGTTTATTCCTCAGCAGCGCCGCAGGAATGCGTCAACATCCATAACTCAGATCACCTCGCAATGGGAACAACTGGGGGGCTCGCGTCAAAGACCTCTCACCACCTCCACCCTCTCCTCCCGAGACCGCCGCTCTTTTTGCTCCCGGTTTCTCACACACACACACGCACACATTCACTCCAAATCCTATTTTAAAGTTTGATCGCACACACACGCATGTTCACATCCAGAAACAAAAAACACACATCAGTTCATTCATATACACTGCTAGGATCTACTCCACGCACAAACACACACACACACGACCCAAACCATTTATCTTCTCCAGTCCAGGGAGGTGGATAACAGGAAGGCGGAGGAGGTCTGGATGAAATGAAAAGATGCCAAACTGCTTAGTACGAAATGAATAAATAAAAACGGGAAGTCAAAAAAAAAAAAAAGGATTAATGCTGCTTCTCATAAAATGTCCAGAGAAATCCACGCAAGGCAGGCCACACACACACACACACACACACACACCAAAAAAAAAGAATCCAGACTTTCTTCTGTTCTTTTCTCTCTTTGTTTCTCTCGGTTTGTCGGAGCTGGTTTGAAGTTACTTGAGTGTGTAACTGAGCCCGGGAGCTCTCGTCTTTCTCCCCTTCTCTTGTTGTGCGTCTTGTCAGTGAGCTGAGCTCCCTATCTCTCCCCTGTCCTTGCCTCCCGGAGTCTGAGCGCTGGAGCAGTGCGTTGCCTCTCTTCTTTCCTCCTGTGTGTGGCTCCCTCTCCTTTGGCCCCCTCCCTCTTTCCTTTGCCTCTCCCTCTCTCCTATCTCTATCAGCGCTGCTCTGTCTGGTTATCTGGAGTTTCTCTGAGGTGACTGAATCTTGTCTTTCCTTTCACCTTATTTATCTGCTGCAGTTCCCCAGATGTCATCTCTTAGCGTAATTGGATGTCTATGAAAACCACTTGGCTTTGAAGAGCTGTGTGCATTTATGTGTGCGTGCATGTGTGTCTGCACATGTACATATGTGTTTGTGTGTGTGTGTGTGTGTGGAGGGGGGGGCGGAGTGGTGGTGGTGGTGGGGGGGGGGCTCTGTCCCACCCCGTTTTCTCTTTCCCTCCCTCCCTCTTTTACTTTTTCTCCATGTCTCCTCCCCTTCCCAGACAAAACCCCACCAGTTGAGCAGAGCAGGTCCGAGAAAGAAGGAAAGAAAACCTTTCCTTCACATCTCTCTGCTGTTGCAGCGCTCTAAGGTCCGACAAAATGTTTCTGTCGTCGTGATTAGCTCGGGTTTTATTTGCAAAATGTTCAATACTCGTGTTGATACAACAGAGTTTATGTAGCAAAATAATGCAGGTTTAATTTGAGAAATATGAAGTTGTTTCTCTATAAAACATTCAACAAAAAAAGATACCAAAGGTCTGAAATGTTTGATGTGACGAAACATCTGAGATCTAACCCAACACCTAAATAATCTGAAATTGGCAAAACAATTTATTTAAAATCCGGTAACTACCTGAAGAAGAAGAAGAAAAGATTATCACTGCATTTTGTTTTCTCATTTTTAAATGTCTAGCCCCACTCATGAATAAGTGTACATCATATTCTTTGCTAGTTTTTCAGTAAATATAAATTTTTGGGTACATAACTGAACTAACTGAGGACATCAGCTTCACCCATAAATAAAAGATGAAGTGTTAGCCGCATGCCTCACATGAGTCACTGGCTCATTCACAGCTTGTGTGGCCATCAGCTGACTTATAACGTCCAATCACATTCGATGCAGGTGTACAGCGCACCTTAATAACCTGACACCTCACCACCCAAAGCATCCTCCCTAAGGTTTGATATGGGTGCATGTGTTCGTTGAAACTGTGCACTAATTTACCACATTAGTTTTTTTCTTCTCTGGTCGAAGAGATGCTCAAAAACCTCCAGTTAAAAAGCTACATATTCTCCACCCTCCATGACACATGGTTGCCTATAATGGCCAAGAGTTTCTTTTTCTCATTTGAGGATGCGGCGGACAGATTGGAGCCAAGTTTCCCCTCAGCTGTTTTGACAGATACTATCAAGTGATTTCTCTGCTTCAGACCTTAATCTCTAGATAAACATCTCTCTGTGTTTGGATAAAAGAAGTCGTACCTTACGTGTGTCCTTGCGTTTCACCTTTCAAGAATCTAGGTCTGCTGTCTGGTTTCAGCATTGTTTAATTTCCTTTTCACATTGTCAGACAACAGCCATATCTCCGCCCCTGCCTACTCTTTCTCTTCTCCGTTATTACTGGACCGCTGCCTTCTGTCCGAGGTATGCAACGGATAAATTGGAGTTATCACATTCTGCTGTTTCTTCATTCATTTTTAGATAGTGTCTTGCATTGATACTTTCTTTTAAACAGTTCCCTTTGCTGATGCACCAACAGCACAGTAATAACAATGTGATGTACACTTACAGTGAGCCGGCATTTCCCTATAAGGTGGTTAACTCTAGCTGATATTATACAGATGTTCAGTGCTGCCAACAGTCTGTCATTCACGTCAACATTAGAGCCGACTATTCCCCACTGAGGGCCTGTCGATGACATGACAAAGATTGGTTTGATGGTGAAAGACCAACTACTGTGCAGAACTTTACAGGCTGTGTAATAAAGTTACATCATTTGATATATTAATGATCAATGATTGAATTTGATAAATGTGTTTACTATTTCTTGGGGATTATTAGAATTAGACCTGCCGACGGCTGATATTCAGGAAAAAAATATGCAATCTGGAGATCTGGATTATGCTTCGAGTCGCTAAATGGGAAAAAACAGTTTATGATATTTATGGTATTTTAATCCTAACATGTCAGGTTTGGAAAATGTGTGCCAAACAAACTAAGTAAGCTTTGTTTTTAGCCTAGTGGTTGTTGATTATTTGCATCTCCTCCCAGCTGGTTAGGAGTCAGCAGTCGCTTTATTCAGTCACTTGTGTATATGATTAATTTACAGCAATGCTGGATTAAATTTACACATTAATGGTATATTTAGTTTTCAGTAACAGGCTCATTGAGGCAAGGGGAAAAAAGGAGGGAGAACTGATGATGTGTCAAGACTTAAAAAAAAGAAAGTGATTTAATTTGTAATGACTCGATGAACCAACTATTGTCAAAATATAAGACAGTGTTATGCGGTTCATTTGAATTTCAGGGACTTTTTAGGCCCTTTGTTTGAAATGGGGCTTTATTCACTTTTTTTGCAATAAGAAAACAAAGAACGAGCAGTACTGGCAGCGTTTCAGCCGATGATCTGCAACTGGAATCGGCACCAAAATAAAGTTGATCGGGGGCATCGCTACTTGGAGTCTAAATAAAAGTATTTTGTGGGGCATTTTTATGGCTTTCCTGCCAAGTTGACAGCAAAGCGATGGCAGGAAATGAGTGGAGAGAGAGAGAGAGATGGGGAATGATGATATGCAACAAAAGTCCTCCGGGCTCACGGATGTTGCGGTTAATGGTTGTTGCGCGTTAACCCTTAGGCCACCAGAGTGACCTCCATCTGCAACTATTCCAATTACTGATTCATCTCTAATTAAGTCCAATTTTAAAGTTAAAAATACCAAACATTTCCAGCTTTCTCAATTATGAGGGTTCTTTTTTCTTGGCAAAACAACGATTTTTTTTAACATTAATTAATGAAGAGACAATTACCTGCAGGTATTTTAGTATTTTAGTTGTAACCCTGTTAGAATCTTTTTTTAAACCGTCCACTTGTCCATTTGTTTTACACTTCACACACATGCCCACATGTGTACCAGAACACCATCAACATGTCAACACCTGCAGACACAATTCAGCACCACGGACAGCAATTTACGCCGCGCTTCTTCAACGCGCTCATGTAATCGAATATCCTCAGATCGATTCGAGATATCGTCGAGTTTCCTGAGTGTCTTTCCAAGCTGTTTGACTACGGCGGACATGTACAGACACGATCCTGAGACAGAGACACCCTGCAGGGCTGTATTTTAGATGGAAATGTACTTTAGTCTTTTATACTAATTCGTGTGCAGCCTAATTTCATTAATATAAAAATAAATAACATCCTTTCATTCATTTTAAGTCCTGTAGATAGAAAGTGTTTAGATTATTTACTACCTAGTTTACTCACATTTTATACACAAAAATAAGAAAATGAATAATCATGGAAAGTAATCAACAGTAATGAAAATATTAGCTGCAACCATGGAGTCTCAAATGTAACTGACTCTGTCTTTGTTTGGTCATAAGTCACTGTACTGTACACAGGTTTAGGTGGGTAGTATCAGACACTGAAGCTCATACATTGTGGCTATAAAGGCAGAACACTGACAACGAACGAACGAATGAATGAATGAGAACTTAGCAGTGAAGCAATCAAAATGAAAACTCCCAGGGAAAGAACAAAGGAGTGAGAAGAAGAGACGAAAAAAATGCAACGAGATGGAGTGAGCAGGAGAAGGAGAGGAAAAAAACATCTGGTCAGTGGCTCTGTGGCTCGAATTTGGGGTGTAGAATGACAACACACACAGCACACACCCACACACCCACACACACATACACACAAACAAACGCACACAGTTTGTCTCTGACCCTTCTTTCATTGCGCCGAAATTTTTCAAGCTGTTTAATCGTCCCTGTGTTGTAATAGTAAGCATGAATCACTATTGCACTAATTATCAGTTACTGATCAATTACTGACTGATCTCTTCATTGCTTGCAGTCTTGTTGTTCCGTCTAACAGTCCTAACAAGACTCAGATGTTGTAAGTCAGTCGTCCGTGAGGGAAAAAATGTTTTGTCACACCAGAAAACAATTTGTTTGATGCAGCGGAGCACCACATATTCAGCTTTTTCCCTCTGAAATACTCAACAAGGCTGTAGGGGCTTCCCTCTCTGGAAAGAAACGTCATTCGATAATTTACAATAAGTTCCACGCTGTTCAAAATTGATTCACGTCATTTACATAATTTTGTTCTCTAGCTAAATGTTTTTAAAAATATGACACAGCAGAAATCGTCACATAAGATTAACGAAAATATATTTAAATAAATAATGCGACCGGTTATAATTACGCAGTCATGGTTGTAAGTCTAGGTCAGAATACAAAAAGCGGCGCCTCTAATGATGAATAAATAATTTTTTTAGATGTGGTCACATTTCTCAAAATCTCTTTTTTTTTTCTCTCTCTCTCCGATCATAGGAAAGAAATGAGTCAGTCTCATTGTCTCGTGGTTTTGGCTTAAAGCTGTCGTTGCAATCTGAGGCCAAACTTCAAAGTCAGGCAGAGTGGAAGTGCTGATCCAGGGTCAGCACCCAAAGCCAAACGGCTGTGAGCTTTAATATATATTCCCCAAGAGCCCAAGATCAGTAAAAGTGAGCGGCTTTGCGGATTCGAGGCCCGGATGAGGTGACACAGGTCCCCTTTGGCTCCGTTGGTCATGCCTTGGATAAGTCTTGATTGCTCATGCCTAGGAGGAGAACGCCATTAGGGACCAGCAGTTCGGCTCAGTGATTCTAATTGTTTCATTGCGGTTTGGGCTGGTGGCTTTGAACACATTATGGTCTTCAAACTAGTTGTGCAGAAATGGCCCTGGCAGTTAACTTTAATTACAGACACATTAAAGCACTTATTGACAAAAAGGAGGTCTTACGATAAACTTACAGATACTGTACACTAGAGTTACGGTCAAACTGCTGCATAGATCATCCTGAGTGAAAGCAAAACATCGGCGACGATCTTAACAATCCAGACCCCTCTGAGTACGATCTGTTCTGATTCAAAGCATGAAAAATCGTCATTTTAAATTAATCAGCGCTCCTTTTAAAGTCCTTTTTTTTTTTTTTAAAGCTTTGTTTTGTTGCCCTTCCCACATTATTTTTGTCATCCCATCGGAATGTACTACACGGATTTGAAATGGAAACAAACACGGATCAGCGTGTTAACTGTAGCAATAAGAGAAACACGAGTAAACACCTTTTTTTTTTTGTTCTTAGAAGGTGTGCCAGAGTCTTCAAAACGTGACCTTCACATCGCGTAAACAAAGATGTTCTCGAACATGTGACATAGAACAATGAAACTTTGGTTTAAGGGTGTTTTATGATTCACACGCCGCAGTATTTCCGATTGTCTCCTCATGCTGATTTTTCCTTCCACCAAAAAAAAAAAAAAAAAAAAAAGAGGCAGGTTTATAATCACGAACAAGTCTCTCCTGAAGCTCCAAAGCTACAACACATAAAGGCAGCACTGTCTTCAAGTAATAATTAATCTCATTTAACGTCACCATTGTCACATATTAAGAGTCTTGACGGTCTGGTTTCTGTCATTGACAGGAACGTTTTATTGTTTCGAGGCCTGATTCACATGATTATTGGATAAAGATATCACCACCAATGTTCCTAAAAGGGAAATGGACTGAACCCGTCAGAATAAAAGCACCTGAAGGTTAAGATAGTAAAATATTTACCAATGGAAACAAACACCGAGCCCAATGCGAGGCTGCTGTTCTTTTTCATCCACGAGTGTCCTCTAAAATTGACAGAGCGAGAGAGAGTAGTTTATTTCTTGAGGCCATGCAGTAAAATAAAATTATGATCCAATATGAAGTCATAACAGAGCTAATTATACATTTGAAGGAAAGTGCCGCCATATTTTGGTTTTTCAGACACCAAACCTCACATCTGCGAAACAGACATAACCCTCTGACATCTGCCCTACAGATATATCCAAACATCAACAGCCCTGATGCCATAATGAGCCATACAGTCAAACACACACCGAAACATAAACTTCACAGAGAACATAGGAAGTCTGCGCAGCAGGTGTTGATCTTATTAATGGCTCAAGAGGAAGTATTTGTTGCTTCTTTTGTGCCTCGGTTCGATAAGGTCAGTATAAACTAACATCATCATTAACACTGAATGTGGTTTCAGATTAAGAATTACTGTCAGTGGAAATACGGCACCGACAAATCAACACAGAATTTAAATACATGTGACTGGTGTTGGTTTC
The DNA here is from genome assembly GCA_004119915.2 of Collichthys lucidus. NCBI lineage: Eukaryota > Metazoa > Chordata > Actinopteri > Sciaenidae > Collichthys > Collichthys lucidus. The sequence continues at coordinate 19,600,034 of CM014093.1, read as the reverse complement.
TTATGGAAAAACCTTTTTACAGTGCAAGTCCACACTGGACTTAAAAGTCTGACATCACCATCATCAACCTCGTCGACTCCGTCTGCAGCCAGTTTCATACTTAATTTGTCAACTACCGGCTTAAATTACAAACTGCGATTCCTCGTATCAGATGGTGCCGCTTTCTCGACTGAGTTTACATTCTGAAATGTAAACCTGAAGTTTTGAAAGGTTTCCCACAACGCACCGCTGACAGCTCCCTTTAATAGTGTTGAGATAGCTTCCATATTTTAATAATGTTAACTACATGGAAGTAATTACAGCGTGTTCCACGCAGGAGACTAAAAAGCTGAAATGTTTAACACGACTGCCACTGGAATGCTAATTCTCATGATACATTTACCAATGGTAACAAATAACATTTCACCACGGCGATGATCATTTCCATCATTTGGCTGGGTGTTAATATACTGGCAGCCACCTTAGTGTCGAGGGAATGAACTCACTGACCTGAAGATCTTCTTTCACAAGAATGATCATCTTCTCGGGGCCTTCTTTGCTGTCTGTTGCTGGAAATGTCTCGTTTACTTAAGACATGTAGGTCGTCATCTTTTAGACCCGTTCAGCTGAACACAGCAGTTATAGTGGATCTCAGCCTTTAATTCACTAGTTTTAAAATGTCGTCGTATAGACAAGAACTCTGCTAACATGCAAAATAAGAGAAACTTTATTGATCACACCGGGGAAATTCACTTGTTAAAGCACCTTGCAATATACAAGATGGATAAAAAATATAAGTCCTTCCTGCAGCGAGTGACCTGTGGCCTGTGGTCCATGGAGGTTTCCTTTACCTTTGTCATTCCCCTTCTTTCTCGCTGCTTTCCTGTCTTCCTTCATCCGTCCACTCTCATTCGTTTTCCTGTCCGCTCTCACAAGTTGAAAGCCGTCCAGACTAAGTACCAGTGAGTCCCAAGCGAGTTCATTCAGCTCGGTCTCTGTGATGTACACTCTTTATACTCCCTCTCTAGCCTGGTTTGCACCATTTGCTCCTCCATCTTATTGGGGAGACATCTTAGATTCCCCATGATACGCATGGTTTATACCATGATAGCCTTTGTGCCATAATAGCACACATTTATCCACAGCATCTCATTGAAATCTCTATATTTTATTCCTGCTAATCTTTGGGGCAATACTTTACTGTAACTCACCATATTTGGCATTTATAAACACTATAAAAGCTTATAATAAGTGAATAAAACACTAACCCTAAAACACTACACTAACCCTAAAACACTACCCATCTATGTATTACAATAACTGACACCTTTTTATTAACATCTTTTAGATTACAACAACCTAAAAAATATCATGCACATTTAAAATATTCTGCATATTGTGAACTTTTGCACACTATCTACCTTTCTTATAATTATACTTCATGTTTGTTAGGCACCAAAATTGAAAAATTAGTATTTAATATTATAACTATAATAGGAAAAATTGGTGAAATTTAAAAATACCTCTTCATAGTTATAATTCTTGAAAAAGACTCTGCATTAATAAACTTTTTAAAATATCTCCATAGTTTATATTTATATTTTAGTGTTTAAAAGCATTTATTACATGTGTAAAATAAATATTTTTTTTCTTCCCAAAAATATAGCAAATAAAGCAAAACAAAAAACACCTTGTTCATTTTGAACATTATCCCCGGCGCACTATATTTTCTCCACCAACATTCACATCGATCTCATCATGCTGTCCGGTGGAGGTGCGTGGCCTTCGCTAAAATATTAATGTGGGGACTGGGGGTGTTGGTTCCGGGTGAATAATGCAACAGGTGGATTAGTTCTGGTTTCAGAGAAAGCGAGCGGATGGATAAATTAATTATTATAGATCCTTCCATCCACCTTTCTGAGAGAAACGAGAAGAAGAGAAAAATACCAGTGACACAAATTTGCATTCACTCGAACTTTACAGATAGAAAAAACAAAATAACTCCATAAAATCTCGACGTATTCTGGTTTTGATAGGTTATATTATTATGAAACATTCAGGGAGATCTGTTTATGACCTTTATTTGATGGCATATAAACCGAAAAGACTAAGTTGTGTACGGACGTTAAGCATCATGTCAGTACCTATTTTTAAAACTAGCCTCAGGCCTCGCAATGATTTGCTACATTACATTTAACAGCGATCTCGCTCTCTTTTACGTGACCGTAATGAAGTTTGACATTCAGCATAAACTGGCACATCTGTCACAGTCCAGACATGTACGCAGTTAAAGAGAGACTAAATAAAGGTATACAGCATGACTGTGGAAAGGGGGAGGTTATTGGGGGGAGGGAGTGGGAGAGAGAGAGAGAGGGGAAAAAGTAGAGAGCTAATTGTCTTTGATGATTGATTATTCTCGTGGCTTTCTTGTTTATTTGACCAGGCGGGAGGTTGAAAGCAGAGTAGGGCCTGTGACCAATCAGTGGTCATCATTAAAGGCGGGATAAATGCCAGAGCCAATCAAACGATGGCTCATTAGAAGGCGGGACAAGTGCGGGGCAGTCATGTTGTCTGAAGGCAGGCAAACAGATGAGAGGTGTTTGTTAAGTCTGTAAAACTCATTAAGACGTGTGTGGAGAGCAGGACTGCACTGTTGTCTTACACTGCACGTGTTTTTATGAATGCCAAGACTCATTTATTACAAACTGAAATATCATTCATGTCCCCCTCAGGATATATAGCTATAATAATTTTATGACACAGACATCCTTCACCATCATCAGGTCCAAATGTGAGTTTGCAAACAAATGACATCCCATCAGCCTCGGATAATTTGTTTAAATGCTAACAAGAAATTGCATATGGTGAACATGTTAAACGTTATTAGGTCCAACTGAACTGTGCTCGATATTAGCAACAGACGTTTTTGTCCCACCGTGCACACTTGCTTTCGCAAGGGCTGCGAATCCTTGTTGTTTTCACTGTTAGTTTTCGTTAGCTTTATTGCTTTCAAATGTGGAAAAAAAAAAGTTGCCAGTTTAATTCAGGCGTGTCGAAAAATCAAACAATATCCAGTTTACTATCAAATGAGAGAGAGAAAAAAAACATCAAATCCTCACAAGACCATGGAATTAGTTTGGCGTCTTTTCTGGAAAAAATTATGATGAATTAATTAATTAATAATGAAAACAGCTGCAAGTTTGTGTCTGCTCTAGCTCGCAAGATATCCACTGGGATGATGTCTGTCTGTCTGATGTCTTCTGGTTCGAGCCTTGCCACCGTGCTTCACAGTAACAGTAGAGTTTACTTGAGACGTCCTCTGTAAGCGACACATCTATGGATCGGCTGCCATGACGTGCAGAGTTGCGTCAGGAATGAGGTAAAATGGAGGCCAGGTGTTTGTGTGACTCGAGATCTATTTGGCCAAAATGCTCCCAGACCCTTTGAGGCACGAAAACCTCCTGCTGTAGACATCACAGCGTGGCACTCTGTTCCATTCTTAAGATTAAGACTCGGTTGACCTTGACACTGACACAAATCCACGCACCTCCAACCTTACACGTAAACGCTCAGACGTCATGAACACGCGCACATTTGCATAAAGGTCGGATGAGGGTGAGAGGTCAGAGGAAAGAGTGAGACATGGGAAGTTCTATCAGCTCCTTTCTTATGTTACAGAGGATTTTGTAACCTCCCACACCAACCTAACACACACCAACCTGCCCCCAACCACCACTTACGTCCATTACTTTTGCCACAGTTAGAAACCAGACACCGGTCTTGTTCCATGTCCCGAGGTTGGATTTCAAGTATCAGGTTTAAGTGGGCCAATAACCCCCTCCCTCTCCTTCCCTAACCTCTCTGCACACGCTCCGTTAGCAGGTGACCAGTGTAGCTTTATCCTCCACATATAAGCGCGGCAGGTAGGGATGTTCCACCTCCCCCGCACGACACATCAGTGAGGAGAAGAGAGGGCGACGGGAGTTGAAAGGCAATTATGTCTGGTCTCTGATGAGAGAACAAACTCAGTCAGACAAAGCCCTGTGATGTGGTGAGGCCATCCAGCCATGCCCAGGTACACAGGTAGACAATAGACAGCCAGCTCAAAGCCGCGCAGAATGCATTCTGTCTAGACACGCGAACAAACCAAAGCAAAAAGAGAGTCCATACAGGGAGGATGAAGACGTTCGTTTGTAGCCAAGAGACAAGAGAAAAAGGCTGCGGAGCTGAAAATGCTTTGAAAGTACTTTGAAGCACTTGAAATACACTTGAATTAACCTGTTAAGTACTTGTCTTAGTAGTGAGCGCTTCACTTTAAAGATCAATCAAGAAAGATAATTTTACAGAGCTCCTTGTGTTTAGAAGACATATTTCAAACATGGTCATGACAGAAGACTTAAAACCCTCAAGACCTGTTCATCTGGATCAAATGAGCCAAAACCACACCTACAAACTGATATAACTGTCTTATGTAGGTATATTTCTTTGAAAACCTTTACTGTATTTATACAGCATTTAAAAGAATTTAATACACCAACCTTAAACATGAAATCCAGAGTACTAATATCCCTTTACTGTAATAGCAGAAAAATGTATACCATATTTACTACGGTACATTTTTGGCAACCACCTTACTGTAGTAAAAACCGCAGTTGAGCAGTTTTTATGGTGTATTTCAGCAAACATGGAGAGTTCACTGCTCAGAGTATTTCTTTTATTTAATCCCCATCATATCCTAATTCATATTTACATAGAGGTTGCAAAATACTTTACAAATGTGGCTATCAGGCAAGATAGAATATTTTCCAATGATTAGTCAATGAATTGATCAGTCCATTGACTATGTTAATTAATCATTACAGTCATTTTCAGGCAAAAAGAAAAGCCAGATATTTACTGCTTCCAGCTTCTCTGATGTTAATCCAATTATTGGTTAATATACAGTATATGATTGTAAACTGAATATCATGTTCATGTTCAAATGGAGCTATTTTAATCCATGGTCACTATTTTATACTTGCGTCATGAATCGATAAATTTAGAAGACAATCAGAAGATTAATTGATAATGAAAATAATCTTAGTTGGAGCCTTTTTTGTTTTGTGCTATGGGACAGGTACACCTTAAAGGAATACTTAATTTAAATCAAGCATCCAATTCTTGTCTGTAGGCTTTAAAGATGTCTCTGAAGTGACAAAGTCACAGCAAAAAGATCATTTCCCAAATCACTTGAAAGTCTGCTGCACTGATAGTTTAAACTGTGAGTACATCTAAGATGACATTGTAGAGGTGACCTCCTTTGACGTGAACCCCTGTAGTGTTTTCTCCCTTCAAGTCTGAAGTTGTTCTGTGATGGTCGATTGAAGATACAAGTTGTCATTTGTGTGTAATGACTGTGTTTGCACGTTTTTTACAAGGCCGGCACGAGCACCTGCATACGTGTGCCCGAACTTGCTTTGATTCCACGACGCGAAATGCATTTACAGCGTTGGAAGAAGCACCGCTACCAGAGATGGCACACACTTGCGCAGACACACATAAAACACACACATGATCCTGTGGTTTTCAAAACCACAACAAACACTCACTCCAGGACTGATCCCATGTCTGCATGTAGTGTTTTCTCCTGTTTACACTCTCCAGTAATGATAGGGCCATTAGACATGAGACTTGGTCTCACATAAAAGGAGTCATCAAGCTTCATCATCACAACGGTCTGTTGCTTGTAATGAGGACAGTGAGGCTGGGCTTCCCCTTGTATAGCTGCTAATGTCTTGACTCATGGGTTCCACAGCGGTTGTCTCTCACATGTCCTGACTGAAGGTAAATCCCGCTAAACTCTATCTCAGTGTCTAAGTCTTGTGTTTTTATGCTTTGTTGGGTTATTCAAAGAAAATACATAGTATACAGTGTATACTATGACTCTTTTGATAAACTGGTCATAACTGTCAGATATGCTGTATGCAGCTGATTGTGAGGGGCCTCGATCATATATGCCTAAAAAAGTTGAGTCCTGCTACTCTCTCAGATATGTCTTTTTTTTTTAAGATTATTTTTTTGGCCTCTATTGATAGTACAGCTGTAGATAGACAGGAAGCAGAGAGAGGGAGAGTGCCACGCAGTAAATTAGCCATCCGATGCGGGATTCGAACCGAGGCCAGCTGCAGCAAGGACTACAGCCTCCACACATGGGGCGGCCGCTTAACCCACTACGCTACGAACCACCCCAATATAAGTCATTTTAAACATTGCTCTAAATAATCCTTAATAAACCTCCAAAAGCATCGAATTGTGATTTTACTCTTGAAGTCTGATCATAACAGTAACCTGTATTTTATTTATTGTCAACAAATTCTATGAAAAAGCCAACAATGCATTGATCCAACTAACAACTATTGATAATTTAAAATATAGCTAATTTCTCTGCTCCATAGACCTCCGATGTAAACAATTAAAAGCACCTAAACACATAAATGAGCCACAGTTTCTATGAGTTCTCCAAAAAAATCCGCATGCTATTGCTCATGTGTTAAGCATATAAAATGTTGCACCAACATGGTTGCATCACCAACATAATTCATCATTTGTGGCTGATTTTGCAGGTATTTGGTCAAATAAACCAAAGTGTTGGACAAACTGAAAATCTGATGGTGCTAGTTTAAGAGTGACAGATTCAACCAAAGTTAGTCTGCTTCTACTTCTCTAATGTTCTGTACGACATTTTAATCCATCCAGTATGTGTAGAGAATTCTTTAGTCTGGACTAACCGCCTCCCTACAGAGCCACGGCCAAAAATAGTTTATTCTATATACAGTATGTGTGACATGTTTATATTTACGAACTGGCTTGTGCTGAGTGCCAGAACCTTTTGAGTGATGGAAAAATGCATTGTTGGTTTTGCCTTGTCCTTTTGAGGTAACACTTGATGGATTTATTTAACTTTTAAAGTTCGTGTAAAGTAAAAATACATTTGTGTTCAGAAGAAATGGTTATTAACCACACAGCCAAATTTGAATGATCAAAAATAACGACAAGTTTATGAAATTAGGTGTCAAAATCAGGCAAAAATGAGCCGTATTCTCAGCTCCAGGACTGTGGGTGTGTGTTCACCGACTGCACCAAAGCCATATGCAAATTTTATGTTGATGATAATATATAGTATAATGATCATCACGTGACTTCATGCGATTTCGTTTTAGAACCGTAACAAGCACAATATGGATGCTACACTATCAGTATTATTGGTATCGTTAAAATCTATATGTTTGAGCCACCAGAACCACCTTTAAGGCTTCTATCCCGTCAGAGTTATGCTAATTTTATGTTAATGATCACCGCGTGACCTCGTTTTAGGACCGCCCACAAAATCCTGGACTGAAAACTGGTGAAAAACAGTTTGAACCTCTAACTCCACATTTCAGTAATACATCTTTCAAAGTCCTTTCACATGTTTTCAGCAACTATTTTCCAACATCTTTATTGTGTTTTGAAAGAAAACATGGATTTGCCTTTACATGGACTTTAAGTACATGTATCGAATACCCAGCCCAATACTGGTTCAATACAGTATAAGCTTTTTAAGCTATGAGGATAGAGAGCTGTTACAGATTTGCGCGGCGTCTAACAGATATGACAGTGACATACAGTATTTGGAACTCTGACACATCTTTGTGAATTTCAAAGGGTCTGTTTCATATGGTGGCCAGCGCAACTGGCATGTTGGCTTCTCTGTTATTGCTATCGGCATGTGTCAGCTTTAGCCAAGTCACTCATATGGAGGCAACAAAACATAAACGACACTGACTCGCACCGAATACTCTTTTGCAGCGTGCATAAGAAAGTGTCTGCTGAGGCCAACTCCCTCATATGGAGGCAACAATACACAAATATCTTTGATGTTTTGGATGCAGACTCAACTGAGACCACATGTTTCCTAAAGAGATGATTAATGGCTAATAGAACAGAAAAAAGGGATTAACAAGCATCGCCACAATAAATACAATATAAGGTCATGAACTATATGCACAGCAAACAAACATGTCACGTCACATTTGTTTGTACAGCGGTTCTGATTGTTGGTCTTGTCTGAGATGTTGATGAGTAACGAGGCAACATGGTGGAGCTTTCAGGGAGAGAACCCGCGGTATTTTTAGAGTAGAGCTTGCATATGTGTGTTACATCACCAAAGTTAGGTAAGTCACATCGCTGCCGGGCTCTTTACCGGGACTGTGGCCTACTTTCTAAACAAATAATACATTAGTTTGCACCTGTAACTGATTTTAAAGGCACCACGATTACATACAGTACAGAGATCCTCATCAGGACTAATTGGCCACAATAACTATTATGTAATATGTCATTTATACCGTCTCAATCCTTGTTTATCTTCACAAAAACTCAGGTTGTTTTCCTAGTCCACAGCGGGGCAGTGAGAGTCAGAGAGGCAAGAATCAGTACCTGAAGATTTTGCGCATTAAGCTTTGTTTTCTGTCATGTCTGCTTTATGCCTAGATCATACCTGAGCATTTCAGATTTCACCAGTTTGCCCTCCAGACTTTGTAAGCTTTGGTCATTCCCTGGATTATGTGCCTCTACCTGAGTAAATATGCCTAGTTATGCATAATTATGCATAGTTAAATTGTTTCCCTTTTGGCCGAGTTTTTCACAGGGTGTTTTATTTGAAAAATCGATCAGATTTCCCATGTGTGTCTGACTTGTGACCAGCTCGATCTGCTCTGTGCTGATTGATGACACTACACCCAGCGTTCTTCAAAAATAGACCGGCCGCGTATTCTCAGCAGAGCAGAGCAACATTGTCTAACAAACATTGTCTGAAGAGGCCACGATCAACTCCGGGGACCTGGAGTACCCGGAACAAGGCAAGGCTGTGACACGTTCCAGGTGGAATTTAGCAGATATTCGTGTCCATGTAAGGTTGCAATCAGACCAACTTGAACCCTGCTCTCATTCATTCCCATCCATTGACACAGCAGAGACGCTAATGCATGCGGGTTTCCCAGAGAAAAGCCTTTTGCTTACGATCACAGTAATATTATTTACCTCCAGATCATCAGAATTAAAGATAAAATAGTTGTCGTGATAATTTTACTTTTCCAGAGTTGTTAAATCCCGCCTGTGTGTGTCACAAACTGTTGTTGCAATGTTTTGGCATCTGCTCTGCCTTGAAATGCATTAATCTGTTACTCCAGCTGGACTTCCTGATCGTATTTCATTGTCTCACCACTACATTAAACTACATGCCTCCAGCGGAGCCCCCTGCACGGGTTTTAATGCAGCGCTGTTTTCAGTCTGGTCGTAGATTTCCTTTCATATTATTTGGCATGGCACAATTTAAATAGCACAGATACTTTTAATATTTTGTATCCAAAAACCACAAAAGGAGAAATGATTCCGAATTTGAGTTTATTTTACCACCCAAAGTATCCTCTCTTCTCTTTCCTCAATATTTCCCAACTGTGTTGCTGTCTTCCCAACATAGTTCGACCTGTTTGTGTGGAAATTCTCTTTGTTTTGTATCTTGGTAGTGAGCAGAGAGCGGCCAAGTACATGGTATTGTCTGGACCTCACAAAATCAGCCTTACACAGCCACGGGTAATGGAGAAATACCATAGTATTGCCTCAGTCTCCTAAATCAGCTCAACACGTTCTGTTAAGATGTGGCAGGATAACAATAAAACAACACAGATTGGACGCAGTCAGCGGTGTATCTTTGATGTGATCTGTCATGCATCTGGTATAAGTAAAGCATATCATTGGTAGACTAACAAGCCAGCACTAGCTTAGCATCTAGCTCTGCCATGTGGACTGACAAAGTGAGACAGCTGAGCAGGCTACGGAATTAAAACTCATCGGAGACACATTAGCCACCTGCTGCTGTCGTGGACGAGTCTTTTTCTTCTTCGACACAACAAACTCTGCAGAAGAAGTGGTTTCCTCCTCTTCATGTCTGTTGGTTCTGTAATTTTCCAGCAGCTCAGCTGATTCAACAGGAACATTTGTAACCGTGCTGCCAAGAGACTTTGCATTTTCACACCTATGGCAGGCCTCTAGTGAAGGCCGAATTTACTGCAGACGTGCAAGCAATCTGTGAATTGGTGGTGAATTCACCACTTACAGAGGGCAGAAGGGGGACTGCATGAAAACTGTAATGGTTATATGTTTTAATGGTGTATGCATGTTGATGTGGACAGTGATGAGTTTGTGTTTTGAGCTTTGAAACAAAATACTCATTGAGTTCAGCATTTTGGCCTCGCTGACTTAAATTCGACAGAGGTTTTGTTGGATAAATGTATGTCCCTTGGGTTGTTTTGGATCTGAATGTTATTGGTGAAGCAGGCAAAGACCACCGACAGTATAAAAAATGAACAGTTTATGCGGGAAGTCACCCACGGGTTTCTTGAGAGAGGTTCTGAAGCTTAAAATCTGTGCCACCATGTTGGTAGTCCTACCTATTCTACCTCCCGGCTACTCTAAAAATAGGCTGACCTGAGGAGGGCTGAATGATGCCTGGATACTCATATCTGCCTGTCACGACACCTACCTATCAATCAAAGGAGGGTCACAAATGTAGCCTTAATATAATTTGAACAGGTGAGTTGTAAAAATTAATCATCAGTACAGTTGTCATGAACAGGGTAATTAGCTATAGGGAACAAAACTGTTTTTTGTTCCAGGTTGAAAACATGTTTATTTCTGCTGTGAAGTTGGACATTTTAACATAGGGACTTATGGAGACTGACTCATTCTGCAGCCAGCCTCAAGTGGACGTTCATGGTCACGGAGGTTGCCACTTGGTCCCAACACAATTGGTATGTTGCAACAACTACAGCAGAGGGTATGTCTATTGCCATGTTTCTCCTTCTAACAGTCACATTGTATTACTGTTCTGTAATAGCTGAAGCATTATGAAAGGTTTGTCCTCTCCACCACAGCAGCCTGGTTTTACACCTGTCTTACCCTCATTTCTTTTTTACTCAAACCTCAACCACATGCTACAAATCAACAAAACTTTAATGGCGACATGACAAGCTGCTGAAAGAAATATGCAGTTGCAAAACCAAAAAAACAAAGTTAATCTGTACCAGACACGTATGATAAAAACACTCCATCCAGAAAACTTTCAATTCATCAAATTTAGTTTTTTTCTGTTGTTGTTGTTGTTGATTTTTAATCATTGGTTGAATGGTTTGAATCATAGTCATACACGGATCGTGCCTCACAAGGGAAATCGGAGAAAACTACATCCTTTGGATGGACTCTTGTAAGAAGTCAATCAAAATTAAACTGTTGTATTACATTTATAAAATGAATTTCTACCTACCCACTTACCCGTATGCAGATCATTGAAGTTTTATCTAGATCTATCTACTCAACATTGTTACCACATGCCACAGGAGTACCTTCAGTGTACCTTGTCATTGATTCTACGGGTCTATGAACTCTACTGGAGGAATGAAACACCATTCTTCTCCATTATGGTGTTGGAAAACGTTGTCCAACACATCGGTCCAAAATTTCCCAGGTGTTCAATTAGGTTAAGATCTGTTGACTACATAATTTTCAACCTCATCAAACCATTGATGATTGATGACATTGATGACTAATGACCCCCCGTGCCCTGTGGATGGAGGCATTGTTATCCTGAAAGAGTTCCCCTCCCATCAGGATAAAAATATTTCGTCATAGGCTTTGTATTGACTTGCTATGAACCTTCAAGTGGACCCAACAAAATAACTGGATATTAATTTTTTAAATTGTACCATGGAGTGTACCTACAGTACGTAAAAGCATCTGCATTAGTTATGTTTCTCAACTCATTTATTCAGGTTTTCCATTCATTTGTCACCCCTCTATCTTACGTGTATGCCAACAGAAAAAAAGATCTATTTAAGTTTCTTTACTTCTTTTTTATTCTCTGTCTGTCTGACTTTCTCCACTTGTCTCGATTCATAAGATCCATGACCTGGGTTCCTCTCACTGATAAATCAGTTTGCTCCACCTAAAGAGACCACACAGAAATACACATGGATCCTGATTTCTTTGAACCTTACAAGACGTCTGTGGATTTCTCCCGACACACATGAATGTTTATCTACAAAGTTTATTTGATTTTATTAACTGCTCATCTTTAAAAGCTTTTATTTATAATGGACCTTGACAGATAATATTTGCTTGTCGAGGAAACAAACTAATAATAACATACCATCATTGGAACACTCAGCCATGTTGGACTGAGCCTTAAACAAACACGATTGAATGACTACTCAGCCTCTCACTGATGGGGATTACAGTACTTTGAAACCTCATTATATCACATGTGATTATGGATTTAATCTTGATACTGACATTAACTAGTCCACTGGACCGAAACAAGGCATCCATTCATGCAACGGGGGGCACCTGGTACACGGTCCGCTGAAAAGTTGTCTTGAACCGAGTTCTAAATCAGAACTTTAAATTTAGAAGAAACGCTATATGTTTACAAACTCAGCCCAAAGACAGATGCCTGAAAGTTTGCAGTGAACTGAAGTGTAACATTGGTAAATCATGCATTCATGGAGGGGAGGTTAAAGTGGAAAAGTGGAGGCTGAGGAGAAGTCGTTCTGGACCTTTTCTCCAACACCACTTTTAGACAAAAGTTTTATAGCAGAAAGTGCATGAAAAATTAAATTTCCATGAAAGGTATAGCATGACATAAGTCACGAAATCAAACCTTGACGTCGACCTTAATTTTGGATGTGGGTACAGTGACAAAGCAAAGAGTGCCAATTCTCTGAAACTGTCCTTCCAAAAAAACATGACAACATCAGTCGTTTGAACAAATACCCAAAAACATCTGTTTATGTTCGAGCCCAAAAAAAAAAACATTTCACCTCGTCCCACCCTCGATGCGATGACACTGTTCAAGATTTCTTTTACTGTCAGACACAAACTAAAGTAACCATAAAACCTCAACGACTAACTGTGAACTACGGACTGTTTCCAACGTTACAGCGGTACAGACTCAAAATAAACAGATTTTGCTGTGATTTGCAATAAACCGATAATCAGATGCAGAAATAACTACGTCATGATGGCAATTTGTTTTAAAAAAAACGATGACGAGCAAACAACAATGTGTTAACTTAGTTCATAGTTAATTAACAGACATATATTTTCAGCACTTACCAGATAGTCCAACTTCCGTGCTTACTTTTCTCAAATCTAGAAAAGCTAAACATCATTAAAGTTCAAGCAAAGTGGTGTCAGATCAGAAAACAGTTTAAGTTTTGCAGCAATAATGTTTAAAGGTTATCAAAGGTACAGACAAATGGCGTAGCCCTGCTAATGTGTTTGTCAGACACTCCATTACTATGGAGGGTAATTGTAGTTTGACTAAATCTCATGAGGGGATAAATTTGTCTACCAGCTCTTAAAACCAGCTGTTCCAGATCTTGGTAAATGTTGCTCTGTCTGATCGCATAGTTTATGTTTAGAGTTACATCATTTAGCAGCATTCATGTCCAATTTCTTCCGAAGCAATCCTAAATTTAACTTCCTCTTCACCATTTTGTTGAGAAAAATGCAGCTGATGTTAAACAGAGTCCCTTTCACAACGTTTGAGAGCAGTCTTGATAAAACACACCAGGAGCAGATTTGGAGTAGAGCTGCTTGCCATATATTTTTATGTCTTTACGTGTGGAACTATGGTAAAAACTTTATATGAATAATAATGTAACAGTTTTGTTTGGCCTGTGTGGAACCTATTAAAGCCATATAACGGTCAGTTCAGCATGCAGGGACCTCCAGCAGTGGGTCATGCCAACTCGGTGAGCTCAATAGGAAAGGTTGACCCACATTTTGTCTGTCTTTCTCATTGCCTGCATATTTGCTCTGTTCTCTGAGTATTTTCAGATGGTTTCCTGCAGATACCTCTGTTTTTTATGGCACAACAAGAGGTGTTTTGTTGAAGGTTTGAATGCATTTTTTCATCAAACCACTTTGCTGTTCTGGCTTCTTTTGCACAGGTTTGAGTGTGTGGATACTTTTCTCCATGGGTCCATTAAGCACCTCGGTGAAGTCTGGACAGTTCATTCCTGGAAAAGCCATCAATATAAATCCTAAAGCACAACAGCAGCCCATATATATATATATATAGACAATCAGGATGGTGAACGGAAACTTAACTTCTAAATAACATCAGGGTTTCTGTTGGAAATGTTGGATGAGCTTTATTTTAAGTGCTTTACTTGCCTGGAAATTGCACAGAATTATCGTTCAATCTCTTGTAATCTGAATTTTGTTTTGACCATTTGTGCCCAAAGTATAACCTGCCTCCCTGACATAACCAAAAAAAATCCTAACATTTCCGTCACGTTCCAGAAAAGTTCCAACTATCGTAATTTCTGAAAATAATTAAATAATACGGCTAGATCAACCCAAAACTCCAGTTCCCAGCATGCTCATCTGTTTCACTCTTAACCCAGCAGATGAAGTGATCCTTGCAGTGGTAAATCTGTCTAAATGTCTGACGTTATATACGTCTGTCTCTCACATCTAGCATATCCAGCCACTAGCGTGAAATCAAGAGGAGTCTACTTGATGTTCGGAGGTGTCGCGGATACAAAATACCCGGCTTGTGACGGAGGAGCTTTGTTCCGACAGTAGCTTGAAGGCCACAAAGCGGGATGCAATGATTTAATGCACAAAACTGCCTGAATGTATCTTTAATAGACTTTAAAAGTGTTTCAGCCACAAGCAATCGTATCTTTAATGGATTATATGTTCAGATACTCGTCCTAAAAATAGGAGCAAGAAAGTACGAAAGCTGATGGCTTGTGATAAACTAAGCAATGAGCCAAAGCTTTTAGGGATTTGTGTTAGGAGGGGGAGTATTGAGAAGAGTGGGTGGGCTGTGATATATGTAACAAGCAATGATGTCATGGGAACAATTTGTCTAGGAGATAAAGACAAGTGGTGGAGTTGTTATCTGAAGAAAGATGGAGAGAGAGAGGTTAAATGCAACAAAATAAATCACCTCTAAGATACATTAGAAGATAACATCAAGCCAGTATTTGCAAAACGTTCTGCTCCATCCATTATAAAAACTAATAAAAGCAGCTTTTATTTTGTTCCCGAGGACCACACCACTTTTAGTTTGTTTCACTTATTACTGATATTATTATTTTTTATCATTTTTATTAACGATTGTTGCCGTCAAGTGTCCTGCAGAGTTTAGGAGCCGGGATTAAACAATGTCCTCAACCGTTGATATATTACGTATCGGCTTATTTCTGCTGTCCAAGAAGTTTTCCGAACTGTTGCACAACACTTCAGCGCTCTTGCATTTCTTCTTTTGTCACTCCCTTTCGCAGAGCAGAGAGATCTTGTAAAAGTCCAGCTGTGAAGACAAATTCCAGAGCTTCCAGGAAAAATGCTATCAGACAGCATTAGCCCAAATAACGTTGCTGATTAATCATTTACTAACAGGCTCTGACGTCGCTTCATATGAGAGACATCCAAAGGCTAAGGCATTACTCACACTGCCTGGTGTTTCTGGTCACACACACACACACGCACGAGAACCTGGTTGTGCACGAGTGTGCAGAAAAACAAGCATTCCCTCATGCACAAAAACACTCTCAGGCTTCTTTGGTTTGTTACCTGGCTGCAGCTCGCAGACCAACTTTTGTAATTCGAGCCCCTTCTCCTCTGAACATCTGACAAGCAAAGCTCCAGCAGGTGACAGAGATAGAGAGCATGACACAGACGAAAAGCCGGTGTTGTTTACTTATTTATTTATTTTTCTCCCAGTGAGAAATTAACCTTTTTTTCAGATAAACGGTGATTAATTGAAGTGATCAGAAACACATGGTTAAACTGCCGTGAGGCCCTGATGAGAAGCGAACGTAAGGGCCAAATACTCTATATCTAATTCATCGCTGTAAGTACATGTAGATTCATTGCCTGAGCAACATCGGCGGATCAAAGCAATATCAGCGGATCGAGTTACCGAACTTACAGTAATGATGATTGCTTTTTACAGCAAGACGGAGAGAAAGCGGCAGGGGTGAATTTGATATCTCTTTCTAAGTAATCCTTTGTGCGATGACAACATTATTTTCATGCTGGTGTCTCCCTCATTACAGTAAACCAGAACATATGTACGTGGTGTCGTTTGTTTGTGCTTGTAATTAAAGACCCGTCACTTAGAGACACTTAGGTCTCCCCAGGCCACGACACACACAAAGAGAGATGTCTGTTGTATAAAAAAACTAAATGAATCATTGTAATTATTGTCAGACGGGTGCTGGGAGGGAATACCTCAGAGGCCAACATTATAGTGTCACGTAAGCATGGGCACTGCTTTAGTTTTCAAGCTGTGCGTGTGTGTGTGTGTGTGGTTATACAGTATAAAGAAAAGCAGTTAAATCCTGTAAATGCAGGTGGCAAGCAAATAGCAAATATGACAGAATATTATGAACTCATCTGAGCAGGTGATTATCCTCATAATATGGTTTGTGCTCCAAGAAAAGTGATGGTATACCTGCTAACATATCATTACACAAGACAAATGGTTTAAACAGCGCTGAAATACTTTTTCAAAGATGGAAAAAGACACATAAGCGCTGCGGGCCAAGTTGATTCAGCTACAAATGATATTTTCATTTTCATTTTTTGGTGCTGCGGTTGGGTGAAATCCCTCAACGCAACTGCTGTAAAACCATCTGTCCAAGAGGAGAGTAATCAGTGTCAGGTGAAATAACATGGATGGATCATGAATCACTGGAAAAGTTCTAACGTTGATTAAAAATCTGTATTAGAAATCTTAAGCAATGCTTCGGGCGGCTTGTATGAGAGCCTTGATGTCAGCGTTGTGTTTTTCAGGATCTGAACATGACTTTTCCTGCTGATCCGACTCGGTTTGTGTTATTTTTGAATTTCGACCTGCCACTGTGCGCCGTTCTCTATAGAGCATAACAGCCGAAAGGTCTAACACCTGGAGTTATTCGAGCCGGTGTTTAATGGACACCAATTACATCTGTTATTTTTCAACCATAAATTTGGAGCTGCGCTTATTTGTATGCGTTTCTTGTGTGTTTTCAAATGGCTGTGATTTAAATGATTTGTAGGTTTGCTCACTATAGAGTTTAAACACTGTCATAAATCGTCTGTGGGAGTCCTGAGCGAAGGCAGACCTCCTCACCTGGTCTACAGAAAGACATGAATGCAGACTTAGTCTTTTGTCCCCAACATTGTTTTTACACTTAATGAATGTCACTGTAATCCCTCGATACACGATAAAAGGAACCAACGAAAGTAAACACAAAGAACAACAAGTTTACATTCTAGCCCATCATCTTACTGGTTAATACCTTACCTGATGATGATGAGCTTTTAATTTATCTGGTACAACAAGGAGAGCAAATAAATGTATGTAATGTATGATGTAAATGCAGCAGGCAGCTGTTTTTTAGTGAAAAAGCTCTAAAAATCATCAGTTTGACAGCAGACAGACAAAGTTAGCGACGAGCTGGTGAACATAATGGAGCAATTAGCAGCTAAAGAGTCAGATATTTCCCTCAGGAGTTGGTGGAGACCAAAACCAGAGCTAAAAGGACAGTGAATATCGGGTCACGTTCATCAAGGGAATTCAGCTGGATGTGAAAATAAGCAACTGTTGCAAATAAATAAATCAACCTGATAAGGTGTCAAGTCATTGTTGTGCTTAAACACAAGAATGTAATGAGGAAAATCAGCAAGATGGTGTGGGGTAGAAGTGTAAGTTGGAGTAACATACACCTCAAAATATAACATATCAGCGCACATACAGACATTTTGGGCTCTACCTTCCCTTGCATTTGTAGAAAATGTGTGATTGCAAAACAGATTTATGAGTATTTACGATACGATAACTTTACATTACATTACTTATTTGTGAATTTTATAGATCTTTAATCCTGGTTTGTAAAAAGAGACTGTGGTTGCTACCATTTTGGTATTCTTGCCCCAAAGACGTGAAGCATCGGGGGACCTGAGGCGGGCTCAATGACACCTTGATGCTCAAACAAGCTATCTGTAACAGCTCTCACCTGTCAGTAAAAGTGGTCACGCTCTTAACTTTAAGCCTTAATATAATTTAAACAGGTGAATTCTATAAAAAAATCACCCTCAGTACAGTTGTCATGAACGGTGAAATTAGCTATAGAGCCCAAAACAGTTTTTTGTACCAGGCTGTAAACATGTTTATTTCTGCTGTGAAGTTGGACACTTTAACATGAAGGCTTATGGAGATTGGCCAATTCCTGGAGCCAGCCTCAAGTGGACGTTAGAGGAACTGCAGTTTTTTTGGCATTCTTCTGCATTCACTTCACTCATTTATTTATTTGTGTATTTTTTTATGACAACACTTCAGAGAATGTCTACGTAGTAATGAGCTAGAAAGTCTTGATCTCTCCTCTGATTATTTGATTACATGCTGTTATTTTTCTGAGCAGCCATGTCACATTTTTTAAGCATCTCTCTTTTTTTAAAGTTCCTATTTAATAACAGTAATTTAAAAATCAAACAAATATCTGGAGGAAACAAAAAAAAACTGAACAAGAAAGAGTGAAAAACAAAAATGTGCTGCAGTCATTCCTCATCTGCAGTCAGTCAACTCAACTCATTATCAACTCTGCTGAGCATAAAACCTCGTATCTCCAATTTTTCATACTGTTATATTTTATTGTAATTAATGCAATCTTTGATGGGTTCTGTTCAAAACCTGACGGACAGACAGACAGTGCATGAGCATCAGGTCAGGAACACAGCAGCTTTTCTTAGTTACTGAGAAGTTAAGGCACTGGAGATGTGAGCTTTTCACCCGACAGAGCGACGGTATCGGAGCATGTGAAAGCGTCTCCTCTGACTCTGGAGTGTTTAGTCTGAGAGCTGCACGCCTCCATCTGCTTTACAGCTGCCTGTTCGAGGGTCTAATTAGAACAATGATAATGTCCAATCATCTATGCTACATTAGGCTAACATCTAACAGCCAATCAGGAGTTCATGAGAGCTCAAAGCTCATGAGAGGAGCCGTTACTGTCAAAGGGTTTAAACGAATCATCAGTTCAGATTTATAACACCGCTAATGTTAACTTTATAAATAATGGAAAAGATTTGTTTGTAATTACAGAGTATTTGCTAATAAATATCTATCTGTTCAGTACTTTATTTAGTTTGTTTATGGAGTGACACACAGGCACATCTGAGGTTGATCGACCACCTAGCAAGTCAAATTAAGTCCAAACTAGTGCTGAGATTATTAATTAAAGAGATTATTAATTGGTTCCATTAGTTAATTGACATCCACGTTGCACGTCTCAACCTACTGTAGATTACTAAAAAGTAAGAGCCAGACAATGCTCACATTGGTGCTTGAGCTTAAGTCTGCATGCTAACATGCTCAACATAACCATAATATCTTTCTGATCAAGTTTATCAAGTATAATGTTCAGTATCCTAATTTCCCATGTCAGTGTTCTAACATTTGCGAATTAGCCGTAAACAGAACTACAGCAGAGTGATGAGAATGTCGTTAGTTTTGCAGGTAATTGCTCATAAATCAACATATTTGATAAATTAACAAAACTGACCTGATGGTCATGCTAGATGAGGAGTTAAATTATCACAAGAAGTATTAATATTCTTTCTGAAAGACACATGTGACCAATTCTGATGATAATCCATCCGATAGTCACCGAGTCATTGTCATGGTCAGAGGAATCACCTAGTTAGAGGATCACTAAAGTCATGAGGATACATCATCTGGGAACCATGAATGTCTGTACAAAGTTTTGACAGTCCATCTAGTGGATATCAAGACATTTGGCTAGAAAGGTAAGCTCTTGAGCCTGCAGGTGGTCCTAGAAGACAAGTCAGGGTTACCACAAATTGTTCATCATCTGGGAACCATGAATGTCTGTACAAAGTGTTGAAAGTCCATCTAGTGGATATCAAGACATTTGGCTACATAAGTAAAATCTCGAGCCTGCAGATAGTCCAAGAAAAAAGGTCAGGGTTACCACAAGTTATTAGATACATCCTCTGGGCACCATGAATGAAGCAAAGTTCATTGGTTTGTCTCAATTCGAATAATTCTATATAGTACACTATGAACTTCCTGTCGTAGTGCGCTCACTTCGGGCAGAGTAGTGTTGTCTCAATTCAAGTACAGCCATTGTGCACTTACTGTGCCGGAAATGACGATCTGGTGGAGCATCAGCGGCAACGTTTGCCTGCCAAAATATAATATAAATAAAACATATGTACAACTTATGTGTATTGCGATATTCACTGCGACCACTTCAGCTCCAGCAGCTTCCTCTACCGCCATTTTCACAGCGCAGGCGGCCCCTTCCTTTCAGCTACATAGCCAAAATGGCGACCGTTGAAAGCGGAGAAGTTTCACATAATCTTTGACCGTTACGAGTGCACCGTCCGGGTATTCACAGTATACCGCATTTTTACATAACTGACTGTGTGAACGCACTTACTGTATGTACTTAAAATAGCAAGGGTAAGTATGGTAGTATGTGTGAATTGAGACACGGCACGTGTAGATGCATCCAATAATTGTTGAGACATTTCATTCTGGACCAAAGTGGCAGAGTGTTGGAGCCATGACTAAAAACAGAAGATGTCTTGACACTGTTGGGGTGGATTTCTGAGTATTTCATAGTTGATAAGATTCTCAGCAGCAGTTAGAAGAATGGTAACAAAAAGCAAGAAGATGTAAAGACAGAGTCATTTTCACTATTTTATAACTTCTTGGTCCATCCCGTGACAAAAACATCTCTTACCCAATCATAACTACTTCTTTTTCTTCAGAACATCTCAAAATCGTTGGTATAACCCCGACACTACCTTTTCTGCTCTCTCGCAGCTATTCCTAGCCCCCAACATCAGTACTGTATCTTTTCTTCCTCCTCCTCCTCTTCCTCTTCATTCTTTCTCACTCCCATGCCCCTCAGCCCTGACACCAGCTTCCCTTTGAAGTCCTCTTTTAAGAGCACAATTAACCCCCTCCTCCAGACACTGCACTCACTTCTCACCTTTTTAATAAGGCACTCATAGACAAGTGTCAGACCCCCTTTTTTTTCCTTCTTTCTTTCTGTCTCTCACACACACTCTATCACATGCACACTTAGATCTACAGGTCCTAACAACATGCCTGTAAATTCTTTGTCACTTGGCTGCAAACTCAGAGACCCCTTCCTGTGTATATGCTGTGGCACTGCACACACACACGTGTGTGTGTGTGTGTGTGTGTGTTTGTGAGAGAGAGAAGGCAAATGAAAGAGAGACACAGAGGTGGTTTGACTCAGTGTTCATGTAGTTTCCGGTACTTTGATACAAAGTGAATCAGTGGTGACTGGGGGTGAAAAAAGCCATTAAAGCGGCAGACCACCTAATTGTCGCTTAGCATGTGGACGATATCTGTGCAGTTGTGTTCGAGAAAAAAAACATTTGTTTGTTTATCTGCACCAAGATACAGAAAGGTTTGTGGACACCCCAGGCTTATTCCAAAGTTTTAATGCCTGGATGCAGGGATTTGCCACATTTGGCCCCCCGCGCTGGCAGGATACATGGCCTTGGGCTTCACAGAGTAAATTGATGCAGGTGAATCAACCCTTTGTGACTCAGTCTGTAGCACAAGGATGTTTTCGTCCATGGTCCTGGTGCTGATGAGTACTGTCTGATAGCAGTAGACATAATGAAACGGTAATGAAACCACTGTTCTGCTTTCCGTCTCTGTGGATGATAAGGTTTGTCCATGGCGATGCGTCCAAAAACCAAAATAAACCTTGTTGCATTAAAGTAGTCAAAACCTTTACTCCCATCCAACCACATAAGCGTTAGTGAGGTCGAGCACTAATAGGTGTTTTTCAATGTGGTTTGGATAAAACTAACAAGTCGGGCTCCAGATAGACATCTAAATACATGAGCCTGTCTTGACTATCTCAAGTAAGACTAATTTTCTATGAGTTCTGGGTCAAAGAAGACTCCTTTTTTTGTTTTTTTAACTAACAAATACTGGCTGGAGTGTGCAACCGCATCAAACCGCTGAGTTTTGTTCACTCCAAGTCAGAAAATATTT
Organism: Collichthys lucidus; assembly: GCA_004119915.2. Lineage (NCBI taxonomy): Eukaryota > Metazoa > Chordata > Actinopteri > Sciaenidae > Collichthys > Collichthys lucidus. The sequence goes on along the minus strand of CM014093.1, from coordinate 19,577,917 downwards.
GTTTCTTGGAAGAATCCAACAGTTACAAGGACATTTTATTAGGGAAATTCAGCAGAATGCAAAAAAAAAACAAAACAGAAAAAAAACTCACAGTTTTATGAAATCTTAGAGCCGTGCAGATCTGCAGGAGGGCTCGGATGGTGTTACCTTCTTAATGTGTCAGAGTTCAGTACTTTATCTAACACTAACTTTAGGACGAAAATCACTGGTAAGCAGGTGTCGCTGATCGTTGTTGACATGAGAACATCTTTTTCGTCTTGCCTCAATATGAGGCCAATTTGACTCGGACTCATCTAAGAGCAAACTAAAGACTGGCCTAACACCACAGATTAGATTAGATCAATAGCATTTCCCCTCCTTGTTTGTTTCTGTTCACAAAAGTTTTAAACACATACCATCTCAGCTCAATGGTCAGAAATATGACCAGGAAGATTACCAGTGTTTATTAAATGATAAAATATCCAGTTCCATCATCCTGATGCATCTTATTAAAAGACGTGTTGCCTCAAGAGTTTGTTGTCAGAGATGGGCTCTGATAGTTGAATACCGCCGCACATTCGCACGACAACTTTTCTTCAGACGGCACTTCAGGTAAACTTCGATTATCTCTAATCATCAGGAAATGGGCCACCCGTTCCAGGCCGATCTCAGCCCACTTGTTTTTGCCCCACATTTAAGAGCGATTGCAGAGTTCACAAATGCCCGAACAAACAAAACCTGGAGGTGAAACACACTCCAAACAAGCTAAGGTGTGAATACACACTAAAACAAAGTTTGTGAAACTGACCTCAAGCCTTCGTTCCAGTTTATCCCAGAGGATTTTGGTTTGGGATGAAGTCCAGTCAAGTTCTTTATATCAAACATTTATTCCATAAAAAGGATTTTCTTTTTGTGCAATGGGACATTGTCTTGTTGAAACAAGAGAGGGGAGAGAGGGAGCCACAATCTGCAGCCGCAGAGTTGGAAGCAGACTTTGTTAAAATATCATTGGAAGCCGTAATATTAATAGTTCCCTTAATGAGAACTAAACTAAACTGAAAAAACATCTTCAGCTTCACGCTGTATATACATCGTTTCATCGGCGTGCACAGGGGTCCAGAGTTCAGCGGCTTTAAGAGGAGTGACATGGGGCTAAGCCGGCGGAGTATTGAGTTAGATTGAGAGGATATTCCATATGCAAACACAGACGTGCTACCTTCCTATAATAACTTCCTCAGAAGCGACGGCAGCTCAGTGTTGAGCTATTTAAGACCAGCAAGTCCTTTGAGGAGGAAGGATTTTCCTTCTCCACTTCTCTTCCTCTCCTTCCCTCCATCTCTCTCTTTCTGCCATTAATAATATGATATTGTCCCATCTGTCGGGGGAGCCAGCGTGGAGCACGTGTTTCCAGTTAAGCTCATCAGAACCTGATGTGGGGAGGCCGGAGCGAACGAGAGGGACTGCAACTGGGAAGCCTGGCCTAGAGTGGGAACGGCGGCAACAGGGCAAGGTAATTAAATCACGGGGTCTCGGATATTTCAGTGCAGAGGTATACACTTCAGTGATATATGAAAACTCACAAAGGCTGTTTGGAATATAAGAAAGGACTCTCGGGAAAGATGGTCTGACCCTGGAAAAGTTATTCTCCAGCCTAAACATTAAATAGTCGGTTGTTTTTTCCCCCCTCGCTTGATCTAACATTGACACACTGTGTAAAACATTTTCCCTTCAGATTATTCCGTTTCATGGCTCCTTGCCAAACTGTTTACATATTTTTCACGATATATAAACGATCATATAATTACATTGTCTTGTGATTGGTTTACAAATTAAGTGTAGGTGCCTTGGGACACAAGTAAGTTGACATCGCTATTAACATATTTGTAAGATGCCATAATGTAAAACATAAACAAGAAAATAGTCTGATCAAAGACCTTGTTCTTCCCACTGCTATTACCCCAGCTCCAGACTGTATTGCTGCAATCATTCTGTGCTAAATCAGATGCAGAAATAAACATCTCTGGGGTTTGGAGCTTTAGCCAAAACACTCTCAGATCATGGATCTAATCCAACTATCCCACATCTATACAGAGGAAAAGCACACTTCTGATCTGGGATGCAGCACATGATGAAGTATTATTAAATAAGTTCGGTACACATCGAAAAATTGGTGATTTGTAGACTTTCAAGAGAGACGAGTGTGTGTTATGAAGCTGTGGTGCTGAATTGTGTTTAGTAATCTGAATAATATAACCAAAAAAATCACTTCCCAAACACTTGTCTCTAAATACAGATAAACACATTCCCAGTCTGACTATTTTAAATTACATTATCATAACCATGCAGTGTTTCTGTGTAAGACTTTGTCGGTGAACCTCTCTGTGGTCTGCTGTGTTGTGGTCTTCCAGAATCGTGAGTCGTGTAACTGTATCTCAGTGACCCGGGTTAGTGCCGCCAGCAGAGCTGCAGTCAGCTCAGTGATGTCAGAGGAAAGCATCGGCGTGCCCAGAGATGGTGTAGTGGTTGTTGTAGGGGAATACCGCTCAATTGCAGAAATCACATCTGCTATCATCGCGGCGGCACAGCACCGTCAAATCCTCCTGTTGTTTTTTTACTTTATTTATTTTTTGTTTTTTTTTGCGTAGCTTTTCTCCCAAAGCTAGAAACCAGAGAGCCAAGGCTATAATTTGTGAAGTCATCCTGGTGTGCTGCCCGGAGCACCAATCAAGATGAAGCTGAATTTTGTGAAATTTTTCCTGATCTCTCTTTGGTGATGTTAGATTTTAGTTATAAAGTGTACGTTTTTTTATCCCAGAGGGGAATGTTCCAGCGTACTGTTACAGCCACCTTTTCCAACTTTTCCAATTGATTCTCTATGGACCTGTGCGCCGGTCACAGTTTCTTTATCATTTCTGACTGCGAGGGACTGCAATTAAATGTTCATACGCAATATATGGATTCAACTGTCCTCGAAATAACATATTGTAATCGTGTAATTCGGAGGAGCTCCTTCTGTGGCTTCAGGAATGCTCCTCGAATATAAGATCAGATCAGCTCCTGTCTGATCTCTCTCTATCTCTCTCATGCTCAGCAATGCTTCACGATTCTACCGAGAGCCAAATGTAGATTTCTCAAAAGCGTCTTTGCATTAATATCATCTTTTATTCATTAGAATTTGGTTACAAAGACTGAGGTCTTAAAATGCCCTAAGGAAACAAGATTTTGAATCATTTTGATTTGGTTTGATTCCATTTGGTTTTCTTCAGAGAGGAGGAAGTTTGAATGTTCTCTATCAAAGGATAGCCTTGTAGTAGAATTAAAACCTTGTTTTTCACCAGCAAACAAACCAAAAATGTGTCTATGAAGTTTGGACTGGTGCCGTGACGCTAGAGTTGAAAAAAAAAAACCCCAACCCATTTTATAATTTACTAATGCGCTCAGAACTGTTTGTGTTTTCTTTACCATGTGTACACATGTTTGATTGTGTGTTTGCGTCCTTTTTTTTTATGTGTGTGCATGTGCATGCTTTCATGTGCTCGAATGTGTGAGTGTGTTTGTGGGCCACAGTAGGCTGCAGGCGAGGTTACATCTTGCAGCAATTAAGCTGCATGCGTCTCTTACGCCCCTCCACTCGTCTACTGCGGGGTCTTGTTTCAAGGCCGGGCTGCATTAGACAAACTGAGAACATTTGACGGCTTGATGGCTGAGGCTGGATGGGTGAACGCAGCGGCATATTGCACACATCGGTTAATTACTTGACAATAAAATGTGGTTGTATTAAGATAGGAACGTAAGCACGTTAACAATGCTGGAAACCCATAGAGACGTGCAGCAGGAGGAAGAAGGAGAGGAGGAGGAGGAGGAGGAGGTGGAAGGAAAGGAAAAGAGAGTAAAGAGCCGAGCGAGATAGTTGAAGTGAGCGATTAGGTGAAGGCTGTAATGTGATGACAGTTGCTGAGAAACGATTACCAGGAACGAAAAGAAAATTTGAACCTGGAAAGGCGTCAAATCTGTTTCATTCCTCCAGTTCTACAGTGTTCATTAGCGTCAGACCTCCCATCCGAATACATATGTGAACACCACTGTGGTCTCAGTGTTCTGCCAAAGAAATAACCGCGGATCAGTGACAATCACTCTCTTTTTCTGCCATTGAGTTCCCCGACGACAACATGACTGTAACCATGGCAGAGATTACTGACATACCAAAACCCTTCCCCTGTTTACAAGAGCCTGGATGAAACAGTTGTCCCCAGCATTGCTTAGAGGCACTTACTGACATTAAATACACAATATAATTATTTTTAACTGCACAAATAATCCCTTTTAAGTGTAGTCTCTCATAATTATTGTTTACAGCGACATTGAAAAGCCCAGACTGGCTTTATTCGGCCGTGTAGTGGAAATTATTGCGTAGATAGTTCTGCACTGCCTCGTGAAGGTTGTTGCATCTCTTACATTTAATTGAATCTTAATTAAACACTGGGAATATATTAGTGAAAAGAGATTTTTTCTTGTTCGGTCTTGTGGTGGTGCTGTTGTGTATGGATTTAGTCATAAATAAATAGGTGCAAATGTGTGGCATTTGGAAGTTTCAAGGTATCGAATTCCCGCTACAAAACTTTACAATAATAATCACATCCTGCGCTCTGATAGGGCGGGCAGATGAGATCCAAGTGCTGACGGAAGACAGGCAGATGGAGGAATACACTACAGGCAGAGTAACAGAGAAACTAAACATCTCAACAAACAAGTAACAAAGACAGGAAGTGCAGGCAATGCCTCTAGAGAGTTGCATCTGCAGTGACTAAAGCCAGGAGTCCCACTTCTATAAATCTAAAATAAGATCAAGGTTGAATGCCGGTTGGCTTAGAGACAGCGCTATCACCACGCTACCACCATGTCACAGGTGGTGTCCAACTGTTGTGCCGGCTCTCGCTGCCTGCCGCCGCCTTCTTTTTTGTAAACACTGTCGCAGTAGTACAGTCAGAGAGAGTTTTCCTCTTCAAGAGGTCATTTGATGATGAAACATTTAATAACTTCATGTTTAGAAACTTGAATGTTGTGAACATGAATTCGCCCCATGTAATCCAAACACATAAAAGGTTACTATGGGGAGTGATATCAGATGTCGGGTAAACTGGAGAATCTGATTAATTAGAGTCAAACATGATTTTTTTTATGTCTAATGTCTGGTGATTTTTTAGTGGGGCAATCATAATTTTCAGTGGTGTTACACCCCCAACCTAATGCTGGCAATGCATAAGAGGTGTTGCATGAGTTCAAGGCTCTGCAGTCTAGTTATTCAGAAAACTAGCACCAGAAAGAAAATACACCAGATGTAGAAAGGAGCATCTGAACACTGTATTTTCACATGTAGTGTAAGCTAAAATGTCGCTGTGTTGACACTGACAGTGATATATCGAATGCGGACAACGACGTGCTGTGCAATTTTGCACATAATGTCAGATGAATCCACTTTCCCACTGGTGGAAAATGTTTTGAAGCCTGTAAAATCACAGACCTACAGCATTGTGGCGCAATGTTGGTGTGTGTGTGTGTGCATCGTTTTATGCACAGATGCCAATCTGTATTTCCTACAGTGGGTGGAAAATGCAAGACTAAAGTGGAGGGATGCTCTTCAGCAGTTTTTTTTTTAATGCTACATTTTATTATAGGCGTAAGTAACCACAGTCACGGGGCAGAGTTCAGCTGCAGCACAGATATGTCAAAGATTGTCACCGGGCAGATGTACCTCCCGGCTTTAAAGGCTTTAGATGTAGGTTGGAGCAGCTGTTTACAAGTCAGCTCTGTTTCACAACTTGTAAGACACAGCAGTGCATGTTGATAATAGTGCTAATGTGCTATAGTTAGCTACAAGATTCCTTGTCCAGATGTCTTTAATAGCAGCCAAACATAATAGGAAATACTTCATTAAAATAACAACAGAAACAATAACACTACTTACAGATACAAGTGCCAACACTTGAGCAGATAACGCACGCCTGCTCCCTGAGACCAAGCACATTAGTGTGAATCCATCCAACAATATTTACTAAGTACACAAACCTTGATTACTATGAAATACACAGTATAAGACACGGGTAGAAGAATTTAAAAATGTTTTAAAAGTGGCGAGTTGGCAGGCGAAACTGCGCGGCTTTTTATTGCTGCCTTGCTTAATCACTAGTGAGCCATGGTTGTCAAGAAAACTAAGAAAAACTAACCTTCCCATCAGCTCTGTTCCCCCTCCCCAGCCCATTCCCCTCGTGCTTCAGAGGAGTCTCTTAGTCGCAGATTAGTCATCCCTCCAGTGATTCTACATATACACTTGTCCCTCTCTCCTGAACTGCTACTCATGCTTCTCCGTGTTTTTTTTTCTCTTGGCCGCAACCTCTTCTCATTTCCTCCCCGAATGGGCTCCTTCAGCCGCAGCCTTCCTCTCCTGTGCTTTGACCTTCTGTTATGACTTCTTCACATCGTCTAAAACTCTGTCTCCACTCTTTATCTATGAGCATTTTTTCTCTAAGTAGAACTATCCTCTATCCCCGATTATCTGTGTAATTCAAAAGGGACAATCAGTTCACCTTTTCGCATTCATATTCATCTAAGTCCTTTTTTTGTGGGGTTATCCGGGGTTCCTCAGGGTTCAATTCTGGGTCCCCTCCCCTCATTTGCTATCTTTGATCTGAATCCATTAACCAACTCAACGGCAAGTCATTATTTCAAAGCCTCTATTTTAAATTGTAGTTCAGCAACTCAGAGAAACAGAGAAATGTCCGACTGCATGCATAGTACTTGAAAAATGTCACAGTTGATGCAATGGTGCAGCCATACAAATCACAAAATTGTTTGTGATTGTGAATATTTAAATCAAGACAACGTTGCTTCTAAATATTTTCATGACAGATTTATCTCCACATGATTTCATCAGTAAATCACTTATTCATTTTGTCTGTAAGATTCCCTGAATGTCTTTAACTTAAGCTTATTTTGTCCAACCAACAGTCCAATCCAGTTCAATTTTTACCCTAACGCTAACTTACAGTCATATAAGATAAAGAAAAGCTGGCAATCGTCACATTTAGATAGTTTCAACCAGAGACTTTAAGCATTTTTGTTTGTAAAATAATAGATTCTCAAATGTAACTCTCTGTACATCACTAATCAGTTATGTGTTTCAATTCTACTTGCATTGGAACAAGAAAATAAATTAAATGTAGCCTATGTGACAACTTTAAAGTCACTAAATGAAGTTAGACATGGAAGGAAAACACTGAAAGGTCAATTAATTCTCCATCAAATAACCGACAGAAATACAGGAATGACTCCAAAATCATTTCTATTTCTGTTTGAACATTCTAGACAAATAACATCAAATAAAATATTTCAGCTCAGCCAAGCAGAGTTCATCTCGCCATTTACAACGTCCAGAGTCTGAGATTATACCGCAGACCGGGACGCTTGACAAATATGGGCCCTTGCTGGATTAGGATCACAGCACTAGATCTCTCTCCACTAACCCCCGATGCCTGAGGGCAGAACGTGTGGGAAAACAAGATTGACAGGAAGTTGTCGTGTAAAGGCAGAGGTGTATGTGTGTGTGATTTTCTTGCGTGCATGTGTGTGTGTGTGTGTGTGTGTGTGTGTGTGTGTGTGTTTGACCAGCGGGCAGAACACAGGGCCAGGGCAGGAAACGAAGTAGTTGTGCCACCGGTTAGAGGAAACAGAACGGCAGATAAATTACTCAGAGTTGGGCTGGCAGGACTTCTGAGAGGCAAAGCTGAGTGGACATTGAGGGAGGACCGAGTGTTGACATGGTGGATGGTGTGCCTAACCCAACAGGAAGATAAACAATGCAGCTTTAAAAAAAAAAAAAAATCATTCAGTATTCCAAAGTGTATTCTGGAACTTAAGATTTCTATATTCTATATGTATAAATAGAAGTTAAAGGAATAAAACATCATAAAGCGATTTAGTAAGTTGTTGGACCACCACGAGCCACCAGCATCAACCCTTTTTTACATAAAGTCTCCGTCTCTTCTGGGATCAAACAAACAAACAAAAAACACATAAATAAAAAAAAAACATATTCTCTCATTTGGTGTTTTGATGATATGGGTGTAAAAGTATGTCTGACTCATCAAACCAATATATTTTTTTATGTTTCATTTCATGTCTTTCATCCAACTTTCCCCATGAATTTGTCACCCATCTACATTCTGTGAGCGGGAAGGCCTGATTGGTGAAATAAAACATTTAAATTTGTCGAACGGCTGCCATCTAGTGGCCATTTAACGCCTGTTCAGTCTTATCCTGCTCTTGCATTTCACACATTTCACACTTGATTGCAGTTTCTTGAAGTGAATTTTATAGTGACGCCACCTTGTGTCCCATTTCGGGCAACTAGAGGAACAGCCTCTGTCTTTGGTAGCAAAGGTTTATTGAAACTGAACATTTAACAGGCCCATAACCATCACGATTTGATGTAATGCCTCGGATCATATTTAAATTTTGTTTATCTAGAAGCAAAAGATCTTAAGTTGTGAACTGGTTTTGTTTCTGTGGCCACTGAGGTTGGCAATATATTCAGTCTTATATTAATGGTGGCTTTGTTAATCCATGGCATCCAAGGCAAACTGTAGCTGTATATATGACACAATAAACATAAAAAAATCTATTATGGCTTCAAATTAAACTAAATTATCTTTCATATAATAATTCCAGCTAATGCAGCCTGCATCTCTGGTTTTGGTAATGTTGAAGTCACAGTTTTATGTTGTCATTCTTGTCCAAGAGGATTTTTGACGGCTTTTTGTCTCTGGATTGTTTTCAAGTTATCGTGTGGTGAAGTGTCTTCACTGTAGCTGTTATTTAATGTTATTTTTCCCCAAATATTTCCTCTGGAATCACGTCATCTAATGAGCAATATATAAATGTGTAAAACTTATCTAGCAGCTGGGTAACTCGCAGCCACCCGTTGGCTTTGACTTCATTTGCACATGTTTTGATATGTGAAGGATATTCAGTATGAGACACTGGACATATGATGGTTCCAGTATCTTGAAAATTTATTAATGTGGAAGCAGTTGGCAAACAAGCATTTTCTTTTCATGTCACTACAAAAAAAGAAACAACCAAGAGGAGAGTCGTTTCTTTTTTTTCCCTTTCTTGTTACAAAACATTTTAGTCAAGGCCTTCAGAAAAAGAGAGCATAAGAGGAGAGATAGAGAGAATAGAGAGAGTAGAGAGAGAGAGAGAGAGAGAGAGAGAGAGAGAGAGAGAGAGATTGTTTATGATATTCTCCATTCTATGAAATAAAGCAAGATCTCTACTCAGGGTCGAACAAATCATGTTCATTAAAAAAAAGTTCCTGAGTGAGAAACAAGAAGCTTCAGTCAGATATAAAACATGTTGAATCCGACTACAGTTAAACAGCGGTAGTGTGAGGTGTCTACTTAATAATCTTGAACACTGTTCAAAGGAAAAGGTGATAACTGAGGGCGTATGGCTATACATACAGTACTAAGGCAGAGGAGTGTGATGTGAAAACAGTTCAGAAGTCTCTAGAAGTCAAAGAAATGCATGTGAAATGTATCTTCAAAACACTGTACAGTGTATATCCGTACCTACAAAGAAAACACTGATAGGGATGGCAGAATCAAATACAGGGAATAAAAAACATTTAACATGGCAGTTGAAATAAATTAATAAGATGGTACAAGGAAAGCCTGGTGATATTGGCATCTATGACAATTGTTAAGTTGTGATATTGTTGGTAATTCTCAGTTAGAATACACTGCAGAGCCAGAAAAATACTGATTACTGACAGAACTCTAGCTGCAACCGTTTACTTTTAGCCAACACATGCATGCTTTTCAAGTAAGGACAAAAGACCAACGTGTAAAAGTAGACAAGAGGAGAGGAAATGTAAGAACTAAAAGTGTCTTACCTAACCTAACCATCCTCTGAGTCAAAATATGAATAATAACAGGAAAATAAACTAATCTGAGTGTTGCTAGACCAAATAGTGTGTTGTTATACTTCGAGGAAAAGGCATCTCATTCACACAAAACACACAGGCCATCAAAAATCTTCATTTACGTACAGTAACTTAGAAAACACGATAATACAATTCAGTAAAATACATTTTTTTTATACATTTTTGTGCTAATAGGAAAATAGCAATACGAACAGTAGCATGCATTTTCGTAAATGAAGTGCGGACCGAAAGAAAGAAAAACATTGCTATGAGATTTTTGTGCTGGCGTTGAGAAAAGTCACATGCATCGTTAAGGAGGGCACAAATAATTTAGATGTTGACAACCATGAAACATTGAACAAGTAAAAACACTGTTGTATCATAAAATAGATACTATTAACAGCAGCGCTAACTGAGGCTTTTATTTCTCTATGCGCACATTGTAACAGAAACAGACCACGCTGAGAAGTCACTTGTTTTCGTTGGACTGATTAGTGCGCACACACATGTATGTTTGTATCATCACACTGGTCCAACTGCATGTGATTTAAAGGTTACTGCACGTCGACAGTGTTAACATGCACATACTGAGATTAGAAGTTTGGCTGGTTCACAGAAGATAACCGCCCGTTCATTTGAATGGTCAGTTGGCTGATGTACAGCATCTCTTGGCTGGGCTGGGCGTTTCCCAAAAACAATCTTCCATCATAACAAAATGACGTTAGCATAAAGGCAATGAACATATGATTGTAAACCTATTCCTCGTTAACAAATACTCAGAGTTTATCCAGAGGCACCGCGTGTGGGTTCTTTGCTTGTGAACAGCAGAAGCCACGTGTGAATTCAGACTGGCGGACGTGTTTTGTGAGTTCACAATGTGCTTTTCTCAGCAGGTCTCCTTGGTTTGGCTTGGCATCTTGCACATCATCAGGATCTGCTTCAAGGCTTTCTGCACATCCTCGTCCATCTGACCCTGAAGGCACACAGCACAGGTTCAGTTACTTACTAAATCAATACACAATGTCAATACACGCTAATGTTGGTTTGTCCAGATTTTGAGATGTCTGTCTCTCTGTTTCTGCTGCTACCCCAATACATTGGATGAAAAGTGTTTGTGGTGCTCATGGCATTGAAAATGACCCTCGAGACAACTGACACGACATGTTTTAAGTATGTTCTACCAAAGAAATGATCCCATGAGTACCTCAGATGCAGTGTCATCCATGTATGAGGATAGAAACAGAAACTTTAGAGATGGAGATTTTAAAACTTTCAACTACTTACTTACTTACTTGGCTGGATACCACCACTAGTAAGAAAATATGTTTTGAAATACCGCAGAGTTGTGCAGCGGTGTGCTGGGGATGTGTTTAATTGTGCTTAACATAACCACTATGTATAACTTTATTAATATATTTTAACTTATTTTGCTGATTAACCAGCTTTCTTAATGGCCGCGCTTCCTCACTCTCATTCACCAACGCTCACTTTCCCTCAAACCATCGGACACAAACCTACGCAACTTTATCTTGTCACTGTTTACAGCATAAATTGCTTGTACACTGATTTAGAAGCCAGAACTCAACAGAGTTAAATCCATAAATCCTCCTGCATCAGGCTCTATTTCAGTCACATTTCAGGCTGATTGTGGAGCAGTTTGACCAATCTAATCATTTCATTGGCTGCCACAGTGTGACGTCAAGTTGCATTTCTCCAAAAGTTGAATCTGGCTCAACTTCTCCGCTGCAGAGTTCTTTTTTTGCGAGGGCACCACTGCAGCCAAAATGCCTGCATTGACCGGAAAAAAACTGCGCCAAATTTGGTCTCGATCCAGTCTTTGGCAAAAATAAAAGATGGCTTTACCTGGACGGCATAGAGGAGATGCATCCTGTAGACTGACACTATCTCATGGTGCTGCTTCTTCGACTCCTACACAGAAAACACGAGGTAAATACAAGGTACTAAAGTGCGGCACACTGCTGTGTGTTTCAACATGATCGTGTGTTCTCTAAAACACATGGTGCACAAATCTTACAGATAGCTGGTACTGTAGCTGTTTGATTTGTTGCTGCAGAGTTTCCAGCTGCTGGTTCTGCTGCAGTCGCTTGGAGGGAGAACCAGAGGTGTAGGAGAGCTGTGATAGGCTGTTTAAGGCATCCTTCAGTTTCCCCACCTCCCGTGACAGGTCATCTATCTGTGAGGGACACACGTAGAGAGCTCTTAATGAAACAATTAACTTTAAAAGAAGACTTTTTGTCTGATTAGACTGAGAATTCATGTTTAATTAAAGTGCTACAGTAGTGGTGTTGTTTATGATGTTTACTCACCCTCTTGTTTTTCTCTCTCTCTGAGGCCACGTGATTCTCCACCAGCTGTTTGAGCTGACTCACAGCATCCTGTGACTCGGCCAGCCTGGAGGTCAGCGTCTGGTTCTCCTTCTCCCTCGACATCACCAACTCCTGCAGGGCCTCCCGTTCTGCACGATTCTCCCGTGCCTGATGAGCAGATAAACAGTTATAAATAATTTACACTCAATGTCCTCCATCTTGTTTTGTTCTGCCCCCCTCGGGCTCCTCTTTCCTCTCACCTTCTGCCATGCATCAGCAGCCTCCAGAGCCATCTCGTCCTGCTTCCTGAGGGCCCCCTGGAGAAGCTGCGTCAGGTGATTCACCTCGCCCTCTAGCTGCTCTCGTGTGGTCTCGTGCTCCACACGGGAGACTGAATCGTCTGGGGTGACATCTTTCTCTGCTGTCAGCCTTTTTGTGAAATAGACCCACATGGTTAGCAAATAGTTTGTCTAGTGACCACAAAATATTGAGATATGGTCCTTAGCACTGCTACAGTAGAAAAAATAATTAGTTACTTCTCTTCACTGCTTTTGTACTTGCTCATATACAATCTCATAAGTCTCACCTCCACCCTGACATCCATCTGTAACACTGTGTAGTTAAAAACTGAAAAAGACTCATCAGTTTTCTCCCTCACCTGCTCTGAAGAGCCTCCACCTGCATGGTTTTCTGGTGTAGCTGCTCTTTCAGGGCTTCTGATTGGCTTTCCAACTCTTTGATGGCATTTCCCAGCGATGACATCACCTGCGTGTGGTCGGCGAGTGACACTGAGCCCTGCGCCTGAACTTCTGCCTCTTGCTTCAGCAGCAAAATCTCCTCTAAAGCGACGGTGTGCTTTTTCTCTGTATCGGCTAGCGACGTCTGCAGCTCCTCCACCTTGCTGTTTAGCACCTGGACTTGTTGCTGTTGTTCAGAGGAGGGAGATGAGGACGCAGTGCTCTCAGCTTGGGCTTCAGCCAGCTGTTTGTGTGCGGCGCTTAACTGGCTTTTAGTCTCGCTGTAGGAGTGCGACAGTTCCAGCAAGCGGCGCTGCATCCCAGCGATAACCTCGTTTAGCTCTGCCTTCATTTCCTCAAAGTCTTTAGCAGCAGCTTCAACTGGTACTGTGCCCCTCAGAGCCTCCTAAAGTGCAACAAGGAATAGATGAAGGGATGAATGAATTACTAAAAGGACAACGTGAAGAGAAACAGTAGCAGTCCTACAGAAATTCAGAGTGAAGAAGAATATCTACCTGTAACATCCCAATCTCCTCCTGTGCCTCCTTGTACAGCTCCTCAACCTTTGCAGTCCTCTGTTCTTTCTCCATTACACTCCGTCTTTCCTCCTCCACCCTCCTCAGCGCCTCCTCAAGCTGTCTGATCCGCTGAGCTGCTTTCTCTTGCTCAGATCCTGATTGGACGAGCTGAGCTTTCAGCTGTTTTACTTCATGTTCAAGTGTGGATGACGTACGTCTCAGGACCTCTTGTTTCTCCATCAGCTCGACTCCTCCCCTTCCCATCTGCTCTCTCAGCTCGTCCACCTCCTCCACAGCTTGGTGGTATCTCTCCTGAGTGTCTGTCAGCTTCGCCTGAAGCTCTGCTAGACTCTCCATCAACTCTTCCTCTCTTCCTTTCTCTCTCACGCTTTCATACTCCTCTCTTTCTCTGCCTCGCTCAGGTTTCAGCTGCGCGTGAAGCGAGCGGTTTTCCTTCCTGGTCTCTAGCAGTTTGATTTGAACGTTCTCCAGCGCCTGTCTCAACAGTCTGATCTCCTCTTTGCTCCCTTCACTCTCTTCTTCCTCCCGTCTGACCGAAACACCACCTTCCCTTTCCACTTGGGTGATGGAGGGCACTTGTGGCAGTGACTCAAACTCATCCTGGGTGGAGTGGAAGGAGGCGTTGGAGGCCATGCTGCTTGGACGGCTGGTCTCCTTCAGGTCCTCGCCTCCTTGGACGGATGGATATTTCTGTGAAGTGAAGGTGCAGGGTGGGGAGTAAAAAGAGTTAAGAGTGAGGTTAAGTGAAAATGTAACAAACAAAGCAAAGGTCAGTTACTTTTCTGTATCCAGTGTCTGTCTATACACAAAGCCAACGGCAGGAGAAACAACAAACTCAGGACATTTCAGAGCCTTGAACATAAGAATGTTAAAAATATGTCAAAATATGACTAATGTTGTAGCATTATTTTATATTATTTTATTTCTTTATTTCCTTTCCCTTAAATTTCCTTTGATTTAATTAATATCACTTCCAGTATTTTATTATTAATAAATTATTTATTATTGTTTTTTTATTGGGTTAGGATGATCTTTGTGAAAAGTAGTAGAAAACACCAAAAGCATATGAGTATTATTTTGAGACAGGCTTGAATAAATGTGAATCTAATTTGATGGATTATTATTTATTTTTTTTAGTTTAAGCTCATATCCTCTCACATTTAAAATGTGCAGCAGCTCATAAATACAGTATGATGTCCTGCCCTCACCTTCAGTGTCCTGGTGAATGAATGGATTGCATACCTTGAGTTTGCCTGCAAGTTGCTGGTTCTCCAAAGTAAGAGCAGTAATCTTCGCTTGCAGAGCAGAAACCAGAGCTGCAGACGCTGTAAAACTGTGCTCGGCCTGTCAGCACACACACACACACACACACATTCATGTGCAGAGGCACACAAAGAGCAATGTTAAGGACCACTAGCTCCCAAGTGAAAAACAAACGAGTTGTAGCATGTCTAAAGCTTAGGTTAGACCTCCTTCAAGAATGCCCAAGGTGAAAAAGTTAAGAACTACACAGCTGCCTGTTTTACAAAACTTAGAAAAGTCGTGTTGATGTAAGATTTTAACAACCACAAAGACTTTTATTAGACTTGTGATATAGAAAAAAAGTTAAAATGGATCAAAAGTCACCATGTAAAACTGTCTAGCTACATCAAGCCCAAAAATGTTTTAATTCTCTTCATCCAATCAGGCAAACATTTAGTTTAATTAGGTAATGATTCATTTACAATGTGTTTTATACACCAATCATTATATTTAATTAATATTATAATCTACTGTACTGTGTGTTTTAATGCTTTGCTTTACAAAGTCTGACGTCATTTACCTTTAGTCTCCTGTTCTAGTCACAACATCTGTTTTCAAATCTGCTATATATGCAATATAAACACGTCACTACAGTGTTACTAAGTTGTTAATCACCTTCGTATCCAGTTCAGGAAAAGTCCCCGTCTGCTCCACCGTCTGCTTCAGGTCTTCGATTGTCTCCAGCAACATGTTTCTCTCGTCATGGAGCTTTTCAACCTCGTCTTTCAGTGCTGTTCCTCTAACCTCATCCTCCTTTGAAATGACAAAGGGGAGGAGTGGCGCGGAAAGAAGGAATGGGAGGGAAGAAGAGCAGGAGATGAAGGAAGGTGGTGAAGGAGGTGAAACAGAGAGTAAAAGGTGAGAGATGGAGGAGAAAGGGAAAGGGATAAAGGAAAAATGGAGAGTGGGTAAAAGGTCGGGAGGTCAAAATGTAAAATAATTGGTACATGAGATGCCATCTGTAATGTTAATGCTGCTCTCCATCTGTTTTTATACTAATATTTTTATATTTATATATTTTTAGGGTCACGAAGAAACCAAACATTGATTTCATATATAATTTATATGCTTTTATTTATTTATTTATTTATTTATTTATTTATTTATTTATCTGTTTATCTAATTATTCAGATTTTGTGGGTCTAAGATTTTGTGTAAATAATTGTACAAGGAAGATATACATATGACAGATTTGCATTTTTCCATTTAAATTGTGAGATTACTACAAAATGCATAACATACTTTTGAAAACATCCAATCAACGCTGCTTCTTCTTTTCTTTTTCTTTTAATAATAATAATAATATATGAAACGAGATGCCTAACTTTCTTTTCCTTTGATAATTTGTTTTGTTATATTACCTTGTAGCTGAATGTTTTGGGAGTGTCACTTTTGTTGGATGCAGGAGTGCCAGTGGAGGTAACGGCTGAAGGAGAAGAGGGTCCAGCGCTCTGAAGAAGGAATAAGTTGATTAGTTTTCCCTCAAAGGCTTGTCATGATTTGGTTGGAAATAAAGATTTAGGTATCAAAAACAAATGATTGCATTCTGTTCATAATCTGTTGGCACAGAGACTATTTACAGTTATTACTGCCTGAGTTGTTCATAATGAGCACATTTATTAGTCCTGACCTCTGGAAAACAAAAGACATTAGTACATAACATAACATAGACATACTACACGAGTGCAATACTTTGTCATACTCTGACAAACTGATGAAGGAAGACTGACTGACAGAGAGAATAATAATAATATAATATGTAAACAGGGAAAGGGACATATTTTATGAATATACTGTGGACAGGCATTAATATAAAGAGTGGCATACTGATACAAGCAGACAGATACACAGACATGCATTTACCTGCAGTGGGCTAATAGGAGGTGGAGGTGCTTTTCGCTTTTTGGGAGTTGTGATCCGTTCATCACTTAGCTTAGCTACTTGATCATGCTGAGGAGCCAGCAAAAGAGACAGAGGAAAGGCAACGAAAAGAGAGAGAAAAAGAAGTGGGATTCAGTGCTGGTTAGTAAAAGGAGAGTCAATCAATGAGTGCTACAGTTTTGTTTTCTATTAAATAGCGACTAAACAAGATGTGAAATGTATCGACACATTGGAAAAGTAGTACTGTCCTGTCATGAGGTGTAACTATACAACAGAAATTAGCCTAAAATTGACTTTTGTTCATTATTTAGTAACATTAAAAACTAATTTAGACTTCTTTATTGTCATTAATAGTTGTTTGGCTGTAGATTCAGGTGTAGTAGACATAGCTTTGCCTGCCTGAGGACCTGTAAAGAAAGGTACAGGGACTGGTGTCTTACCTGAGGACTTCTAGGAGACTTTGCATCTGCAAAAGGAGAAAATATAAAAAAAATAATTACAGTTTTCTTTTAAATATTTAAAATTTTTCCACTACAGGTAGCAAACAGTTTCCACTAAGCAAACAGAAAATAACAATACTAACAATACCACCAGATGGCAGTGTTGACTTTGTGTTGAAACTAGTGTGGCACAAATCTACCCCACAGAGCAATACGTGTGTGTTGGTATTGATGTTGAGGGGACATTTTGGAGACTCCAATCCCATGTGAGGGAAAAAAGATGACACAACATCATCCAGTTAAAATTGAGATTTGGTTTTTGGTGGTTAGAAAAGAGATTGGAGGTTGACCATATTGTGATTATTATTAAACTTACATTAAGTCTCAAAGTAATGCAGCATCCTCAAGTCACAGAACAAGCATGTGTGTTTGTATAAGGGTCATAAAACATTAATAATGTAAATACACACAATACTTGCTGCCTTACTGTACTCTCTGTGTCTTTGCATGACTCTTACCTGAGATCTGTTGTCTGTTCAGGGCAGCAGCGAGGGCGGTTTTGACCTCAGAGTTGCCCGACAGCTTGCTATAGTGTAGGACGTCACGGCCTTGGGAATCTATAGCCGACAGATCCGCTCCTCGCTGAACCAAGACTTCAACAACAGAAACGGCACTGGACTCGCTGGCAAGCATCAAGGCTGTCCTGTAACACAGAAGCACAAATACAGATTACCACTGCAATATCTACCATCATCGAGTGTCTTAAATCAGTCATCACTACTGTTACATGTGTCATTTCTGAATTCTCTGCGCATGTCTTGACTCTGTTTGTACCTGCCACTGTTGTCAGAAGCATTGATTTCCGCACCGCAGTCTAGCAAAGTGCTGCATACTTCAGCATGAGCGTGTTTGGCTGACAACAGCAAGGGAGTGAGCCCGTCCTTTGGAACAAACAGACATTGGAAACATTAGATATGTCTGAGATCAGTCTTATGGAAGGACAACAAACCAATATAACACACACCTGCATAACTTATCTTGTGTGACATGAGGATGTGGGCCTAGACATGAGGTATGGTGAGTGTCTGTGTGGTGAGAGAAATCTCAGACCCACGTGAAAATAGAGTGAATGTCTCCGAAATGAATTTCCCAGCAGATAAAAAGAAGAGCCATAAGTTGTTCCACTTTCAAGAGTGGCGTAGTTTTGGGAAAATCCCGAAAATGATATATTTCCAGTTCTAAATAAATGGGCTGGCTCAGCAGAGTTTACTGCCCTGAGTTAGGGAACCGGGACAGTATTTCATGCAACGTAGACATCCCACATTTTTCATGAGGATTGACAGCCTAACCCCAAGCATGACATTCAACCTAGCCATAGCTATCCATGACCTAAATCTAACATAAACATTCGGCTGGGTTTATAGAGGGAGGCGTGCAGCCTGGAAGGAGGTAATGCCAACATCATCTTCACTAAGATGGCATTAGGACAACAGATAAAGAAGTTAAACAAACATTTCTACAGGTCATCTATGTTGTAAAACTAAGTTAAAAAAAGTCATGTCCAACTAGAGAAAAGTAGAGGAATGTTAAGAAAAAGTGAAGTGTGTCAGCATAGCTTTGTGTTTTATATTACAAGCCTGCTGCTTCCACATGCCACAGAGAACAGAACTATGTTGTGGGTTCCTCTTAGCTCCGTTAAAGACTTTAACAGCCTTGTGTCTGCTCTGCTCAGTCTGTGTTTCTACTGAACATTTTTTTCTCTGGAATCTAAACGACAGAAACCATTTTTTTTTTTTTTTGCCAGAGTCATATATTCTGTGTGGGTGAAGTGAAAGCACAGGTGTACAAGTGTTTGCGTGTCTGCACTTGCTTCTGTTCACAACTTGCTGGCATCTCCTCGGTTTAAAGCCAGAATACCACATTTAAGAAACAAGATAAAGCCTCGGCAAGTAGACAGCAATTATCACAGCTTAGTGCGATAATATGACAAGCCTGTCAGTCAAGGAAAACACATGCCCCTGTTTTAGGCTTAATACACTCCTAATCGGGGCAATAATACACATATTGAAGGAGTTGAAGTTGGCTATAAAACTGCAACTTATGAGGGGAAAAAAGTCAACCTTGGTAAACATAGCAGCTTCTAGTCTTGTGTTTGTGATGTTTTCTCGCCTTGTTGTTGTTGTGCAATTAAAATGTCATCAACTGACCCTGTATATTGACCAGATGCTCATAATTTCTTAGTAAATAAATAAGCTGTGATAGGTGCTGCTGTAATGTGTGTTATGGAATTTTCTATCCTTAGGCTACACATGGTCACGTGTGGGCCTTGAGATCCTCGGTGGTATTAATTGTTTGTCTTTGACTAGGTGCTACCGTATCTCAACACTATGGTGGCCAGGGTCGAAGAGGCCTGTTGTTGCCTTCCTAGACATAATAGATAGCTTGTTGTTGAGGTTCCAATCTGCGTAAACAGACATCTGTGTCCCCAGACTAGAATATGCTGACAATAACACCTCTATGGGTAATTTGCGGTGTGATCTTTGGGTTGAAAGTATATGCACCATCACGAGTACGTCAGAATGTGAGGCAGACTCAGGCACTTCTGATGAACTTTGAGAGTGTCTTTAATTCCCCTTGGCAAAGCATCAATAAATAATATACAATAAGACATCAGAGGCTCCTGAACACATTCTTCCCTCCTGACCTCACCATCGACCTTTGACTTCAGCAATTTCTCCACAACAGTAGTGTATATAATACAACATGTGACAGACTACTTTAAAAAGGGCATTTTGTTTCATACCATCTCTTACTCATGAAAAGTGACAGGAGAAGTGATTGAAGTGGTCATTGTGCCAGACAATTATGCCACTTCTATCACCTTATGTGCTGCTGAGTGAGGAGTAGAGAGAGGGATACTTAAAACTAGTGGGCTCTCAAACGGTTTAGCATGCAACCCTGGAAAAAGGACCAATGTCTATCAGATTGTTTAATTTAAATGATTTGAGAGACCTGAGGAGATAAAAATATCCTAAAAACAAAAGGGAATCATTGCTAGAAACCCAACTTATAGTTTAGTACTGGTGGAAGTAATCACTCACCAAGCTACTTCCTAGGATGTGAGAGTTAGAGCTGAGTCATGCCTATTTTAACGTTTAAAGTACTACTTAGAATACACATGCTCACTATCATTTGTCACTTAAGGCTACAATTCACAATCGGATGACATATCTTCTCCAAACAACAGTCCCACAGAGCTGAACTTTGAGATGTTCCTCCTGACTTTTTTTTTTAATTCTGCCATATTGCGATGCTTTATTCAGCACCCTGCAGTTGACAGATAATTTCAAGTAAGAAAGAAATATGTTTCTTTCTAACTGAAAACATAAGAAGGCACCACTATCTCGGAGCAGAATTTAAGTTTACATTTACCCAATTTTCTATATACATTCTTCATCTGACACATGTAAGACCTGGCAGATGTTCCTCTGTTTCGAGTTAAATATAGATCAGGTATGGATATTTCTTACAGCCGTGATGTATGCCTGAGGCTAACAAGCTGGCATGTTCCACTCAGCACAGAAACTGTGTAGTCTGTATGTCCACTAACAGCAAACAATAAATCAAAGTTTTGCCCATGCTGGTTACAGTTTCCTAAAAGGACAAAAAAAATATAGAAAAAAAAAACTAGCATGTCTGGTTGGCTGTGCTCCAATTGTAACAGGATTTCAGGAACCCTATAATTTAGCTTTAAAGTTCTTACAAGCCTTTTGTACAAAGTAGTAGCATGAACAAGTTTTTAAAGCCACAACATACAACTTGTTACAGGCTGAAACAAGCATGAGGCGGCAATAAATTTTAATTAACAGTAACATAGCATCTTTACATGTAGGCTACGAGACCGCTGTGAGTGTGTTTGAGAGAGAGTGAGTCTGAGTGTGTTTATCTCCAGCAGGCCAGCTGTGGCATGATAATAAAAAGGAAAATAAATGGGCAACAGACTCTCTTCTCCATTTCTTTTCTCCTGCTTGTTCTCTTTTTCTTTTACACACACATGCACACACACACACGAACAATTTCATGCGCACACATCTCAGTTGGGTAAAAACCACAGGCATGGAGCGTCACTGCAATGGAGACCACATGTCTGCGGCTGTAGTGCAGATTTCCCACAGTACACTGACCCTCTACCTCACACACATTCACACATACGTGCCCACGCACACAAACACACGCACACACACAAACAAACATTTCGAATTAATGAGGATGCTTCATATTGTAGATTTACAGCTGCGAGAGACAACTGAAGTTATTTTGCCTCGGCTCTCTCAAACTTAAAACACATTAAGGGATGCAGACAAACTCTAATTAAGACAAATAAGACATTTGACAGCAGATAGACACAGAAAACATCCTATTGCAAACACAGGAATAATAGATGTAAAGCTAAATCTCTAAAGACGATCCAAAATGTGCAAACAGTGATTAACCTTCCTTGGACAAATTCCTCAAAAATCCTTTCTGGAAATAACAGCAGAAAGCGATATGAAGGAGAACTGAATAAAGCATTTATGTCGTCTTCATTCTGATTCAGAGGCCCTTATTATCCTGCCAGGAAAAATAAGTGTGGAAGTAATAATGAAAGTACATACTGCATCTTTCAGGTTGATGGGACTTTTGAGTTCACACAGCAGTTGGACGGTCTGGATGTTCCCGCTGGCAGCTGAGGGTGAAATAAAACAGGTGTCCAGAGAGTTGTGTGGTCTAGGATTTAATTTAACAAGAAATGTCTCTCCTTTGTCCCCATCTCACATTTCCAAAGTACCAAATTAAGTCAGACAAGACTGGACTTTCCTTTTCATCGAAGAACATTGGCAGGCTTATGGATCATGGATTTTTATGGATAAAAATTTAAATCTGCACTGAACACAAAATAAAGAAAGAAAGAAGAAAGAAAAAAAGAAATTCACAGCCTCATTAAAAGATAACCCACTGAAACAATGAGCATTATGGGAACTAAAACAAACTGGGCTGAAAACCATCAATGAATTCCAAATGTGGTAGATGATTTAATCAAAAAAATCTTAAATTTAATCTCACAGGATATTTTCCCACGTCCTCGTCTAAGCAGACTAATCTTCGATAAAAGCACTTTTGTTTAATTAACTCTCAAGACACTTACCTGCGTGATGCAGAGCGGCTTTTCCTGAGCTGTCTGCACCATCAATAGGACATTTACTCTGAAACGGGAAACATAGCTGAGTGAAAATCAATGTTACACATGAATTATGGATGATTATAAAAGGTAAGTCCATTGTTGAACACTCTTACACTTTGTTTTGTTAGTCTGTAGCATGCAATAGACTTGATTGCTTGTTATGTGAAGAACTGTTGTGATTACGTTTAGTTTCCACGCTCTAATCAACCTTTGGTGCAACTTCATGAACACAGCTGTTTGGGGCACCAAGGTAATACAGTGTTTAGGGGAGACTTGTGTGGATGTTTGAACAGGCAGGTGTATGTCATGGGATAGCTAGGTCAGCAGATCAAAGGAGAAAGATGGTGTATGTTTGTGTGTGTGTGTGTGTGTGTGTGTGTGTCTGTGTCCTCCTACTGAGATCTGCTGATCTGTGCACACGCACGATCAGCAGACTGAAGAAATGAATCAGTCAAACTGTCTGGTTTCAGACATCTTAACAGAATAGTGAGACTATTCAGAAGCGCGGTTCATGCTCCTGCTTTCACACATTCCTTATTTGTTACACCAAGTAATGGGTCCAAGAAGAAGTCCTGCTGAGTGAGTGGATGCTTTGCCATTAAAACATTCCTACTTCCATATTTTTTTTTTCTGCACTTACTGTTGTACAACACATCTTGAAAACATTTAACTGAACCTAAAAAAAAAAAAAAAACTGTACGGCCATTATATTAAATCAAAAACCATGTTGTATCTTTTCTCTGTGGGACCATATTGTGTGTAAAATACATGGCTTGATAGATTGCAGTAAGTTGTCAGTGTATATGACACAGCTACTATACTTTATCCAGCTTACCTGAATGAGCTTTTTGCAGCACTCGACATGATTGTTTTTGGCAGCCAGGTGTAACGGATTGTAACCTGAACATAAATCAAGAAAGGTCTGAGT
Organism: Collichthys lucidus; assembly: GCA_004119915.2. NCBI lineage: Eukaryota > Metazoa > Chordata > Actinopteri > Sciaenidae > Collichthys > Collichthys lucidus. Next base: position 19,554,584 of record CM014093.1, on the reverse strand, counting down.
TGAGATCTCCATTAGACCAAAGAATGGAGTGACAAATTGGATAAAATGAAAAAGACAAAGGCCTTAAGAAAGCATCTGAAAGGGAAATCTGTCTCCAGAAAGTATATGCCAAAACCAGCTAGATATCCACTAACCATTCCAACCACTATCCATTCAACTTTATATCTACAGTAATTATCGATAAAATCGAATTTATGCAGTAATAAATAAGATTTAAAGCAACGGTCACATGTTCTATTATTCCTAAATACACAAACAGTACATACCTGTGGCATCAGTGATTGACAGGTCAGCTCCATGGGCCAGGATGACAGATAGACAGTCGGTCTGACCGCGAGCAGCTGCCACATGAAGACTACACGCAAACACAAACCAAAGAGGAAATGCAGTAATTGTTAGTTGTAAAATCACAACAGCAGAGATGTTTGTATGACAGCTATAAAACATAGATTTCATGACATGGGAAATCGTCCATCTCTAGTGGTGAACTCATGCTGGAGAAGTGTGTGTAAACAAAGTCTTATCAATAACTATCAATCCCACTTTTCTGCTGTCGTGTCTAATGAGGCTGCCTATTTCTTTTCCACTGAAGATTGATTACTCCCTGTCTAAATAAAATACATAACCATTAAAAGAACATTTAGGGAAATATGAAGCTTCAGTCTGCAGGAAATAGGGGGACACACTGAGCGTGGCTACGTCCAAAAGGTAACAAAATCTACCAAAGCTTCTACTTAACAAATTGTACCTCATTTTTTAAAATCTTTTTGATCTTCTTGGCCAGGTGCAGTGACTTGTCGGAGACTTCAGGAAGTCCGTACACCCGGCCATGAAATACTACAGCACTGTACAACCACATCTTGCAGTTTTGAATTGTCTGTTTGTGCGTATGTGTGCAGCAGGCAATCAATACAACCCCTTTCCAGTTCAGTGAGCAGAATGAAAAAAAACACTACACACTACACATGCCCAGCTTTCCCTTGGTGTGTGTCCGTGGGGTACACGCTCACACACTCTCACAATAATGCCCACATGCCTTTCAATCAGGTTTTATCACCATAGAGATACTGTAGACTCCTTTGTGCGTTCTGAAAAGATTGGAGCGTTGAGATCCCAAACCGCCACATTCATCATGATTTGCAAAGGCTGCAAGAATGCATCTGCATGTGTGTTTCTGTGCTCCAGTCACACGCACACAAAGAAAAGGTCAAGGATGTGAACTACTGGGGGAACAAAAAAAAACAAAACCAAAAAAGCCTGCGTGTTTATTTCAGCATGTGAGAATCTGTGCATCCGCCTTCCCTTGCCTATTGCTCCTGTGTTTTGATGTCCCTCGCTCTGTGTGAGCTGCTTAACACATTGAGGTCAGTGGGTGTTGTGTTTCAATAAAAGAAAGAGGTCAAATATTAACACCGAGCCTCTGTGCTATCAGCGATCTCAATCAGTGAGGCGACGAGCTCCACTGCCTCTGCAGAAACAAACTGGCTCTGGAAAACACTGAGTGTCAGAGAGGCTGAATGAATGGTCCAAAATGTCAACCTTTCAGGAAACTAAGGGAAACAGTCGTATTTTTAGATTGGTCATTCATTTTTAACATTGTGCTGTGGAGCGTGAAAGTAGTTGCATAAGCCCAGGAATTTGAGAGATAAGAAACAAGAATCACCTAAAATGGATAATGTCTCCCTAAAATTTAATTGACCCACTTTTATTTCACCACAATCAAACCAATTCTTATCCAACCTTTAATGTTAAAGTGTGAGCTAAATCCCAGATAGTGCATGAATAGCTGTACTTATATTTAACTTGTCAAATATTATTAAACCAGGCAGCAATCTGGAGATTTGCATCTTATTCTGTTCTTGTTTTTTTTTGCTTGCAGCCTCGTCAGTAGCAGATATAAATCAAAGTGTCTTCCTTCTTTGTTTGAAGTCGCTCCCCCCAGCTTATATAGTAATCTACAGAAACCCCTGCAGACTATACCGTTTTTAATTACTCAGGAGCTGGAGGCATGTTGTTTTTCTGGTGTCTTTACTGACCCCATGAGGAAATTGGGGTCCACTGGGATTCATACACTGATTACAGAAAGACATAAATATACCAGCAGAGGCATGTGCTGAATAGTCTAGTATTTCTCTTATTGTTAAATCTGTGCGAAAGATAGTAAAATAGTAAGAAAGCTTACGCTGATTTGCCCTCGCCGTCGAGCTTCACAGCACTAGCACCTTTCTTGGCAAGAAGTGATGCCACCTTCTCCACCTCGCCATGCTCCACCGCAGCGAGCAGGCGCTCGTCATTTTTGTTCCACTCGTTGACCTACAGAGGAAAAAACGAGAGAAAGAAAGAGGAGAAAATAAGAGATGAGGTAAGAGAAAAAGCGGACATCAAATCTAATCCTAGGAGGTGGAGGACAATACAATGTAAATATTATCTCTTTAAAATATAAATTTTGTCATTGTGCTGTATCTAATCACCGGTTTTACTTCCGAAGAAAGTACCTTATCTGTAATAATGTATACATTCCTAACAATGACGTACATCATTAGACATTGACACCCACATTAGCAAACCTCATTCTGCAGCCAAAAAGACTGAGATGCCCTTAATGTGAGTAATGTTTCTCAGAGGGAGAGCATGTTTTTTGGCTCTGCTATGGCCCACACAAACGTTTGTGTCCATATGTGGGAACACACACACACAAGCAACATTTAATGTGGGCATGCGCACCGACACACACATACACAAACCAAATGGCCCCACATTTGTATCACCGACAGGCCGTTCAGATAGAGACAAGTCAGCTATTGGAAAGCTTCGAGCATGATCTCATCCAGGCACAAAGTAAGCTTTAAGAGCTGTTCTCTACAGCGTTTAACTCTGGCAACAAACTCAACTCAAAATCAGGAATCAGATCAAACTAGGAGAGAAGTGGCTTGGCCATAATCATAGAGTGTAATGCTCATTTGAAGGAAAAGCAAAACCCGATAGCAGAGTAAGGGGAGAACTGAACCCGTTCATCAGTCAGCACTCCATGTGCATATTAGGATTCAGCACAGTATTAGATTTGACCTAATAGCCTACTGACCTATACGTGATAAGGGGGGAAACTCTCTGACTCCATAAATAGTTGTGGTGGTAAACTGTACCCTCTTTTAAGTGACCAATAAGCCAACATGGTGATACACGGTGTAAATAGCCTCTGTGGCAAATACCCAAATGCAATGAGTGGAATACATTTTGTACAGCTGGTGGAAAAAGGCAGAGCTATAAAAACCCTTTCTGTCACTGAAACAGCTTGGATGACCACTGAGCTCTGCTGCCCAACCCACAGAGTCATTAATGTGGAGCAGGGAGGAAATGAAAAATACTAAATTGTTGCCGTTTTGAAAAAATAAAGTCTAAAATGACTGAGAGTGGAGAAACATTCTTGTTTTTTTTCAGGCAGGGAGCTGTGGAAAAGTTTTTGTAAAACAATACCCACACACGCACACACACACACACACACTTCTTTTGATGTATTCTCCAAAGTACTGAAGCGAGAGGTGAGATGCTATTTAAGAGGCTGCGTAAGATGAGAAAGTTCCCAGACAGACTGGAAATAACAGATTGGATATAAAGACGCTCAGCTGAGCACTGACAGACACGTGTGGAAAAAGACATATGAATCCAACAGGTGCTCTACCAAGTCTGTGATGGGCACCCTTCAAATAGTTCCAAGAATATCCAACACGAGTTTAGAGTTACTACAAAATAAAAGCAAGATCAGGGAAACACACGTACAGTGGTGAGAATATCAGCAAATCCATCAAAGAAAACTGATGAACGCTGCAGGATACATTTCAACCACTTGAAGGAAAAATCAGCTAACGTTGGTTTGTTTGAGTTTTAACATTCTGACTGCATAGCCCTTGCATTAGCCCTTCACTCATTAGTGGTGTGTTCATCAGTATTCCCTGCAGACTGCAGGCAACTTACCGTTACTGTATTTGCAGCGCATGTGTTTTTTTTCTTTTCTGAATGAACTTTCTATTTGTTTTTTTTCCCCGCTGTCAGGTTTCTGACCAATAGTACTGCTATGGAGCAATGTGTTAAGTAGAGAAGTCACAGTTTTGTTTGTAGCATGCACAAGGACACAAGCAAGAAAGCAACACGATGCACATTCATACTGCCAGTTTCAGGCTATTCCAGTGTTTGAAAGTTTGTGATGGTAATGTGCAAATAAACAAAGCAACACACTAATAAAGTCAAAGGAAAATGACGACTAGAAGGTAGCAAACATGGATGTAAACAACGTGTTTTATAAAAAAAATAAAATAAATAAGAAAATACAAAACTGGCTTTGCAAATCTTTCACGTGCAAGAATATACATTCAACACATCTATTAGGCCCCAACTCAGCTGCAGTGCTTTGTGTGCTTGTATTCTTAAACACAAAATTGGCCATGCACTTGTCTGTGTGTCCATAGGGCTCATTATATTGCATTATATTTGCTCCAATTTCCACAGAGGACTTTCACAGCATTCACTGATGTGAGCATCTCTGCAAACATAAAAAACAAGACAGAACACTTTTATAAAATCAAACCCAGAGGAGCGGAAGCTATTTCACACAGCAAATGCCATATTTATAATGTGTGTGGTAAATGTTTGGACTGTCATCTACCAAGAATTTATTGCGGACATTTATCACCTCTGCTAAACAATTTTCTGGGGTGTGGAGCAGAACATTCATAAAGTTACTATGCGAGTTAGAGGCTAAGTGAATATGGAACAGAGATGTCAGAGAAGTCACGCATCTGTCCATCACTATGATTTGTGTGCGGTGAAACCCGACACAGCACAAGATAGCCGGAGCTATAAGAGACATATCCCATATGGTGCAGCGGTTAGAACTCAATGTTATCACAGAGGTTGACTAGATTTGTCTCCCGGTATGAAAAGTCTCATGATATTCATAGACAAGTCATGTGTTGTTCAATCAGCGTGCAGGAGACTGAGGCAAATAAACACTAAAAATAGTTACACTCGTGAGATGTTAGAGGAACAGAAAAGGATGACAACTGAAGTAGATGGAAGATGTATGTGCGTATATATGAGAATGTAGCCTGTTGCCTCTTTCAAGAGAATGTAAAAGGAGCTTGTAGAGCGGTTTGTATATATAATTCAACACAGCACCCAAAACTCTTCTTATCATGTTTTGTGGACATGAGGAAGGGTGGAGCTGCTGCTGTAATTAAGTGCCTTTGTCACGCGGAAACAGCAGGAAAAACAAACCCACTGCTATACATGACAGATTGAATAACACGAGCAGCCACATACTGCAGATGCTGAGGTGTCACTTAAAGTGACTTAATTAACAGCTGAAAACAAATTGATATTAGTAGAAAGGGTCTGCCAACAGAGTTGATTAAAATAGATGTTAGAGCAGAACACGTGAAGCCCTGTGACTAACTGGCAACTTTCTTTTTCCCCAGTGCATGTTGGAGTTGATTCCCACCCGATCAAACCAGAATCCTATACGTTTTCTAATGTGCGTTGGAATAATTGTTTTCCTCAGGATAGCGCTCCCCGTACTCTAGCATGCAGCAGGACAGGAATACATCTCAGTTCCACTCAAGCAGAAAATCTCTTGAAGTCCGCCTAAAGGCAATTCTGAGATTTCTTTTAAAATGCCTTAAAGATGTTGGAAAATAGTTGCTGAAAACACATGAAAAGAATTTGAACGATATATTACTGAGATGTGGAGCTAGAGGTCCAAACAGTTTTTCACCCGTTTTCAGTCCAGGATTTTTTGGGCGGTGCTAAAGGGTGGCTCGATGACACGCTGAGGCCACCCTGAGTGTACCCCTGCACCCGAGCAAGGAGATAATGATGAATTCGGCTTCAGTGCATTCAGTGAACACGCCCCCACAGGCCTGGAGCTGAGAATACTGTTCTCTGTATACTCACTTAAGTAATGATTCGTTTCTGCTTCGTTGGTTGTGAGTTTGTTTGAGGCAAGAAACTGCAGAACATTCAGGTCAAAGAAAATTACCCGAGGTTCCTACTACCCTGTGTCTCTTTTAACAACTCACTCACTTCAAAGCTTTTAACCTTATCTGAACTTCCACTGTGTCCACAGAGTAGAGTCCACACTCCCCTTCTCTATCAAATACACAGTACTGATAGTACTGATATTGTTTATTACTAAAGAGGTTTCACATGAGAGAAACCAGTCTTATAACATCTGCAGAGCTTTGTGTACTTAAACATTTCACACATCTGCGTTTCAGAAGTGCACTTTCTCCAGTGTTCATGATTAATTTTAGTGGTTTCATATTGAGCAGGACTTCCTCTTTGCGCACTGAAGCATTACACTGCTCACGCTCGACTGCATCAAGATACAAAAAAAATCTGTCTACGGCTGTAAATAATTATTTCCAAAACAGGTCAATCAGATGATCATTTTTCTGGATTAATTAATCTTTGGCATCTTTCATTTATATTTTGATGTTTTATAGTGCAAACACATTTTCCTAGAGCCCAGTTTGACATCATCAAATGTCTCATTTTATCCAAAGGAACAGTCCAAAACCAGAAGATATTCATATAATGTAAGCCGCAAATTTGGGTGTCAAAATAAATAGTTTATGTGTTGCTTTTAGTTTGATTCTTTATATTACTGTAAAAGAAACATCTCTAGCCAAAAAACAAAACTGGTCCTATCACAGTCTCATTAACAAGAACTGCATGTGGGAGAAAAACTGGAACCCCTACCAGCAGTAATAGAAAAAGCTACAAGGTATGTACTGATGTACTGTATAGCATGATTCTAACCTAATGACCTCTGTGATTTTAACAGGCTGAACAAAAAATGAAGGGCTGTCATGATGAAGCAGCGTGACATCGATATAGCTGCGTTACGCTACATTGTAACGGACAGGTTTAAGTGGAGCGGAATGCACTGCTCCAGTTTCGGCCGCATACACACATAGTGCCATCGCAGGGAAGCTGATGAAATATCATGTGCTGGCAGAGAGGGTAGAAAAACTGCAAAATCAGCATGGGCTTAAACTAAAAAAAGGTTAATTAATTTGCCAGTTCTGAGAGAGAAAACAAGAAAATATTGTTAAAGTAAATGTCAATTTGTGGTTGTTCCCTGTAGATAGCTAGCTTATAATTGACTTCATTAAATGACACTAAGATGCTAAGGCACAATAACCAGAACGTCTAGTGAGTGGATAAGTTAGGTAATAAACAAGGTGTAAATTAAGGTAATATTATCAAACACAAAGCTCTGACGTGGTTTAAAAAGCATTCCTGAGCCCCTGTTAATTAGTCCCTGTTGGTTAAAGACTATTAGAAAGGACAGCTATATCAGTAACTGAAAGCTCATAGGAAACTAAATATGTGGTTCCCATGGGAGAGGGTTTTTTTTGTGATAGGAAAGCGGGTGTGGAGACACCCAGATGATGGGGGTTAGATTTCGAGAACCAGTTCTGAGCTAAAATGTCAAAAACACCATGAAAAAGGTTATATTCAGGAGATACCTCTGATTATTATATCATTACCAACAATTAAATGATAATTAACTAATCTTATAATCTTATAATAGTAATAATAATTAAACAAACAATCTTATAATTATTTATATTATAAAGGGTACAACACATTAAAATACAGCTAATACAGCTATGTACTCTAAATGATATTGACAGTATCTGCTTGTATTGAGTACTGTAGGTTTAGCCTGCATTGGCTTGCTCTGGACAGCCCACATTGGTTACACCAGAAATAGGTCAGGGGTCACTAATCCTACTATTATAAACCTTTGCTGGTCTGGGTGTACCACCAGGAAGCGAAAAGGATCTCACTTCCTCTCCTGCTTTCAGTTGTGCTTCCCCCGACTTTCCCCCCCTTGTCGTCCTCTCAGCTCTGTTTGCCAGCATGCCTCTCTTACGGCTTCCCCCCTCTCTTTCTCTTTCTTGTGCTGCGATAAGTGTGTTTACAGTGGGATCAGGGTGCGGACGGTAGTGTTGGTTCCCTCTCTGTCTTTAGCCTGACACTCGTAGAGACACACACAGAGTTGGCTGATAACACTAAGTGTTTCCTGTTTGTCCAGGCCTGAGGCTGGCTGCAAGGGCAAGGGAAAGAGAACAAGGATCAGGAGAGGCAAAGGAGTAAGGAAAGACAAAAAGAAACAGAGGTACTGGACGGTACTGTGGGTTTCTTCACAATTATATTTTAAATGAGTCATTTTTCCAAACATTCCTCATTCTTTGTGTCCTCCTCTCCTCATCCGTCTAACAAATGTTAGTTTCCCTCTTTGTGAAGTTTTAAAAACAGTTTATGGACTCACTACTTCAAACACCCAGTCATTACTACAGTTATAGCGCAAAGAAAACGGATGCTCATCAAGCGTGTGTGACTGTTTGTTAACCCAATGCTTTTTGCATAAACATGCCTGCTCAGAGTGTTTTTTCTGCTTCTCTCAACTTCTCAGTTCTCTGAAGAAAAAACAAACCAAGATCAGGAAACAGTAATTCTTACATCACATTATGTATGTTTGTAGAGTTCAGCCGCCAGGAGCAAGGAGAGTTTAACAGAAAAACATTTACTTAAAAAACGTTAGTATTTTCCTCGAACACTGACAAAATAACTTTTTATTTTTGATCTACAAATAAAAATGTTTGTTCTTCTTCGATTATCTGGGTTGTCCTACAAAAAGAGAAAAAAATGAAGGGCCCGCACTGTGTTTATTTCAAAACAGATGCTTCAACTCCGCACATAATAAGCTTATAAAACTAAGTTAATACAAAGTTAAGCTTGGCCTGATAAACAAACGATCCAAGAGGCCTCCCAGGCTCTTTGCTTATCAATGAATGTGTGCACTTTGTGAACTCTGGTGAGACATGTTAAACAAATCCTTTCCCAGGAAATGTAAAGATTAGAAAAATTTGCGAAAGGCAAAACCGGGACTATATCATATCCACAGCAAATGTCATGGAAATCCAGGAATTACTTTTCCAGATGCCTTGTGATGGATTAAAGTGTTGTTTAGGGGAAATCTGACCTGACGGTGGGACCACAATCATTCAGAATAATACTCTGGGGAGGGAAATGTATCCCTAACTAATTTCATGGTGATCTGGACGGTAATTGTCAGGAAATCTTGCTCTGGACTGAAGTGTTGGACAGACAGACCAGCCAGCTAGGCTGTTAGTTGTGCATGAAAAACAAACAACTTTGACACACAGAGAGAACAGAGGGGATATAAATGGGGAAAACAAAGTAGACGCACTGACATACTAGAAGGTTAAAACATGGAAAGGAAATAAAACAAGCCAAGTCAGGTCATGTTGTGTAGAAAGGGGATAAAAACCAACTAAAGCATGAACACACAACCACCCAGTGTTTAATTCACATGCTAAACCAGATTTGTGTTTTGTGCAAATGAGAACGATGTTGTCTTTGGGATTACATGCAGAGATGAGAGATTAAGCTAAATAAATGCAGGAGGAAAAGTAGGTTAGATTGAAAGCAAGACACACAGTCGATATTAACTCCAGAGGGGGAAAACCTTCACAGGTTACAAGAATATTCTTTGTTTGAGAGACTGGGCGAGACAGAGGAGGGCAGAGCAGACGGGAAGTAAAGGAGAGGATGGAAGAGTGAACAATGTAGAGAACAAAAAGGAAAGGAAACAGTGAAGGAACGACAGATTGACACATCGACAATATCTCTGCCCTTTGATCAGCAGTGACTGTTAACTTCAAATCCCTTATCTGCAACAAAGCAGATGCTCAAATGTCCTTAAACAATACATCCTTTCTCTCGGGCCACAGCTGAAACCGCTTACTGCCCCTCTGTACTAAAAACACGCATCAACACGAGCACGCACACAAGCACACACACCACAATAGTTTACTAGACTCTGAAACTCAAACCCAGAATAAGAGAGTTAGTAGACAGAACTCTTAAACAAAGACCAGATGGCTGCTCTCATAATGAAAGATGCTGCCATGTATTTCACAATACTGCCCAATCTGGACTGCACGTTTAGACGATGAATGTAATTTACATCATGAGAACATTTGTTCTCATTTGGCAACTTTGTATTAGAGTAACTGCAATTTTGGTGGCACCACCCTTTCCCCAACTGAATTTGGTTTAACTTTCAGCGAACATTGCTACAGTCTGGTAGTTACCATTATTAACGATGGTACCGTAACGTTGGCTGACCTTATTCAGGTACGGGCAGTTTGTACAGGAGGCAGGCTTATTCCTAATAAAACTTTTATTTATTGTTGTCTGTTCCTGAACAAAACAGTTCAAGAACCAGAGGCAATTTAGTGGAAAAGGGAAATTTTTGATCTGCACGGAGCGTTTTTGAACCAGTTGTTTTACCTCCACTTACGATCTTGCCATCACATTTGAGCTGGTAACTTATCATGAATGTATGCTTACGGTACTATTTTTAAAATTAATTTATTTAATTCTTTAAAAAATATTTCTGAGATTCCTTCACATACCACTAGAGCAGTGTTACTCAAAGTGTGGAGCGACCTCAAGTGGTCCGTGAGAGGATCTCTTAAAATATTCGAATTTCCCACACAAGTTTGTGGAGTCCTGCCTAGGGATACTCGATATATCGCGGCTTGTTCTACGTGAGATGTATGAAATGACTATATCGCGACCATCGAGTACTTGTCACGTAAATGTTTTAAGCCGTCGGCATTTAATTCTCCGGGGATTCGCCTGTCACTCACTCCTGCTGCTCACAGCACGCAGCACACTGCCCCGCCCACCCAGAAACATCCCCTGCGCGCATGCGTACTTTCTGTATCAAGTGAGGAGAGGTGAAGCCAAGAGGTGAGGTAATCAAAGATGGAGACGGACGACTTGGTTCTGAAGAAAAACAGCTGCGGTCACGTCTCTTGTTTTCGCGTGGTCACGTCAGCTGCTCCAATATTTTCAAGTGCGCCCTTATTGCCGACTTTATGGCAAACACTTTTAAAAAACTGGAAAGTCAGCGCTAGCTTACTGCAGCGTGTGGACACTTCCGGTTTTCAAAATAAAACGTGGGTGTTAAATGTATTAAACGTTTATTTATAAAATATGAAGAATGGTTAAAATTTGATTTAAAAAAGTGTCTCATATGCCAAGTATGATTCTGTACTGCTTCAATGCTCATATGTACATTATGAAATATATTAAAAATTCATAAAAAATATGACAAGTGTTAAAATGTTATAAAAAAGAGTGTGTGTAGTATAGCAGGTGTAGCTCGACTGTTCTACACTGATTTTGAACCAATAGGTCACAGGACCTGGAAGCTATTGAGCTTTAAAGCTCATATTTACATCATGAAATGTATTAAAAATTCATAAAAAATATGACAAGTGTTAAAATGCTATAAAAGAGGTGTGTCTCACAGCAAGTGTAAATCTACTGTTCTACGTTGATTCTGAGCAATTACAATGCTATCATGGAAATAATGACAATATTTATTAGAAATAAACAATACAAAACAACAACAAAAATATCGAAATATATATTGTGTATCGCGATATAGCTTAAAAATATCGAGATATTGGTTACAGGCCATATCAGCCCTAGTCCTACCTAACATTATTTGAAGTGTAAAGCGAATTTGTTCTCTGAACAAAAATGCAGACAAATATTTTTTTTAAATATGTATAATGGATATATGAAGATAAATCTGAATTAGCAGTGCCCAAATTGTTGCCTAAGCAACCACGGCGTCTCCTATAGACAAAATCATTCCGCTGTCACGTCAGTAAGTAAGGAAAAGAAAGCAAGGAAAAGAGCAGCAAAAGCTGTGAACTTTAACTAAAACAAGGCACGGAGAGGATGGGAAACAATGATGGATAGGTGGCTGAAGACGGGGTCAGGTGGTCCCTGAAAATTTTTTTTTTGACAAAGTGGTCCTTGGTCTGAAAAAGTTTGAGAAACACTGCACTAGAGGGAGGTTGCATCCCATCAGTGGTACATGTCCTATAGTTTGTGAACCAGTGATGTAGGTAAAAGAGTAGTCCATCAATTTAACATTGAGGCTCCTATAATCCTGGTGCCTACATTACCCAAAATGCAACTCAACCCACAAGACTATGGTCATAGATTCAGTTGTGTTATGCTGGTAGCAGCTAAAGTATCCTTGAGTTACTAGCCTCACACATAGATGAAGAACGGGCTGTAGGCACACTTCTTTTTGACTCCACACTAAAAGATTTTTTTCTGACTCAAGTGGCATCGCTTAGAGCCACAAAAGGCTACAACTTTCCCATTTATAGACGCCAATCAGAGCCAAGCTAAACGGCATTTCATCGTCTGCCAAGGGTGTTTCTTTACGCCAAATTTGCCAACATTCGAGACTGCCAAGAAGAATATCTGTGCCTGAGATACAGTGATGATAAATCATTTTACTTGGATTTTCAGAGACATGCCTCTGATAAAAGTACTATGTGTGCCAAATAAGCACAGTGTTGCTTCACACTAAGAGACTTGAAGATTGTTTTGTCCTAAAGGTGGTAAAACTATTTATAACTGACAAACTAAAGACCTGATGCAATCTTACACTCTTTTTTTAAAAACTATTTATCTCTCTCAGCCTTTCCACTGATTATAGGACATCAACAAGTGGATTCACAGAGAGGAAAACAAAAAGAAAATCACGTTATCCACTGGCCCCCCGTTGCCCTCTGTTCACTTCACTATCGTACCTTGAAAACCTCAAACATTTCCCTTTGACCTGTCTAATTAGCTCTTATTTTACTGCCTTTCTAGTGCTCCTCTCATAAAAAAAACCCATGTAGTTACAGGAACACTATGAGGCCACCATGACTCTCCAAACTGAAACCCATTATACTTGTGTGCTCGCTCACAGATGTTTATTGTTAAATTATTACCAAGTTAAAATGTGATTCCAGGCTTTGTGACAATACACAGTATGCTGTGTTTTCTTAGAGTTTATTATAGACTCACAAGTCCTACTACAAGTTTAATACTTTTCACTGAATGTATTTATTCTAAAGCTGAAGGATTGATGCAGAAGTCCGGCTTAGGACATTTATGGGTGCAAGAAGACCTCCAGTAAAAAATAGCTCTCGTGCAACACTTCCTCCTGACACAAATAGCCTTTCCTGCCCTATAAATAAACACGGGTGGACTTGGAAAGCACCCAGCCTCATTACGCTCAAGGGCTACTCATAAAGTCAGTAGAGTAGGGCAAAAGTATTTCCCTTACTTCAGTCAGTTTATACATACCATTCGAGTCGAAGTAAAGCTACATGAAAATATACAGTAAGTTCAACAGTCTCATTGAGTATTCTGTTCAGCTACAAGGACAAACTTTTGGACAACAAATCGGAAACAGCTCTGGCAATTCTATTTGAAAGTTGCATCCATAAAACTGTCACTTCCATCACTTAAAACCATAAGACAGGGCTAAAAACAAAAAGTATCTCAAAAAGGTTTGCAAGCAATAACAGTTCTCCGATGTGCACTGCAAACCAAGCAGGCCGCTGCCAAAAGTCTCTCATGACGGAAAGTTCTCAAACGTTTTTTCAGGTGAACTGAGTCTAACCCTTCCTCCATCCATCTCCAAGCATGAATATTGTTCCAGTTGTTCAGCGCAGGCCAAACTAAACAACCCATCTGAACCAAACTGGGGGTGGGGGAGCCTGACAGCCCTTCTTGCTCAAACAGGGTTGTCTTCCAGATCATCCCCAGTGTCTTGTCCTTTATCCGGCTCGTTATTATATTTTTTATTATTATTACTTCATTTTTGTCTCTCTTCTCTCATTTTTCTTTACATCCTTTACCACAACTCCCCTCATCCGGCTTTTGTCTATCTCTCTGGTGTCGCCATCATTATCAGTGATTAGTTGTGTCTGACAGCTTTACTTTATCTACATGTAGTCCTGAACCACGTCAACAGACATGTCAGTCGAGTGAGTCATGCTACCCTGGCTGTACACCCACAGTTTTCTGAAGAACTTTAAACTCACGGCAAAAAAAACATACCTTCAGTAACACATTCATGCAAAACAAACAGATAAAGCACCTCGCATCATCCCCAATGTCCTCACACCCACCTCAGACAACAAACAAGCCCATGCACAAACACACGCCCACACATAAATGAGCCTGCAAACACATGCATAGGCAAAAGATCACACTCGCCTGCTTTTACCAGCTCAGTACTTCATGTACTTGCTGAGGAGCAGGTTTGTCAGCTGTTTGTCTGTAGGTCATGTACAGCGACGAAAAGGAATAAAAAGATCCCATGGGTGTGGATTACTGTTTTAAATTGGGATGATGGTTAAACAAGGTCTAAGCCATTTTCCTCTGCTGTTCCTCAGATTAACAAGTTCAAGTCTGTATTTTTTGACATTCTTTTAGGGGACCGTGCGGTCATAATCAGTGGTGAAACAGCACAACTAATCATGGTGATTAGTAGCATAGGTGGACCATCAATCCACGCGCCACATAAGCTATTGTAAACAAGATTATTACAAACAAAGAGCCAACACCCATGTCTGTAAGACTGTTCAGTTCTACAAAGGAGGTAAAAACATAGATGACATTTAGTTTTTGCTTACGCCTAATGTCAAGATTGACAAAGTAAACTCACTTCAAGGACAGCTCTGCCTTTGAATGTGCTGCAAGAAGCAGCTGATTAAAGGTTACGGCCAAAGGCTGAATGCACCTTACAAGACCATATTCATAACACCTATCAATTTAATTTTCCAAATTAAAAGAATACAATTTAAAAAAAATGTTTTTTATAGTTTGTCAAAAATCATCAAATCCTCTGGTTGAATAATTTTCTGTCGATCAACGAATCTAATCATGTCTGGCCATGCCAACTAATGAATGTTTTCATTACCAGTTAATTTGCTGATTATTTTCTCAATTAAGTCACTGATTGTTTGGTCAATGATACAATAGGACTGTCCACCTTTTTCCAAAATCACATCTTCAAAATGTCTTTTTTTCACCAACCAGAGAGAGAAAAGCAACAATTCTTTGTACATTTGAGAAGATTTTGATTTTAATAAATTGTCGTGTTTAGTTGAAAATTTACCTAAAACTAACAATTATGAAAAAACAGGTGCTGATTTGTTTCACCGCTCGTCCTCTTTCATGGAGTCTGCCTGTCGTGTTTCTATAGGAACCTAGAAAACTTAAACTAAATACTGGTTTGTGTTTTCTGAAGTCAGTGAAGTTTCTCCTTCACGCTAGGAATAAGGGGGGTTGCAAACACACTGGACCTTTACAACAAACTGATAAGTGCTGTGAACCCTTACCAACTCATCTTTAATGTTCCTTGTCTGTGTTGGCTATGTGTGTATTTTTATATCAGTGTCGACACTTTCTACGGTTTCCCCTCAGCTAAAAGCAGACTGAACGTGAACTCGCTGTATACCTAGAGATAAAATGCTACAGTAAGTGTGAACAGGGCCATAGTTATTTCTTGGACTGCTCTACTATCTCCTGCTGACAACTGACAACACACACAAAGATGCACACCCTTCCTCCACCTCCTCTCCCAGATTAATGCTGGGCCATTCCTGAGGTTTTACTGTCACTCCCAGTACTAATACCCTTTCACTACACACAGCCAGAACAAATCATTCCATGCCAAACCAAGTCAGACTGGGCCAAATCAAACAGAGCCAAGTGGAGATACTTCAGACTGTGCTTCAGTATAAAAAGAAACCTTCTATAATTGAAGGATTGTTGCTTTATTGTTTCACTCTAATGTTTTTTTTTTATTTTATAAGTAGGGTGCAACATTTTTCTCTAATGGCAATATCTTCTTTGATGTACCAAGGAGGAGGGGAAATATCAAAGTTTTTAATCATAGTGCACAATGCGATATTTAGAAATGTTTTCAGATGATCAACATGTGATTTTCATTGCCGCAGTGCTCTAGATGACACCCAAAACAAATTGCATTACCCCTGATAAGACGCCATTCCTCACATATTTGATTATACAAATTCAGATTGTGCCAAACAGTATATGCACAGTTTAGTCGCCGGTGTCATGTAGCTTGGATGAATTGAAGCAACCAAACAGCTGTGTGCAGTGAGAGGAGACAGCATAATCCACACATCAATTAAACACAAAGAGACTGGATGATTAGGGGAGGGTGGGTGTGTCTGTGCATATGCTGTGGATGCTGGTCTACGCGCATGGATGTGAAAGCTTGGGTGTGTGTTTGAAAGCCTTGAGTAATCCTGCTTAGTCTAGCAGCTGGGCAGGTTTAAGTAGTGTGGCAGTATGAAGGGCTGGGTGAGGGTTTAATGCAAGAACCACTGTCAACAATAGACTGCACACATAATAATGGAGAATGCATATGTGTGCGAGTGAGTAAATGTGCACACAACACCACAGCCAGTGAGTAATGTGCTTGGGGGTGGCAGTAAAGGGACTGAGAGTAAGATAACAGTCTAAGCAAATTAACTAATTTAGAGCAGCTCTGCTCAAACAGCAGGGAGAGTGTCGTTAATGTGGTCTCTAAGGGTCGACGCACACTGTAAGATTTAATTAAGATTTCTCAGACTAATTATACGGGACTGTTTTTCTCTAACATCAAGGTTGCTTCAAGAAACCTTGAAAAGAAACTGAATTTTTTACATTATGAATTTTTTGTTTTTTTGCATTATAAGTTAAGCATTAAAGAGTACAATTTTTAAACTGGTTATTGAATCTCAGTAACCTCAGATTCCACTTCAATCAGATAGTTGATACCAATATTTTGGTACCATTACCAGATCATGGTATTAAGGACGGACATCGTCTATCATAACAGCACCCATCAGTCAATCAAAGCAGCAACGCTGTTAATTATTATGACTTAAAGCCTTAAAATCATTTTAACAGGTGAATTAAATTGAAATTCAGACTCAGTACAGTTGTCATGAATGGGGAAATTAGCTATAGAGACCAAAACTGTTTTTTTGTACCAGGCTGTAAACATGTTTATTTCTGCATGGGACATTTTAACATGGAGACTTATGGAGACTGAGGAGTTTTGTAGCCAGCCTCAAGTGGCTGCTCGGGAACTGCAGTTTTTGGCACTTCTTCATAAGCCTCCACAGAGGTTACTCCTTGTATTTGCAATAGGAATTCTTGTATTCCAAACAAATCACATTTGCATAAATACAGATTGTGCTCTTTGTTGCATAAATTTGGAAACTAATCAATCTTCTACAACTGCACTAGGAACCACACTAATTATAAGTATATTACAATAATTACAGAGGAAGAACTGGTAATAGACACAATACAGCCTTTTGAATTCCTCTAACTTTACAAAGGTTGTGTGTACACCTTAATTTCTTACGTATTAAAATAAAGTGAAATTGTTTGAATTGGCTTAATCGAATTCACATTAAGCTCTAGTTTAAATACATCAAAGAGAACCATAATTATTGACATTATCATAGCAAGTGAAACCATTTCTGACAGCTGATTGTTCAGACACGGCTGAAGCAGAATGCCTGTAAGTCTCCCTGTGGCCATTCGCCAACCCCATTCCCAGAAACCAGATTACACCGTCTGCTTGTCTTAAACACTGCTCACATACACGCAAACACACACATACACAGAAGCTCCCTCATTACGCTGAATGTTTGGCCAAAAAGGTTTGGTCCAAATGATCCACAGACGAATCCCAAAATGTCAATGATATATTCCAAAGACATAATCAGGCAGACACAGACAAACAAAAACATCACTCAAACACAGACACAGAGTCTAGCAGACAGACCTGCAAGCATTTCAGAATACACACATGGACACACACACACACAATCAGAATTCCTCTGATTCACATTGACCTTGCATAACTACACACCTGCTCACAGGGTCTGATAAAGCAACATTGGTGTTACTCCCTTTTAGGCTGAGGCATGCACAGAATTCTGGTGGATAAACTGAATGTGGAAAAAGTCAGACCACAACACCGCCACGAAGATCGCAGTGCAGAAAAACGCTGCCATTACCGCTGCTGCATAATCTGCGAGAAAATCACACGTTAATTTGTGTCCCCGGTTAATCTTTTGTGAAGCAACAAAGCTGTTTAATATTAAGGTTAGAAATGTGTGAGCACCTTAAGTGTAGGCAGCATTTTCACACTACTTAGCCTTACAGCGCATTCACAGTTCAGCATTTGAGAAAGCTGAATCTACTTAACCTGGTGACACATTCTGCTGTGAGTTGCCTGTATGCATAGATAGCTTGCATTTCTACAGCCAAACATAATTCCATATAACAGTGAAGTATACTGGAAGGATAAAAAGCAATAACCCCAAACATAATGTGGTAAAACAGGTCAGGTCTCAGGTTTTGGATTTAAAGCTGCCAACATTTAAAAATGGTAGCTGCTGTGGACTTGATTAATGTCAAATTGCTTTGAGTGCTTGTTTTACTTCAATGCATATTCATGACAAAGTTTGCACTCTGCAGCCTTCCACCTCAATCATCCCTTACAGCACAAACATTATCTGTCAGTGCAATGGAAAACGGGTGCATGTGTGGTGTGCAGTTTTCTTTCTGTAGGAGTGTGTGCCCCAGAGGACCACACTGATAATCTTCACACAACCTGACACACACGTCTTTCTTATCAGTTCTGTAGTTGACACAATCTGGTACAGCAGCCTAATCGATGACATGAGGTATAGAGTAAGGAAAGGTGATATATTACCCTCCTAACCGTAAATATTCTCTAAACTTAACTAGATAAAACGTTTTTTATATGGTTGACTTTTTATCCTGTAGGAAACTGCAGCGTGTGCAGTCAGGCATTAAACACAGATAACCGTGTCAACCTAATAATCTCATAAAAAATGAGGTGCTAAGCCTTATAAATTATACAAAGTACAAAGCAAAGTACATGTGCTTAAGCGTTTAACAGAGGTTAAGTTCATTAGTTAATGGTATAAAGGACAATCTGGTGTGGCACATCTTTTTTATCTCCCTTTTAACGATTAGCAGCCTTTAATATTAATTTATGGCGATACCACTGCATCTGATGTAAAGTTCTAGATGTTTGGAAAACGCATGATGTGGAATGACGAATGTCTTTGAAACATGCTGCAACAGGGGGAAAAAAACAGGAGTAATTAATGACATTAATAAAGGCTGATCTCTTTGTTGAGTTCTGGCAGTTCTAGTGTCCTGGAATTGTGCATGAGGAATCATTATCATGACTTACTGGGATACTAAAATAGAACGAAGCCATTATTACTGTTATTACTCCCACCTGCTATGACAAGTCAAAATGTCTGCTGTGAAAAAATGTCAAATAAGTTCTCTTTTTTGTCAAACAGATAGATGTGTCATGATTTTCCAAATCCACAATTTGATTTGACTTTTAGACTTTAAATCACTTTGACATGTAATCAGATAAATGGTGTCACTGTCATTCCATCTCATGTCACACACCACCAACTATTTCAGTGATTTTGGTGAAACTGGATCATATTTCATGAAGAAAAAGGTTCTTGATGGACAGTCACTGCCGTGATCTGTTTAGCTAATGTTATCTTAGTTTGTTAGCCAGGGGTGCCTGGACTCAGAGCACTGGAGGAATGTTAGTGTTTGTACCACATGCATTTTGGTGAGAGGAGGTTTTCAGAGAGGGGGAAAACGTTGATTCTGAACAGAGCTAGTGTCGTGCCAGAACCGGAGCTGAGCAATGTAACCAGGCTCAGCAGCCTCTATGAACATAATGGCAGAGACCAAGAGACTGAAGAGGACAATAAAGGAAGCTGAGAAGAGGAAAGCAGAGGGTGACCAAGCAAGACGCCACCAGACAAGAGTAAATCTTGGGCTCACTTTCAGTCAGCTTATTTCGATCAAACTGTTTGTTTTCTTGTTCTTGCACAGCTATTATTACATGCAAGGTTTGGCAGATGAAGTGTTTGAATTATGTTTGTCTTTTGAGCTTGAGTGGAGAAACACAAAAAGAATCCATTAAAATTGTAAAACATCCATGATTTTAAAAATATAAAATGAAGGGTTTATTATCAGGCCTCATCATCCAGCTGAACATTTAACCCTTATCCTGGCTGTATCATGCTACAGTAATAATACATCTTATTCTCTCCTCCAGTAACATTTCTACCTTATTTAGGCCTCATGTTGAAGAGGTGTTTGAGTACAGGTTTGGCTGCCGAGTACACTGAGCTGGAGGAGGATCCTTGAGGCATTCGGTAAAGATTTGACACTAAAACAGATTCCATTACACGTTATCTGGAAATGTCTTGACTTCATAGAAAAGCTATTTACGGAGGCATTAGGTTTCTGTTATTTTGTTTAAAAAAATGAAGGGCTGTTTTTTTGGGGGGAAACATTCCTGGGTACTCTGTCACTGACACACACAACCTAAAATAGAATCAAGGAGCGTTTTTTTTTTTTTCCCCTTTTTATTACGGTTGTTTGGATTTCTATAAAAAGCAATGGAATGACTACTGGCTCCGAAGATAAACACGTTGGTCTGTGAAAGATTTTTCTGCATATCTTAATTATGACCATTAATTTTAATCACTACAATGCTGGCACTGTTATACCCAGGAGTCCTCTGCAGAACAAAATTAGTGCACACACAGATATCTCTCTTTTAATTAAAAGAAAAGAAAAATATGATATGTGTGATTTCAGAATACACAAACTAGAACAGAAGATGTAATATACTGTGTGTATATATAATATACAGCATGACATACATACATTAAAGGGGAAATATTGACTTGTAGGGCTTTGCATAAAACACAAACTACACAGAAATAAACATGCGTTTGCAGTCAGATCAGTTATTAAATTATGTAATTTACAGCAAAGCATTAATACCTTTTTTCTTATATAATGCGAGTGAAAGTGCATTAGTATATCACTCGAAACTGCTGTTAACAGTTTCAAAATAAATTATGAAAAGTTCAGCTCAACACTTCAGTCATTTCCTGTTCCAAATACAGTAACACCATATCAATGCACAGACATTTGCATGAGGCTTTACTACAAACTGAAAAATGATCCGACATCCAAGCGTTCAAAGTGCGACAATGTATGTGGGTGTGAGCTCTGCAACGCGATGCATGACTGCGAATGGCTTCAGTTGTGTTTCTAAGCAACATTCACATCCACTGCTCTTACCTTGCTTCTCTCATCCCGCCTACGACTGGCTATTTCAGTGAGGACAAGCTTTTCCCTCCGAAAGCATCCATCTCTCAAGCAATATACAACTGTATTAAGTATTACAATACAGGTTTGGACTGGAAAATACCCAGTAAAAAAAAGGTGAGACAGCCACTATCCATATACGCACTAAGGAGGAGCTATTGCGACCTTTCAGCATGACGCTGAACTCAACATTTCCTAGGACAATGAACGCTATTGTACTCCTCCACATAGCTGACTGAATTTGCAATAATTTACTAATATTAGGCTGTGGCCCCATGTAAAATTGCACCCTGTTTAAGATTGAATCAGACATGAGGAATAATTGGTTGTTTTTCTCTTGTTTTCTATTGATATACAGAACTTTTTGTTCCATATTCCCTGTAAAACTGGTTTAACTTTATTTAAGTGAATGTTCAAGATAATCTATAGGTGGATTTCTGGTGATTTGGGTTTGTGCTCCACTAGCAGAAGTCTCTACAAATCCATGCACTATTTAAGCATTGCAGTATATTGTGGCTATAATTGAGGAAAAGGAGGGACATACTCCACCTAAATCTTCTTCTGCGGGACAGTCTCCCTTCTCAACAGAGCATGCCATTTAACCAGAGCACATCTTCCTGCCTCTTAATCTCATGGAAACTGCCTACATAAACCAATGTCTCATTAAGTTGGCATTTTTCTCTCCAGTCTCCAAACTCCTCAACTTCTGACACTCCCACCATCCTCTAAAACTTTATCCTATTCATCCAGCAACCCTCCAGATTTTTCCTGTCTGCCATTTGGCCCTGTGTCATTACGGTCACCGTGACAACAGATGAGTCAGACGCTGTGGAGACGCCTCACTTCCTGTGAGTGTAGAGTATCATAGACCGAATGAATGACTGGATTAACATGGAAGACATTCCTCCCTAAAGACTGATTCATAGCCAGCAGGATTAAATCCTCATCTGCCGCGTGGTGCAAAGTCAGAGTATGTGATGATATTTGTGGTTTTTGGAGTGTTCACATCACATTGTACATTCACCTCCCAAAGTGACTCAACATGACTGTAAAAGAGTCTGTGTCATATTGCAACACACCACAAGTCATGGCTTTTCAACCTCATGACCCCATTTTTAGGTCCCAAAGTTCTCATGACACCCTCAATTACAGGCTATCATGTGAAATTGAGCATAGCATGCTTTTTCTGTTTATAAGAGTACGGAGGCAGGTCTAAATGGTTTACACCAACATTATGACTCTAAGCTGTTTGTTTATTTAGCAGAAACCTGTTTATGTTTTTTCTTGAAAAGCAAAATATCAATAAGCCGTGGGGCGCTGCTGACCTTAGGGTTGAGAAAATCTGCCATAAATCATCTGCAACTGCTTCAGACATACATACACAGACACTGACTCAGCCCTGTAGACATACGCACACTCCTACCTACGTGCACACGTGGCTGCATGTACACACACTTTACATAGCCGTGAACATGTGTTACAGTACTTACATCAGTCTTTCTAAACTTGGCTTTAAGGCTCTTCATGTTCAGTCCGGTCCATGCAGTCACTCACTCAATCACTCAGTCAAGGCTGTGAAGACAAAGAAAAACACAGATGTTTAAACTGAGCCTCTGTGATGTTTGCTTCCATTTCAAATGTGATTTAGTGTTTCAGAAAAGACTAAACTACCCGACTTATCGAGTGTTTTGCTATGCCGTTTGCCAATATGAGGTGCAAATGTGCAGTTCGGCAGCATGGATTTATGGTGACAACAGTCTACAACCTTAGTGTTTAACTTTATGATAAAAGCTCAAATATTTTGTTTATTAAAGCCTCGTCTGCAGGACGACTTTTAATACCTACACATGTAAAAAGTAACTGAGCTGTAACAAATGTGAAGCACTTTTACTCTTAACTACTCCTTTCAATGGGCAGTTTTTGGGAATGGACTTCATCCCACATGCAATTCTAATTTAAACCCGTTGCTGGAAACGGTATCCGGCTTTGTATTGTTTCCTATAAGGATGTTTTAAATCACCACAGAGCCCTTGGGGGATGTGTGGCGACTGTATTTTTGCGCCTAAAACCAGCTCGAGCGATTTCCATTTTCTTCATGCCTGAACTGACCATGTCTGTGATTTACTACCAAAAACATCCCTGTGAGCATTCCAGCCAAAATTAGTCTACTTACTTTGCTCATTATGATGATTATTATTATTATTATTATTACATCCAGGGTCCTGTGTGTCTGCTTAT
Source organism: Collichthys lucidus (assembly GCA_004119915.2). Lineage (NCBI taxonomy): Eukaryota > Metazoa > Chordata > Actinopteri > Sciaenidae > Collichthys > Collichthys lucidus. The sequence goes on along the minus strand of CM014093.1, from coordinate 19,531,154 downwards.
GTTTCAACCAAGTAAGCAATTTGAGCCTCTTTGCAATTATTACTGGCAGTTAGGTCCTTCAAAAAAAAAAATGCGTGCTTTCATAAATGCTTTGCAGACACATAAAGATTTTTCAGATTCTCTGTCTTTATGTGGGCAGACACTGAAGTGGTGGAGGAGGTGTACTGTAAGTGGGTGCATCAAGGACAGCCATGTCTGGAGTCCTCTGGCAAACCATTCAGATAGATTACCTATATTTGTCCACAACATTCAATGGAAAAGCCCTGATGAGACATCTCTCTTTATGATGTGATATAAATAGGTTGTCTTTGCTACTAAACCCACTGTCAAACTTTCTATTAGAGCAGTTGATCTAAGTAGTTACCTGTGCATATTTACATACTCCAAACAATGGAAGCTGTGCATAAGACACATGCACAAACATGGTTAAAGCTGCACAAAAAAAAGTATCAAATGCCCGCTCATTGTACACACAAAACACTTCAGATTGGACCGCTTGTAGCTGCGCCGTGGGACTGCTCACACGCTGTTTAATTCACTAAACAGTTAGTTAGTTAGTTAGTTAGTTAGTTAGTTAGTTAGTTAGTTAGTTAGTTATATAAAAATAATAATAACCAGCCATCATTTCGACCAACTAACTACTTTCACATGATGTGAAATTACTGGACGGACTTACCCGGTCCTGTGTGTTCAGCAGCAGAGGAGGGTTGGACACATAAAAGAAACTGACACACAACCGCTTTCTGTGCCAAAAACAGATTAGCTACCGAGCCGGTAGAGAAAACAAGGAGCCGTTGTTAAGCTAAGTCGAGCAGGAGGATGCATAAAAGGAGAAAGAGAGAGAGAGAGAGAAAACACTGCGTCCCTACACACACATACACACACACTCACACACACACACTGGCCCGGGTCCGTCTTGGTCCGCATACATTAAAAGTTGTTCACGGACTCTCCTGCCCGTCTCGCGCTCGGGACTCAACTCTCAACTCAACGGCTGTTGCCCGGTTTAGGAAAGTGACGTCACTCTCCCAATGCTCTCGTGACCGCGGCGAGCGAGCCCTCTTCTCTTCTCCATTGTGTCCCATTCATGTTCTGGTTAAAGGAGTATTTCCCTCACTTGCACAGCAGACAGGAGAGAATACATTAGACTAGATTAGACTAGTTTTTTTTTTTTTTTTAAATCACATAACACTTTGTTGATTCATCACAGTGTGTATGTTTCAGATTTTTTTAACTACACTCTTAAAAATAAAGGTTTGTCTTAAGTGGATCTTCATAGGAGAAACTTTTACCTCAAGTATAGTAAAATTTCATTTAAATCGTACATGTCCCTGAGTACGGAAGACCAAAGCAGCCACACATTCATACATTTTATTTCTACCGTTTTATCATGAAGTGAAAACTGTGATTCCTCAAGCGGCCACTTGAGGCTGGCTGCAGAAGTCAATCTCCAAATTAGTCGAGCACCCATATTCAAAATGATCAACCTCACATGTTTACAGCCTGACTCAGGAGTATAGAGTCTTTTTTTAACTCATCATTTCAAATTACATTAAAGCTTAAAACAAAAAGAACAAAAAAAATGTTTTCACGAGAAAACAGACAATTTATTTATTTTAATTGTCTCAATGCATGACTATTAAGGGCTTCCATAGTTAAGGATTCCTTTATCTTGAGATCTCGAATTTATTATGTTGTTATCTTAAGAAAAAAAAGTTTTAATCTTAAAAGTCTTGATTAAAAAATATCCCATTATCTCAGGAAAACAACGTTTGTTATTTCGGGTATATTGACTTGACTGATTGTCATGAGTAAATTAAGCAAATAAAATGTATGAATGTATGACCGCTTGGGGTTTCCGTATGTACGTGGCCATGTATTTATACATTTAATTTTCTCTGTTTTCTCATGACAACAAAAGTTAATTTTTATTTGTTTTCTTGAGATCTTAAATTATTTATGTCATTAGCTCGGGAAAACAAAGAGTATCTCAAGTTATGTCAAAATGATTCCATTATCTCGGGATAACAACATTAGTATTACGATGTAAATGGCAATGTTGAACTGCTATGTTTCTACAGTGGTCTAAAACAGACAAAGGCTCTAGATAAGGACTCCCACCCTCATGCTTGGAACAAGTGAGTGGGATGCAATCAGCAACCACAAAACTGCAAAGATACTACTACTAAATCCTAATCCTAATTCTAAATCATGTCACCTGTCATCATGTCAAGTTTTGGCTATTGGCTGGGCAAACAAACAACATTGTGAAGTTTTTACCAACCAAACAAAAAATGTTTATTAGGCTTATTAATCCATAATGGAATTATTATCCTATACAAAACAGTGTAAAATTAGCGCCATCTCAACCAACTAAACCAATAATAAAATATTGATTTTCTATTATTGCATAAGTCATAACAATGTAATGATCTGATATATAAAAAATAAAAAACAGTCAAAGTGGCCATTTTTCTGCACCGAGTACTTAAGTATATTTTGATTTTATTTTCATGCTTATTTTTAAAGAAGGACTTGTAACAGTTTACAGTGTGGTATTAGTTTTATTGACGCAAAGGTCTGAATACTTCCTCCACCACTGCTGCTTGCTGTTAGAGGCAGATTTGCAAACAGGGGCCAATATATTAATATATAGACTTTTTTGATCCCTGTGGATCGCCCCTGGATCAGTTCATGCATCTCAAAGCTCCTCCAGATCCACAGAAGATACTATTAAATTGTGTTTATGGGCTCTGTAGTTCTCATAATGTGTTAACTGGTCTCTGTGTGTAAAATCAGCGTGTATCACGTCTAAGGTTGTGAGACTGCCAGTCAGACAAGTCATGTTGATGATTTGGGACTATGTCGCAACAGCACTACAATGAAACTTATTAATGCAGGTAAGAACGTGTCTGAGCTGTTAGGCTGATGTTATTTAGTGAGATGAAGTAATGATACCTAGACTGGTTTATTTGTTGTAAACCAAGTTAATTCATTCAAAGCAAATGTTCATATTGTTTAATTTACAACCTCTGCAGTAAATCAACCACTTCTCACTTGACTCAGTATATGTGATACATATACAGTTAATGGTAGTCTGTTCAGTTTGTCCTGGCAAATATCTCCTTGATGAGTATGAGCAGTGTCTCTCAGTTAATGTGATTTTGGATGGTCTGTGTAAACAATCAGAGAAAGGAAATGAGAGTATGACACAGAGGGAAAGACGCCTTCTCGTGGGATAGTCTGCTTAGCAGCAAGGTGTGTCCCCTTTTATATGAAATGTTGACTCAACATGTACCATGGCTTCAGTTTAGAGGCCAACAAAGAACTGGCATGAAGTTTCATTAAATGACAAGACAGCGCCATCTAGTGGGAAACTTACTACAACGTTGTTATGCAAAGTAAAAGTATTTAATAATAAAATATATCGCCACAAAGTGTTCCATATCAGTCATGAAATATATTTGCATGTGTGAGAAAATATTTGACTTGGGTACAAGCATTGTTATGTTGAAACATATATACATAACAATATACAATAACATAGTGATGTAATATCTCATTGCAGTTGCATAATTCCTGTGTTTTGATTAGGAGCCTTGAGAAAAACCGTCTTATCTTCTAGATCCTGTCTCCTCCCTTCAGATATGTAAGGATGTGTCTGAATGACAGGAATTAATGATAGGTAATGGAAAATGAGTCGTTTGGCTATGAAATTATTCAAGGCAAAAGTTCCTTGCTCAAGGGTATTTAAGATATGAAAATGTAGAGATTGATTGCAGGTTTGGACATGTTGGGGAAAGTAAGGGTATTTTTTTTATTACCCCTTTGGGCCCATATACAAGACAAATAAGTCAAGAAAGGTACCTACCTGAACAGCCCATCAGTGGATATTCTGATTGAGGTGTGGTTAATGAAATTACCACAAACCAGCTGTCACAAACTGATTATGGGGCCTTTAGGGCCCGCTTTGCTGGTTAGGTATTCCAGCATATACCGCTGCTGCTCATTTTCATGTTTTGAAGACATAGAAACCATGGTGCACCGAAATCTCCTGTTTTTGTTTACATTTAGATAACCTGTTGGATTGCATTAAATGGACACGTATGAAAGCATGAAAGCTCCAATTTGACGTAATTGTACTGAAAAACATTTTTACCTGAGTCTTAATGTGAGATGTTTGTCGTAATGTATGTGCTCTTTATTGTAGTCCTGTCTGCAGAATGTTTAATGTAGCACCTTGGTACTTGGCGAAACACTGTGTACTGTGTATATAATTGAAATGACAATAAAACAATTTGACTTGACATAAAAGTATTATATTTTTCGTTTGTTCTTTCTTTTTTGCTTTTGTTTACTTTAGTGCATCAAAAAAATAGACAGTTGTTTATGCTTTGTACATAATATAATTAATAATATACAATATTTATGGGTTATGGTGTATGTTTTAAACAAAATGGTCCACTAAAGATTGAGCCTTCATGAACGACCTAAGTGTCATGTGACTAGGAACAAAGCGTCTTAATGTTCAAGACATATATTTTCCTCAACAAGTAGCTAACGTAGAAAAACACCATTGTATCCATCAAACCGATGGATGTTAGATCACTGTCACATCGTCGCATTATACATTACAAGTATATTAATGTGACTGGTCTAATTTAAACATCACTGTTGTGTTCTTGTTACGGTTATACGCTTCAAAGGAAGCTGTCGACGAATAGAAAACCGGATGTGGTCGTAGGAGAGTGTTTCAATCCGGATGTGTGTCTTTGTTCCATCGAGCAAGTTCCTGGGCATCAAAACAAACACACACACACATACAGAGAGAAGCTAAAGTCAGTGACAGCCACAGCTGTCCAGTCTGCTGCTGCTGCCTCACCATGCTACTGAAATCATGTTGCATTTACGGCACCGGCGTTGTTTCTATATTAATGTTGATTTTAGGCATTTCTCTGGTGTTGTCTAACGTCTTTCCGCACTTTGTACAGTCGCTGGTCACAAAGGTAAGCGCCTCGCGCAGGCTAACGTCTTATAACCGCTCGGGATAATCGCCATGGTGACGGCTAACGTTCGCTAGCACGATTTTACTAAAATATCAGAGATAAGTTTCGTTTCCACTCGAGTTTCATCGTGACAGTGTTTGTTGGACAGCTTCGACTCTTTAGCTGACTAATGGATGTTTACTTTATATTTAGCAACGCGTGCTCCACAAGTTAGACTTGTTGTGACAGCAGACTAACTCTTATTTAGCCTGGTTAGCATGTTTTTAGCTCTTTGGGAGTGTGCAAAGTCTGGCCCGGGGGCCCAATCACGGCCTGCAGCTTCGTTTTTATAATATATTATTTATGGCCTATTTTAAATATGCCCTATTATTTATGGAAGCATTTGAATGCACCAAACGTTAAGGACATAACAGCTGGTAGATGTGACACAAAATATTACTTTGTGAATGATTTTGTTAAAGACAAGATTTAAGAGTGATGAAAAGTTTGGATTTAGGCTCAAGTATTGTTTGTCACCAGCATACATACATGGCGTAAATATACTTTAATGTTAAATAAACGGCAATCCAAATTGTTAGAAAAATTAGGATTATACTGGGGTGCAGATGTTTTAACTCGTATAGATACTGTCGTGTTTGTGTGTGTCCCGTCTTTTGCTAATAGATAATTATAAATTAGTAGTACAAGGATAAGCAAGACAGGCTAGGGGAGTACCATGTGGATATAAAATATAGTGCCGAGCAGTAAACCAAATAAAGGAATGTTGTTATCTGTATCGGTAGGGAGGTGACCGAGACAGCGCATTTTTAAAAAATGTATAAAAACCAACTGATAGAGCTCCTCAAGGAGCCTTTTTTTCTGTAACCACTTTTGTGTGTTGCACTGTTAAACACTCCTTCTTGTACAAGAACAATAAATTCAACTTAAACTTTGATACTTTGAATCCAGTCCTCCTTATTCAAGGGTTTTTCTTTAAAATTCCCATAACACATATAATGATTTCACCACTTGCAGCAGGTTTTACGAAACCACAGCATCAGTGTAAATGTCTTATGATGTGCGGACAGCTTAGTCAGCAGCAGACTAGTCATCTGAAGTCAGGCATTTCTTTAACCCACTGCCCTTTGTCCCCCATAGGAAATAATTTTGAAGAATGGCACGGAGGCGTTTGAGGCCTGGGAGAATCCGCCAGCTCCTATTTACATGCAGTTTTATTTCTTTAATCTGACAAATCCCCTGGAGGTGCTGGATGGGGACAGGCCTGCTGTGGTGGAGATCGGACCTTATACATACAGGTAGGTATAGGTGCAGAAAGTGCAGACTTAAAATGAGGGGGACGCAAAAACTTTTGCTTTTATGTCGCCTTCTTTCTAAACTAATAACGTTATACAAGAAGAAAACCCAACTGAAGAAGCCAAAGCTCTGAATGCTGAGCTGACCTGTTTTTCTTGTTCAACACATTTCATACTGTTGACGCTGTCTTATCCTACAGAAACCTGGAAAAAGAAACTGAATGTGTAATGTAATAAGTTTGATGTTTTGAATGGCCCTAAAGGTGTCAGCAACAAACTTTATCATAATAAATGTAGGTTAACATAAATAGTGTGATTACAGCGGATCTTATTGGGAAAACCTGATTAGCATCCAACATATATTTGATGTGCATTTTATTTTGAAAATACTTTTTGTTCACTCAGATTTGTTTGTGCATTCTGTTTCATCCCCTGTACCAGAAAGTACTGTAAACAGAGTAGCAAAATACATTTCTGCCATTACTAAATTATAGTCTCTTCGGTAATAACAGTGACAGCTGGCAGAGACAGAAGCAGAGAGATATTATTGCAGTCCTGTCTCTGGTGAGCTTGAGGCAGCTTGTTTGCCTCTTCACTCTCAGCATTGACAGACACAGTAGCTTTGTACGGCTGCCAGTTTGTCTCACAGAGAAATAAGAATTGAAGCACACTGAAATGGTATTTTATTGGTATTTTTCCTTCTTTATTTTCTGTTAAAAAAACATGTTATTCTGCCAAAAGGCAGCTCTTTAAGATAATTATAGCCATTATTTGCCAGTACTTGAAAGTTCATAAGGCAGAAAAGGCGAATATTACTCACTTCCTCACTGAACTTTCACATGTATATCATGGTTTCCATGAGTCCTTGAAATGCTTGACTGTTTGTAAATTTGAGGTAAAAGAATTCAAGGCTGTCTGCTCCATGTCTCCTGCAGTTACGTCATTGTCTCACTGTTTCATTGTTGCTAGTTCTCATTATAAACTTTCTGTCTTGTTACAATAAATTACCTTGATGTGTGTCTGAAACTGTGCTGTTTTGACAATCAGTGTATCACAGTAGCTGTCACCATTGTTCAACCTTTTTTTTTTTTTTTGACAGTCACATGAGTCAGTAACGGAAATGAAACCTCTTCTTCCTGCATTATGCTATACTTAGCGCAAATACATTGTTTTAATAAGGGACTAACAGCAGTTAACTTCCTTCAACTTAAGTAAACCCAGTTGTTATTTTCTTCCACACAGAGAGTACCGGCCTATGGAGCAAGTCAACTTCCAGGATAATGGCACCAAAGTAACAGCTGTCAACACAAAGACGTACATATTCCAGCCCGACATGTCCCGAGGTCCAGAGAGCGACCTCATCAGGACAGTCAACATCCCTGCAATGGTCAGCCACAGAAACACATCACGTCTTTGTATTGTTTATTGAGTCACACAGTAGTTTTATGTATTTATTTCATTGTACAGCCACATGCAAACAGGGAAGTTGTGTTTTATTAATGTATTTTTAGTCTTTAGAAATATTTTCAAGGGAAGAGATCACAGATAAATATTTAAATATGTCTTCCATGTAACTAAAAGGGGTAACATTACTCTTTGGAACAAAAAAGCAGGTTACAGCTATTTATTACATAATACATATTAAATGACTCATAGTCCAGGCATTCCTAAAAAAGGAAGTTTGATGGCAGCAAAATATTAAACTGATTGTCTAAAAATAATCAAGTTATTATATTTATAATGTTTTTCAATTATACACTGCATGTTTTGTCATTTTTCCAGCTTCTATTGTTAAGTTCATGTCTCGTTTTTAATGTAATAATCTTACTCTTTTCTCTCCAGTATTGATAATTATTCTAATTTATTATATGTGATTTCCTTTTACTGTTACAAATATCTAGTATTGCAGCAGGGATAATGATAATTTGTTCTGTTTAAACGTGCTACTGTAATAAAACCTGTCCTATAGGTCTTTTTTACATGTTACTTGTAACTTGTAAGTAAATGATTCATTCTATTATGTTCCCTTATGGAACAATATAGTGCTTTACATAACAGGTTGTTTTTAATAAGATCTTTCTTTCTTTCTTTCTCTCTCTCTCTCTCTCTTTCCCTCTGTCTCCCTCTCTCTCCTGGCAGACGGTGATGGAGAAATTCAAGGATCAATTTATTCCAGCTAATATAATCTCCTCCTACATGAAGGGCACAGGTCAAGGCCTCTTCACCACCCGCACAGTAGGAGAGCTGCTGTGGGGATATGAAGATGGCCTGCTCAAAGCACTGAAAATATTTGATCCTGAGCTGGATGATGTTTTTGGACTGTTCCATAAGGTCTCATTTAAGCATATGAATACATTATTTTATGTTTTGTGTGAGAACTTGTTTTTTTTTTAATGTTTGTATTTTTCTTACAGAACAATGCTTCCAACGATGGTGAATATGTTTTCTACACTGGCCAACAAAACTACAAGGACTTTGCTAGAGTGGATACATGGAACGGTGAAAGGTAACTGTCTCTGTTCAACTCCATTTATAAAAAACAAAAAAAACCCAAAATGAGATGAGAATGATGTCTTTTAGTGTAAATCCAATTAGGGATGATCGCTCATCACTTGCAGTTTGAATGGGTGAGAAGTCAGATAACATTGTCACAGTACTAGGCAGTAATGTGATCAAGGCTTGCTTCTTCCTGTTGATATCCACTGACACTGTCAGTGACATTGTCTCTGTGTCTTTCATCACAGCCGTTCATGTTAAAGAGCCACATTCATGTTAATGACTTTTTTTGCCCTCAAAAATTTGCTTTCATCATTGTCTCTCTTTGAAAACCTAATCGTTTCAGAATCCTCTGTTGTGTCTGGCAGTACGGTATATTGATGATCTTCCATACTGGACCTGCTAGTGAGCTAACACTGCACTTTAAAGAGTAGTTTGACATTTTGGGAAATGCACTTACTTGCTTTCTTGCAGAGATTTTGATAAGAATATCAATGCCACCCTCATATGTCAATGAACCAACAGCAAGGAGATGGTTAACTTATGTTAGCACAAAATGTCAAACTATTCCCTAAACACACAAAGGACTGCTACTCAACAAAAGCAGTTTCTAACTTACGAACATTATCAGTCTAGATCTGCTGCATTCTTTCAAACACATTTTTTTTACCAGACTAACTGGATAGCAGTCCTTCAATCAGCTGACAAATGACACGATTGGGTGCTGGGAGTTTTAAATGTACATTTCTGGAAGCATAAATTTTGTGTCTGCCTGCAGCTCGCTGAATTGGTGGACGTCTGATGAGTGCAATATGATCAATGGAACCAATGGAGCGTCTTTCCATCCAGCCATCACCAAGGATGAGACGCTCTACATGTTCTCCTCTGACCTGTGCAGGTGAGTAGACGGCTAAGAAGTATGTCCACAAATGTACATTGTATATACGTTCTTACAGACGGTAGTATTTAAATCTCATGGATGCACATATTCTGGACACAGACTGAGTCTGATGATGATGATGATGATGATGATGATGAGCCTTCATGTTTATCCTCGGGACTCATTTGGATTTTGGGCTTTTGCTTTTTCAGTGAGTGTCTGTAGCGAAAAGGTACGAGAGAATTCACAGTGAGTCAATCACTAAAACCTACGATATCTTGTTTTATAGGAGCAACGTAACGGATATTTACTGTGTTAAATCTTAAAATTACAATGCAAGAAAACATAATAAACAAACAATACTACAGCCAGCATGTTCTCCTTTTAAAAACCTGTCTTCCGGTTTGTTGTCTGATCCCATCTGATCCCGCACATTGTCCATGATGACGCTTTGGGTTGCCATATATGATTACTGTACTACAGCCATGTACACTGCTGTGGTCCTTCATATTGATGATACTGATGATGTTATGAGGACAACTGCATCCAAAGCATTGTCACTGGTCAATTATGGCCAACGAAAATGTAATTATCTGTTATTATATTAACAGTCCGCTGCTATGAATGACCGATTGTAGAATGCCATAATTGCCCAATCACAATCGAGTATTCAACGAAGCCACAATAAACAAATGAAATCACCCCAATAGCATAAAAGTAACTTAAAGCTAATGTGGGTTTTTATTATTATTTTTTTTCTATTTATCATGTGTTATCATGAGTGTCATTAATGTTGTTATTCATTTTGTGCACAGCTGCTCATTAACTATTGATTTCAGTTCATTTTTTTCCGCTGCCTTTTTGCTGAGTCATTCTCTTTCTCGTCTTATCCGCCTGCTTTGAGTTGGTTAGTGAAATGACTCTCCCCTCAGTCATCCTCAGCCTCTCGCTCAGCATAATTCATATCTGGATATCGGATTAAAGAAACCAAATTAGCCTTGCTGCTGGCTGCACGGCTGGTCGGTGTTGGCCTCTTGAATGAGGTCACAGCTAGCTTACTATGTATTAGTGCTGCTTAAAACAACAACTATCAGCTTTCTTTTGACTGTACATATATCAGAGCTCAGAGTGCAGCGTATACATATCAACTAACCGCTGACTGAAGTTGTGACAAGACAGCCGTAGTTTATGAGGCAGTAACGTGCCAGGAAGGAAGACTTTTTAGTGAAACCTGTTTGTTGGTTTCCTGTAAATCCGCTTACCGCAGAGCTCGTGTACAGAATCCCATTTGTGCCTGCAAAGATTAACCAGCGTCTGGCTCTGTTTCCAAGGTCTCTGTACGCTCTGTATGAGGGGGATGTGACCGTGAAGCAGATCCCTGGGTATCGCTTCAGTCCCCCAAGTGAGGTGTTTGCCAACATGACCGTGAACCCGGCCAACGCAGGCTTCTGTGTGCCTGCTGGAAATTGCCTGGGCTCAGGCGTGCTGAATGTCAGCGTATGTAAACAAGGTGAGAAGAGCATTACGCATGAGAAAAACCATAAGAATGTTCCACAGGAAGTGAAATGCAGTTTCACTCTAACTGAATGTTTTTTTTGTGTTTAGGAGCTCCCATCATAATGTCCTCACCACACTTCTACCAGGGAGATAGAAAATTTGTCCAGGATGTCTTTGGCATGAATCCTAAGAAGGAGCACCACGAGACCACGATTGATATCCATCCGGTAGTATTTACAATTACAATTCTTAAACACAAAGAGAAAATATGTGTAGACATAGTTGCAGTGTAGAAAGCTGATATGAAAACTCACAGAAGTGTTCGTGTTTACCACTAGGTGGGGAACTATGTCAGCGTTGCAATCGCTGGCCAGTGCCAACAGTGGTTAAAAATTAAAACAGGTGCATGGGACGGAGCTGTCACCAAAGATAAGCTCTAACAATTCTTATCATGTGTAATACTGTAATAAATTGGCTTTGGCAAATCCTTTATAAGAGGAAGGGGACATCCAGGAGCTCAATGTCTCTGAACATTTCATATACAGATTCTGCAACGGTCCACCTACTGAATATGACACTAATTTGACTGTAGAAAGAAAGCAGACGGAGACCAGAGACATAATCTGTTAAGACAGGAAGACGTTAAGATCTAATTATGAGACAGAGTCTGTTAGGGTCTTTCTTATGGTTTTCTTTAGCAGCCTCGCACTGCTTGCTTTGCTTCATAACTTTATTTATATCTTTTTTTCTTGCTGCAGTCTCAGTTTAAAGGGCGGCATCAATGCCGTTTGAATCTGATAAATTGATGAGCAAAGTGCATAGTGATTCATGAATATCAAAGATGGTGAAAAACATCTTGTAAGGTGGTGCCATCATTAACTGAAAACCAGTAAACAAGCTACCGTTTTATCTGTTTATCCTCCTTCCTTAACTGTAATCATGAGTTTATTAGGACTGAGCAAAGTCCTGCGACTTCCTTCATAAATAATAGGTCGCCGCGCCTTGTCTGACTCGATGGGTAGATTAAATCACCTTGGCTGCCCCAGCATAGCTGTGATTTTTCACCTGGGCCGCCTGTAATAAAGATCTACGCAGATACATCTCTGTTGCACTGTACAGTACGTGTAAGCTGGTGTTAACTCTCAGATCACTTGTGCCAACCAGACTAATAAAGTTCTTTTAATGACATAGCATAAATGCAGCATAAACATATTGACCATAATAACTGCTGTCTTGATAATATGTGATATTGGTGTCAAATGTGCTGTAGCATAGTTCAGCGCAGAGATCAGTGCTGTTAGGTTTCTCGTAAACCATGTTCTCTGACTGACATCACTATTTTTCACAAAAGAAACAAAGAACACAAGAATTCCAAATAAATTATTAACTGATAATGTATCAGCTTATCGGAGAAATACATAATAATGTAACATTGGCACTGATACATATCATGCATCCCTCTAATGTTTAATTCTGTTTCACAGCTCACAGGAATCATCTTGCAAGCAGCAAAGCGGCTCCAGATCAACGTCTACATCGAGAAAATTCCCACCTTCAGGTAAACAGCTGACTTCCTTTGTCATCTTGTCATGACTACACAAGTCTAGGAAGTGTTGCCTGTTCGATAACTGTAAGCAATCATGCCACCATCATCATCAAGAATGGACTTTTGCACAGCTGTGGGTCACTTGTTATGTACACACCTGGCATTGGAAAGAACAAGCAACGTCATCTAGAGTCCAACCGATGTGCATGTTGTCATCCTATGTGTATTTGAGTGTTTGATGAACATCTGTTTTCCATGTATTCATTAACCCACAGGCGAATGAAAAACACTAAAAACATGAAACATTGTCAATAATTTAATTTTTCTTTCAGTCCAACTGGAAACGTGAGGACGGTGGTCTTTCCTGTGGTTTATCTCAATGAGGTACGTCATTTAGTCATACACTTAACACTTGTATGCAGATCATTAAACCCCCATCAGCAATCTAAATCCAAGTTAAGGCCACATTCACCTTGTACACACTTGGTTCACTGATCTGTCTGTTACACTTTTATTACGTGTCTTTATATAATATCACAGACACCTTTTTAGCATGATTTTAAAATGATACATTGCTGAATTAAAAAGTCACACTGGTTGGCCCAGAATGTTTGTATTTTTATTGTAAGACTAGCTCAGACAGAGGTTTGTCTATGAAGTGGACTTCCTGTGTCATTTTTTAGTACACACCTTACTTGTTTTTTTAAAAATTAGAACACTTGTTAAAAATAATTGCTGTTCTATCTTTGTAAGGCATCGATGTGGCAATAAAACTTTTTTGATCACTGACAATCTAAACACCCTTTAGAGGACACTTAACTTGAATTGAAGCAATATTAATTTGAGTTTTATAGTAACACCGTATTCCCTTACTGAGTACTTACTTTAGACATTTTTGTACCACTGAATTCATAATATTTAAATATCTATATGAAGTTATGTGGTTTGAATTTGCCTCTCTGGATTACATTACAATACAGGAAGAGCTCGGTCTCTTCGGCATTAGCGCCAAACTTTGCAAACTGAGAGACTGCACCTGATCTTCGTCTACTTGATCTAAATTCAGATTCAGAGAGTATGCAGGGTTATGTGAACTTCTTTCTTTCTTGTTCCTTCCTCTCAGAGCGTCGTCATTGACGACGCGTCAGTCCTGAAGCTGGGGAAGATTGTTGTCGAGGATAACGTGATGGTGAACGTTCCGTTCATACTGATTGGTCTAGGCGTCGTTCTGGGAATCATCTTCATGTTCCTGATGTGTCGACAGAAGGTCCCCGAGGTGAGACATTAATGAATTATTTTTATTATTGATCAGTCTATCAGTACTTCTTTTTTAATCAATTAATTGTTTTTGACAATTAAATGTTTTGATTTGTCCAAAAGAAACCCAAACAAGAACATTTGCTCTTTTGGAATCAATAATTTTTTTAACATTTCCTCTGTTTGTGTACAGTTTTTAAAATGTTTTTTATTACGTTTAATATATATAATTGCAGATTATATGTTATTTTTTGTTGTCTTAATCTAATATTTTTATGTCTGGTTCCATTTTTCCAGAGCACTGTTGCTGAGCGACAGCCCCTGCTCTCATCATAGCACCAAACACGATGTGAAAGGAAGAGCACTGGCATGTTACAGTTCAACATTTCAAAGGTTCAGTCCATCTGCAGTTTTTTCCCCCCTTAACCCCCAAGTAACACTTTGTATTAATAACCACAATCTGTTTTTTAATGTTTTTTTTAATCAAATGGTTTTAGGAAAATCAAGGAAGAGGAGTGTACCTCTTGTGTTGTTTGTTACAGGGTTGAGGTTAATGTCTGTGTGATGATGCTAAAATCCTTATTTTCCTAAATTAAATTTTGAGTTCAGTATTTTTTTCTTTTTACTCTTGAATATTGGATTTTGGATTGAAACAATATGAATTAAGTCATTCAGATCTCTTGCCAAATCTTAGAATTAGAATTAAAGCTGCAAGCAGCAATGTACGGGCCCTCGCACATGTGCACGCCGGGGTAGGCGCTGGACACCGTCCCACGCACATCGGACACACGTCCGTCCGAAGTGTGGAGCAGGACGCAAGTATCCCCAATGGCAGGGGGGTTTTGAAAATTTGTAGGGGGCGCTATAGAGCCGTTTAGCTCCGCCCACGATACCCTTTGCATATGTATGAAGTCGTCAGGGTGGACTTGTGCCAAGTTTCATGACGTGTGATGATGAAAAGGTGTTCAAACAGCAAACGCCATCACACGACTTTAGCCGCCTGGCCACGCCCACACCGTATAAAGTGGCGTCATTATTTTCACCAGGAAGCATCACCAAGTCCCTACATGAAACAATTTGATGACACTGCAGCGATCCAGATAGGCGTGACACCTTGACATGTGAAGTGTGACATTTCCAACCAGCAGCAGGTAGCGCTATAGATGAGTGTGAGTATGAGCATATGTACGCGTTCAGGCCGTGTCCAGCGTCCACCCTATGACGTTTTGTCAGGATAGGACAATGTATCTACAAGTTATAAACGACTTTGAGGGGTCATCAGTGCCACGCCGTTCAGACTTTGGAAAAGTTGTCACTTTTATTCCCCCATGGCTGAAGAGTAACTTGGGCAAGTTTAGCTACCGTCTACCGTTAGCATTAAATCTGTAGGTCGAGTTCGATCATATGTGAAGTGTGGAAATGGCCAAAAATGGCGCCAAAACACAACTTCCACCCAAAATGGCTGACTTCCTGTGCATCTGGGAACATGGCGTCCATAAGCATTTTTGTGCTTCTGGGTATGACACATGCGTGTACCGAATTTTATCGTCCTACGCCAAAGTCACCCCATTTATTTGGCATTTTTGAAAATTTGTAGGGGGTGCTATAGAGCCGTTTTGCAACGCCAATGCACGCGACTGCCAAATTAGCGAATTTTTTATCACATGCATGACGCACCGGCAAAAATCTGTGGCTTTTCGTGAACGTTACGAGCGCATAATTAGTCACAGAAGACAGAGAACAAGTAAAATAATGCGGAAAAATTCCTTCAGTTCCAATAGGTCCTCGCATCGCTGTCGGTGCTCGGGCCCAATTGTCTGGAAAGTTGTCTCTGAACTAATCAACCATCCGGGAATGAGCAAAAAAAATACTCATTGTGTCAAGTGTCACGATTTGATCAAAGTCTCCATTTTTGTATGAGATTGGTGGCGAGTGTGTGTGTGAATGTGTCCATAAGATAAATGGGTACAGTATAATAGCGATAAAGGAACACTGTCGGTTTTTATCATGTTCTCGTGAGATTGTTGGGGGCATCGGGAAGAAAGTTTATACAGCCGTTTTGATGCAAGAGAAAAATCCTTTTTAATAATTTTGTAACATCATTTCACATTTTGTGGCAAAGTGAACTGTGCAAAACGACTGCTGCCATGTTTTATTCTTATTTCCACAGCCTAAAATGTTTTGTTCCAAAAAAAAAAGTCATTTTGACCTTTGGATGTTTCTGAGAATATCACATTTTACAAGTTTGTATATAAAGTGTGTATATATGCTATGAAGTGTAATAACGTCCAGTAGTACCTAAACAGCAGCAGTGTAAAGGGAAGGCCTGGAGTATGAATGTCCCATCTCATGATGGTGTGAAGCATGTGTTATTTCTAAAATCAGACACTACTGTTAAATATTTTACCAAATACGAAATTGTGTTTTTCTTTTTGAACTGCTTCAGATTTGTTTTTATGGCATAATTCTGCACTTCTAAACAGAAATTTATCAGATAATTGTGACTATTTAATTTTTTTCTCTAATGTGGCTATAGCTGATTAGATTAAAATGCAATTGATTTTCTGTCTTGCACTACACAGAATGTCATAATGTGGCATTTTTCAAATAACCACTGTTTCCTATACATCACTGACAGGTTTGTCTTGTGTTCAGTTTGTTGTGCTCTCTGTTTTATATGTAGAAGACAATATTACTACCCTTACTCAACAAAATCGACATGTAATTGCTGTTTACATACTTAATAGGTCACATATCTAACTGTTTACACATTGTCTTGTCATTTACTACAACGTCAATAAAACTCCTTCACATTCTCCGAAAGCGTGTTTGTATTTCCTCCATCACATATTGCAAAATTACTTGATGAAGTACTGTATCATTTTTTGTGTCACTCTTTTTATATATAGAGCTAATCAGCACAGCATGAATTGCCTTACAGTTACAACATTATACAGGTGTTATCGCAGGTGTTGAAAGTCTGTGGCGTGCTTACACACACATCGACAAACCCTTGTTGATTTCAACAGATGAATCAGTATGACTGTACAGTGCGTTTTTAACCATTGAAAGGAAGTTGCATCTGAGATCCATTTAGCTTTACATTAAATATTTTTTAGCCTTGAGCAGTGAGGCTTGAAACCAGTGGAGACCTATGGAGGTCAATATCCTAGCCAGCTCATAACTCTTCGAGCAGCAACTTCTGTGCCAGAGCTGCAGTTCATCAAACGTCCACTTGAGGCTGGCTACAGAATATGTCACTCTCCTCAAGCCTCTATGTAAAAATGTCCAACAGAAATAAACATGTTTACAGCCTGGTACAAAAACAAACAAACAAACAAAAAAAACAGTTTTGGCTATTGTAGCTAATTTATCAGTTCAAATTAAATTAATTAACTTAAAAGTTTTGCATAATTAACAGTGTGTGTAACCCTAACCCTAACCATTCAGTCCAGGTGAGGACCCCTTACCCTTTAAGAGCAGGACCTTATCTAAAGGTGGTGTAGTGATCAGCAGGTAGCATGAAGGTTATAGGGTCAGCTCTGAATGAGACTGCAGGGGTGAAGTAAATGTATAAATGCATTTTCTACTAGTCCCTGACATTCAGTTGGATACCTCCGACGTGGAATCGTCCTTAATTACTGGGTTAAAGAGCACTTTGACTCCCCTGCAGATAAACTTATCATCAGTTATCATTATAAAACTGATAAGTACCACTGTTTGCTTCATTGGGTTTGACTTGAGGCCAGCTTCTCTGTCAGACCACAGCCTAGAGTCATTAAAGTAACAAATGAGAGGATTAATCTTTGAGATATGTCCGAGTGTAACTCCTCCCCAAACCAATTAAAGCCTTTAATACAAGTGACATGGGACAACATGCCAGTCCCAGCACAGAACAGCGTCTCTCTTGAACTTGATCTGCGGACAGTATGAAGAGTCTTCAGGAAAGAATCATCATTTTGTCAGTTTTTCTGTCTCTGATCTGCGTCATTCAGGTAAGTTAACAACCCCACATTTACTGTTTATATGTAAGAGTTTGTCTCTTGTGTGTTGTGTTTTTATCATCATATGTCATGAGAGTGATCACCGTTCTTACATTGGTCTTTACAGGTCAATTCACTGCCGGTGCCTGAAGACCAGAATGGATTGCTGCAGCGGACGAAGCGGTCACTTCTATGGCGTTGGAACAGCTTGAAGCCTGTTGGTGCCAGCTGCAGAGATCACGCAGAGTGCGGCACAAAATACTGCAGGTACAGCAGAGCTTCTCAGTCACAAGGCATTTGGCACATTTAGGAAACTCTTGCATTCCTGACCTGCATTCACAGACAGCAGACAGAAGAGTGTTTTTATTTAATATATGTGTTCCTCAAATGTTTTGTTGTTAATGTGAAGCCAGATATGTTCCTTCAAATTATGATAAAGAGACATAATATTCCTGTTTGACTAGGTGCAATATCTCTGGGCTGTTTTTGTGCAGTGTGTGAAGTTTAGTCCACGTGCATTTTGCATGGCATGTACAAAGTCAGAACGCAATAACACGGCAATAAAACTTGCTCCTTTATCTTTCCAGGAAAAATATCTGTTCTTTCTGGATCTCCATCTGAAGAAAAGATACACAAACATGCCTTCCTCAGAGTGACTGTCTGCAAAACAAATGTCTGCTTTATGGACCAAGACCAACCTGTCTCGAAATGAACACTATGAAATTACTGCTGACTTGAACTGAAGGCCAAACTCCATTCAGCTAAAGTAATCTGATCTGGCACTGCACTGCAGCAAAACAAAGCTGTAAACGCTGCGTTCACATGAACAAATGTCTCCATCTAGGGCAATTCTGATTTTCAAGGATTTAATTTGTATAAAACACTTGCAGGACATCAGACAGGCTGTATACATCTAAACATGTTTTTCATAAGAGAATATAAATCTTCATGCAAAGTTTGCAAGGTGCTCTGAGTTTATTGGTTCATGTTTTTTTATTATTAGATATTTATTTTTGTACATTTATTGTTGTTGTTTACAATGTAAATATTCAAATTTGTTTCGTATTTCTCAAGGTTGTATTGCCTCATTTTTGTTTGTCAACAAGTTCAGAAGAAATTAAAACATTCCTCACAGTTCCTCCTATTCTCTCAGCGCAATGGGGGGGAAAAAAAAAACTTATGTTGGTTGAGAATTAAATATTTTTGTATTTATTCATCCGAGGACGTGTGATACTGTGATTATTGACCGAGCAAAGAGACAAACTTTGTCTCACTGCTTTTACATTATTTTTAACAGACCTTTTTCACAGCAGCCATTTCGACATGAAACAGTGCAGACACCGTGTTACCAATGGTACTATGTAAGAGTCAGAATCTTCGTTAGTTAGTGTTGGTACACCTGTGTGGACTATTTCATGTCAGGATGGCTGCTGTGTAAAAGGTCTATAATTGCTGTTTTTCCATCAAAAGATCTTGTGATTAACATAAATGATGACAACAAAGCATAAAAAATATTGAAATTAAAATAAATATACGTAAATATTACCCATCCATGTGAAAAAGTGACACCAAACCGGACATAGTTATTGTGTAAAAAGTCCTGAAATTTATAGCTGGGTTGGGAATTGTGAGGATTTTTTTCATCAATTTAATGTCAAATTCTTTGTAGTGTGGTTTATGAACTCTATGAGGGGAGCTGATCAAACAGGGTAAAAAACAACATGGCTGACCTCTGATATCTTCACTTCAGTACTAATGTCTGTGGCGCAGTCCAACACTTAAACAGGCTAACGTGGTAGAGATATGCTCATACAGTATGCAATGATACTTGAACTCTGAACTCTCAGACCTCCTTGCCTCAGATGAAGGGTCCAGCAGGCTTTGAGGACCTCAAACAGAGTGGATAGCTTGATCTGTTCCTGAATGATCCACAGACACATGAGGTGTCCACCTTAAGGACTTTATACAGTGGGACAGTATAGAAGAGGTTGCACCCATCTGCGTAGGGCGACACAAAGCCTGTCTCTTTATTTATTATTATTGAAGATCTTTGTTGATCCCCAGAGAACAACATTACCACAGTGTGGATTATGGACAGTATATAAGAGGAGGAAAATACATGACACATATTGTGCAACCGTCCTTGAACATGGATGCATGGAGAGCTGAACACTGCTCGTTTTTCGCCACTGGAGGGCGAGATGAGCCAAGGTTAGTGAGGTGATGGTGACAGCAGCACATGGAGGATGTGATCTGACCAACAAACTGTAAACAATATCATTATATATACACAACTATTTGCTGTGTGACTGTATGCATCATGTCTTCAGTGTTTAGGCAATGAAACAGTGATTAATTCTACACATCTACTGATCTACAACAATGACAAATTTGTATTTATGTTATCATAATTATTGGAGAATAGTTTCAGTTTATATGGGTCTACGAATGAAAATCTATCTATCTATCTATCTATCTATCTATCTATCTATCTATCTATCTATCTATCTATCTATCTATCTATCTATCTATCTATCTATCTATCTATCATGCCTTATTTGCCATATTTGTGACTCATCATAATTTTACGCATGGCTGCACATGATGTTTATTTTTTTCTCATTCTTTCATAATAAATAAAAAAAAAAATACAAGCTTTATTAATAAACTCTTCTCCTGCCAGGTGTCTCGGATACGTTTAGCGGCAGCCTCTTCTCCCTCCTCATTGGTTAAAGCAGCCGTGACGCCATATATCCACCATAGCTGAGCGGTGCTGTTACCGGCGGCGTGAGGAGCGCTTGTGTTTGTCCGGACCCCTCAATGTCGGACCGGTTTCATGTTACCCTGTAATACAGTTCTGAATATTCCCGTGGGGGGGTTTTGAATGGAACATATCAGGTAACAGGGCTGAAAATATGAGTTTCCTGATGCACCTTTGACGTCAAAGGTGAGTCGCGTGATTTTTTTGTTTTGTTTGTTTGCTTGCATGATTTTTTTTTTTTTTATCTCACAGCGTATTTAAATGAGGGTCACCTGGAGGAAGAGGGTGGACATCACCTTTGACTGTTTGCAAGTCACTGATGATGCTGGTGATGATGAGGATGATGATGATGCAAGAGATGAACCAGCGTTTGTCTTTTCTGCTAATGCTCACTTTGAGATTTAAGTCTGTCTGTGTGTGGAAGAGAGAGATGATACAGTAAAATAAGATTGTTTTATCATTACCTTTGAAATTAGGACAATTCATCTGGAGAGGGAGGAATGTAAGATGAGAATAATTTTTTGTGAGTGTTTATTGTAAAGATATGACATGATTTTTGCCAGAGAATTAATATAATTCAGTTAGTATTCTGTTTTTTCAGTTATAAAATAACCTATATTTTATGTTCACCTTGCCTTAATAAGTGATTGTTAATATTGGGTGGAGTGATATGATGTATCACATTGTTAGTCAGTGTTCATTTGTCCTACAGTTGGACATTAAAGTAGTCAAGTGAAGCCTGTAACTAATTTAACGAACAGGTTTATGGTAAGAATAACCAGCGCTACCCTATTTATTCACTATATTGTTATATAACATGTTGTTCAGTGACTTATGTTTCATTTCTGTTATATAAAAAACACACATATATATGTAGGACACACCATGAAATCACCACCACAGCTCTCTTTGAACCTTTTTTACTGACATAGTCTGCAATGATACAAACACGTGACCGGTCAAAATACCCAACATCCATCCATTTTCTGTAACCGCTTATCCTCATCAGGCCCGTGTTGGAGCTGGAGTCTATCCCGAGTGACATTAGCCGAGAGGCAGGGTGCACCCTCGACAAGTCGCCAAGGTCTTAACAGAGCTAACACATAGAAAAACAACCATCACACTCACATGCACACCAGTTTAGAGTCTCCAATTCACCTGCATGTCTTTGGACTGTGGAAGGAAGCCGGACTACCTGGAAAGATGCATGCAAACTCCACCCAGTTATGGTGTTTGATGGACCGGGTACTTTTTAATTTAAATGCCGATTTACTTATCATGTTACAGTTAGCTGGAATACTGAAGGACACCGTTACATACACACACAGTGTATCTGTCCATATAGTACGCTGACCTCCTTCCTCTCTCTGTCTTTTACTTTTGAGGTCATCTGATCATGTTCGACCATTATCTGGGTTCTTACTGAAACTTTTCCTCACATGATCAGAGACGTATACGTGAGCTGTAATGATGTTGTCTCATTACAGAGCGGCATCACTGGTAACAAGCATCATCAGTTATCTGAGTCTGTTTCCAAGTGTGACGGCAAAAAGGGGACATCAGACTTTTTTTTTTTTTTATTTTGCTTTCACAGAACCACCACAGTCCCATCCCTCATGTGAGATGACTGACTCGTGCTGACAGCGAAATAGTTCAGTTCATCAAAACCATCTCAGTCGTATCCGCTTTGCAGTGAAACTGTTAGTCCTCTGCAGACAGCTAGTCAGTCACACTGGCCTAGTTTCCTGCGGTGTTGAACTATTGAACTGTTGAAAATAAGCAGAGACAGGATAAATCCATCGAGTATTATATAGATGTTAATCTTTCTAATTATATTAAGATAATTATTGACCTATTGACTTAAATTCATTAAAGTATAGCAGGTCTCCCTCCAGGGGAAGGGATGTTAAGCTGCGTATGATTACAGATTTACTTACCTGAAGTCTTTTTAGCTGAAGGTAAAAATCAGATGAGGGAACAGTTTAGCTCTTTAGTATCCTGCTCAAGGACAAAACACCAGCCCCTTGCTCTACCTCCTGAGCAAACAAACCGTATTTTTAATGGCCTTTCAGTTTTAAATATAAAATAATGCAATGTAATGAGCTCATATCTGGAAATATTAGAGTAGAAATACACTGACTGTATAAAATATATGTAATATTGGAGTGTACCAAAATAAAAACCTGGCTCTGGGGCTGCAGAACCAAAACATAAGTCTCTTGTTTTTTTTGTTGAATTAGTGCTGAAGAGTCTTATAGACGCTTCTCATATTGATCCGACGTGCTGCACTAGACCGAAATGACTTAGCTCAGAACATCTCCATCCATAACTTTCAAACCGATAATCACCATCACCGGGTAAATGGAGATGAAAAGACGCTGACTCTTCCGGTTTGAAAACCTCAGCAGCCCAACAATCAGAGCCTGATAGATGATGTCCTGTCCTTAAGCAGCTTGTTTAGGAGTCTAGAAGTCTTTGTTCTAGCAGCTTTAACGGACGAGAAGAACAAAGTCAGTGTATAGTGGCACATTTAGCTGTTGAGAAACTTGTATTTGGGCGTCATATACAATTCTGTTTTCATGTTCCATAAACATAGATTGACCCAGTTTGTTTGGGATGCTATTTATGATCCAATGTGATGTGTTTGTTGCCATGGTAAGGATGTTGTTGTTTTGTAGCAATGTGACGATAAAGAGGATTACCTCTGCGGCAGATGTTCGGATTGTTTACACATTTTGTCCAGACAGTACAGCAGCTAAAGTCTATGCACGTCTGTGAACTGACGGCAGCTTGAAGTTTGACAGAAAACCCCAAAACGGGATGCTGCATCTAAAATATTGATATGTCTGAGCATGATTTCCAGTCGAGTGCAAACTCACAACACAGCACCAAGACTATGTAACACTGCTGAAGGCAGATGTCAGTTAATGATGTGTCATTGTGTCTTAGCAACATTAATTATAACTGATAACTTATTCATCTTTATTCACTTTGATTTCCTCTCCTCTCTGTTTAAATGTCATCAGCACTCTCCGGCGGTTAAATATTTTATGTGCAGTGATGCTTTGTAATTACTTGAGCAATAGTCCTCAGAGTTGTGTTTGATGAAAGGATGATGATCATTATTATACTGCATGACTTTTGCAGCAAACTCTGTAAAATCTGGAGAAACGCGTTTGAATGCAGCAGGGCACGTTTTAATTAATTAAACGGATGTGAAAATGTATTTACACTTAGCTGTGCGAGCGGAGCATCTCTGCAGTGCAGCTGCCCTAGTTACAGAGCAGCTGAGTAACTGCGAGAGACTGTGGTTGGCCCAGGCGGAAAGAGGAGGAGTTTATTAATGGTCGACTGAATTATGGAGGGTTGGCTGTGCTGAAGGCCAGAAGCAGACTACATGAGAAGGACTTTGACTGGAGGACCAGCAGTGCGAAGTGAGGGAGCAGACTCTGACAGCAATAGCCTGCGGTTTTACTGCATGTTTTTATGTTTTTTTCTGTAACTGTTGGGATGTTTTTACCCCACAATTTATATAGGAGATTTTTTTTATATACTAAAATCTGTAATTAGTTCCCTGAGGCTTTAAGCCTGTCGGAGCAGTACTGCTAGAAAGGCCACTGGGGGCAGGAAACTGCACACACACACAAAAAAAAAAATCAAGACAGAGATCCACAGGGAGATCAATATAAGAGCTTCATATGCGGACACCAGCTACAATTTATCCAGATTACATTTACATGCAGTACCATGGTCTCTATGGTCCAACTGTGCACAATTTAAACCATTTACACTCAAATACAGAGGGTATGTAATGATACCACTGCCGGTCTAACTTTCCTAGGACTTCTCTTACATGAATGCACATTGCAGAGTCTCATAGTTCTCTGTTCAACTCTGAACAGATTGTGTTGAAGAGAGTCGTTTTTATTCACTTAAACATACATAAACAAAATTAAACTAGAAAATAAACAGGCAGTATATCCGACATCCAGCAATGTATACCAAGGCCTGTGATAAATTAACACCTGAAACAACCAAAAATAAAGATCTGATGAGTCCCAGAGGTCCGACAGTATATACACAAAATATGGCGCCATCCCCTCTTAGATTTTTCCTCTTCATTGTTAATCCTAGCCGACATGTGTCCACATGATGCGACCTCTGATATAAATTCCATCCATTTTTTTAAACATCTGGAGCGACTGTACGCTAATCTAAAAAATAATAAACCGCACATTCTCACATATTTAGATATATTTGATTCTGATCTAACAAACAGTCTTAGAAGACACAGTAACCTCAATGCTTTGCCATTTACTCATGTGTTCCAGTACTTTCTCCCCAAACAGGTGTACCAGTTTACATCCCCGAATGAATATTCTTAAGTTCAATGCATGTTTCATCACCCTTGATAGACTGATAAACTGAGTTCAGATATGCAGTACCAGTGGTAGTAATTGAAGCATCCATGCATCTAATCTAGTTTGTATGCATTCTTTTGCACACTTGCGATTGTTTCTACACCACTGATGCCACATTCAAAGCAGATGAATTGCACTGTGAAGTGATTATGTTCTATTCTCTTCTTTCAGGCTTTGAGTTTTGGAACATGGAGACAGTTTTCATGCCTCATTCAGCAGCATGATCGGAGCATCCAGTCTCTCAGGGGACACCCTGATAGCGTGCCACTTCCCTGTGGTTCAGCTTCCCACTTGGCAACTTCCTGTCCAGGCTTTGTGCAGTTCGGCCAGGAGGCCCGGCCGCCTGTGCTCCGTGGGTCTGACCCGAGCCGTGTCTCTCCCGGAGCAAGACACGCTGAACCGAGAGCACGTCTTCACCGGCGGCCGAAAACATTTTTCCAGCAGTTACTGTAGTCTCAATGAGGATCGGGCGGAGGAGGAGGGCGGCAGTGACAGCAGCGGGAGGTACGACTCCACCTCGTCACCGGAGGAGACCAGCTCCCATCTGAAGAAGGAAAGCTCTGGAGCCAGAGGCAGCCTGCGGTCCCATAACTCATTCCTTCCCACCACAGAACTAGATGAGGAGGAGGAAGATGAGGATAGCGATGGAGGTAATCTGCACAGATATCACGAGGACTCCTCTTTTGTGCTGCATGGAAATTCTAACTGGCCTCTAAGTAATGGTGCCAGAAATTATACAGTGTCCCACGGGGATGGGGGTAGTGAATGGGGCAACGAAGGCACCATACTGGGTAGTGAGAGTGACCAAGAGTGGCTCTCTAACCAGCTGGACCCACTGCAGACTGAATGCCAGTGCTTTCATGTGAGTAGATCTGGCATCATAGCTTATGTAGAGCAGGACTCAGACAGACTGAAGGATAACATGTCCTGCTGTGTCCACAGCCAACACAAATGTTCCCCAGAGCCGTTCTCCAACAGTCACGCAGAGTATGTGAGCGACTCTTCCTGTAACAGCTCTGATGGCATCCTGGTTAACTTCTGCACTATCTATAACAGAAGCAACAACCCCGCCACGCCTCAGGACCTCAGCAGCCCTGCAGTTCACCCCTGTCAGTCATCTGAAGGATCTGTGTTCCTCAACCTCCAACCTGTTTCCAAAACTCCAGCCGAGGACGTCCGACCCGATGACGCGACTTCCCCAAAACAGGAGGATGACGTGACGCCCTCTGCTTCCTGCTGGTCTCCTCGGGGCCTCGACTCTAACTGCAATCTTTACTCTCAGGAGCCGTTAACCCCGGGTCTCTCCTCGCTGGAGGTCTCCGACCTGACTGCCTGTCTCCAAAGCCAAGCCACATTAGCCACGGGGACCAACCAGAAGTACTACAAGCTTGTGACTTGTGACCTGTCCTCCCAGTCGCCCAGCCCGGCCTGTTCCAGCCACCACAGCTGCCCTGAGGGTCCGAGCAGAAGTAGCAGCTTTCCTCCCTCTGAGCACCACTTTGCTGATCAACCCAAAGAAGTCAAGAAGGTAACGTTGGAATTAAACAGCTCGTCCTTTAGTCCTGAAGTAGATGATATAGCTATGCTAAACACTGAAGGTCATCGCTGTTTTATACCATGTAGCACCTCTAATATGGTGGAAAAAGGGATAAACCTGATCTGCACTTCTCTTCCTAATATTTCCAGTTTGAAGCCACAATGAATTTTACTTCTACTTACTCAGTTAAGTCACATTTAGCTCATATCATGGACTTGTACCACAGTTTGAGAACCCGTGAAGCAGATTGTAAAGCACAGTGAACCCAGACCAACTAGCAACTAAACATTTTCTACAGGTGTGACAGATAAATTATTTTCAAAAACATGATTAATGGCATACAAACAGTTTCTATGGAGGACTCGGTGGCTCATAAGAAACCCATGAATAGTGTGATTTGGTTGTGCAAACCTGAGCCATTCTCTCTTTTCTGTGTCACCATCAGGAGAAAGAGGATCAACGAAAAGAAAAGAGGTTCCTCTCTGCACACTGCTCTCACTTTCAGAACTATGATTATCAAGTCGCCGCCACCTCCGCTGAGAAAGCCCTCTGTAGGAAGAAACATATAGACGGCATCCAAAGCTTCTCCCACACACCGTGTTCGCTGTGCCCCAGCGATTGTAGCCCACATCGCAGCAAATGCCAAGGCACAAGCATTGCATCCACACAGCCATCTGTGATTGCGGACCAGGAGCACTGTGATACTGAAGCTACGGAGAAGGGTTTGTTGCTTTGTTTTATAAGTGAGACAGCAACATATTCAAAGATACACCACCAGATCTGTTCTAACTATTTTGCTTATCCTCTCCCTCCTTCTCAGGAGCATCTTCATTGGAAAGTGCAGTGGTGCGCTACAGTAAAGCCCAGAGGCCAACCTCGCTGCCCATTCAGCCTTTTGTCCTGGTCCCCACAGATAAACCCCAGACCCAACACTTGGGCTGTCTCTTGGAGCAGTACATGACTCAAAAGAGCAGCAAGGCCGCTAGCTCCCAACCAGGCTTTAAGTTCAAGGGCAAAAGGAGTCAGTGCTTCTCTAATCTTCAGCTTGAAGCTTCACCCATGGGCAGCCACTACCCCATCTTCCTGGAGGCTCCCTCAAGCTCCGATACCTGCTCGACCTGCACACCGAGTCCAGAGTGCTTCGGCCGCAGACACACATGGAGCCAGTCCAGCAGAAGCCAAGGACGCTACAGTCCATGTACATCAAAAAGCAGTCCGGGGCCAACACACACCAGCCCAAAGCCCACACTGGTCCAGTTACAGGATAAACCAAGCCCCCACTCAGGCAAAACTTTTTTAAACCTGACCCCAGCCCCAGATCAGTCCAAGCTTGTTAAAATCCCCACCTACCAGGACCTAATTAACCTCACCCCTGAGCAGAGCCATACCAACACTGGGCCCAATCA
Source organism: Collichthys lucidus (assembly GCA_004119915.2). NCBI lineage: Eukaryota > Metazoa > Chordata > Actinopteri > Sciaenidae > Collichthys > Collichthys lucidus. The sequence goes on along the minus strand of CM014093.1, from coordinate 19,503,072 downwards.
GCCCCTCACGTTCTACCATTCAATACTTTCTCATACACCACCTACTTTACCCCTAACCACTGACACCCATCACCCGAACCTGCAGGTGTCCCTGTCTCCTCCCACAAGCTCACGACCAGATAAGAAGTTCCCTCGGCACCGGGCGGCACCTGCAGCTGACTCTGGCTTTTTTCACGGTAGCTTTACAGCCGCCCTCTCGTCAGTAGCTCCTCTCCACTCTCTGTTCTCCTCAGCTGCTTCTGGGCTACACCCACAGCAAATCCGGGATTCTGCCGCTGGGTTCAACAGGGAGGCCGGGTCAGAGTCAACACAGTGAATCTCTGATCTTGAGTGACAGGCCACCTACAGAGTTCTGCCTCTCTCCCGATACATCTTATGAGTCTATGTCTATCAGCCATCTTCAGAGAAGAGGTAAGGCCAATGATTGACTATTATACACTGTATCGCGATGTTAAACACAGTAAATGTCTCACATTGAAATCTAAATGGAGTAAAATAGCAGCAGTAATGACTGGATTCCTCCTTGATTGGATTGTGTATCCAGCGATGAGCTGTTGAAAGCAGCAATAAAAGCTCACAGTGGTGCAGCAGTGCCTTCAATACCCTGAAGGGGCTTCCTCTCAAACATGACCTATTTTTAACTCTCCCTGCACGGGATTGGCCAAGCCTGCTCTGTAGCCTATGTGGGTGCGACTGCAAGCTCCAAGAGAGGACGAGAAGGGGAGAAGGATGATGCAGTAGAAATAGTGCTAATGATTTATAACACACCTAATCATTTCTCTTTTATAGTGCCACCATATGGGCCACTCTGTGCAAATTTAATTATATAAATGTGAGCCTTTTTGGCGACCGAGACGTTTTGCAGCAGTGATGAACAGCCAGTGTGGTGCAGCACTGCAGGCGGCATCAACATGCATAAAGAATTTTCACCGTGACATTCACGGAGGCTAGCCGGTGTGAGACGAAAGAAGGAAAAGCTGGGGAAAGCAAGTCAATGAGGACTGCTGCTTTCATCTGCAGTTCTCATTCACATTTGCATTCCTGCAATATGATAATAAACCCTGACAGCACTCGTATTTTTTTACGCGTTGACCCAGTTAGTGCAGTGAAAATAAAAAAATGCACAGAAATAACACAGGATCCAGATTTCCCATGTAACATGTGCTGTAGATATTAATACATATCTGTTTTGTATCTGTCTAAACATCGCATAACTGCAACTTCAGTTCGCTAACATCTCATTCCAATGTCTCCAGGTTTGCTGAGGTCGGTGAGCCGGGCGGTCGATTTGATCATGGCTCATTTTGGCAGCAGCAGAGACCCTGAAGAAAAGGTACAAACTGGCAGAGCTAAGCAGCTTCAAAGATGTGTCACAATGGAAAAGTGCCAATCTGCCAGTCTTACTTACATTCTGGGGTCAAATAACTTGTGTCAGCAGGAAATATACCGTGTCATATTCCCCTCCTTCTGCCACAGATGCGTCTGGGTAACAGCTCTCGCAGTCCCACGATTGCCGGTCTTGTCCTGGAACATTTGTGTCCAACGATCCAGAAAATTCTAGAGGACGGCCTTCGGGATCACAAACTGGATCTCATCGTCGGGCAGCGCCGCAACCACTCCTGGAGCGTGGTGGAAATCTCTACAAGGATTGGTAAATGTGACTAGAGATCATGATTCAAATGAGATGTACCTCTGCATCTGTTTGCCGAGTGGTGCTAGATGGCTTTGGCTTGATGCACTGTTTGTGGTTTGGGTTGTAATGAACTCCTTTTGGTCTCTCTCCAACTCTGCTACAGGTCCATGCACCAAGGTCCTTCAAAGCCTGGTCTCCAAAATCAGACTATGTCCTCAGCTCACCAGCCACTGTATGAGACTGAGAGCCTTCATCATGGGCCTACTTAAGTAAGCACAGAAACTACATTTGATCATAATGATGCTAAAGAATGCTCATAAAGTTTCTGATTACATTTTGTTGGTAATTTTCTCTCTTATTCAGCTTGAGATCTTTGGAGTTCTGGCTCAGTCACCTTCAGAGTCAAAGAGGTGAGCGCTCCGTGTACTCTGCTTTTTTACAATCTTTGGTCACACTACACTGTATCAGCAAGGCACAATGTCAAATGGCAATGTCAGTTGGGACAGACCATTGGTTAATTGGTCTCAGATATCAAATATCAACCACTATTGAGTGGACTGTTGTGACTTTTGGTACCAATATTTTGCACCATTTATCAGGTTGAAAGTTTAATTTGTCCAATAGCTTGTACCTGGTCCTAATTGGCAAATGTTAGCACGTAAACAAGGAAACAAGGAAAACTGAGATTTGGTTGAAAGGTCTAAAAATTGTGACTTTGCTCTAAATGCATTTAGCTGTTAAATACTTAAATACTTGCTAAAACTTTACCAGCAGATCTCTGCATGTGTTTGTATCTTTGTGTGTTCACACCCTTTACTGTCTCCACAGATGTGGTGACAACATACTACCATTCATGGGGATTCCTGTCCATGTCACTGGATCAGTGTCAGCCCTTGTTTCAGGAGCTGCTACTTCTGCTGCAGCCGCTCTCTGTGTTGCCCTTTGACCTCAACTTGCTCCTGGAGCCCCGACTGTTACTTAACAAACAGCTGTGTTCAGAGGAGGAGGATGCATCTCCACCTCCACCATGCTCAGCCCACCTAGTGACCAGCTGGCCAGTACTGCAGGCTGACAAAAAGGTAGACAGTCAGCAAACTAAGACTGTTCTGCATCACCAAGAGTCTCTAAGTTCTCCGAGCTGTGCCAAGCAGGATTGCAAAGGGATGCAGGCCTGCAGGAGTCCACTAGGTCCTATTCCAGAGTGGTGGCCGAAAGAAGCCGACCTAATAGATGGTGTGGTCGAAGGGGAGGACTGTAGCCAGAAAAATGCAGATACTTGGTCCCAAATAAGTATGGACAGCAGGCATGAAGAAAGGAGGGGAGAGACCCCAAATGCATCAACTTGTGTCCAGGCTGAGAGTCCATGTCAGGGTTGGCTTCGCTGGGCTAAACTGTTTGGAGCAGCTGATGCATCCGCCAGGTCTGAGATGTCTACTCAGAGTCACAGTGGAGCACAGACCAGGAGGTAGGAACCAGCAGTGAACGATGAAGTGCGGATTTTATTGTTTTATTTTCACAGTACTTTGTGCGTACTCATAACCAATAAATCGTTTCTGTCCTAGATCCAGGCGACCATCACAGTGGCTGCATTTGGACAGATCGCAACTTGGACTGTTGGCTCAATCTATCAGATCAATGAAGCTAGGAGGAGCTCATACTGACAACGACTCCTGAAAACTAAACTCTCTGTGTGTGGAGGACAGAGCGGACTTTCGTTATAAGTCTTAACTGCATGATAATGCATACACAGTGTTCGATAGCACTGTTGAACTGATCAGAAAGCACACAAAGTACAGGATTAACAGTTTTGGCATTGGCCCAGATTCATCAAGCTGCACCAGCTCTTTGTCCATTAATAAGTTCACTTGTCTTTTCTATCTATTCGTCGTCCATCAGCAGCAAAATAAACCGGTTTGCATCATTACAACTTCATGAATTTTCCAGTAAAAACTAACGTAAAGTAATGTGTGTGGAAAAATCCATCCTATCAAAAGCAATATGTAAACAGGAAGTCACTGTAACATCGCAAGCGGTAGCATAATGCCAAAATTAACCATTTTAGGGTTCAACATAACTAACTGCAAATCATTTGTCGATGTAGGTATTATTCTATTTTCATGCATGCATCTAACAGATGCTGATCAGCTGGTCATTTAGTTTGCCGTTAAATATGCAGTGACAACTAATCTCTACATAAGTGACTCGTTTGGTGCAACCTCGTTTTAATTTAGTGATGCATGATCTCCATTTAGTAAACACTTAGCCTACGTTATAACTCGTCCTACTCTGAAAATCCGAACAGTTGATGCAACCAGCTCTTGGTGTGACTGTCTAACCTTGTCTTAAAAAGTCCCTTTTGTTCTTGATTTTTTGTAAATTTGAGCTTATAGTAGTTATGAGATGAATCCCTATGAATGTGGTCAGAGGCTGGATCACTTCAACAATAGAGCTCTTGTTCAGGATGTAGCTTGATGAATGAGGGCCAAGTATTCTATTTGCAATTGTACTCTGGGATAATTGTAAGTAGGTGCTGCCAACTCTGTTTCCTGTCTCCTTTTATATTTGTATGTATGTGTACGTGAGTATCAATCACAACATGTGAATACTGACCTGCTGTAGACTGTTGGATATTTTTTGTGGTGCAAAACTATCCAGTTCTCATAAGTCACCCTCATTCTTAGTCTCTCCATAGTTTCATTTACCAGAAAAAAAGAGCAATACACTGGTACTAGTGCCAAATATGCTACACAGCAGCCCCGTGGATTGTCCTTGATGTTTTATGTTCAGTAGCCTAACTTGCTTTCTTGAGTGAATTCCCAGCATGGATTTACTGTAGGTGCATGAGTTAACAAACATACAGTGCAGTGCTTTAAATCTTACTAGATCTCTTAACTTCCTGTTAATGTTTTTCTAGCTGTAGAGGCAGGTTTCAGACATTTTTCTGCCGCTGATATTCAAAGTATGTGGAATAGCTTGGTATGTCTTCCAGTGAAGTTTGTTGAGCTGCACAACTATAAGCCACCTTGTGGCTGTTTCAGGTATTTCAGTGTGTGTGTCAGGTATATTTTGATAGACTGGATGTTAGATAAGACAGAGGAAAGAACAGAAAATTGGTAAAATAGACTTTTTTTTAATGTACTGCAATAATAATGTGAAGTCTAAAATTATTCCACCCAGCGTCATTTTCTCAACTTCTGAATGCTTCCTCCTAATGCCCAGTGACAATCAAAGTCTGTCAAATAAAGACTTAACACCTTCTTCTTCTTCTTCTAACCGTGAACATGATTTTTTAGCACAAATTGGAAAAGTAAGGACTCCCTAAGCTCTTAGGTTTCACTTATGTCATCTCGCCAGTAATGATCATTTTACTGAAGTGTTTGAGGGTTCTATGACTTTGCTGGACTGCTCCTGTTGTTGTTGCCACTTGTCCAAAGCAATCCGGGTAAGCTTACCGAAGGTCTGTCCATACATGAACTTATATCCTGTGAGATTGGGTAGAGTTAGACATGCTTGAACTTAATCGGAACACTGGCAGAGTGATTACTTTCACAAGGCTGCGTGGTATGAAATGTGTTGCTAGCACTGACAACGACCTGGGATGTGTCCTGTGAATGCCGGCACCACACCCGCTTTTGACTGGTAGATTCTGGGCATGGGGGGTATTGTACTGTCCTTCCGCCCTGGCAGGGACGTGGGGTCACTTCGCTGCTGCTTCCCGAACTGGATCAACGCCTGGTTGGTCATCATGGGGTAACCTTTGCCAATTAGGAAGCGAGTTTTTGGCACGTGACCTGCAAAACCTGTAAAGCGACATCACTCAGTGAGCTGCTGGAAAATTTTAAAAAATTCTTTGGCATGAAAGAAATAAAAAGTATTGTTTTCGTTTTACAGGCTGCACGGTTAGGATTTTCGGTCACAGCAAGCATCTGTTTTCGTCCAAAAAAAGTCAAACTCAAGGCCAAATGCATTGTACTAGAAACAACTGTAGAAGTTCTCTTTGTGGTACCTGAGATAAAGCACTTCTGTGGGTCATCATCATCCATGTTATGTGGTCTTCCAGGAGGGGTGAAGGGATTCAAGGGCTTGTAGCAGAACGGTTTGTTGGAGATTGGTGCCAAGGGGAGTTTTGTCCTCTGTAAAAGATAACAGAACTATTAAAACATGAATGACTCGAGAGATTATACAAGATCTATGATCAAAAAAACGTTTGTGAGCTGTAACAGAAAGTACCCTGACAATATACTGTATATGTAATACCAATAAACATTGGTTTGATTTAAACGTATTCCAGTAAAAAAGAAAAATCAGTAAAAATGGAAATTTGTGCCACAGAAAAATTGATTACACTGCTGATAATTCCTTTTAATTATCTAAGAAAGTTAAATAATGTGAATCTTAGAGACATAATTGAAGAATCTGTTGTCAGTCATTCTGGAAAGCCGATCAGTTTCACCTGTCTGTTGTTTTAAGGGTGGATTACATTACAGTGAACTGACACGACACTGCAGTTCCACCATGGATAATTAAACAAGAATGAACCTATTCAGAGGTGGCGTGTCAACATGTGTGTGTGTGGACAATAGAGTGAGAGTGATAGAGCCTGAACATTTACTTTAAACTGTCGGTTAGTGTCGTTGGCAATAATTGGCAGCTCGGCTGATTGCTGCTGGATCCTCGAGCGTTCTCTGTGGTGAGACTCAGACAAAGCTTTACGACATATTTCAGCGTAGCTGCAGCCAAAGTAGTCCTGACGGTTTGGAATGAGGCCTGAAAAAACAGCAACGAGCAACATTAAAGAGTTGGTTTATTGTTACACCCACAAAACTGACTGCCAAAAACACGTCCATCTCCACTGTCGCAACACAAGCACGCATTTTGTCTTCACCCTGTACCCACGAGGAACTTCTCTCATCCTCTTACTGGAATAGGACTTTTTTTTTAAAGTAAGTTTATTGATTTTCATTCTTTACAGTATGCAGATAAGTAACATTTTAACCTTGTAATAACAAAAAAAAATACTTTAACTGAACACACGGATTTTCTAAAATCAACAACAAATATAAAATGACTGTTTGCCAGTGTGCCATATCAGCTGAATCTATACTTGTGTCAGGCCATGAAAATAGGTTTGGTCTTATTCACTCAGGTTTTAAGATATTGGTTTAATTTCTGCCTCCACCCTGGTACAACGAAGGTGAATAGATTAAAAATTATGCATTACAAATACCAGAAACACCCAGTACTCCACACGTTACTTTGAGACAAAGTATTTCCAATGAAAATGGTTCGGTGGCATCTATAAAGGTAACCATCATGTTGTTTTAAGTTGTACATCTTAAAATACTTGACAAAAACATGTGTCAAAGCAAAGACTTTTACTTTGAAATCACCACTACAGGATGCTCTGAATATGGCTGACATCTTGGTTTTCAACACTATTCCCCTTAACAGCTTATTCTCACGTTCCCATTGTCTCGTGTTGTTGTTGTACCCTGAAAACTCACATATAATATTTAATGTATCTAAATTTCAGTTATAGCTGATACATGTTGCTGATCAGCATTTAGTTATTCAATGTAACTTCAAATGTTACCAAAGTTTGAACTGGTGTCTCCAGTAGAAAATGATTTTTCCATGAAGTGTTGAGTTACTCTGTTTTGCCTTACCTGTGCTAGCGTGTGAAACCTACCTGTGTATCCTGGTATCGTCTTCCTCAATTCACTGTCAGGGATCAGTGTCACGGCAGACTTGGAGGGGACACGACCCCTGGAGAGTAGCAGATGTTTGGAGTGTCTCACTTCAGGATTGGTCAGCAGCTTGGCTGTTTGCTGGGCATAAGTCTTCCCAAAGTGGTACTTCAGCTGTGGACAATAACCTGTATACCTGAAAACAACAGGTAGTCGACGGTAAACACAAACTCCTGTAGCAGCTTCAGATATATCTGAGTTAATTCTTACAGATTTAAGACAGTTTCTTAGAAAATCACAGTCAGCATGGGATCATGCCAGTTTTTACACCTCAGCATGAAGAGACAAAATACCAGCAACACATAAAGCCTGGATTCAGACACTACTCTGACAAACTTTAATCAAATAAATAAATACATAAAACATTATTATATTTTAGCATTTTTGCAGGGCTGTCACATTATATTTGACTTGTTCGTGTCTCCTATTAATTCTACAGTAGTTAAGGGAGCCCAAACCCTGTGCAATTATATGAATTAATACACAGCCTATTAATTAATCTTAAATATTACAATTCACGATAGGAGGCATTTACTCACCCAGGTGTATAATGTGGATCAGGTGTCACCAGAACTTTGCTGAATTTAGGGGCGTATTCGTCCATCTTTGAGGCTGCAGCAGGTCTCCTGATCACCGCGGTGTTTGCTGGTTGCCACAGAGAATTAAACACACGCAACAACTAACTTCCAGCCTGTTTCATTCACTCACATTCTTCTGCCTGCACTGTCAGATACAGCAGCAGCTCTGCCGTAAGGACTCTGTTGATTTGTTCTCAAATAAAGAGCCTAAACAGTGAAAACAGACGCGAGGATTACAGAACAGCAAACACTCTGTTGTGTTGCTGTTATTTAAAGTCACTTTTAAAGAGACTCTTGACAAATGCACAACAACGACCCCTAGCGACCGAGTATGAACAGGTGCGACGCATCAGCAGACATGTTATGAAATGTTTCTGCAATAACCGGAAAATAAAAACACATAAAAAATATATATTTTTTTAATTTATTTTTTTATTCTGCATCACAAACAGTATCATTAAAAATGCACCTGAAAATCTGACAAATCAAAGAGGTAACAAATCAAAGGAAAAACCTGAGTGCAGAAACATCATAATATTATAATCATAAATTTAATTTATATAGCACCTTTAAATATAAAGCAGAGCATATTAAAACAGTGTCTTCTTACACCTCACACTTCCTGCATTAACGTAACATGACTATGGAGCAGGCTGATATTGAAACATATTACAGGACCTTGTTGTTTATCAGTGTATTTTCATTTAAGTCTTTTATTGATGTTATACATGTTCATAAATTATTTATTTATTTATTTAATTAAAAATGTATATTTCAAGGAATCCTCCACGTACCACTCAAGAGAGCTCGAGGACAACCAGTCTCACAGTTTGAGAACCAGTGTAATAAAACAAACCACATTAACAACAATAAGAATACATTAAAAACTCTTAATCGATGAAGAAAGTTGAATAAAATGTGACATAAAAAACATAAATAGATCAACGTAATGCCCCTTTATAAATGTGCGGTGTGACCTTTGTGTATATATCTGCACCGAGGAACAACCAGGAATGATGCATCCGAGGATCTCAGGGAGTAAGAAGGGGCATAGGGAATAAGAATTAAAACACTTAAACCAAGGCCCCTCTGGGCTTTAAAGATAATCAATGAAATCTCAAAATCAAGCATTGCAAAGCATTCCAGGTAACAACCTCAAGACGTCTAATGGTTATTATCGTTTTCCTGTTTGGTTTCGTTCTCTGTAATTTTCTCTCCTTATTATGTTTTTTTCCCCCCCCTCGACAATGTGGGCCAGAGGTTGTGGTTGACTCTACAGGTCTCTGTAATGAGGCACACCTGTCTGGAAAAGCCGACACTCCTGTTGCAGATTATCCCGCACCAGTAAACTGCTGTGATTAAAGCTTCTGTTTAGAGCTTCCAGTGATTTAACAGTGCTACTCTACACTGTGAAGATTTCCCCCATGCGCTTTTGTGTTAACTCTCATAATAAACTCCTTAACACAGCACTGGTTTCCAAACACAAAGTCCAACACATAAAGCTGAGAGATGACTTGTTTGAAGTATCTAAAACTTAAAATATATTTTGCTTTGTTCCAAGTGTCACTTCGTAGTTGTCTTCAGTGTGAATCTATAATGAAGAGAATAACAAAAAACAGAAAGAGAAGGTGTGTCCAGACTTCTGACTGATACTGTATATTGTTTTATTTATCACATAACCTCTAAGAAGGCTTGCATTAAAAAAATAAGTATTAATTACACATTTTATTATTTAGTTAGGGCGGCATGGTGGTGCAGTGGTTAGCACTGTCACCTCACAGCAAGAAGTTTCGAACCTCCCACTCCTCCCACAGTCCAAAGACATGTACTTAATAAGTTAAGTGGTGACTAAATTGCCTGTTGGTGTGAGTGTGAATGGCTTGTTTGTCTCCATGTGCCTTCCCCGATCCTGCATGGTTTAGGATAAGCCAGTTACAGAGGTATCCTTCAAATTTCTCCCCAGAATACACGACATGAGCTCAGTGTTTAAAAGTGTAGCGACAGCCCAGATGTGATGTGTGTATTTGAGTTGTAGTTTCTACGCTGCTGGTGTAAAATGTAGATGGCCAAGCAGACTGGATGGAGGACATTCATCATTATCAATGCGTCTTTGTGTGTAATCAGATGCAGCCACTGTTCACCTGGGGAATGTAGATTATCAAATCAGCAGACAGGAGTCTTCATTCTCCACATTCCTATACTCTCAGATAAATCTCTGAGAAATGACGAAACAGCATTTACCGTTTCAACTTCAACCTCTTTTCACACATGCTGATACTGACACTGTATATCCACTGAGGAATTTGAACGTATAACGTTACCCTCCTCATGCTCATAAATTTGAAGATTTGTTTTCATCTCAACTTGTGCGGAAATATGTACAACCGCTAACGAGACCTGAGGCTTTTTATCATTTTATTATCAGCATTCCTTCGCAGCTCTCTGAGTGCAGTTTCATCCAAAGTACTGTCAGTACAGTAAATACACAAAGTATTCAGTATGCAGGGTAAGTCTGTGCGACCGTGTCATGGCTTGTTCTTGTTATGTCTTGGATTTCTTACAGGTGAGAAGACAAATGTAACATTTCCAATAACACATGAGTCACTCTTTTTTTTTTTCTCAGGACTGAGTGACAGAAAGGAGCAGGTTTGAACATGCGGACAGGACGGATGATGGGGAGGGGCGTGGTGAAGCAGCAGAGGCGGATCAGAGGGGATGTTTTGAATTCTACGTTGCCACTTCACCTCAGCTAATAACTGTGTGGGACGTCCAAACCGGTGTTCATTTGCCTGCTGCAGCTCAGGAGCAGAAGAGCTGTGAACTCGAGCCGAGGATGAATCTCTACAGGAGTTTTGGAAACCTAATGGAGGCTTGGGTATCTGAAGGAAGCCAGTGTTTAAATGATGATGACCCTCCTACTCCTTCCTCTGACACTGGGACGAACCTGCGCTCAGAATCGGTGGACTCTGGGGTGGAGACAGCCAGCTCTGACGCGTCCTTTCCTGCTATATCCTGCTCAACAGATAACACAGAAATTGAAATATTTACACCCGAAAGAGAAGACGACTCACCCACTCCAGCTTCAACATCACTGTCTCCTGCGCTCTCCTCTCCTGCGTCTTCCTTATCCTCCTATTCGTCTGTGCGCCTCTGTCCCAGCAGAGCTCAGGAGGGCTCCAGCATCCTACGGCAAAAAGTGGAGCAAGCAATCCTGAGGACTGAATCCAAACATGTAAAGGAAAAGACAGAGCCCCTCACAGTGGACGTGGTGCTCAGACGACGTCCTCGAGCATCTTTCCAACCCAAACAGCAGACATCTGAGTTAGTGAGAGGTCAAAGGTCAGAGAGTTTTGCTTCAAGGAGGACTGTTGACCCACTAGTGCATACGAGGCAGATATGCAGGCGACCAGTGTCTATGAGTTGTGTAAAGCCAGCGGTTCAAAGAAGATTAGAGGTGAGATTGTGTCACAAACCAACATGTGTTCGAATTCGTCTAAGAATTTGTGTTCATCTTCTGTTTGAGCTTGTTTTGGTTTCGAGATGACATCAAGTTTCACAGTAACAGTGTACAGTCTTGCACAGCACAGGCTTGTAAATGTAAAAGTAAAGCATGAAAGAAAGTCCCAGAGGTGTGACAAGACCTCTACTTTGTCCTTAGTTAAAGGGTTGCAACACATCGAGTTGCTCTCAAATTTAAAGTAGGATAAGCATGTCATTACTCATACAGGATTTCTTTCATGCTCACAACCCGTCACAAGCCCGTCCCTGTTGCAGAGTGATCGTAAACCAGTCTGCCCAGGTGAGTTCACGCCCACAGGCATGAGAGGAATGGACGGAGACGTGGGGGAAGTTGAGCTGTCTTTGGGTTTTTTCGGAGGAACGTGTTAAGCGGAATGGATGGCAAAGAACTAGTTTTGAATCAAAACGTGATTTTTGAACATCGGTATCGGAGACTTTCGACTTCAGTTTGCTGCGAGTTAGTGTGCTCGGTGTGAAATTAGGTCATGCTTAAAACAGGATTTGCTGCAACAGTTGCATTTAATTAACAGTCGTTGTGTTGCTTTAGTCTTTGGGTGTGTTTCATTTCTCTGAATGAGAGCCAGGATCAAAAGGCTTAGAGAAATTCAATACTCAAGTATAATAACCACTCAATTACATACTATGTAATTATACTATTATCCTATTGAAAGACTCATCTAGGTAACATGTATCAGCAGCATATCTGGATAATCTAAACAGGTTCAGCTTAAAAGTTCACGCAAAGGTCAAACTCCCATACAACTACATCTATTCATCATTTTAATGTTATAATTCATTGTTATTATGTACATTGTTCTTTCATATTCTTTTCATTCCTAGTTGGTGCTGAACGACATTTGTCGGTCAATTAATCATGACAAACATTTGCCATTTTAGTTACGTTTAGTTTTGTGAGTATCTTCAAAGGTTTGTGTTTTAAACATTCATTTAAAACACAACTTGAACTGCGAGGTATGTTATTTTGTAGAACATTTAGTAGAAAACTGGACAAACGGATAAACTGACAATGAAAGTAATTTTTAGTTAAAGTCATCAATGGGACAAAGAGTCGGTGCAGTCATGGTAACAGCTTTGTGAGGCTGCACAGCTGCTTTGGGCAAAATGCTAATGTCAGCATGCTAACACTTCCGCAATGTTGACCAAAATATTGCACAAATTATTGACTTTTAATCCGGCACTAAATGAGTATGTATAACTTATACAGTCTCACCAAAACTGTTGCAATCCATCCATTAGTTGTCAAAAGCAACAAATATTAACGTGCTGGTGACGCTAGAAAAAAGTCAATCTATCTATCTGTCTGGTAGATGTCGAGATATTTCAAGCAACAATGGGTAAAAATGAGTATTGTAGCAATCCAGTTTTTAGAGTGCAATACCAATGCTTTTCATTCATGAACCTATCAATGACTAAAAGTCAGTCCCAGATTTAGTCTTGTCCAATGGCCTCTTGTTTGGTCGCTACCTTCTTTTCCATGTCTTGGCTTCCTCCATCAACGTCCTCTTCGGTCTCTTCGACTATGTCATTCATGTTTATAGAGGCCAGTTTCATTGCCTGCTTGCCCACCTCCTGTTCTGGCACGACACTAGCTCTGCTCAACACTAACAAACACTATCTCAAACAGTCTCTGAGCTCATACTCCAGACAGCCTGGCTAATAAACCTGAGCTAAGATTAGCTAACAGCAGCTACAGTTCACAGCAGTTTACTTTGCTGTCCATCAGGAATACTCTGTAAATCACAAATCAAATCAACTGAGTGAAATAGTTTGTGGTTTGTGCTGTAAAGAGTTGTACAGACACACAGGGTGCAAAGTTGGAATGACAGAGCCACCATTCACCTGATGACACGTCAGTGTAGCAACAACATGATTTAAATTTTTAAACTTTTATTATATAGTAGAAAAAATTCAGTCGGCTTTCAGTGTGAACCAAAGTAGACTGCCATCCATAGAGCCATGCATCTAGCACAGGATAATATCTCCTATGATTTGCTTTATGTTGCAGTATATTGAAGTATTTGCAGAGCAACAGTGAAGAAAAACTTTGATTATAAACTAAACTTGTATTTTTATTCTATGCTTTTCCTCCTTTAATAATCTCTGCAGGACCTTGGTGAGGAGGAGGTGAATGGATTGAGTCCTGGGCTCTGCTACTTGGAGCAAGTGTGTCAAATGTTGGAAGAAATTGCCAGACAACAGATGCACAGCCAAGCGTTACGGATGGAGATGAATGCTCTGCAGGAGTGTCAAGACTCGGAGGTGAGTCAGGTGAAAACATTCACTCACATGCAAAAAAAAAGCAAAGCAATTATAAAACTGTCACATCGTCCTCACAGCAGGCTGCTTTTCTAAACATGACACGAGCTTGTCAAGCTGGTGATGACAAGATGTTTTCATGCAGCCCGAGGGTTAATATGAATTAAACCATGACTGCATTGTCTTTTATCATCACTCAAATCGCTTTCAGGCTCTCAACGCCTGTCAGAATGACTTCAAAGCGGCTGAGGAGGAACCTCTCTTCTTGTCCGAGGCTTGAAAACGCAGAAAATGCAAAACTCAGTTCCAGTGAACCCCAAAGGCGGAAGAATCGCACTCATTTTCGGCAGAGATCAGCTTCAGACACAACTATTCCAACGCTGCATTTAAGTGAGTCCACTTGTTCTTGTTGTATATGGTTGTATATTTAGTATAATATATGAAAATGGATTGGCAGTCTTTTCTGTTGCTATATTTTTGCGTGTATGTGTGTGCTTGGTGCAGGAAAGTTGAGTGCAGGCTGCAGAGGGCAGCATCAGAGTACAGATAACATACTGGAGAGGGTAGAGGAAAATCATGAAGTGCAGGTAGAGTACACTCAAACACATCATCTGTATTCAAGTCATAAACAAAATCAAAATACCAGCTAAAGAATCTATCTATCTAGTGTTTATCTTGCCTATTTTCTCTACCTATTTAGATTCATTAATATTTTATTTTGTTTTTTTAGGAGTCGAAAAACGAGGGGTTAGATAAAAGAACCAGCAAGACCTGGAAGCTTAAAATTGGGTCTTTGGGAAGAGGCTCTTCTGTGAGAGAAATATGGGGGTGAGTTTTTATATTAATAACTGTAACCTCTAAGGGGGCAGAATTATTAATCTCCTATGATGCATGATGCTCTGAGGAAATGCTCCAACATGGCAGCCAGCCACACCGACGCAGTAGTCCAGACCTACTGCACCAGAAGATGCAGAGGCTTTGGTGGGAGTTCATTTTTCAGTTTGTGCCTCTGCACCTCTTGAACATTTTGTACTTGTTTTCCATGAACCTAAGATAACACGCTGCTTGACAGCTTTCCACAATGACTCGCTTTAGCTCCAGCTTTCATGAATTTTTATCCATACAGCCAACAGATGCAGTCATCTGAGAAAAACTCTGCACGACGACGGTTGAGCCAGCTGTTCAGGAGGACCAGGAGGAAAACTGAGCCTGTATAAATGATGATGATGGACATTTTTGGTTTCAGCTCTGAAGAGGGAGAGAAGAAAGCTTTCCTTTAGAAGTCTGAGCACTGTTGCTGCTTTCAAACTGATTACCAGCTCATGTGATGTAGCAGTCTGCCATGTTTATTTATTGTTTATGCTTACCAGTATTATTTATATAGATAAATAAACTGTTTTTCTATAAAACTGTGACCACAACGCTTTATTAGCTTTATTACAGCCTCAAACTTGTATCTTATTTTCTCTCATCAAAAGCTACAAATTCATAATGAATACTGGTGTGGAGTTTATAGTGCATTACACTGTAACTGTCAAAAATATGTTGTAAATATAAGTATCTCTCTGAACGTTTGATTCTTGTTGTCTTAGTTTACTTCTGCAACATGAAAGAAACATGTTTTCATATCAAAATCAAATCAAATACCCAAATATTGCATGTCCATCTAAAAACAATCTGATACATTTGAAGATTTAAGCAAATTTCCTCTGCAAATATCTTAATGATTAAGTTTTTAAAATGTCAGTTTGAACCGAAATATAATCACAGTGATATAAAAGAAGCGAATCCTCATATTTGAGATTAAGTGAACGTTGTTAAACAGTTTCTTACTCATCAAAAATTCCTGATAGATTTTCATCTAATCCTGATTAAATTATCATCATCAACTAATCGTTTCTGATTTGGAAGTAACGTAATGGATTGTATCAAAGGTTTTTTATGGGGTTTCTGCATAATTGAGGACAGAAATTCCCTTAATTAGTTTTTTTAATTACTTAAGTAAATGCTATGAAAAACAACCCTCACTCTGTGCCTGAAAATGAATTGTGAAGTATCAAAGCCATTTATGAATCAAATATGTGAAATAGGGTGTAAATTAAGGGGTAGCCTGTGTGGTATCTGGTAGGGGTTTTTACAAACTAGTGCATGTGCAGAACACCCATTCAAAAATACCTTAACATATTGATTTATCCATGAACTATTCCCTTAAAATCTACAACAACAAAAAAATCAATTTTTAAGGCCAACAATAAAGGAGATCCATAATTCTGCAGCTCGACAGATAACACGTGCAGGCCACACAGAGTCGCTTTTATCGTTTATTTAATCTTTATTCACCTAGGTTGGGGGGATAGACCTCCCCTGGCATTCCCATGTAAAGAGATGTCAATGACAAACACGTCCAACCAAACGAGAGAGGGTGAATAGGATTCCAGTCCATACATAAAATACATTTATTTACTATTTATTGAACCACCGGCATCCATTAGTCCCACACAGTATCCATCTGTGCTATTAAATATATAGAGATAACATCTGTGGAGGGATTTATTTACCGTATGTATGTGTGTGTGTGAGAGGATTGACAGAGAGGGGAGAGCTTATAGACGAAAAGAGTGGTGAGGGTTTAGGTGGAGGGGGTCGGGCAGCGTCGCGTCATGCCTGCAGTGTCCCCCCTTGTCTACATTATGCCACAGGAGGACAAGGGGTTGGCGATCTGGCAGGTGCAGGCTGACTGGCAGTATTGGCGCACAGTCTGGTAGCAGCTGCGGTCGGCGTCCCCGCCCCACTGCACGGGCCCGTTGGGGTCAGAGGGCAAGCGGCTCAGGATGCTGGTGTTGATGGCCAGAGCAGCCAGGCCATAGTCAGTGAACAGCACCGTCTCGCGTCGGCACGTGGGGCAGGAGATGAACTTGTACTTGGGACAGGACTCGTAGAGGATCTGCAGGCACTCCTCACACACCGAGTGCAGGCAGGAAAGGATGCGCGGGCGCTTGCCAGCGAAGTTGTAGGTGTGACCGCAGGTGGGGCAGTCCAGGGGCTCGCAGGGCATGACGGGTCCCGAGGAGGAGGAGGAAGAAGTGGAGGAGGAGGTGGAGGAGGAGCGCAGCACGTACTGGTTGACGATGACGTCTTCCATCTTGTAGTGGAACTGGTGGTAGCAGATTTCGTTGGCACTGGTTTTGCGCTGCGCCAGGAAGCTCTGCTCCCTGCGCATCACTGGGGCTGCGGGGGACACCATAGACCGGGGGGACCCTGTCATGTCCAGGGTCAGGTCACTGCAGGCCTGGTTGACGATGATCTCGCCTTCACCTCCACCGTCCCACGCCACTCTGGGGGGTGGGGCATAGCGAGGCTGGGTGACCGGCACAGGGCACTCTCTGGGGAACTTCTCCGACTGGATGATCTTGACGGTGTCCATGGGGATGGTGACGGGCTGACGCCTGAGGCAGGACATTCGCACGTTTTGAAGGTGGAAGAGAGAGGGGCTGTGGCTCTTATCAGCGCTGGACAACCCTGCCTGGTTCTGGACAAAGGGGAAAGACTTGGGCTCCTTCTGTTAAGTCAGCCATTCGAGGGAACGTGGGGACGAATGGTTGCCTCCATGTTTCCCTCACAGATCCCCCCTGTGGTGGGCGCTATTATCAGCCTGAGTCTTTATGAGGGGAAGACAGATAGAGGAGCTCAGCCAGAGCCCCGCGATCTGCAGCTCTTTTTCTGATATGTACAGATGATTTAACAGTCCAGCTTACAGTATGTGACCAGTGTTGACTATTTAAAGGTAGTTTTTCTTTTTGTTTGTTTTTACACACCTATGCTGATGTTCCTGTGCTGTCTCTGATGGCTGTTTGCAGAATATTCACACACAAAGCACAGCAAATTTAGCACAAAGATATGTTCTCACTCAGTGATGACACCAATAAATAATCTCATATGCATACAGATGCTCACGTATATACATACAGTACAGGTTGGTGGATTTCTGCATTCACAGAGTTTGGGGGTTTGGGGACAGGTGGTAGGTTGAGTTCAGGCAGTTCAAAAAAGGTCCAAGAGCTATTGTCTCAAAGTATATCCTGTGGCCTGCCAAGGAAACTCTTGCCTTCTCAAACTAGCCCTTAGATTTCTCACTTAAAGGCCCGCTTAACTTCCTGTTTTTGGTGTGTTACACATTAACTCGAGTGCGTGAGAAAGAAAAAAAACAACCTCCAGTCTTTCTCTCTGCTCTTGGTCCTTGATCAGGTGACCCTGTGTGACGCTTTTTGGTGACTTGTCCGTAAGAGAAATGGAGGAGGTCTTTTTTTTTTTCTTTAATGCTCTGTTGGAATGACTCCTTCAAACTCCAAGGCTCCTGAATTCCTCAGAGGTGGGAGTGAAGGGTTTGTTTTGGACTTTCAGACAGTCCTCCCAAACTGAGAAGATGTGATAACAGTCTGAAGAATGCCTCTGTGCTTGTCTCCCCTTTTTCAGTGTCTCAGACTCAGAACTTGTCCTCAGGATAACTTTGGGCCACCCACCTGCGAAGACAGTAAAGATAGTTATGAAATACACACGTTTCCTTTTTATTAAACGCATTCTATGCACAATTTAGTAAATTATAATGATATTTAATGGTCCAGTGTGTAGAATTTAATGACATCTAGTGGTGAAGTTGCAGATTGACTGAATATCCCTCACCTCACCCCCCATGTTTCAAGCATTAGAAAGAAAGAAATGTTACAAACTGGACCTTTAAATTAGAATAAACTGTTAAAACCAACACATCAAAACATGCTTGTATCGATTTTTATTGTATTTCATTCAAAGATTATATTCACTGTGGAGTCTTTTTCTGTAATGAGTTCGTTTGAAATTCACCCATATTTCTGTGTATGATTTATTTGTTTCATCAGCTTTGAAGTCTCTGTAGTTGCGTGATTAGTTTCTTTGTACATATTTGCATATAATGACAGAAGTTCCAAGTTGGAAAATTTTGTCCCACTTCCTTTAGTAGCTTGGCCTTAGCCCAGGTGTGTTTTGGAGATAATTATCATGTTGGCACATGCTGCAGTCCACAGCACACAAAGTATGCCACAAAGTGGGAAGATCATGTTAATGTGTGCAGTAGTTAGGCACAAAGAAACACAAACAAGGCATGTCAACAGAACACACATTTGTTTTGTTCCTTTAATTTGTTTTTACATGTTTGTTGCAGCAAATGCCAGATCCCAAGTATTTTTTTAATCAATGATCTATTTTGTCAAAACAGTAAAATAACCCAAAGACTTTCAGTTTGTAATGAGATTTTGTTAAAATAAATGACTTATTAATAGACTGCTGAAATCTATTTTGCTGTAAACTGCATCACATAGCGATTGTGACACATGTTGCAGCCTTTCTTTTGTCATACTTCCTGCTCCCTATTAGCATCATCTTGTAAGTTGCGTCAGTTAGACTCTAACATGCGTGGGGACGGGTTACAAATCCCCACTGTGGGTTTGTGTCATACTCTGTGTGGGTTTGTGAGAGAAAAAAAAAACTGTGTATGGACGAAAATGTTTCACTTTGACCAAAACAATAGCTGCCAAACAGCAGAGGAGGGAAGATGACACATCTTTCATTCTGTGCACGGCTGTCAACAGCGATGATTCATTAGCGGAAAAAAAAAAAAAACTGAGCAGAGGAGGTGACCTACATGGCGACGAAGAGAGAGAGAGAGAGAAAGAAGAGAGGGAGCGCAGAGCTCGTTCTGTTTTCTATTTATGGTTTGTTTATCTATGTACCTCTCAGTGGTTTCCTGCCCCTAACCCCTGCTAAAGATTCACACCGAATGATAGAGATGTACAGAGCAGGCGGAAGTGCTTTAGTCCATTTACTTTCAGGTGCATGCAAGCCATGTTGGGCAAGCAGGTGGCTTTTTGTTTCTCTCCTTTATCCTTTCACAATGAATCTGTTGACATATTCGCACACCCCGCACTCATGCACACAAAGCTTTTTAGCCAGGATCACACACAATCTCACCAAATGTGTTCCTCTAGCGCTGCGGTGCTGCAACACGTCACCAAAAATAGCCCTTCTGATCCTGTCGCAAACACAGAATGCATTCATACACGTTTGATACAGATATTGGTATATTTAGAGGGCGAGGCTCGGTGCTTTCAGAGGATATGTATGTGAGGAACGCTCATCGTGAATGTGTGAGTGTGTATGCGATGCTCGCAGGTACAGATGTTAACAGGAAGAAGAAGAGCACGTGGCAGTGAATACCTCAGCCTGTAAGTGCGGGTCATGATAATATGGCAACCAAAGTCATAGAATATGAATATGAATGATATGCCTACAATCAATATCAGTATTAGTCAGGATAATGCAAAATCAAACACAATAAATTAATATTCAATACAGTTAACTGTGTCCTGCTGTTCTGTATTAATTGGGGATTTATTAGAATTATGAATTTAGACATTATGAAAAACAATACAATGATCATAGAGTGAATTATTGCTGGATCATTATGTCACATTCTTAGTCATGTTTACTTATTTTATCTGATGTTTACTAGTTTAAAACATCAGATTGTTTAGGCAAGGTTCTATATATGTTTAGACAATGTTTAACATGGCCCTGTGTTGTCACTCCGCTGCAGGAGTTTGAGCCGCATGAAGACAATTTAGTAGAGCAAAGCCAGGTGAGGAGATTGACGCAGCTGGAAATAATTGTCTTTATCACTGTCCCTTTCTTTATCACAGTTATTGTGCTGTGATAAAAGAACGAGACACACACACACACAGAGAAAAGGCAGAGGATGCACAGAAGACGCCGGGTGGCCGAAAGCACACAGAGAGCCTTATTGTCTGTAGTAAATTAAGTAGTGTGTGTGCAGAGGTGTCAAGAAAACGTCATTGGCCTGACGTGTAATATCAACGCTTGCTGTGAGGTCATACGTAGAAAAACATGTTTCCTCTCAGAAAACCTCCCTCCTAATCCGGACCTTTAAGTATGACCTCGGTAATAAATTATAATTTAGACACTTCCAACAGGAGTTTTGTAAAGATAGCCTCAAACTATTTGAAATGATATCCTACATTATACTATAGTATGCTATAATATATTGTCCCAGCTCTGTACATACAAGGCTTTAGACCTAAACTTTGAATTAAGTTCAAACTACAGTAAATTATAGACTAATACAACTGCTACATATAAATGTAATGGTGAGTATTTGGACCAATAAATAAAAATAAATTTGGGGATGGGATGGGATTTTTAAAAAGTCAGTTATATGTGTATGCTGTGAAAAAAAAATCTACGATACATGATGTAAATCAGATGTGCAGATATGTGGCTATTGTTTAAAATTCAAACAGTCAGCCACACAGTTATACTGTTTGTCTAGACACATTTTGTGAATCCGCATCATCTTGGGAAAACATGTCTTGTCTGGTGGAGGCAGGGGTCGAGTTGATAAAGCATCCAGGCTGCAGGCTGAGGAGCGTCTGGAGCCTTGGGGGGACGTGAAGCAGCTAAAATTACCCTCGTATTCGGTGACAGTGCTATGAAAAGGGCTGATAACCGATGCAGGCTGCCTGCTGATGGGCCAGCTTTGGCGCAGCCTCTTCCTAATCGACGGAGCCCTCACTCCGGTTATGTAAGGAGCTCATCTCTGACCTAGCCATCACATTAACACAGTGCTGCAGCTCTCTCACAGTCTTGTCATTGGCTGTGTGAGTGTGTGCGTGTTGTTGCATGTTTGTGTTTGGGTCCTCTCCCTGCAGAGGAATTATCACACTAATAAAATCATGGCAGGCATTTGACCTCATCATCACAAACAAGAGGAGGAAAAGGAGAAGCTGACCACAGAGATGTCAGGGGAGTCTGTCTCAGCAGCAAATTCCTCATGGCATTAAACACACACATACCCAGTATCTGTCTCACACACACACACACACACACACACACACACACTAAAATCCTAGAACATTCTCACCCTCGGACGACTCCCGATCACGTACACGGCACCACCCTTTACATTCCAGATGACTCACAAACAAACAGATAACGAAAAGATACGAGCCACTGAGAGGAACATTTTTAAATCTGTTCCATCATCCGACCGACGCAAACACACCTGAAGAGAAAAATCACGTTTACAACATTCCTTTCCTCTCATACTCCCACCATGTTCCCTCACCTCGCCTCTTCTATCTCTATCATACTCATACACACACACGCACACACACACACACACACACACACACACACACACACACACAGCTGATCAAAACTGGATAGATTCCACCTGTGCATCGGATCGGAGAGCAGGAAAAGGTCACCGTGTTCTGAATGAGTCATACATACCCTGCATCAGTCTCCCTGCCTTCCTGTCTCATTTCTCTCAATGGAAATCTACCTGTCAATCTTTTACACCCACCATCCATCCATCCATCCATCCATCCATCCATCCATCCATCCATCCATCCATGAGTCCACACAGCGTGGACCGGGTCTTTCTTTGTGCCCCTGCACAACCACATACCAGCAGTATGTCAGGTATGCCAGCTATGTTGCGATGTGTATCCACATTCATGCCTCGGCTGGTAAAAAAAAAAAAAAAAGCATCGGCACATTTCTCCTTAGACCTGTATGTGTGTGGGATATTATGTGGTTATCTTGATTATATAACACGTTATGACCTTATGAGGACAAATCCTCAGATTTACTGTATGTTTGCTGACCGCAGCTTCTCTCTGGACATCATTGGGGCTTTGGAGAGGATTCAGTGAAAGGAATATCAAATGTGGCATTGTATAGATGCTCGTGACAGGTGGATGACTCTGTGTCTTGCTTGTTCGGCCGTATACAGCATTAAACACAAAGATTTCACCCTTATGTAATTATTGATTTTATGACTCTTCTCAATGGGTCTTTTGTTAGCAACCATTTTCTGAATAAAGGAACTGATTTCATTCACATATAACATCCAGTATGATGATGGCAGGTTAACATGAAGTGCACAGTTTTTTCTCAGCATTCAGATCCAGATGTTTGGATCTAATTCGTGCATACACATCCGTTCCATCCAGCTGTGTGTACATGTAGTTATTCCACAGTCTACTACCTGACATTTGTGTGCTTCTGCATGGGCGCAAAGTGCTCGGCGAGTACATGGGGAGGTGTTGTTTTTAATAATTCAGCCCGCTGTCATTCATGGCAGACATCGGCCATTTTGCCTCGCAATTCATTACAGCCAAGTGCTCTTTGTTCTCGTCTACGTAGCTCCCACGGCAACATGGCAGAGCTGCACACCACGGCCAGAGGAGAATAAAAGCAATCATCGCTGTGGCTGACACAGCTTGAGGAGGGAAAAAAAGTCTGGCTCTTCAATAACAACAGTGGCTCGATTGATTGAAGCCGTTTGATTTGTCCTTTTGAGGGGGGGCTGCATCAGCACAGGTTTGAGGTGGACGGCGCTGTTGTTGAGTTTAGAGACGGAGGTGGCCAAAATATTTGGACCGATGTGAGATAGTAGCAGCTTTAGCATGTGTGTGTGTGTGTGTGTGTGTGTGTGTGTGTGGTGGGGGTGCAGTTATGCAATCGCAGCATGGTGTACCCAGCACTCTCACTGCAGCGCCAATGTATGGCCAATATGGAGATGCCTCAGTGCTGCTGACAGCTACAGAACAGGCCGTTCCTGCCCTGTCCCTATCACCCGCACCCATCACCCCACCACCCCACCCTCCCCTCCTCACCCTTCCTCCTGTCCCCCCCTCCCACCCCAAACTGTCTGTCTGTGCAGAGGGCTGTGAAATGTCATAACCGCCGGAGACATGAAGATACCATCTACACCCATTCTCACACATCATCGCCGTCCTATTCGCAGATTAAAGTCATTCTTGCTTGTGTGCCGGTGCAGATAAACAGACGCGTGCAGAGGTGTGTGTGTGTCTCCATTCATGCATCCGTGTGTGAGCATGTGTGTGTGTCTGCGAAATGGACGGCCATGATGCAACAACCATGTAAATCCCAGCTTAACATAACAAAAGGCTGTCAGTTTGATTCTTGCACACACACACAGAGACGAGCCACACCTAAAACAGATCTGAAACATCCAGGTAAAAAAAAAGCTGAATATCAACACAGAGTAAAAAGCTCATTGTCATTTCTCTGAAAGACATGCAAAGCCCTTTCTCATCCTCACCTGTCTGACTACGCACTTGTCTTGTTCCAGTCCTTCCTCGCCTCCTGTTCCTGTTATTTCTGTCGACGTTGTTGTTGTTGTTGATGCTGCTGCTCTGTGAAGATAAAACCAAAGCCGCTCAGTCTCTATGTTGGGCCGTTATGTGTCACCGGAGGGAGGATGCTCTCTCCTGTCTGTTTGATTCTTAGCAGGATGGACAACAAGCGGGAGCAGCAGCAGCAGCAGCAGTGATGGTGGTGGTGGTTTCGGCGGTGGTGAGGGGAGGAAAACATGGAGGAGATGTAAGATGGAGGAAGCTGTTACAAGGTGGATGCGTCATGTCTCGGTGCTGCTTTTCCGCATCCCTCTCTCCTCTCTGGTACCTTTTTTGTCCTTCACTCTCCCACCCCTGCTCCTTCTCCTCCGTTCTGTAGCTGATCGTCTCCCCCCGGTCTCTCCTTCTCCATCCCCTCCACCTCTCAAATAATTCACCTTATGTCTGTGCAGTGACCTGTGCTGTGTTTTCTCTCTGACGTCCGTTCTCTTCCTCCTGGTTTTCAGGTAAAGCTCTTTTCTTCTTCTTCTTCTTCTTCTCCTCCCTCTTTTCCCCTTTCTTCTTGTTTCAGCTGCCGTTCATCACTCCTCTTTCTGCTTCTCCGTCTGCTCCAGTCGGTCACACATGCGCAGTGTTTTCACACGCTCACACACTCTCTCTCTCTCTGCCTCTGTGCCTCTGGCTGCCTCCCTATGCATGTGGCTTGTTTTGCCAGCCCACCTACCGCCCCCCCCCCCCTCCCCTCTTCTATCTCTCTCTTCTCTTCTCTCTCTCTCTTTTACACACACTCCCTCTCTTTCTGTTTCGCCGCTCTCTCTCGCTGCAGCACACACTGCAGTGCCTCTGCAGGCAGGATCACGTTTTCTCGTTGCCAGTGAAGAAGAAAATATCTCAGCCAATGAGGAACGCTAACAATGTTACCCCCCCCTCCTCATCCTCCTCCTCCTCCACCCACCCACCCCCCGGTCTAAACACCCCTATGAAAACAGTGTTGTACATTTATGCACACACCCCATCTGATATATGACGGCTTTGCGTGAGAAGCATGAATCATACTTTGTATACAATATCACACACACACACACATACACACACACACTGACATATGGTTAGGTGAACCAGCCAGGCACACAGGAAATACAGGAAGCTGGTGCAAATAGATCTAATCTAAGCAGTGCAGGAGATCTGAGAACACAGAACAAAGCATCAGTTCACTCATAAATTAGCTTTCTATCAGGCTGCTCATTAGAAGGTTTGGGAAAAACAGATTCATCATATTCATAATTCATCATTTTTTTTGCAGACGTGGATTCCTGCAAAAGGCTCAAATGGCACAACACAGCAGAGAGATTTCATTTGTATTCATCCCGCCTTAAAACTTTTAAAGTCCTCTTTTATAAATGCATGATGTGTTCTATAAAATTTACCCAGAAAACTAAAGGCAGCATCTTTAGATCAACCGCAGATCTTGAACATTCAGCGACGTTGCATAACGAGGATTCTAAGCCTTAGCGCTGACCGATAAAAAAAATAAATCCTCAGATCAAAGTAAAAAAACAACAACAACCATCCATGATGTGATTTTTCATTCAATCTAAGAGGGTTATTGCTTACATAATGTGGGCATCAAATGCAGTAATGCAATGAGAGGAAATAGAGCGATGAGGAACATCTGGACACCAAATAGCTCCTGTTTGAAAGAGTTTTAGCAGAGGACTGTTTGAGGAAGATTCATAATATGTGCTCAACACATCACTGATGCAATAAAAGTTCCGCAAGCAGACGATCACATGTTCGGCTCTCTGTTGTATCTCTTACCCAGCAGCATCTTTTTGTAGGCATGTCAAATATCCAGTAATTAAACAGACAATAAATGACAATAAAACACTGTAACAATATAAAAAACGTCTTTATAGGAGATGTTATAAAATGCTCTAGATCAATAAATACTTGACAGGTGTCAACTGCATTATAGTGTGTTATATATACAGTGATTTTGACATTTAAATATTATGTTCTGTTTTGAAGTCTTACCAGGAGTTTGATGGATGTTGATGGATGTCGCTTTCATGGAAAGACTGGTCAGAGCTTGACGCCACTTCCTGGAAGTGTGGTGAGGCAGCTAACCTCCATGAAAGTAAGTCCAAAGTTAATAGTATCAATTACATACAATTAGTCTGTTTATTGCAGAGATGAGGGGTATGACAGTAAGATGAGAACAGGACAGAGCTGCCAGGATAATATTAAGCTACCGTAATGTTGAACTGAGGTAGGTGTTGAGGTAGGTGTTCAGTAAATATCTCCAACTGGACTACATATACTTACTTGCATTCCATCATTGCTCAACACCCTAAATAAATAATCAGCAATTAAAGGAAAAGCCCGAGTAATTATTCACTCATAAAAGGAAAAACACTGGAGTACAATTACTGCAAAACCCAGATATATGAAAAACACTTTTTTTTTAAATAGTAATGCTATAATGAGCTTATTGTAAATGACAGTGGATCAAAACACAACCACTATAATGTTTTGGACATCTCCGGCCATGATGTCCAGCTAGCTGTTAGGTCAATATTGTAACGTCAGGCTGGTTGCTTGTTAAATGACAATGTCCTGTTCTCTAGTTCCACAAATGTCACAGTGTTTTTGCAGATTTCGGAGGTTAAAGGTAGCTTTGATGGAGCTGTGCTGAGTGACTGAAGAAAAATGTAACTTCGTCGAGTAATGACATGCATTGATTATATTGATTACGCTTTTCAAGGAACTTATTTGTTATTATTTTTTGCACTAATGTAAAAGCAGGATTTTACAGTTGTAGTTGGTCGAGATTTTAATAGCACTGCAACTAATGAATATTTTAATAAATTCATACATTTTTAATCATTTTCAGAAACGTTGTCACGAATACCCAAAGTAAGGCTTTCACTTTCACTTCACAAATGCTTTTTTTGGCCAACAAACTGTCCAAAGCTCAAAATGATTACAAAAATAATAATAACTAAAATGATTAAAAAGAAAAGCAGCAAATCCTCAAGCGAAGCTGAAACCATGAAATATTTTTGCATACCATTAAAATCTGTTTATTTTATCAGTTTTAACTGTATGTGTAGGCTACAATTTGGTAGTTTAATGTGTTTTATAAGTGCTACATATGCTTTGTATGCAGATTACTGGTAGTAAAAACTGGCATTCCACCATTGCTCAACAGCGCTTAAGCACAAATAAGCAGCAATTAATGGAAAAGCCTGAGTAATCATTCATAAAGTCAGCTTCTTCAGGACTACGTGCGTGTGATTCGAACAGATTTATAGGCTTGGAAACATCCGCAAACAACTCCACAACTGTCACTGTGCTGAAAAATACTGGCGTACAACTAATACTAAACCCAGGAGTTCACAGTGTAATTGTTTGTCTAAGAATGTACCAAGAATGCTACTATGAGCTTTTTGTGAATGTCAGTGAGCCAAAACATTACAAAACGCGTGTGCGGGAAGTTTACAGCCAACTCACTTGGCCATAAACTAAGTTTTATGGCCAAGTCAAGGTCCTTAACTCATGTGAGACTTTCCCCGTTGCAGTCTTAAGAGGTGAAGTGCAGCTCAGAGTAACTATAACCTGAGGGACTGTAGCTGCTAGAACAATGAGTTCAAGTCACGTATAAAGAGGGCCTCACATACCCTGAGGCATGTTTCTTTCAACAAGGCCTGTTTTCTGCTTTACCTGTTTGAGTACGCCAGACTGCAGATGACAAGAATTCATACTTTGTCTTTAAGCAAATGTGATTGCAGCTAGGTATACTTGGTATTTTGTGAAGATGTAATCTAACATCAGTAGCTGAGAGGCTTTTTCACACCTAAGCCGCATGTTTGAGCTCATCTGCAGAAGTGTTATGAGGCTCTTCTGCTTATATGAAGCCACTGTGTTCAAACTGACAGCTTGTATTTAAACAGAACAATGCACTTATTTGCATATACATATAGTACATGGATGGGTGTTATAAATTATGAGTGTTATGTATTAGTCTTTCACCGTTATTTCCAACTTTAGAAGGACATTCTGCTATGCAATTTAAAGTTCTTTGCTGTATTTTATTCCTGGATGTTACATGCTGAATATTAACACCTCAAGTGACGCCTCTGGAGTGGCGAGTAGCCTCTTCACAGACTTAATAAGTTGACATACTGCTTAGAGAGAAGTCTGGGTTAACAAAGGTTGGGTAGAACATACAATACATATTTTCTTCATCAATGTGATGATGTTCCCTGTTCCTAGGACCAATCTGCGAAGCCAGAAAAATGCCAGGTCCTTTGGCCTTGGCCTTTTCCTGAAGGTGGTGGGCCCGTCGGGTGGTAGCTCTACGTTGTTTCTTCAGGCTGTGCCTGGCTGAGCCTTGGAATTTCTTCATCAATGACTCACTTTTACAATAGGTTATCTATCACAATCCACTCAGTCTGTCTGTCCTTAAGTGTCTGTCCCAAAGTGGCACCAATGTCTCTTCTGACTGTCCTCCATGCTGACCTTTGACTGTGGGTTGTTACACTTAGTCACCAAGTGAGCCAGCAGAATCACTAGTAGTGAATTAGGGGGGGATAAAAGATATAAACCTGCAGCATACAAGAGGAGAAAAAGCCATAAATCATTCAACAACAGTGCACGTATTCAGGGCAAACCCTACTGCTAAGTATACATTAACCACAGAGTTAGTGATAAGAGAGAGATAAAACATGTGTAATAAGTCTTATGGTAAATTAAAAAGGGATCACATCTGTTTAACAGTCAGCATTTGTTTACTGAACACACACACAGGTTATAATTTACACAAATCAGAGCATTTACCAGACATCTAATGTAATAATACAAACAGCAAACCAGTATAACCAGTACATTTTCAGCAGTGAACCACCAGAGGGAGGCAAAGCAAGTCAGACCTTCTTCCCTGAGATCCTAAAACAGCTAAAAACAGCTAAGATAGGTTTAAGTGACAGCATTCATTGACTTTGAGCACACATGCTGAGAAAAACAAGGCTTGGATAGAAAGAGGTAGCAAATGCAGGATTTTTTTCCATCTCTACTACATCTTCCATCTTGTCCTCATTATTTTGTATCGTGTTATAAAAATGAAGACTTATACTGGGGTTCATACGACTGAGATGTTTTGATCATATAATGTGTGTTTCCTGTCTTTTGCATGTCTCGTGCGCTTCACTTATTTGGACTGTGTTTTGCTGAGAATGGCAGGGAGAGGCAAGAACATGAGAAACAGGCCTGCAGAGGGTCATTTTGATACATAAAATGGTGTCTGAGACAGCCCATTTAAAAATGTATAAGAATTAACTGATAAGGCAGTGTTAAATGCTCCTTCTTGTACAATAAATTCAACCTAAACTGTGATACTCCGGATCCAGTCCTCCTTATTTAAGGATCACGTGAGCTCTATTTTTTATGATTAAAGGCAGCATCCTGAATTAAAAACAATTCATATACATTCACTCACATGTAAACTAGAAAGTCCATCAGACAATAAAGATGCATCTATATTTCCAGTTTTGAGATGTAAATATGAATGGACATCATCAGGATCAAACATTACAGCATTACTTCCAAAACGAAAAACATTTTGATTATCTAAACAAGTTCACATGAATGAGGACCTGTGACTCTTTTCAGGTGACGCCCGAGTCGTCCATGAGTCATCCTAATTTCCGTAGACAGTTGCAGTCATAAAAGCAACAATAAAAGATGAGGAGAGACTCATAGTTAACATCGGAAGACCTACAACTGTGCAATTCAATACATGTGAATATTTACGCACAATATTAACGTTAATGTTTTAGGTGTAATTTGAATTAAAGGTCCAGTGTGTAGGATTTAGTGGCATCTAGCAGTGAAGCTGCAGATTGCAACCAACCCTCCAACTGATCTTCCAAACTTGTAGGAGAGAGTCTGCAAGTGCATTAACTTATTTTAGAGAAAGGGGGTGCAGAAGTTCATGTGGTCATAAATTAAATGAATATAAAATCACGTCCATCCGATCCACTCAAATATAGATTACAGTATCCGAGAGCAATTGGAGTCAGTCGAGTTTATTTAAGCGAAAAAACCATGGCAGAAAACAGCCACACACAGGAGGATGACGGCGTTGGCGTTGACCACATTCCTCCATAGAGGAACCTCTGTGGTGTCTGTTAGCTTCCTCTCCAGCTCCGCTTGCTCTTCCTGACTTAGCGGAGGAGCACTGTTCTGCTCCAGGCCGCAGAAGCACATCACTGCCTTTTTGCAGAAGCCTGGCTCCTCCTCTGGTTCTTTAACAGAAAAGACAAAGGCGATAAAGAAAGCTGCTTATGTGTCTATACTTGTAAATCCATTTACAGTATTGCACGTCTGCTGATTACCGTCTATGTCCATAGTGTTGGAATCTTGGTTGTTAACCCAGTCGTCTTGTTCAAGGTCCACCCTCTTCTCTGTACAGTTCCTCAGGCTCCAGCACAGTCGATACAACTAAAAAAAACAACACAACACATTGGTTGAAGCATTTTATTTATCATTTTTGGTTTAGTGTCATCCATCACACTGCAGTCACATACGTGCTTGTCGTCGATGGGTTTGGTCATGAGAGAGACTGCCAGGATGATGACACAGGAGATGACAAACAGGATGATGGAGAAGTAGAGGTAGTGGACTCCACATATGATGGTGGGACAGTTACTGGGCTGAACACAGCTGCCTGTCCCATAAGCAAACTCAGCAATCATCCTGGACAGGCCGATTAACAGGCCAATCATGAGACCATAAAATGCACCCTGAGGGGAAGAAAAAAGTAGGACAAGTTGTCAGTTTAGATGAGTAACGTCTGTATCAGCAAAATAAGTCCACAGTCATGCTAGCAGCTGTGTGAGGCTCTATGTTTGTAGAGTATTAGTTAAAATAAAATGACATGATGATCGTGCCGGATCAAAAAAAAACGAATGGATCACCAAATTTCATGTGAATCCATCCCATAGCTGGTAATTAGTACCACAAATGTAAACCAAGCAGCAACCTCCGTGGCTGTGAAGTGAAGCCAGTGCGGAAGTGCCAAAAACTGCAGTTCTCCTAACGTCCACTTGAGGCTGGCTACAGAATGAGATGGTAAAATGTCCAACTTCAGAGCAGAAATAAACATGTTTACAGCCTGGTACAAGAAAAAGTTTTGGTCTCTATAACTGTACTGAGTCTGAATTTTTATTGAACTCACCTGCTCAAATGATATTGAGGCTTAAAGTTATGAATAATTAACAGTTTGGCCACTTTGGTTGACAGGTAGGTGCCATTACAGGTGACTTGTTTAAACACCAGACATCAGCCTACCTAAGGTCCACTGATCGTCCACGCCTTTGCCAATTTTTAGATTTAGAAAACTGTGTGTGTCATCACACATACACCGTCCATTCTTTATACTGTCAGTGATGTAAACCTGCTGGTGGCTCTATAGGAAAAAAGGATCATCACAGTCAGTAAACTTCTCCCTCTGGGGACCATGAATACATCATGGTAATCCATCCAGTAGATGTTTTAGTCTGGACCAAAGTGGTGGATCTGTCAACCCCACATTGCCATCTATAGAGCAATGTTGCTAGCTCTTGCTCTTGCTCTTGGGGGTGTATAAATAAATCTGGAGGTATGTGGAGGGGCGTCCAATATACAGGTTGTACAACAAAGATTTTATATCTTTGTTGTACAAAATGCAAGACAAGTCATGGCAAATGTATTAACAAGAAACCAGGGCAGAGGAAATGAGCTGAGGCAGAAAGAGCATGAGTTAGGTCAGGTTATGAAAACCTCCTTAATGACTTGTCTGGATGTGACCGGTGATAAATCTGCTGTTAACCTACACTCATCAGCTGATAGTGTGCATGACTTCAGTGTTTAAGCTAATGTGAAGGTCATGAGAGTAAGAATCATATCAACAGGGCGTTCATGTTCACACTCCATCAGTTCACATAATACGCGTTATTCAACTGTTTGTGTCCACAAGACACCCAATTACACAATAAGTCATAGAAAACAG
Organism: Collichthys lucidus; assembly: GCA_004119915.2. Taxonomy (NCBI): domain Eukaryota; kingdom Metazoa; phylum Chordata; class Actinopteri; family Sciaenidae; genus Collichthys; species Collichthys lucidus. The sequence goes on along the minus strand of CM014093.1, from coordinate 19,471,054 downwards.
TGAAAAGACAGACCCTCAGGCAGTAATTAGGATATTTATAGTGGACTGTATTCAACCACACAAAAATGCACTTCACTGTTTTAATCCATCCTAAAGGCAACGCTCTACGGATGTTTAACGGTTGGTCAACCACTTTGACATATGGATATCCAGGGAGCCCAAAGCAAATGACTTTGGTGATCCTATGACTTTTCATCCTGCGCCAATTGTCTCAACAACTACTGTATTCATTGACATGAGTTCTGGCTTCATGGTGAATTGTTGATGGTGATCCCCAAACTTTTCAACTTGTGCCATCATCATTAGTACAGCCTCATATAGTCACTAGCCTGGCTGCAGACTTTTAAACTTAGCATTGCATTAAACGTTGAGATGTGTAAATACAGAGATGATTGAAGTGGAAACTCACAGACTCATTGACACGTTTGCAAAAGATGGCAAGCATGAAGACGGCTGCAATGGGTGGTGTGAGGTAGCTGGTAATGGACTGGATGTAGTCAAAGAGCTGACCACTCTGGGCTGACTGCACCACAGGGATCCATGCGATGCTCACACCAATCAGGGCCAAGATAAACAATCTATACACAGTCAGACACACACAATTGGAGATGAATTCTCAACATTTGAAATCTCATTAAATTGAACCGTAAATGTGTTTTACCTGCCGGCAATCATGAGCTCCCTCTCGCTGGCTGAGCGGCGAATCTTAGTGTAGATGTCCATTGTGAAGAGAGTGCTGGCACTGTTGAAAATGGAGGTAAGTGAGCTCATCAAAGAGGCCAGCATCACAGAGAGCATAAGACCCCGCAGACCTGAAATAGATAGAATAAAACGGGAGGAAGATTATTTGACGAAAAAGGGGCGTCACTGGCATTCTGGCTTATAAGACAATGGTCTTTAGCGACCCACCATTGGGCATAAGATCCACCACCAGTTTGGGATAAGCAATGTTGGTGCAGCCCACACTGGCCCCACAGTGTTTTTGACATATTTCTGGTTCCACACATGCCACCGCATCTAAAATAAAATGAATAGGATCAGCAGGATGTGAAGAAATGCTTAAATCCTTGTGAGCTACGATGGCACTTTCGGACATTGCTCACCACGGCACACTCACCAGTATAGAGTATCCTGCTGATCATCCCGGGGAAAACCATGAGGAACATGGGCAGCAGCTTCAGGTAGCCGCATAAGATACAACCTGCCTTAACGTGAGACAAGTTCTTGGCTGAGAGGCAACGCTGGACGATCACCTACAGAAAAACAACATGGGAAAAGATCAGTGGTGGCATGAATCAATCAATGGTAGATGGGTAAATGGATAAAAAGATGGTTGTAGTAGATGCCAAACTATTCTTTATATTTCTGGTTCAAAACATTTGTAAATACAAAACTTAAGCCAAAAAGCCAATCGGATATGCTTAGTGATAAGTATTCTCCTCTGATAACTAAAGCGGACCATAATGTGTTTATGTGTTTGCGTGATGTCAACATTTGAATTAGCATCTCATTCTTCTGCCTGTTAATCTTATCTCTGAGAGTGCATTATCATCTAACTAAAAGCATGTCAACAGGCCGCCTCAGACCGCTTGAGCGACTCTGGCAAAAACAGGCCAGATAAAGACGCCTCAATGTGTGTACAAACGTGTGGGAATCACTATGGTATGTGTGCGTTGATGGCTTGTCTTTTCTAATAGCCTCCATCGACTCAATACAAACATTTGCTCGACTGACCTGATCTGTGCACCAGTACCAGGTGGCCTGAATGGTGAGTCCGAACACAAGGCCAGGCCACGGCAAGTCTCCTGTAATCGCATCCCTAAAAAGATGAAAGGAGTCTGCCCGAGGCTCGTAGCAGTCCGCACTGATGTTCGTTCTGTTTGCAGGGATGGCCACCATGTATTTGGTCTGGAAGTTTTCATAGCCTCCCACCTCGTTGAAAGCTGAGGACATGTGTGCAAGTTTGATTTTCAATCTTCCACAATTTGATGTCACAAACAGGACAACTCTTAAAAAGCAAAGTAGTATAAAGTTACAAAAGGAGAATAATATATTACCAAAGCCCATAAGAATGAATGAACCAACAACCATGATGATGGTCTGTAAGGTGTCTGTGTAGATCACTGCAGCCAATCCACCTGAGAGACAATATGTCATGTTATCCATCTGTACATTTTTAGTAAAAATCGACACATTTTAATTCCACTTTTTTACATAAAGAAACTTTCCGGAGAGAATAAAATCAAATTAACTTTGGGCGTGATCCAATCCATCGTGCCAAATTAGTTATTCAGTGTTAAGCAGTGATTATGTAAGTGCTGTTTCACCTTTCATCCTGAAAAGCTAAAGTTCAGGTGTGGATACATTATTACAAAACAGCAGCAGGGCTCTTCCTACTTATCGCAGTCCATGGGTAATTAACCACAATAACACACCACAGATAGCTTAGCCAGTCTGAGTGTATGTGCGTGTGTGTGTGTGTGTGTGTGTGTGTCTACATATGGCCTTGAGAAGACTTTACTCCCAGGCCTGGTGCCATTCACCCTGTAAAGAAGATAAGACTTTAGCGATTTTAGAGTGATTTGTTAGTTCTGCGGGGAAGGAAGTGAATACATCATGAGTGGACAGACCTGTGACGGTGTACAGCGCAGTAATCAATAGCAGCATGATCACAGCGAGGTAGATATTCAACCCAAGAGCCTGGTTGATAAAAATGGCTCCAGAGAACATGTCTGCCTGGGCGATGACGAGAGTAAAAAAACTCATTATTCCAGTTTATAATGCGCAGCAGACGAGAATGCGTTAATGAGGGTTGAGATGTGGTGACTTACTGAGATCTTGGTGAAAACATACAGGAAGAGGGACAGCACAGAGAGGTAGATGCGAATCCGCTGTCCTCCAAACCTCTTCTTCAGGTACTCCGGCATGGTGACCACCTAAACATATTCATAATGAATGAGACGTTTATTTGTTTTTGTTTTATTCAAATGTACTTTTTATGGCCTGACACTCCTATTTTTGCTGGAAATGTAAATTATGCATTGCAACAAATACCTTTAAATATATATATATATATATATATATATATATATATATCCATATTTGGATGGATAATATGAATATGTATAGTTGTTTTGCTCATCCAACATGTGGCCTATGTATTGTGTTTACCCCAGCTTTGATGTAGATGGGCACAAAGAGCCATCCTAGAATGACGACCACTATAAGAGCCTGAAACACACAAAAATACAACAAGAACACAATCAGGATTTGATGCTTAGGGTTAGGGCTAATCTGAGGTTAGGGTCAGGGTCACCAGCTCAGCTGAGATAACGGATAATATCGGTGTCACAGGTTAGAAATACATTTGTGTAAGGGAGTGATAATGGTGTCATTAGCCGAGTCAGATATGGCTACTCACATTCCATTCAAATCCACCGATGGCTATTCCTGCAGCTGCAGCCGTCCCAGCAATGCCTACAAAGTGGCCACTGCCAATGTTGCTGGCAAAGAGTGATGCTCCGATCTGTGGCGTGCATGATTTTATTAATGAACAAGGTTTTTTGACTGTATTGGATTCTATGAAATGTGCTGAACAGATATCGAAGGAGAGGAATTTCGACTGCACTGAAGATTACAGCTCTTTGTAGTTGTGTAATAGATACATAATAGATGATTCACACATTTAATTATTCCACTGTACGTCCAAGTACTTCCATTATGACACATTTTATAATACCAATTGACAGACAACAGTAAAAACTTATCAGCTGTCATGTGTGCCTGCCTTTATAATGCCCTTATTTCTTGGAAGATTGAGGCCGAGCTTAATTTCAAAACGCATGAGAGAGACTTTTTGTCTTATTCTGAGCAATAAGATACCCACCGGCCACCACACCATACTCCTCCCTGCAAGGAAGAAGCCACCCACAGTACCTCGGTTGGTGCGTACCATAGCCTGCAACATAAATGCTATAAATACTTGACAATTTGTGAAAAACGGTAAAACATTGATAAACAATTGTATGGTTGACTAAAAGACCAAACAACTCACCCATACTCCCACAGCCAAGACAACTACAAAGTAAACCACAATAACTGAGATATCCGCTGCATTGTTAAGAGCCACCGTGTTTCTTGCATTGCTCCTTATTAATCCAAAATCTGAATCCAAAATTCTGGAGAATCCGAAATAATCGTGAGACATTTTTGCTGAGAGAGTAAGAGAGGACCAGAGAACAGGAGTGTCGCTGGAGTCGCCCCTCACTGACTGAAGCACCTGTACGGATACTTACAGCGTGTACCTTTAGTGGAGGTGTGTTTATGGGTGTGAGTGTGGGAAGAGAGTACACAAAACCATCAGGGGGGCGAGGAGGTGGAGTAAAACAAAGATTTATTTAATAAATGAGCAGATATGTTGTGGTTTGGTTGTAAGTGGATGTGAAATAAATAAATAAACCTAGCTAAAACATGAGTGTTGATGTCAAAATGAATGTGTTAAAAATAAGTAAGCTTTTAGCAAATAAAACTGTTAATGATAAACTCACAAGTAAAGAAACAAGTGTCACAAAGGAGCGCAGATAAACGCCGTCAGAAATGTAGCCGAACTTGATTGAAATCAGTTGAAATTAAGTCAGTTCAATTGAATTAAAACACATATGGTGACAGATAAAAGACAAAAATCTGCTCAAATAGTGGTATAGTGTCTGTAAAATATCATTTTTTAAGCACAACCAAGCCTTCTGATAGAAATAAGATTATATGTTAACACATAAATTATATGTTACATACAGTAGTCCTCACACTGACTTTGACACATTTGTCTATAAGTCACAGGACTATCTGATATCTAGTGCCAGTAACAGTTATGTTCACACTATAATAAATATTATTATTGATCTAATCAAATCTTCGACTCTAAGCAAGGCTTTCATTTTTGTTTTCTAAATAGGTCCAACAAGGAAACATGTTCTGAATTACTGTAAGTCTATGACAAATACAAATTCCTAACCCTGACCTCATACCACCCACAGTGAACACTGAATGTTCCTCTCCATTGTATTTGTGTGTTAATTATTAGCCTGAAGAAAGAAAGTTGGAAGAAAGGCACAACAGACACGGAAAACTAGTGTATCATCAGTTGTTACAGGTGTCTTCATGTTAGACACCCAAACAACATATATGTAACATGTATGATCGCTGAAAAACACAGAAATTACAAGAAAGTACTACTAGCAGCCTCTAGGTGTCTCTGCAGGACAGTGAAACTAGTCTAAGATTTAGACCATGAGTATATCCATTTAATGCTACTTTGACTCATCTTTTTTTTTTAAATCTTTACTTAAGATTATGAATGCCTCTTTTTGTTTCTACTCTGATGTACCGATACTTTTTCCTAAGTACAGTAAAAGATCTGTATACGTCTTCTACCACTAAACAACATACAATAGTGTCAAAGCTCCAACCACACAGGTGTTTTCACTTATGTTGCCTGATTCTCAAGACTGTGGGTGCGGTCGAATAGTCAGACAATGACCTCCTATGTCCTTCCCTAAACACTTTTCCTTGACCTGAATGAGGTCAAGCAAAGATAAAAAGGAAAAAATTCAAAAAGACACATCTGCAGTGCTCAGAAATTAACTGCACATACACTGACGTGGATCTCTAGTGAAAGGTTCAGAAGGTTGACAACAAAATGTGCCACTTAGATATTTCTCTGCGTATGTTCTTGTTGTTTCATTGCAGTAAAAACCCAGTAAAAATATAACTTCATTGCTGAGGGGACCTTTGGCACTGCATTATCTCCTTTCCTTTCGCAAATGATGCGCCACTGCACCTTTTCATAAAACTTCTCAGATCTCAGACAGCTCTTATCATGGCGTCATTTCACTCAGTTAGGAAGCTTCCTATGCAAAATAGACTAGAGGTCTAATTAGCTATGAGAAATCAAAACACTGTGTGTGTGTGTGTGTGTGTGTGTGTACAGGACCTTTAATTTGTGAAATATAATGTGTGGGTGTGGTATAGGTGTGGCCGGCCAGGATGTACATTTCGGTTGTCTTGGGTGCTAAAATAAAATTGAAAAAGAAAAGCCACCTTTATCTTTACATTGCAAAACACTTATTTATTCTGTATTTCATTTGTGCATTTACAGTTTTATTTAGAGTGAAGCAATAAAGTAACATAGACATAGAGGAGGAAATACCCGCTGTGTAGTTATAGGTTCAATACCCAGAAAACACCCATTTAGGTTTTAACCTAATTATAGCTGTGTGTACATAAGCTGAGCAACAATGGCCATATTGTAAATATATCTTCAATGCCCTAATTATAACCCACTGTAATCAAGCAAGTAATTAAGTAATAAAGCACTGCAATTAAGTGGCCGTACCCATTCATTACCTGAAAAACTCACCATCTGATTTACACTCAATAAGCTGCGATTCATTTATCGAAGACTGATGTATTAAATTGCTTTAGGCGTACCTACACAGTGTACCGGGTACAGGTAGTGATGGCAGCGCGACACTGAAGCTTCGATACGTGCTTCAAACCCTGGACTACAATTCCATAGAAGCACTGCTTCGAAGCTTGCTTTGGTGCGTAAAAAAACACGTGACATATGACGTCCGAAGCAGAAACTGCTTCGTTGCCAGAATGAATCACCTGACTGGTTCGCGGTCCAATCAGGTGAATGAATGGCACTGCCTCGTCTCCGCTCTGACAGGTGACAGATCGAGACAGTTTTGAATTTGAGTGCCTTCAACACTTTATAACAATTTTTATGCACACCTGCCTCATCAGTTCCTTGTGAACGAGTGTTTTCAAAATGTGGAGAAATTGTCAGCATAAAAAGAAACCGACTCAATCCAAAAAGTGTTGAAAAAATAATGTATCTCAATAAAAATCTTTGACTGCCCCCCCATACTACATAATCACCCTCTCTTTATTTGTGAATAGGACAATCAGTGTGCGTGTGTAATTTAAAAACTTCCTGTCCACCAACTAACCTAATTTGACTGCAGCCTGGCACTTCGCCAGGAGAGGTCACCATAACTGAAGCTTCGAGTAATGAACCCATTTTCGAAACAATTGGCTCAAGTGGTTCGGTGCTTCATAAAAGCTTCATTTACCCATCACTAGGTACAGGATGTGTCCAAACCTGACTTAATTTGCCATTCTCATCAAAATCCAAACTGTACCAGATTTCATACACCACCCGCCTTCAACATCTGAGTCATCTTTAACCATGTAGGTCCCAGTGTTTCCAAAACCGCTTCGACCCAGTGAACTCCAGCTTGCAGCTTTATCGATCATTATAATGCTGACAGCCATGTCCAAGGTTATGGTGCTCAATCTCAGTTGCTGGTTATGGAGGAGAGGAGAGAAGACAATAGGAGATGAAGCAGAGAAATCAAAAAAGATATGTGTGATTTATTGGAGAGTTAAAGGCATAAACGTCACCAAACCAAGCATGTAATGAACATTTTTACCTTTCTAGACCTGTTAATGTCCTCAAATATGAAATGTTGATTAATTTGCATGTAAAACAGTCACACTTTGTATCTGACCAGTAAATCGAACACTCCCAGAACAAAGGGAGGGGGCAGGGGAGGCGTAAAATGAGGTAATAGAGGGTTAGCAGAGAGCTAAAGCACAAACATATGATTTGTGTTGTGTTAATGTTCCAAAAGCCTCAATAAAGACAAAAGAATGCTAAACCATTACAGCAACTGTGTCAGCTTTTTTAATTGAAAGTAACAGCCTGGATGGTGCGGAGAGGAAAGAGAGTGAGATGGGGGAATTATCAGACTAGTACTGTTACAAATGGCTGCTTGAAATCTCTAAATGGGGACAATCAATATTCACTTGAATGAGAATCAATCACTGGAATGAGGCCAGCGCTCTGTGGGGATTAAGGCTCGGTCACGCTCGCTGATTTCAGTTCTGATTTTTAAACCCAAGAGGAGACTTCAGCCTCCTAATGGCACCAGAGGGGTCAAGATTTTCTCAGACGTGTTTGAGTTTGTGTGGCCCAGTGTACTTAGCACGTTCACAGAGAATGAAATCTGAGCGTAATCCTGGCAAGAACTAGTTGGTGTGTAAAACACAAACACACACAGCAAGGGCAGCGAGACCACAAACAAACACTGCTGATTAGTGCAAGCAACTGATCTCTTGCAGAAGTCCACTTCCTATAGTCTACATTGTATGGGGATATACTGTAGCTGTCTCTGGCAAGCAGAGCAGAGACTTTGTGGCCTGCAGTCAGACAGACACAATTGTGTCTTATGTACTTTTCCCTGTTTCGACATATTTGTCTGATTCAGGAGCCTCTGGCAGAACGGATCGAAACAGGGAAACAAACCTGCAGGCCTGGCCTCGAATAACAGACTAATGGATAGTATTTATCCCGTGACTTGAACACCAGTGGTGAGTGTTTCACATTGTGCTTTGTCCATGTTTCAGTGTCAAGTCAGCATGGATTGCTTTTTTCAAGCAAATCTGTGTATTTTCACAACATATTGATTTCTATGGCGACATGCTCGCTGATTTAAAGGTCCAGCATGTTGGATTTAGTGCCATCTAGTGGTGTAATTGCTGGCTGCAATGCACAGAATATTGGTTTAGTTTGTCTATTTTGGGATACTGTTGAAAACATGGCAGTTCAAACTGGCGGGCTACAGTATTTGAGGCTAAAACAGAAATAACTGTTCTTATATTCAGGTGATTATACACAAATCCATACATCATTATACATATTCTCTGAATGGAGCCCTCTAAAACTTACACACCTGACCTTTAAATAAAAAAACGCTTTGGAAAATTTCAGCTCCAGTGCACGCTGGCTCACTGTCACACTGTTGTGGCTCACTAGGACAAAAGACCTTTTTCACAGCAGCCGTGTTAACATGAAATAGTAGGTAAACACAGGTGCTACCAATGAGCTAATTTGAGTGTCACGCCATTGAGGTCAAACAGAGTCAGAGTGCATGTTGGCTGATTGGAAAGGCTCTGTTACAATAAATGGAAAAGAGGCTTCATTAGTATCTTTGGTAACACCTGTGTTTACCTGCTATTTCATGTCAAAACGGCTGCTGTGAATAAGGTGTATTGGAAACAGACATTGCTAAGTGCTTTTCGTACTAAGTGTAAAAGACCTATTGTGTGCAAGTATTGTGTTTGAGATTCCTTTCAGAAACATTTTGTGAAACAGAAGGCTGGACTGGAGTCGATGCAGCAACACATTTTAATTAATCTGCGGTGCGACAGGTAATGAATTACAGCAATATATTCATTGACTCTCTTGTGCAGTGCTTTTAGTTCAGATGTGCTTGGTTAATGTAAAATGCATAAACATCTCTCTCAAACTTAAGTATAAAGTATCTCTTGATTTTAATTTGTCTTAATTTTGCAGTGTGCTGCATTCATTTTGTGTCAGTAAAAGCATTTAGCCATGATTAAGGTGTATTGATCTAATTGTTTTTAAATATTTAATTTCAGTGTATATCTGGATAAATTAAAATGTGTCTGTCTATTAACTTGCAGCTGAAAGTGTGACTGGAGGTTTTATTACCTTTAATATATATCTATAAATAAATACACACAACAAAACTGTAAATAAATCTTGTAATTGACATAAACTGTAAAGAATGATGAAAAATTTACTTGCAGCTCAACATAATTCATTCATTCATTAGTTCAGGAATTGTAATCACACCACCATCCTTGGGCCTGGTTCCTATTCCATAAGTCACAGAGGGGTATTATAACCACAAGTCATGACAAAGACTGAGGGGTTTTCACACAGGGAGCTGCTGATGTCATACAGGGTGGAGACAGAGGTGAAGGGAGCGCTTCAGGGTGATCAGCTGCAATTTGCACACACACCACCTGGGGCGATCATTATAGGTTAAGGATCCAATGTATGTCAAAACCACAATGCCCCCTCCCTCTGATCACACTGGGGTTCACATGAGCAGAGACGGTGCGAGTTTTCTGATGCGGTCCTTCAGCCCCCAGTGGCTTGTTCAATTCAGAACATTGTTAATTGCAATGAAAGTTGCAGGAACTGAGTCATCGATCCACCTGTGCTTTTCCTCAAAATGTGTGCTGTAAAAGAGCCTCATGAATCCAAGGGTTTATTTATATGTACTTATAAATAAATTAATTATGTGGTGTACGAGGAAGTCCAAACATAACATCATTATTGAGAACTGTAGTCCACTAATATAAGCAGTGGGAGCTCAAGGTCATAGAGAGTTAATAGGAGATTGAATGAGTACGAGTGGTTAAGGTACTTCCCAAAATATCCTTGTTGTTGTTTGTTCAGTACAGAGGTAGAAAAAAACCCTTTCCTGTTTTAGTTTTATAAAACTACGCAAGAAACCTTTAAAGATATGTCAGCCACAAGGTGGCACAGAAGTGCATCACTGCAGAAATGGTGCATCACTGTGATGTGAGGGAGAAGAGACTACAAGAGCTCTGGCAGCCCTGAAGTGAGATGGTAAGATGTGTGTTTCTAAATATTCCCTCATTTCATGAATTATCCTGTCCTATGTATGTTGAAATTATGAGCTGTTAGAGCTATGAGATGTTGGGCAAATTATCTTCACAAGCCCAATATCCTCCCTTACTATAGTGACTATGCTGATGGGTGTGAATCGCTGAATGTGTAGGCAGTTCATTTTAAACTATTTCATAAAAAAATCCAATCAATCAGTTTGTACTACTAATTAGTCCCAGTAAGTGTATATTAAGTCCAGTTTAACCTAATGGGAAATTGTTCTGTGTCAGAAACAAAGTGTTTCTCTTCCCCGAAGCTGCCTTCATTCAAGAAGGAAGGATAGCTGATTAATGACATACAAACTGCCATGAGAAGCCAGGACTGAAATATTGCCTATAATATTGCCTTCTAGCTGAAATTAACGTAGAAGCAAAAAAAAAAACTAAAACAAAAAAGGTACAGAAAGATGAGATTTCTGCTTTATTAAAAGTACTCTCTGTAATTTCAGCTGTAATTTAACAACTCAAGAATTAGTTTACCGAACGTAACATTACCTTGAGTAAATTCCTGAATTGGTAAAAGCAAGGTGAAATACTAACATAACTTTACCGTAATGCCAAGGTAGCTAACTAAACAGTAACTAGTAGTAACTAAAATCTAACGCAAAAGGTTTGTAGATGCTTGATGTCTTCTGTAAATTTACAGACCACGTGCTGAGCTTGGAAACTTGAGAGCATTTCTATCCATGCTAGCAATGCCATGTTGGTCGGTCGGTCAGTCCAACACTTATTTCAAAAACTATAGTATGGATGAGCACAAAATTTGGTTCCAGTTATGGCAAATATATATACAGTGGTCCCTCATTTATCGCGGGAGATACGTTCCAAAAATAACCCGCAATAAACGAAATCCGCGAAGTAATTTTAACAATTATTATACATGTTTTAAGGCTGTAAAACCCCTAACCACACACTTTAATACACTTTTCTAAGACAGGCATTAAGAATTTCTCAACTTTCTCTCTTATTTAAAGACTCTCAAAGTTCAAACTTTTGCAGATTTAGCAAAAATAAGTATAATACTGTATTAGTAAATGAAACCAAAGATCAAAACCTGTTTTCAAAGCCAAACATTTTTAACAAATTTAATTTTAATGATCAATCTACAAGGTTTGACACATTAGACATTATTACCAGAAATTATTACAAGTAAGTCAGTTCGCGAAACAGCGAGTCCGCGAAAAGTGAACCGCGTTATAGCGAGGGACAACTGTAATAGTAAAAAAAAATCTAAAATAAAGTCTAGAACGCTCGTAACTTCTGACACTATTTTAGCTCTGTAGCGAAAAGGCGGGACCACCGGCTTCGTTAAAAAATAGCAGCCAAGGAAGCTGCTGAAGTTGAAGTGGTTGCGGTGAATACCGTAACATACAAATGTCGTAAAAGCTGTACATGTGTTTTATATTTATATTTTGGCAGTCCTACGTTGCTGCTAACGCTCTGCCCGGTTGCAGTTCGGCAAAGAAAAAAACAGAAGTGCTGAAACGTTGAGATCGTCATTTCCAGTAAGTATTCCGTACTCGAATTGAGACACTGCTGAAATAAACACACTACACCAGGAAGTAGTGTACGCAGTGTATGACATGAAATTGTAATTGAGAGCTACCTAGCTAAATGTTCGTTAGCTTTGTGTGGTCATGAAGCATACAGCGCTTTTATCAGGTTTTTACACATTATTTTTAATTCAAAGTTAGAATTGAAAGTAAGAATGGAAGAAGCCGAAATTTCCTTTAAATACGGGATCATTTACTCCCTTATTAAACCTGTCAGAGTTTTAAAAAATACCTCCTGAAAAGTCAGTTTGTCAGCTGTTTTGGACAAGTTTTAGTCATGTAGCTATTTTTTTGCCTCCTGCTTCTATGGCCTTATTATCCACAACCCTTCTTTGTTCTCTGTGGGAAATCACCTACTTTAAACAAGGCTGTGGTTATTTGAGATTTTTTTTTCAGGCGTATGAATATCATTTATGTACCCAAGCTTGCTTATCACCTCACCTGCCTTTTAAACTCTTCTCCTGATATCATTTCATATAGTCTGCCATAGTAACCCGTACCTCTGTATTAATGTGCTGCTTATTTTGATGTGGCTTATACATATATGTATTTTTCTCAATGAACATGAGCCAAGCACCTGAAATTGAATGCGCCCTTAATGCTGGGTTCTATCTACTTCTCTCCTAATAAACTCCACCTAATACGCTGCATAAGCACTGCCCTAATAACCAGTGTGGTCATGAATAAGCTGCTACGTGTATACAGACTCAAACAAAATGGAGCTCTTTAATCTCCATGCTTCCTCCATCAATATCTAGTTTGTCGATGAAAGCTAAGCTTTTTTTTTGTTGCATTGTAAAGCATCAATGTTCAGGGGAGCGTATCCCATTTGGAAAAGGCAAAGTAGCTATTGCAAAAACTGCAGGGCCGCATTATAAGGATAGTTTTTTTAAGTGGGGTTGTTTTAAGCGTGCTGCCAGCTTGGAGAAGCAAACTTAAGTCCTGGCATGGAAGTAGAACAAAGCACTGCTGTGGATGGGGTCAGCAGAAGAACTTGTTTTAGCCACATAAAAAAGGGCCACCTAAAAGAAAAATCAATTTCTGTTTAACCCCCCAAATTCCCCCGGGCACAGATGCACCGCCCTCCTCTCTGAAGTGGTCCGGTTCAGAAGCGTCCCGGAAGCAGCTCTCCACTCAGCGCCCGTGGGGCATACAGTTCGTGCCCTTCTATTTTTGATCGACTCAACGAGCAGGCCGCGTCAATCCTAACAGAGCAGCTCGAGCTGGCGGTCGGAAAAAAAAAAGCCAAAATGGAAACAATTTGTATATTTGCACATTTAGAAAGCACCTGAACCAGGAAAACGATCACATCTGAGCAAGTAAACAAAGACTCTCTCTGTGGGGTCTGAAGCTGCATGGACTTGCCTCAAGATCTGTGGTGTAATATGCCATGAGCAACACTGTTGGAGCTTAGGCCTAAGAAAAATATGTAACTTCTGCAGTTGAGACAATGTAGGGGAAAGGGAAACTGCTGTCTAACGGGGTAATATGAGAATGTGTTTACTACAACGTACACGTAAACGGATATTATGTTTTTTAGGTGGACCTTTTTTATGCTTTTGCCAGGACTTCCACCTGTTCCTCCAAACTCCACAGCAGGTAACACACTGAATATGAAGAAGTATCTCATGCAACAGCCACTAAAAAAACTCCCCGAACTATCCCTTTAAGGGACCCAGCTGCAAACCCGCTCACCCTATTCCTCCCACTCTCTGTGGATCGTCTGTGTACCCCGTTGCCGTCAAGTACCCATCAGTGGAAACAGCAGACTTTACATGGCAGCGTAATTAGAATTTTTTTCTAGAGCCCAACAATCCAATCAGTTCCTCTAATCAGTACTCCTGCCTGACCACAAGTTTGCAGTGTATCAATTAGTGTGTGGCAGTTTGATCAAAAACGAAATGATTAAGAAATGTGCACCGAAGGTACCCTTGGGAAGCCGGGACATTTAGTGAGCGACTCTGGAATTCATAAAAGGTATGCAGACATCGTTAATGTTATTCGTTACATCTGTGGTGTGTCAAAATGTCTAATGTGAAAAACTGTTTGCAATTAGTCATAGATTAATTGGCACACGGTGAACAGGATCATAATGATAACAAGGAAATATTCTAATTGAAACGAACTTACTGGATTGTGCCATCTCTGACCTCTGAGCGTGGCCCGTACGGAGTGGTGGATAGTTGGATCAGGGAGTGCAAGATAATTGGACTGCGAGTTAAAAAGCTAAATGTGGAGGTAAATTGGGTGTTTAACTGTAGGGACAGTAAGTCCATGGCTTTCTAATGTGTCCTGGAGAGACTCCAGCTCCACCTGGCCCCTGAACAGGATTAGCATGTTAAGTTCCACAAAATGGAAATACCTGAAAACTGAAAAGGTAAATTTAGTTACTAACTGACATTCATCTTCAGATTAAAGAGGCATTTAGAAGGTTTGTAGTTTGTACATGGCTCTGGCCGCCACCATTTTGGCAATTTGTGGCAGCTAATCTAAAAAGCGCTGCACTCTGCATAACTTTAATCCTTAATATGATTTGAATGAGCGAGTTTTATAACCCTCAGTACAGTTGTCATGGAATGGTGAAATTAGCTATAGAGACCAACATTGTTTTTTGCACCAGGCTGTAAACATGTTTATAACAGTTGGTGTTAATAAATTAGTTAAGACAATTTCTTAGACAGCTCCTCTCAGATTTTAGCACATTGGCATTTGGGATGTTGAAAAATAGGAAATAAGAAAATAAGCTTTTTTTGACAAACAGATGTTTCATTTTTTAGTCCAATTTCAGTCTCAATTAGTTTATCAAGAGCTTTGAGATGTAAGAACAAAATGTTAAAGGTTGTCAGCCATATGTACTGCATGTATAGTGGCAAAGCACATGTATTATTTTGAAGTTGAAAGTTATGTCTGAAAAAAAGCATTTTATTAACTTGTTTTTGTCTCAATATGTCAAAATCCGAAACAAATGGATGGGAAGTAACAAGAAAAGAAAGTCTAGAATGTTTTTGAGTGGGAGTCTGTAATAAATACATTTTCTATTATTATTAGAAGAGAATAAATTAAGGCTAAAGTGACCAAAAAGGTCAGGTTAGATCATGTTAGTGATAAAGCATTAGAGGCATTTTTAGACTGGGGTAATAAAGTATGGCAGGAGGGCAGACTGCCCAGAATTTGAAAGCCAGTAAGCCTATTAATTATAGGTGGATTGCTTCTCAGAAAAAACATATCTTTGTGATCTTTGTGAAGTAATGGAACATATGACAACGAAAGGACTTAACAGAGGCTGGAAATGAATCATGCCTTTAAGTGGGGTCACGAAATGGAGGGTCACCATGGAAATTGAGATAAATAGAAGACAAATTGGGAAATGGATGCAGCTGTGTTCTTAATAAAAAGTCCTGGAGGGTTAGTTATTTATCAAAAAGACGTGATTCACAATTTCAGCTATTTATATTTACTCTGGCCATCCTGTTCAGAAAAGAGTTTGAAGAATATAATATAATATAATATAATATAATATAATATAATATAATATAGAATGTGTATAATGACCTAAAAATAAGAATCATTATGTTTTTTGTTACCTTAGAGCCTTTTATATCCACAGATGGAACAGGTCTTCTTGTACAGACTCCGCAATATTACTCCCGCCATGTTTCTACAGTCTTCACAGAACAGACAAACCAAACACTGTCACTGTCGGGCCTTTTGCGTTTTTCATGCATTTCGGGGCCACCGTAGTTTGGTGGTTGTACTCAGCAACTACACCACTAGATGCCACTAAATACTACACATTAGTCTGGTTAAGTCTGCTGATGTATTTTTCTTTTGGTCAACAGATCCAAAGAAAAGATCAAAAATGAAGCAATGAACTGATTCTTCTGACGAGTTATAGAGCTTATATCTCAACTATCGTACAAAAACAAACGTGTGTTAATCTGTTGCTGAAACTGTTGCCCAACAAATGTAGCATTTACTCTTGTTTGAGTACATTTACTACATGCAACAATGCTTAGATGCTTTAGTAAATTATTGAGCCTGTTTTTAAGATTTACATTCCAGTAGTATTGACAAAGTATTGGGAGACTGACTGCAACAAATTGCAGGTTTTCGTCTTCTTTAGTCATAAAAAATCGAACACTGTATCCTTGTTGTATCATTTTAAATGGCAGTTGGTTGTATTGATTCAGTTGTTTCCCAATTAGAAATGATTCCAATTAAAACAAAGGAGGATGACTCTTGGGATGAGTCAGAATTCCTTCAACCAGTTCAGGCCTTAATCTGGACTTTTTAGAGTTTCTAAAAAGACAGCAACTGAGACGGTGCCATAATTTTGACTAGGAATTATTGATGCAGAGCAACTTCACAGCCTTAACCCCTCCCTGAGCTGCTTTAGTATTACAAGGGCAGGCCAGTGATCTGATTTTATGCACATGCACATCGATGTCAGTCAGTCATGAAAATGATTTACTGGACGACTGTAGCAAATCAGGGTCACGCTCATGGAAAAGTGACACACCACTCACGGAAAAAAGCAGACGCACAGAGCCTCACAGTCGGTCAATAAGGGAAATATCCACACTGTGTGTTTGTGTGTTGTGGGCAGTACAGCTAATGACAGGTGGAGTCACTAAAGTCAGTGTATTTTTACTCACACTAATGATGCCCTACAGGCTGTTTCGCCAAACACCTAAAAAGTCATCTTTCTACAGACTAGCCACAAATTATGGCAATTACGGAAAGCAAGCATTTAGGAAATATTAACGGAGAACGAGAGCTGGGTAAGTACGGCGGTTCACTGCAGAGCTATTCATGAATTACTGTGAAACGATGAGGCTTTTTACAAAAGAATAAACTGGACTAAAAGCAGTCATAGCGAAGATGAAGAGACTCTGAAATTTGTATTTATTTTTTTATAGCTACCACTACAGGTTAGAAAACAGAGAAAACAGCAAGCATCACATCTGGAACTAGCTGCCAACCACAAGGCACGCTGTCCTGAACCCGCAATTGGCAGATTAACTAGGCTGCTGTTTTTGATTATTTTCAGTAAGTTAATTTAATTTAATCAGATCGACTTGTTGAGATCAACATCTGTTTTTCATGATGTGAGAACAAGAAACATTCATAGACAACCACATATCCAGCAGCCAATGAGTATGGACTAATACAACACGCAATGCGATACAAGTATCAGTGCTGTAGCTGATCAGTTACTGCTGCCTGTACTGGGTGTGGTTGTGTTACTGCCAAAACACTCTGAGTCTCTTTGGCTCTCCGTCCATCAGTCTGACACTTTATGTTCCAGTCTGGTCCCATACTGCAGATGGCACTAAGGTACTGGCTGGCAGGCCTCCAATTGGTGTTACTTTATGAATTTGCTTGTCTGTATTTTCCATCCGTTTCTTGTAGTGACTGTGCTCTGTGTGTCTGTTTCTCAGTTTCCTTGCATCTTATTTTTATATGCCTTTATCTGCAGTTTTATGGTGGGAGATGAACAAGGTGTCCGTCTGGTACACTGCTGTGATTTGGCACAAGTTTACGTCTTCGAAATTGAAGCAGACTGAACCCGTGATCGAGGTGGGATTTCATCGAAATGAACAGATTTATGTCTGAAACGTGTAAACCGAGCCCAAACCCTCGGCCTTATTTCCACGATTCAGCCTGAATTGTCTGACCATGTGCAGTCACACCTAACCTCTGCTGTTAAATTAAATATCAGTCACATTTATACCCTTTGCTTCAGCGGAGGAATGTTGGCTCACCTCTCAATCTGATGCCCCAAAGCACTGTGAGATGGACTTGATTAAGGCTTAAGGCTCCACTAAAGGCCTGGCCCATGTTTTATTACACACAGGCTTCAGCAGAGAGTGCTGGCTTGGCTCTTCATAGCGGCGCAACAAACACACTTATCTTGTGAAGCCAGACATTGTTCTGCTGTAATATGAAATGAGAGGTTCAGTCTGGAGCTAACTCGACCATTGGAGCATCCTGTGAGAGAAAAGGAGTCATGTGAGGACTGATGGAGAAGTGCTGAAGACAGAGGTCATGTTCACTTTATATACCGTAGATCAAGGGTTCCCAACTGCATGTCGACTGACTGCCTACAGCTATTTTCAGTGATGGGGCGCAATGGTTTTGATCATGGCGGTTGCAATATGAAGTGGTCGCCGCCCATGCGTAAACGCACAGATTTCCTCTGCCAAACTTTAAACCATGCCGAACCAAGGCACTCGTGAAGGTAGGTAGTTGTCAGGGTGGTTGCCATGCAGCAGTTTGAAATGGCCTTTAGAAAAAGCAACATCTACAGTTTCTAATCTACTGATAAAGAAGCTAGCAACACTAGTCATGACAGACTTTCCTGCTGTCAAAACACCGTCTCTTGAAAGTCACGTCTTGTGACTTTCCCTGATACTGAGAATGCTTTGTTTTAATTTTCCTAATTAAAATAAAAGAAGAGCATCCTCTTCAATGTATTTCTTACTTCAACTTCTTTGCTTCCACTTTATTCTGCCATTTGGGCACCAAATAAACCAAATACAACCCTAAGTTTGGGAAATGCTGCCACAGAGAAAGGCTTTAAGGGCCATGGTCTCTTGACATATTCAACTGGCTCAAGAGGAACAAAAAGACAACAGAGCCTGCAAAGAGGGCCTCATGTTGGCTGTGCTTAAAAAGAAATGATCTCAGCACAACACATATTTGGTGGAGTCTAACATTCCTGTATGTATAAACAGGCCTTTGATATTGAATTTATGTGGCCAATTTATTTTAGTTGTTTATCCTCAACAGATAAAATGCTTTCCTGGATTGTTAGGTGTGTTTTTCAGCCGTGTTAGCAGTCTGTCTGACGGTCGGTCGGTCTGTTAGTTGACCAGATGGACGACCCACCAATGCCTTGAAGATTTGTGAATCAGTGAACGCCAATGACTTTGTTCTTTGAATCATGACATAATATTGACTACATTTCAAAGATATGGCTGTTCAAATAATCGTTAATACCTTACTTTTAAATAGCCACATATCTGGATGCTCACAATCAAAAAATATATACTAGAAACAAAAATTATTACATGTTTGGAAATTTTATTTCAGTATTTCTTGTGACAAAGAAAATGGCTCCATTAGATACAATCCCAGTTTCTGGATCGATAAAACTCCACACAGTAATTACCAAAGGAGTGCCAAAGGAAGGCCTGACAGCAGTCCATAATGGATGTCAGATGGGTCAAGACAGAGGAAGGTTCTGTGAGTGGAGCAGTGGCTCTAACTCAAAGACAGATGGTTCACAGCCAGATGTCAGGGAGGGGTTGATGATATCAGTCAGGAAGTAGAGCAGATCAGCCGAGATGGTCCGGGAGGGGGAGAAGGGTTCAAAAGGGCAGAAGTTAAGTCTGCTCATGGGAATTTTTTTAGTACTTCATTAAGGATGGGTTGAGAGAGACATTAAGCTCATGTTAGAAGGGTCAGAGGAGGAGACAGTGACCATTGGGCAGCCTGAAAGATGAGCCTCGGCTGTCATCACTCTCTCACTAATGCTGAGGACGAGAGGAGTGGATGGAGACGGGCTTCTGTGGGTCACAAGCAGGAGGCTGGGGAGTAGTAAATTTGCCAGCAGAGAAAAAGAGAAATACAAAAACTCCTCCGAGAAAACCAGACTCATGGAATTTACTCCCAGCCCGAAGGCTTGACCGGTTGATTCACAGCCGAGGAGCAAGTGGGAACAGACTGACAAGCTTAAAGGAAAGAGAGAAGGTCCAGAGGGGATAGGAAGTCAGGTATAAATGTTGAGGTCAAAAGTAAAGGAAGGGGAGCTGGGGACACGGTGGAAGCAGAGGAATCACAAGATATAGTGGTGGTGGGGTGACCAGTTTGGAAGAGATCTCATTGAGGGAACTGGAGAGGGTCAACAACACCAAAAAGGGTCAAGAGAGGCTCGTAGCAAGGCCCTTCTTCTTTTCTTTATTTTTCTTTTAAAAATGTCTGAATGATTCAGGATGCCTAGAAATATACAAGGCCATGGAACATGCCAGGGATTATAGATATTTATTGTTTCAGAACTGTCATCATAGTGCCAAAAATTTCTATTTGTGCCCACGGTTGTTTGTGAACTACTTACATTTTTAGAAATGCCCCTCGGTCCCTTCTCCTTATTAGATATTGTATGTCTCCATGATGATGACAAATCTGAGTCTGGCATGGCCCCGGCTTAAATCTTACATTTTATGGACAAAGCTCTTTTGACGTTTCAAAAATCTAAAAGTAAAGACAGGAGTGTCAGTGCCCAGGCTTCTGATATGTTACATAAATTAAATATGGCTGTTGAGATTGAAGATACTTACAAATCCTGCTCCAGATTTACCTAACCTGTAAATAAAAGTGGCACAATCCAGGTACCTGGATTTCATATCAGTACGCATTGCTTATGCAATATGACGAGACACGATACCTTTACTTTGTGTTTCACTAGCAAGGACCACACCATCAACAACAAACCTTTAAATGACTTAAAAAAATTAAAAGATTGTGAGTGAAGCGCAAACTCTTGCACCTTGGTCAGTTGGTGCATTGTGGAGAATCTGCTATGGCACCCGGGCCGGGTGGTCCCGCCTCAGAACCCTATGGAGAGTAGGAAGGAGAGAAAAATGAGGCGTGGTCCTGCTCCTAAAACTCCTCCTGCTAAAAAAGCTTCAAGTTTTAGCCCGTCTGTTCTTCTTGTTGGGAAAAATAACTTTAAATTATTGCTGCATATCTTTCGGAGCAAAGTTGTAGTCTTATTCCGGTATCTCCCTTTTACTGAATACGATTCAGTGGTTACTTGTGTGTTGTGTACTAGTGCTTTCATTTACTTGCAATTCAATATGTGCAAGAATAACTGCAAGTTGTCTATTTGTCGCTGCGTCAATGTCAAGTATAACTTTGCATTTATTACACTTAGTTATGTTTACCACCGTTTCCAGTCTTGCACGCATACAATGTGCACAGTTTATATTAGGTCTGTAAAATGTCCGCTCTATTTATTTCAATGAACTTTTCAGCTTCAATTCAGTTGTTTTTAGTGCAAGGCCCATTTACATGCAATATGTTTTATCCATACACATCCTCCACAGTACACTAAGACATTTTATTAGGATTAGGGACAGAAGGATGTTTATTTTTATTTGGTTCCTCCCTGTGGGAGATTGGCCAAATACTGAACTTTTCTGTTTTTTTGTGTTTTTATTTGTATCACTTTCACTCAAAGTAACTGGGCTGTCAATAAGTGTCCAAGGCAGTGAATTTCCAGTCTATGACTTCAGCACCATCAGCTGATTAGCACCACCTTGTGACTAAACATTTCTGAGGAAACCTCAGCCCTCACCACTTTACCATTCGTACTAAAAATTTCACATTAAATTTACTCCCTGATTTAAGTTGAATAAATATATAAAGAACATTTCTATACCCCCTTTGGTTTTTTTACTCCTCTTTTTCTGTGCAGCTTTTCTCCCAGTCTGTAACTCAAGTCATTTTATGGTTGGCACCATCTTCTAGCACATGACAGTCACAAGGCATGATTTCAGCAGGACGCTCCCTTCTCAGCAGTGGATTTTTATTTATGTTCATCTCTCAAACAAATCCCCCCTGTTGCTTAAATCAATCCACAAACGAACACACCCGTGACCTGAAGACGTTTTTCATACAGTGATGTAAATTGAGCTAAAGTAAGTAAAGGTTAAGATGAGCGGAAATAATATTAAAAACCATCAGCCACACAGTACTGTAATGTTTTATGTATGGTCCCCAGTCTGATGTACTGAAAGCCTCATCAATATTTAAACAAGGTTTAAATATGAAAAGTATTCATACCACAGGAGCGTTACAGAAAAGTAACCTGCATGGTAGAAGCATCATCCTGTTTCATCACAGACATTGTCTCATTTCTTGTCTTCCAGAAAAACACTCAGTTTTTATGCAGTGGTTGAGGTTTGCCAAAACCTCACTGCATAAATATTGCATTTAATAAAACCAAATTTATTTGCCACATGCGATATTTGACTCTTTAAAAATGAATAATGGCGAAACTTTTCATACGGGGGGTTGTCACAGACCCGTCAGCAGACACGTTGGGTCAGCCGGGGGTTTATACACTAATTAGACTGGAATCTGTATGACACTGTATGCTGTCACCCCATCGCACATAGGCCAAGTTCATTCAGGAGTAATTTAATTGCATACTTTATGTGTGAATTATTCACGCCCCGGCGGCTACATTGTATGGCGAGGACAAACACTTTTCATGTCATGATTTTTGGACACGGAGGATGGAAACAAGGATTTCGGACAGCGTGTTCTATTCCGCGATGCGAATCATTTAAAGTGGCGCGATTACGAAAGAATAAATGTGGCCATCTATGAAAAACTCCCCTCCCAAACACATGCAAAAGCACAACCACCCAAAAACACATTTACTACACCATGGAAATTTGCATAAGTTGTTTTTATTCATAGTTATTGTCCTTTTTATATTTCTTTTTTTTAAATTGTTTTGTCTTTTGTCGAGGTGGACATCCCGTAAAGTTAAGCCTGAAGCCCTTAGCTGAGTTGTTGCACATCACCCTCTGAACTGAAAAGAAAGGGTAAGAGGAGGAGTGGAGCGGGCTTTCCCTCCTTCTCTTTCTCTCGCTCTCTCTTTTTATCTCACTCTCTGTATCCCAACTCAACCTTTATTTTCATTTGTTTGAACAAAGAGTGTACCTTACAGTATATTTACACATCATACTGACTGGCTGTTTAACAATTTCCACTTAGATAATGCAAGGAAGATTGAATGTTTTCATCGTTTTCTACAGTCTTGTTCTCCTTTGACCCACTTTTCTCCTATCATGCTAACTTTGTAGTGAGATTTTCCTCGTCATCATTGAGCTCTTCACCACCATTATGATCATCATCATCATCATCAGCGTCATAACATCATAATCACCGTTATTATATTGATATAACTCTTTTTCAATAGATTCCTCTCTGACAACTGTACAATCGTACACAGTGTTTGACTTTTATATATATTTTTGGGAATATATTATTTAAACCTAAAGAAAAAGAGGAACAGAATCCCAAGGAAAATATATTAGTATCCCAAAGTAACAAAAATCATGCATGTTTTAATGTATTTGTCCATAAAAACAAAACAAAACAAAAAAAATGAACGTAATGAATGGGATCTGGTTTTATTTACAAATTGATCTTGGCACTGTTTTTGTTGTCTCTTGCTGGAAACTGGAATGATCATAAAGAATACTTTTGACTCTAACGGAGCGTAACACTCTCCCGGTAGTATTATAAGTCAGTGACCTGCTGTAAAAGGCAGGTTTGCGAGACATATTCTGTTTTTTTTTTGTTTTTTTAAAGCACAAAA
This sequence comes from Collichthys lucidus, assembly GCA_004119915.2. Lineage (NCBI taxonomy): Eukaryota > Metazoa > Chordata > Actinopteri > Sciaenidae > Collichthys > Collichthys lucidus. The sequence goes on along the minus strand of CM014093.1, from coordinate 19,447,537 downwards.
AAAGATAAAAAGAAAGAGGGAGGGGGGGAGAACAACATTAGAGACCACGGGGCAGAACAGAAACAGTGTGTAGAAAATGTATTTCACTTCAGCTTTACACTGTGGCAGTTTCCTCTTTTAGGCAGAAACCCTGTGACATCATGTCTTACTGACAATTTTTTTTTTTTTTTTCCTCACAAACTCATCAGGTGCACTCACTGGTTACTCATTGTTAGGGTGAAAATCCAAAAGAGAACATTGATTCTGTCGAAATTCTTCTCGTAAAAGCAGCATTAACTGACTCTGGCAAATAAAATAAAGTAGACAAACGTAACCGAACACCACCAGTACAGACCTACTACCTCGGGTTTGGCAGGCAGGTAGGGGTAGCTGTCTAAAATTTCCAGTGTTGCCTCGTCAAACAAGTGCTTGACTGTTGATCCAAGGATCTTGTGTGTGAGCAAACATAAGGATGTGTGTGTGTAAGAGTGTGTGTGTAAGTGTGTGTGTGTTTGGGTGTCTCTGCATACTCATATTCAGTGCAAACACATTGGGTAAAAATCCCATCCTGACCACGGCCCATCAGCTTTGTTGTTTCAACCGAAACACTTGAATCTACAGTATCGTCCATCTCTGACCGTCTCTTACATTTTTTTCAGTTCTCTGTTGCACCTCTTCTTCAAAGAGATAAACCGTCAGGCAGACTGACATGCCTTTCGTTTATCCAGCCTGATGGCGGATGCCAAAGCAGCCCGCTTCACCCTCCCCGACCCCCATCCCACCCAGCCTCAGGTCCTAGCACAGCCCAATGTACTTGAGATTGTTCTGGATGATCACGTCCGTGACAGCGTCGAACACAAACTGGATGTTGCTGGTGTCAGTGGCACAGGTGAAGTGCGAATAGATCTCCTTGGTCTCCTTGTTGCGGTTGAGGTCCTCAAACTGCCGTTGCACATAGACGGCCGCCTCCTCATAGGTGTTCTGACCTTTGTAGTCAGGGAAGCACACTGTCAGAGGAATGCGTTTGATCTTCTCAGCCAACAGGTCCTTCTTGTTGAGGAAGAGGATGAGCGACGTGTTGGTGAACCAGTTGTTGTTGCAGATGGAGTCAAACAGACGCAAGCTCTCGGCCATGCGGCTCTGTGCGGATATGGAGAGAGAGAAAAGGGAATAAAAAAGAAGATGAGGCCACGAGGGAATGATTTCACAGCTTGGAAAAATGTACTATTTACTTTGAAGCAACTTCCCAAATCAGCCCAATTTATCACACAATCCCATTCAGACAAGCGCGATCATGTGATTTGGCAAAACCCAAGAGAGAAAATTAGACCATTTAAGGTCAAGGCGAGATTTGAGGATGAAAATGAAGACAAGATAAAAGGGGGATCTGAAGTCACAGATATCCACTTGACTAGCCAAAGGTATGGCTTCTCTGTTATGTCAACAGAGACTTGAGACTCAGACGGCTGAAGGCCTGAGTTTGAACTCTCGCATTCTCGTCTGAAACAACTGACTACTTCTTTTAGCACTACTCTTGTTCTACATCTTCAAAACTACCTATCAGTGACCAACATACTGTATATTTACTGTTCCATATGAACATTTGAATGGATCACCTGGGTGCAGGCTGCTTTCACTGAGGACAGACTGCTTTAACTTTTTCATTTAGGACACTGAGACTGGCTCGATGACATGGTTTTCGTCTTCATCTTTCAGCTTTGTAATAAATCTTAAAGGTTTCCTGAATGTCAAAGATTTAATTAATCACAGCTCTCTAATGAAAATCATTCATGCCTGCCTTGATGCCTTGTGTCAGCATTAAACCAGAACATCAACAATATACGGTAATATAATATATATGTAGCTTTTTTAAAATCGTTTATCGGTTACTTTTGTTCGGATGTGATTACAAAATGGATTTAAATGGATGGTAAAATATGCTGCCTCTATATAGTCCATGAATGAATCTCTGTGTGTAATGTCTATGCATGTATGCATGTGCTTTTTTTTTCGCACTGTATGCGCTCATGTGACGTTAAATGTATAAGAGAAAAAGAAAGAAAACAGAGAAAGTTGATCTGTTCATGGCAGCTGCTGGCATGTGGCGACTGGCCAGCAGCTTGTGACTGGGGGGTTGTCAGATGGAAGACTGCTGTTTAAAAGGTTACGGAAACAACACGATGCTCTGAGCAAATCACAAGATCTGCGCAGCATGAAAAAAGATATTGAGGGGGAATAGTGAAGGATTAGACTAGAGCTAACCCTGATTATTCAGTGGTGTAAGTGCAGTATTTTTGGATCATGATGACATGACCACAGCTATGAGAAAGCTACGCGTGTCTCTTAAATGCAGCCTAAAAAAATATTCGACAATGTTGGATTACTTATATCAACAAGAGCTGCCTCTTATGTTATAGTATGTGACATAAAATATCGCCTAATTGATAAAAACACACAAATGCTGAACTGATTTCTGTTGAACCGCAAGTCCTGCAAAACATCTCATTAAAGACTTGTTCTCTTTATACGGTAATGAATTACCCAACGCCACAGGAAAATGGAAATAAAATAAGGTTTCTTGTGTTCAACACACATTGCATAAGAGTGTGTTAGCAGCTTTCCTCTCTGCTCCCGTCCTCTCACATGTTGTGAGCCGATCAGATTGAAACATAAGCTATCTGTATAAGTATGATGTCGCCCCCGGGGACAAAAACTGGCCCCTAAAGATTTTACACCACTCTTTTTTCCAGGGTGTCAAAACAAGAGTCCGGCTACTGAGAGAGTATGGCAGGAGACAGACAACTGAGCTCAGGGAGTCTCTGTACTTGGACACCACAGCACTTGTAAGGTAAGAGTTTCTTGATGGAGCTGGAGGAGGGGTAGTGCATGCAGACTCCCACACACACACACACTCACACACTGCTTCTCCCCTCGCCACCTCCTGTCCAGAGGTGCAGGCCTTAATTAAGCTTAAGTATTAATGAGGGAGTTAATCCCAGCGTCATTGCTTTGTTTCCCATAAATACAAATCACTTAAGTGTGCAGCCACCCCTTCGTAATTCATTAAAGCTCATTTTAAATGTCACTGCCTCACAAGTAGAGCTGCCGAGATGATTTTCTCTGTCAGCGTGTTTTTTTTTTCTGCTGTACCTGAGAGTTACATCAGTCAGGCTGCCACCTTTCTGTTTTCCCCTCTCTGTTTAATTACTAATGTCTCTGTTAATGTGGGCAGCAACACTGCTGGGCTGAGATTTGAAAACAAACACATTAGAGTTGTACATATTATATTATTATCGCAAAATTACATTTTTGATTATGAGCAAACTTAGTCTTGAAATTTTACATTTGTCTTTAGTGATGCGTTGAGTATATGAGTTGATGTGTGACTCCTACCTTAATACTACATGTAACGGTGGATAGTGTGTCCGTGACATTACCCGTAGGTTTCTGAAGAGTGTCATGGCTCTGCCGCTGCCATGTTGGTGCCTTGAATCATTGGTGGATCTAAGGCAGGCTGAATAAAGCCCTAACAGCACCTACCTATCATCCAAAGTGGCCACTATCTTAATTATGCATAGCTTTAAGCCTTAACATAATTTGAATAGGTGAGTTAATTAAAGATTTTGACTAAGTACAGTTGTTATGATCGAGGGGATTTGCTATAGAGACCAAAACTGTTTTTTGTACCAGGCTGTAAACATGTTTATTTCTGCTGTGGACAGTTTATTATGGTGGCTTATGGAGACTCGTTCTGTAGCCAACCTCAAGTGGACATTTGAGGAACTGCAGTTTTGTGGCTTCACTTCACAGCCATGGAGCTTCAGCCTGTAGTTCATCATAGAGCATTTCAATATAATTTAAAATAATTTATATAAATAAGATAAATGTGGAAAACATACAATAAATTTTTGCTATTACAGCTATAGCCAGATAGCAAAGGTGATACATTGAATCCTACTGTATGTGAACAGGTAGTAAAGCCTGCTAAGTAGAATATTGGCAAAAAAAACAAAACACAAAAAACATTTTTTTTCACTTGGCGTGTCCTTGAACAGTCTCATTCTGTTTCCTGGGAAGCTCACTTTCAAAACACTGTTATATCATATAAAAGCAATTCAATTACATGATAGCAATGCCTCTGATAACCCATTAGCACCGGTTAAGATGCTGTAGCTGGGTGAGGAGAGACTTTCCCTGAATACATGCTGAGGCGCCCGTCTGTTGGTGTGATCTGAAGTCATTTCACATTCAGATCAGTTCAAACGTCGTCGTCTTTGCAGCACACGACAAACTTTTAGCACACAAACACCAAACGCCAGTAATTAATTTGCAGTCGTCTTTCATGTGACAGGTGATTCGTTCCTGCGCGAGGGATTAATGAAATAATAATTGCAACAATAGAAGAAGAAAAAAAAAAGCTGACACTGCACTCAGTGTGTGCTTTGGTGTTTGGCTAACACAAGCTTAAACAACTGCTCACCTCACGTCCAAGGCTTTTCATTTTCACCTCACACACACACACACACACACACACACACACACACACACACACACAGAATTCACTGCAGTTGCTCAGCCTCAGCCAGTGCACACAAACCTGCGCTGCACATTCATAATAACGCACCCACAAAACACTCACGCGGGCACACAAAGCGTGCACACACACGTGCACACACACACACACACACCTCATATCTATTCTCTCCAGCGCTGCTGTTTGTTCCCCCTCCCCTCCGCTCACCCTCCCCTCTCTCCCCTTCTCATCCTCCCTTCCCTAGTCACAGCTCACTGTCAACAGCGCAGGATTAGGAGCATTTGACTGGCCTGTTGCTAAGCGACCGTAGCCATGGCAACCGATTCATTATGAAGACAGGGATGGGACAGGGAAAATGCATCAGGGAATGGGTTGATGGGTAAATGTTGTACTGTAATTATTCTGGTGTGTTTTTTTTTTCTGTCTTGTGTGAGCTGGTGCATTGAAACTGAACCGTTTCTGGATCTCGTCTGACCAAGTTTGTTCTCCGCTCGTGTGACATTGAATAAAGCTTCGACAAACACTGAGCTTTGCCACCTTTTTTTTTCTCTCCCTGTGCCATTCAACTCCCATAATCAGCCGTGGTGTGTTGTATTTCCTTTAGATAAGACAGAACTCACAGAGCCTCTATTGAACAAAGCACTGTGCCGCTATTGTTCTCAGATTTTCAGCGCTTGCAACTTTGACTGTGAAATAAAAGAGTCAGAGGTACACTTGAACTAAAACTCATGAGTCACCCATGGTCCAGAAAGTTTGTTACAGTTAGTTACATTTTTGTTTCATCTAATGAAATTTTATCTTACATAAATTAATAACCTCTTTTTCATGCATATGCATTCAATCCAATGCACTGTTGACTCAGTTGTGTGAGTGCTAAGGTAAAGAAGGTCATATATTGTACTTACATGGCAATAGGAAGGTAAATATTACTGATGGTGGACGGAAACAATCTCCACTGCTAAGGCCGTAAAACAAATTAAAATGACAACTTCCCTTAACAATGCACACATTGATAGCAGCATTCTAAGAGCTATTGATCGGAAATCAATATATATATATATACTACACAACAGCTTTACTGTGTTCACCATTTCGTCATGGATGGTTTAAACCAATACACATGACATAGTGTCTTTGAATATTGTCCCAGCAACTAAACGTCTGTGCTGTAAAACTGAATACGTTAAGGATGTGGTCATGTCTTTGTTCTTTATCTAAAATCTGTCGAGTGTGCACTGTTTTTGTACCAGAGAACTGTGCCACATGGGATTTTTTTTGTCTTAGCAGTATGTACCTATTTCCCCTGAGAGCAGTCTGCCTAATATTCAGCTGTTTACCAGAAGCTTTTTTTGCTCTAGTCGATCGACAGTATCTGTTTTTTCTTTAGATTTAAATACGCAGCATGTTTTCTGCCTGGCGCACATCAGGCTTTAGCATTTTGACATACTTTTTTCAGTAACTTGTTGAAATTATTCTAGGTATTATATTTGGAGGAATTGTGCATCGGTTTGTTGATTCTAAAGCACTGATTCTCAAACTATGGTAGGTATGCCACTGGTGGTACGCTACCTCCCTGAAATACCTTTTTAAAATGAAATGACTTGATTAAAAACATATTATACTATCAAAAATATGACATATAAACTAACTGTTGGAATGTAATTTAACATACGGCATGTTTTCAAAATCTTGTTTAGCACACATCTATATATGTGATGGAAACAGGGCTAAAATAAATAATTAAGGCTTCAAACAAGAAATATAAGGAAGAGAATTGCAGAGGCTGATCAGCTGCTGCATTTTCATATAGGTCATGTAGGAGGTACCTGGACAGCCTGATATTTCCTGAGGTGGTGAGTTTGAGAAACACATGGTAATATTCTTCTGTATGCATGCTAAACTGTTGGATCTTTCACTTATTTCTTCACAATCTTTCACATCTGAATCAGAGTCAGCTTAACGTCACATCACACTGACTTTGCACTAACTGATGCTTAGCACAACTTAACAGACGTCAAATTGCTGCTGTATTTCCCATCATCGTCATCGTCATGTAGAAATTGCAACCTGACACACGTCAGAGCACACAGATACAAACACTCTCTTTATCTTTCTCACATTGCAGATGTATTGAGCATGTAGACCATGTGTTAGGTAGCAGCTGTTCGGCAGTGTTGTGTCAGCTGACAGTGGTTATGGAAGCCTCCAAGACGAAGGAATTCGAGGTGGAGCCTTCTGTATCGAGACACACCTGCACTCATTTAGATTAGGTGTACGGTGAATGTGACATTCAGAATACGCTGCTGCATTTTGCTTCTGCCTGGTGGATTTGTGAGGGTGTGCCCTGATGGCCACCATTATGTGGTTTGTGAGAAGACTGACTCACCATCCATGGTATTCTATGAGTTACATGTTCTCATCAATAATAAGTACAACTATTTGATGTGACTCAGTGGTTGGCACTGAACAAGATTAGGCGATAGGCTGGCAGGGTGTACCCCGCCTCTCACTGAGCGCATGCTGGGATAAGATCCCAACCACTCATCCTGAATATGTTAGGTGATTTAGAAAGTGCATGGGCAATTGTTTAACAGTTTTTAACACTCACACAACTAACTGCATGTATATAGCATCGGTATTTGTAGTACAGAATAACGCTGTCACATCACAGACACACCGACTGAATGCTCTAAAGCCACGCCCACTCATAGGAGCAGTCAAGCAGCAATTTTGAAGCGACTGAAACGTGTCACATGAGTTCAGAAAACTTGACTCTGAGCGAGATGAATTAATCTCTCTCTCTGTAGGGGTACGCTCAGGGTGGCCTCAGTGTGTCATCGAGCCACCCTTTAGGACTGAAAACTGTTTTAATCTCTAATGTTCAAAGTCTTTTCACGCGTTTTCAGCAACTATTTTCCAACATATTTAATGTATTTACACAGATTTTAAGCTCATCTGTCAATGATCAAATGCTACCACAAGCCAACCATGAAAATGCCTTGATTTGAAGAAATCTCATTCATCCCTATAGGCTCTGCAGTCGGGTTGCTGCTCTAATTTCTCTCTGATACTTTGGATCCATTGCTTTCGTCTTCCTCCTCCTAGCATAGAATAATAAAAGTTGTTTTTTCCAGCACCTGTGAACTCCCATTGCTACACAGTGCCTTCACAATCTGCTAATTCTCACAGGTACAGCCTCACACATTATTCTGTGAACCCAATTAACACCATACAGCATTTTTTCTCCTCAGACTTTATTTTTAACCTATGAAACTAATTGATTTCATGTTCCAACCTGGCACAGTGTACACCCTGTTTTATCCGGGTAACCCGTGAATTATCAGGCCAGATCAGCTACAGGAACGACAAAAGTTTCCTCTGTGTTATTTCTTGTGGAGATTGTATAAAGAGACCTCTTTAGAAAGAAAACGGGTGATCATGGCTGTGAAGGAACAGAAGATAGATGATTCCTCAGAGTTGCTCTAGACTGAAAAAGTAGAATATCTATTGTTGACCTTTCATTATCGAAAACAGCCGTTATACAAGCAATAACTACCCAGCTATTCTAAAACACTCAGATAAGGAGATGGATATGCTATGGATAGCAAATAGTTCAAATTCCACAACCATGAAGAGGAGATAAGAAACACCGGACACTCTTTTCATTCAGACAGGTTTCAAATAGCTTTGCTACCACATTAAGGCAGAGTGAATGCATTTCAACCACTACCAGGAAATCAGTCCACTCATGACCACCGTCAAAGGACTCTGCTTGTGCACCATGAAATTTGGTTAAGGCTTTCCACAGAGTCTGAATGAACTATAAGGAAATAATATGTAGGCATATTATTTAGGATGAACAGGGTTCTTCGAGTATTCCTGGATGCCTGGTGGGGATATTGGGACAACTAACCTTTGTAGTTATGTGTTAAACATTTAGCTGATAGGCATATTTGTATGATAAATCCAATCAACAGTTGGTCTACCATAGGTTTTCTGCCTTTCTGTGGCAACCCTCCAAACGGTAAAGGTCATTCATACAACCTCTGAGCCCTACATTTAGGTAGACTTTTTATTTTCGCATAAAATCAAAGTTTCACATACTTGTATCCTTTAACTGTCGACTTGTATGTCCACTAAATAGTTCACTCAGTAGAATGAACTTTTGCTTAGGCCTGTGTGTTTTCCCACTTAAAACGATAAGCTGTTGAGCTTTTGTTCCCATCAAAATAAACATATGCAATTTAAAAAAGAAAAGGCAACACGTGATTTACTTGATCTACCGAAATAAATGCTGGGAAAACAATTATACTTTCAATTGCTGCAGCTTAAATTCAAGCTCTTTGTTCACAGTTTGCGAAATAAATGGCTTTTATCTTCAAAAAAATATGCTGATGCAAATTATATGTGCATGACAGAAACAAAACAAAAAAAAAAGTAACCACAGCATGGTTGTTGTATCTAAGAGGGGGATGTACAGAGAGGAAATGACACAGCAGAACAAACTTGTGTTCCCTTTGCTTCTCGGAACAGTTACATTGTTTTATACAAATATGATTTGCTTCGTAGCATTTACACCGTAATTTCCCTTTATTCACTATATGAATATAGTGAAGTGCGTATGTGGACTAGAATCTAGATACATAGATACATAGACCATTGCAGATTATTAGTCATGCATTATCTATGTCGTGTAAGAGATATATTCTCACCACTCCTGTGAGAAATAAGTGTTGCATTTCTCGTCACGAATGGTGTAAAAACTTAAGAGAGATCATTTGTGCTGACTGGTTTCTCTTCAAATTACTGTGTTAGGGTCAGTGGCTACTGCATACATGTGTACAGCCCCGCCGACAGGGGGGGACTAAAGGGCTTTTTGTCCCGGGCCCTGGGAATTCTGGAATAGAGGGGGGCCCATAACTGGGCCCCCATGACGTCGGGCTCAATTATGATACGTTCACTTCAAAATGTGTTGGTTTTTAGGGTAGAAAAGTGCTTTAATTGCATTCAAACAATGACTTATAGATGTTTGCCTTCATTGCCCTTGAAAAAACGGCCAATAACCCCCTATCACCCCTATTCCAAAATGGTTTGGTCTTTCTAGAAAAAAAGACGACAGCATTCGATAAGTGGTCAGTGTGCGCGAGCCTGTTAGTAAACATGCACAAGTGGGGCGCGGCTGCCGGTGGACGCCCGCGTCTCCGCGCTGACCGCGCCCCAGCTGTGCGCCGGCCCTGGCGGGGAGAGGAGAGGGTTCTTCGGGTGGACGGCGGGTCGCCCCGCCGGCCTCCCCGGCTCCTGACCCACGGGTGAAAAGTAAGCCTCTCCTCCCCGTCCTCCTCCTCCTCTGGTCGAGGCGGGGAGGGAGAGCCACGCTCTTCTCTGGGCCCGCCCAGTGAACCCCTTTCGACTACGACCTCAGATCAGACGAGACAACCCGCTGAATTTAAGCATATTACTAAGCGGAGGAAAAGAAACTAACCAGGCTTCCCTCAGTAGCGGCGAGCGGGGGGGGGGGCTTTGAGAATTTTTTTGTCCCGGGCCCAGCCAAACCTGTCAGCGGCCCTGCATGTGTACATGTGCGTACATTTACTGTGAGTAAAAGCGCGGCCCCTTTAAAATGAATTTTTCTTACCGTCTGGTTATCCTCGTAGAGTTTGAGGTCATAGCCACTTAGCTCGACACAGAAAATGATTGCAGTCACGCCCTCGAAGCAGTGGATCCACTTCTTTCTCTCTGAACGCTGTCCACCCACGTCTACCATCTTGAAGGTGAGCTCCTTGAAGGTGAACTTGTTCTCCACGATGCCAGTGGTCATGTCGCGGGATCGCAGGATGTCCTCTACGGTCGGGATATACTCGGCTGAAGAGATGCGATCCAGGTCGTTCAGGTAGTAGGCAGTGTTGTCCTCTAAGTGGTACTCATTGGATCGTTGAAAGCACTCCTGGACCCCTGAGTCTGCCCACAGACGTTTCATGACCCCCAGCAGCTCTGGAGTGATCTCCCCCTTGCTCTCAGCCGGCCCCGTGAGGGCAAAAAGCTGCACAGCGTCGTAGGCGCGATCAGCATTGTGAAAGTCGATCTTGAGGGTGGTGAGGGCACGGATGATGCGGGTGAGCGAGTCGATGGCATTGTACAGGATGAGAGGCTTGTACTCCTTGCAGGCCTCCAGATTGAAGCCTCCACTGTGGATGATCTTCATCTGTTTGACTATGGTGCTCTTGCCCGAGTTGCTGGTGCCAAGCAACAGTAGCTTAATCTCACGCCTCTGCCGCTGACTCTCTGACCGCAAATGGCGGTCGATTCGCCGCGAGCGCCGTGCCGCTTCCTTCTCCTCCGAGCTCTGACGGCATCCCATGGTCCTCCACCACGTGGTAAGCACAAAGGAACTCGTGCTGCTGCTTGGTGTTAAAGCAATTTATAACGAAGTGGTGACCGAAAAGGGCTTGGCGGAGGCGCTGGACAGGGTTTTCGCTAAAAGCAGAAATTTGCTGGGGAAGGGGCAGTCTAAACTTTTACAACAATTCAACAGTAGACAGGAGAGCCACCACACAGAGGAGTGACTCAGGAGTATTTCATTCTTTTTGTTCAGGTGCAGTCTCTGAGTCCTGTGTGGGCAGAACCCAGACTTGTGGGATGCCCACACAGCGCCTGGCACTGAGGTTGGACTGCCTGCTGAAGCTAAGGGAGCTGGGGTTCATAGCAGGGGGTCCCCCTGAGGAAAAGCTCTGGAGGACGGCTGGGGAACGTTCAGTGTATGTCAGTAGAGAAAGTGTTTGGGCTTGGTCCGTTCGAAAAGCAAAACTCCCTCACTCTCCTCCCACATGGCTCTTGTGGTGCGTTGCACTTGTTTTTGCTCTTGCAACCAACCACCTCAGTTCGATATTTGGCACGTTTTGCTTGATCTTCTTGATCTTCTTGATAAAATCGTTGCTGCTTCTTCTGTGTTGCGATATCTCCCCATCAACCGAATGCCTCCGAGTCTGCCAACACACAAGACAGAGAAGACACGTGAGTATGCATCTTTAAGACCAATGAGAAGACATTCAACGTTTTGGAAACTGAGCTGGAGCCAGGCGGTAGTTAGCCTAGTGAAGCACAGAAGCAGGGGGGAACAAAAAAATACATCCATGTCATGTCTGAAGCTCACTGATTAACACGTATCTTGTTTGTTTAATCCCTACTCAAACAGATATGTGAAAATTACATTGGTGGTTGCCTGGTATGGCGCCATTGTACCTGCATAAAGACCAAAGTCTGTGCTAACCGACTAGATAAACCACAAATGATTGTTTTTTTGCACTTGAACAGGTCAAATAAACATGAAACAATGTGCAGATTTGTGTTGATTCCAGTCTTTGTGCTAAAAAAGGGTGGTTGGCTGTAACTACACAGTTACCACACTGACATGACAGTGAGATCAATCTTCTGATTTCAGTGTTAGAAAGAAACAAAGACAGTATGTGTATTATCAAGCTGCTGAACGATCACTTTAATAAAAATATCAAATTGAATACCTTTAATCAGCAAATGGAAATATACTGATTACAATAAAAACATATTCAGACACATACTAACCTGCACACTTCCCATTCAACCATTGCCATGCTACCCTTATTCTGTGTATACTGCCTCTTCAGATTTCTGCTCCTAACAGCCACACACCCCAGCTCTCTCCGTCTGCAGTCCTGTGTTACCATAGACTCCGAGCCAAAGCGGATCTCAGCCGACCACGCCTACCCATTTAACACCACCGCACGCACACATGGACTCATTATATGCACAATCAAGGTCAAACACACGCGTTGAAACAGGCAGAGAAAAACAAACTCGCAGCATTTGAAAGGAAGCCAACGCAGGATTAACGCGACACATGCGTTTCCCTGTAACCAATAGCATCTTCTGCTATTCGCGGCACAGCACAGCGCCTCTGACTGTCCTCGTTTTGATCTGCCACACTTTCCGAGCTTCTCAGCAAAAAAAGGCATCAGGTGAAATGCTTATTTACTATCGCAGTGGAAAAAAACAGGCTCAAGCCAGCAGGTGCCTCTCATGCTTTCATACCGCTGTAAAGCCTCTTCTCCTTTTGCCCAGACATGTGTGTTTTTATCCAGAAGATTCTCCACTCCAAGAAGAATAAAAATATTTCTGGGAATATTTGAGTTCTTTCTGTGCCTGCTTTGATAGCTGTTCGGGAGGCCTTTACTTTAATAAAACAAACACTGAATTCTAATAACTTTGGGGGAATATTGTCTTTTAGTATGTGATAAAAATTTAAAGCAAAAACAAACTGGGAGCAGCGAACGCCTGTGGGATTCTGTGATAAATAGATGCACATTGAAACAGGCTGCATGCTATTGGCTGAGTAACAAATGTGAAATCATACTGTGGCCTAGTTTTGTTTGGCGAAACTATACTCTGCAGACCTGTCACACACACACGCAGAGAGAGAGAGAAGAGAGAGCAATTCTCAGAGCTCGGCAAGTGAGGTCCACTCTTCAAATGACTGAGAGGACAAACAGAGCAGAACAAAGCCATAACAAAGCTTCACAACACAAACAGAGTGGAGAGCATTGTTTCCTGGCTCCAGGCACCTGACTACCCTCTCAAAATGGCATACCCAGCCAAACCGGTTAATGCACATCACTGATTTTGAGAGCCTATGAAACACATTAAAGCTGCGCGGAAAGTCTTTTCAATTTGCCGTTTCGGGAAATATGCAGCACTTGCATTTCACACTTTTTGAAGTCATACCACTTTAGATAATTGCTATGGAAGCAAAGTGTCGGCAGTGCAAAATCTGTGTGTATTTATATTAAGTTAAATCCATATAAATAATAATATTCCCCGTGCCATTGCACCGCATAGAGTAAAACGTCGGTCTCCTGCTTACCTTCACCCTAATAACTAGAGCACAACACAGCGGGATGAAATGCCTGAAACTTAGAAGAATTTCAACCAAAAATAAACAGAAATTAATTAAGGAAGCGCCCATGGGGTAAAAATATGCTCACTCTTTGTAACAAATTACATTGCCTAATTTAAGGTTGAAATAGCTCGCCATGCAAGCAACAACAAATAACTGACTAAAGGCCAGCAAAACACCCAAATCTCTACTTTACTCAGTAAAGATACATTTCCAGGCGTACCTCCTTTGATAACTCATATCTATCCTCATAAATGTCAAGCCATCTTACCAAAAAAACATAAAAAAAAGGACTGAGGACACCTGTGCTATCGCATAGTTGGCCCTCGTGTGAGGAGGAGGCGTGTCACTTTAAGAGTAAGTGAGTGGGGGTAGAGCAATGGGGGCCACAGAGAGAGGCCAGCATCTCCATGTATCATGCAGGCTGTGGTAATGTGATAGCCAAGATGAGACCGAATCCGGTCCATCTCCTGCCTTTAACTTTCACAGCTCCCGCTGCTGCTGTTGCTGCTGTTGCTGCTGCTGCTGCACACGGCCCCCATCTCTCAGCTCTCCCATGTGCTTAACTCCTGTTATTAATTTACCATGCCGCAAATAATTACAATCACACCCTTTATTAGAGATGGGTACATGTAGTCACAGTGTCTCTCTGTTGTGTAAGGGCCTCTAATTTCCTGCTGCGGTTGTTGTGTCAGTTGATTTTAATCCGCCAGAGGCTCGGACGCTAAATATATATAATGATAAATGCATTAAACAGTATAGTTTGGACAGTCTGAATAGACTTGCAAAGATCATTGTGTTTAAATAGTGGAAAGATAAGAAAACTTGTTAAAGTGTAGCCATAAAGATTTTATTTAAAGAACCACATAACTTTTAATAATAGATCAGCTGCAGGCGTAGTGAGAACACCCATCAGGTAAATGGCGACAATAAAAATTGACGTTCCAGGTCAGTTCGGCCATTCTTAAACAAACACAGAGCATTCAGTTGTATCTCATAGCTGAAGAGTTACACAAGCGTGTTAAATCCATTATGCTTTAGTGTGGAATGAATCTTGCCGCGCTGCTGAAGACACGTCATTTAAATGGAATGCAATTAAACCACATATAAATGCAGGTCGGTATAACGTGTCACGGTGACCCTGACAAATGTACGAGCGTCACACTCGTGCTCAGGTGTGTCAGAGATGCAGAAAGAACAAACGCAGGAAATGTATTATATTTATGAATGGAAAAGCAAATGTTTCCGCTAAAAGAGAAAAGTAAAAAAGGCACAGGTGCGCTTTTAGTAATCTCGTAATGGTTTATGAATGAGGCGTGCAGGTGCAGGCGCGTTAGTGCTGTGGTCAGCAGGCTTGTGTTCGAATGAGGTGTTCCGGCGAAAATAAACCTGCTGTGGACAGGAAGCAGGAACGGCACTCACACTTCACAACCCGTCAGTCATAAATAACAGTTGTTTTAAACAGCAGTTTCCCATTTATGACTTAACCACTTAACCAGGATCCATCTACAACAAAACATAAAAAATAGTGCATTCTTCACAGCTAAGCAGGCCAAGGATTTTCGAACAAGCAACCTGGGAACTGACACCTTGTGTTGGGAAAAGTGACATTCAGTATTCTCATTAGGATTATACAGAGAGGCATACAGTATGTATGGCCAGTTTAACCCTGACTATTCAGAGCAGTATGGTGTGAAAGGAAATGTGACCTTTTCATGAGATGTACGGTAATTCATATCCATATGCCCCATAGGTTAGCAGGCCCTCGTTCATTTGTAGTAAACATGTAATGAATGATGAATGCGGGCATTACATAAAGAGTTAGTTAAAGAGTTGGAGTGCCTCGAGCAAACTAACATACAGTGCACGCACAGAGAAAAACAAAACAGCTCACATGCCTTACGATCATCTGCACGGTGCTCATGCTTTCTTATCCAAAGGCAGCTGCTTTAGTCGCAGCTTTCCCCTGGCTGCATGACAAAAAGAGGTTACAGAAAGACTTCTGTCTGGTCAGTGTCAGCTGTAGAGTCTTACTGGAATCTAGCAGAGCGATTTTGACAATAATATCCAAAACACCAGCAGTGAAACAGTAGCTAATCCCCAGATCTGTGCTAAGTCTGTGCTATTGTGTCAAGATTAAGCAGTTAAAGTGAAACCGTGATCAAACCTTTAGGCCGTGTCGGATATTTATGAGCTCTGCGGCAACTGTCAAAACCAACTATGTGCGATTTTTCACTTCTGGACTCTTTGTTTTTTTCAAAATTCAGATCAGAAAATCAGCAGCAGCCCAAAAAAAACAGCCCATGCCGAGCCAAGCAGGCCCTCTAAGCGAGACAAGAGGCTCTGCTGGAGAGACGTTATTAATTTATGTGATGCCACAGAGGCAGTGAATAAGAAACGCATTAGTGGGGAAGATGCGAGGCGATCGATAGGCATGCTTTCTTCAACTACTGTTGTCTTCAACAGTTTACACAGTCACCACAAGGTCGGAAGACTACAAGGAGGAATTTGACCAGACGTTGATGGAGTTGGTTTGAGTTCAAATGACAAAATTGGAACAAATGGAAAGCTTTAATTTCCAAACAAAGGCATATATCATGGAAAATCTGCTGAACGGATGTTGGGGCCGACTAATCCTCTTTGAGATGAGACATGATTGTTAGCATTCTTTCCACAAAGGGCACGCGGCGATTCGGAGCACGCCAGGGAAGAACATCATTCACGACTAAATGGAATAAAATGATAAAAATGCACCAATGTGAAGGTTTGCACACATCAGGCTGCCGACCCTGTGTTGAGGTGGAGGTCGGGTTGATATTCAGCGGTTTGTGTAGATCGTCGGGGGCTGTGTTGATGAGCTCTGCACACCTGCTGAAGGTTTAGTGAAATGTCCATGGACGTTAGAATTCATTTCACAGGGATGTGAAATTTAAACTCTGGTCGCGACACTGTTGACAGTTGAAACACGCACTATCAGTAAAATCAACTGTAAAAACAGTAAACAAAAGAACAACAGTCCTTTTGAAAGAGCAGACAGTGAGGCTCAAGTGTTGAATATTTATATATATATTTCTTAGCACTGCTTGGTTGGTCATTAACAATCATCAGACTTGAGCCTGTAATTGCTAGATGATTTTAAATATTTAATCAGGAGCAGGCATGTTCTAGCAGCTGTTGCCTTTTCAATAAAGTATAATAGTCCTGTTTTCGAGTTGCATATTTTGAAAGAAATTATTCTTTATTGCTGTGTGACTTATTACTAAATGAACAAAAAGAACCAACAATAAATTCATAGGCAAAATACAGGATGGATGTGCCCTCTATAAAAAAAATGGACACGTGTAACACCAATGAACTCAGGCTGAAGGCACTTACTAGAGAGAAATCTTGAATTTTAGTCTAAAGTAAAATTCAGTTTTAGATTGAAGACATGCGGTTTCAATCTCAATATTGTGGCCGGCGACGTCTCTGTGGTTGATGGGCTGCACATGACTCAAATCAAGCTCAAACTCACTTTAAGCCAGTCTGGCTTGATAGATTTAGAACATGTTTGAGTGAGGTAGACACCCATATGAAAGAAATTAGTTGGTGTTTGTTGTAATATATACAGTTTTTATATGATGATTATGACCACTGGCAATAATATATGCCATCATATTACCTGCTATATGTTTAGTAAATATGTTTATGGGATATATATTTTAAATTTAAAGCAACTCATTAGACATTTCGGGGGGTAGTTTATTATATTTAAAAGTGTTTTCATGCACTGCGCATACATTTTATCTAAAATGAGAATAGTGTTGAATCAGCACCCGTCTGAAACACTGTAAACACAACTAAACCTGACAACGGAGGGGGCATATCGCAGGGTTATTATACTGGACTGATTAGGTACACATATGCCTTATAAACTGGTGATTCATTGTGTTTTTATTGGCTGTCAGTGTCAATATTGACTCTTTTGACAGAGTGTAGACTAAATTATGGAGAATGGAAATAGGAGCTGAATGAATTTGTTTGATTTAATTTATTTTCCTAAGTTGATGGAGGGGAAATATTACAGAAATTTGAGATATGTCATATTTTATATGAAAAAGGGCTGCTGCTATAATTCACAATGACAAGGTCACGTTTCGACAGAAGAATGAAGGCATAACGTAGCTTAAAGGATCAGTGTAGTGGATTTAGTACCACCTAGTGGATTAGTTGCTGATTGCAACCCCCTTGCCTCATTCTCTATGGCGAACTACTATGGTTGCCACATAAATGGCCCAGCGTCTCTTTTATCCGTTGTTAGGCCACTGTAGAAAAATGGCGGTTCAACACGATGGATCAGCAGCGTCTGAAGATACAAATAAAAACATAATAGTGAATATTATATTTAATTTCTTCCATATTGTGTAAATAGAGCCCCATAAATCTTACACATTGGACCTGAGGTCTTTAAATCTTCAGTAAGATATTAAAATAATACAAGAAGTTCACCGTAGAACATCTACTTACACACCTACTTCCTAAGGACAGAGCCAAGAAGATCAGTTCAGATCTTTAATCAGTTCCTCTTGATGTCCTGGAAAAATTCTTGAAGTTGTCTGGCAAGGTCTCCAGGAATTCCTGCATCTAGCAGCTAATAATGTACAACACGGGGGGCTCCTTCGACAGATTACAATCTTAATCTGTCAAAATCCTTTTGCCACCCTAAACAGCGTGTTATGAATAGAAAAGAAATGTCTGTCGCCAATACAGCTATAATCTTATATCTTATCCAATATCATAATCTTTTTTACCACACTGTATTTACTGTGTTACCACTAAGAACAAATGGTTGATGCAAACCGTGTGGATGTTTCGCTCCAGTCCTAAAGGCCAAAGACAGAAAATGAGATTGACTTGAATTGACGTTTTACTCTTTACTGTAATCAGTATCGAATCACATGCGGATCAGTACATGTGAGGCAGTAGTCCAGCTCCACAGAACTCATCGTGTTAATAGAGAGATTTCTGACTTACCAAAGGCCAGAATGAAGCTGTCAATTATAGGTTGATTATCAATAGGTCACTTCACTGAATGCTTTATTTTGTGCAATTTAAACTGGATAAACTGCAGCTAAGATTGTGAAATGTGAGGCAATAGGCAGTCTTTCAATTGAATGCTCCTGGTGGATCAATGTCACCCCAATGCCAATTACTAACAAAGATCCTGTATCACTGAATCCTGCGATGCTTCTAAAAAAATATATACTGTGTGTCTCGCTGCTGGTAATGAGTAAAATACATGCTTTTCTGTCCATATCTCAGCGGACTGAAATAAATGAAGTCTTCAAACCTAGAAGGTCTGTGTCTCTGTGATGAGTCAGAGCTTGTGGTCGGCCCATCCTACGTCAGAATCATATGAGATATAGGTCGCAGGCAGAGTGATCTCAGCACCATTCACCAGTTTCCACCACTTTAATGCAAGATTTACCATTTGATCCTGAAAGAGTTGCATCCGGATTTCATTTTCCGACAGAAATACAGTCCAAAGTGAATATCGAACAAACTTTGCACCTTGTCATTCAGACTGAACACCTAGTTAACCACATTTATGCAGTGAAGACACATTTTAAATGGGCTGTCAAAGAGTCTCAGGCCTGTCAGCAACCCGTGTGTCTAGGATTTCTCTACAAGAGGACTCCTGGGGAGACGTGTCTAAAAGCCTCTACAGTCACTTAACACCATTGCATCAAAACCATATGTTAGGTGACATTGTGTCTAATGGACTACCCAGAATTCTTGTTACAATGTACACGTTTTGTGCTTGGAGTAGGTGAACTGAAAATCATACAAGATCAGTTCTTTGTTACTGTAAGTACTTTAATTAAAAATACTTACCTGTATTTAAACAATACTTGAAATCATGGAGCTTTTGAGCCTCTTTTACATTATTGTTTTGGTTCCTGCATTTTTACCATATGCTTGAATCTGCTATCATGAACACCCATAGGCCGTAAATAAATAAATAAATAAAGCCAGGAAAGGAAAAACCAAGCATCAAAAATGGTAGACAGACAATGTTAATGACTAGCTAATGATGAAAGTGAAACATCTCCCAAAAAGCAGTTGGTGGGGACCAAAAATGGAGCAAAAAAAAGAGAGAAGATGCCAAATGGATGCCATGTGTGCTGGACATGATGTAGATGACAGGTAACACATCCACTGTGACAACTTTATTTACAACGCTGTGATATGATCGGCACTGTGTAGCAAAGGGTCTTGTTTTGTGTTACCTTAAAAAAACTTGAAAAATTTGACCATAAGTGCTCTTAGCTTAAGACATCTGTAACATGCAAACGAAAATATGTCATATTTGCATTTTCTATTGATTCATTATGAATGTACCAAATCATCTGGGAGTTAAAACTGAATCAAACACCGGACAGTAAACTGAGGTCACTGGCCATTACTAAAAAATACAATCTAATAATTGCACCTTGTTATTAAACTCTCACAATGTTTGGTCAACATTTCGTGTTATCGCTCCCTGACGTGCCGTCCTGAATGCAGACTTCAGAGAAAGATGCCAGTATACTGTACACATGTGAGGACACTACTCATTCATTATGGAAAACAATGGTGGGCAGTGTTCTCCTTTTTCTACTCCCCCAAAACAGTGGGGCTGTTTAGAGGGTGGAGACGGTGTGGGGGTGAGGTCTCTGTATGCTAGATGCTTTTTCGTGATAATGCTCTGTTGAACGTTCCTGATCTCAATGGCTGTGTTCCCCTTTCTCCAATCCAGCGGGTCACACTGAGTCACAAGGCCAGCCAGCGATGACAATGGCATGTTTGTGCACAGGCTGAGCTATGGGTAGGCTGTCTGAAGTGAAGGGATAAGATGGCACAAGGTGGACAGTAGAGTCTGGTGTGTGTGCGTGTGTGTGTGCACTGGTGTACACCTTCGGTTATCTGCCTGGGTATACATTTGCTGTCAGTGCACACAGTTGTTTTCTTCACACTTTATATCACATAGATCGAACCAATTCAGGTTAGTGTTACATGCAGTCCGATCTACATTCAAACACTCACTCCGGCATAATATTAATTTGGGTCATGGCAGATAAGATAAACGCTTTCTGCAACGGAAAGGAAATTGTACGTAACGGACACTTTCAGGCTTCTACAACCCACAGACATTATCTGCAGCTGATGATTTGATAACTAGAACAGGAAGAGGAAAAATATCTCATGCTGCAGCAGATGCAACAATGTAACAGACATTAACCCACCAAGTTAGCACTATGAAATAAATGTTGTAGGGTCAACGGTCAGTGTAATAGATGCTAAAAAGACGAATAAATAAAAAAACATGTCACATGTTGCAGTAGAGGTGGCTGGCTGCTGAGACTTTGCGAGATCTACCCTAAGTGACCTTCCGAAACCTGTATTTTTATTATAGATGTGTATATGTTTGCTGTATTACCAAGCCTGCAACAGATGCCAGCCAATTTAACTGTATGTACTCTGTGAGGATGAACGTGTGTGTGTGTGGATGGAAAAAAGACATGAGAAAATATCACCTGTTCAAACAAGCTGAACATACTGTGCGTTAAACACAGTATCACAAACACTATTCTACGATTTGTTGTAAAAAAAAAAAAACGTTGTGGTAAAGGCTGAGAGGAAAGATCCCGGTGGACGGTCGAGGTTAGCTTCACTCCACTTTCAGGTATTTTCTTGGAAGAGCAGATGTCGCGTGCCATCATCAAAACAAACTTATTGTTGTGCTGTAAACTTATTTTTGGCCGTATTCCTGAAAGCCTGCATTAGTGCCATGCAGAACATACAGCATGTGGGCATATACGTGCATGCAGACATGCATATACACACTCACTCCTTTCATTTCTTTTTTTTTTTAGTGCAGATCCACATCCCTCACAAGTGGCCATACACTCCCTCGTCATCCCGCCCCCACCCCCCCCCCCTCTTGTCCACCTCCTTGTTGTCATATGACCGCTGTTATGTGTGTGCAATGGAACACAAAGTTGCTCTGTTAGTCCCCTCTGCTCTGCCCTCTCAGATTTGAGTGCTGGAAGTAAGGCCCTCTTACTCGCCCGGCCTCAGGAAAACAGACAGGCCCCTGTATGAGACTATACCGGCAAAGATTAGAAAGGAGGGCGAAGAGAAAGAGAGGGATGAATTGAGCTGATGTTATTTTATGTAAGACCGAAAGATAACTTAATCCGTACTTATTCACAGAGCCCCGCCCTAAAATTGTGTTCAATTCAACCGACAGCTTCCCTCACTGAGGCTCTAATGGTAATGTTAACAGTGTCTTACAGCCGTTTGTGTGGAGATGACACTTTGTCCTAGTACCTGGCACGGATTAAAGACCCAAAACAAACACGAATGCTGAGCCAGCTGAATCAGAGCAATGCCCTGTCTGAAGATACAGAGTGACAAAGCAACTGATAAATACTTGCTCTGTGCGATATCTAAAAACCTCTGCATGGTGTCCAAGATCAGTTTTTATGTTAATCCTCAAAACTAATAAAGAAAACACACAAGATGTGTGTGGTAATTCTGTTACTCTCTCTCTCTTCAGGAGCTAAATGACATCTTAGATTAATCATTTTATTAAGTAGGCTGCCGAGGGAGCTAGGCTTGGCCCCCTTGATGCTTAACTGTAACAGAGATGAGTTAAATCGTCCGAGTCAGCGGTGGGCTCACCTACAACGTTATAGATGGCTAAAGGTCCACTGGACGGTGACATTGGCCTCATCAGTGTCAGAGCTGCTACCTCAACAGCCACTGTCGCTTTAAAACCAAGTCTGTCCCTCGCTGTCCCTTGCCATTATGTCACCCAGTGGAGTGGATGTGGCAAGTAACAAAAGAGGTTGAAGGAGGTCAACTTAGCATAGGTTTTGTCCCACTATTGGTCATGTTTTGATACGCAATAAAGGTCGCTTGTTGCATACTAAGAGAAATAAAACATCAGCTGTTGGAAGAGGCGTTATGCTTAATTTATGTCATGTGTATATTAGACGCAGATTTAACAATTCATGTGGACGTTTGTGTGTTTGCAACACTCGATCAGAAATCAGAGCAATTCTATTCCTTCCAATATTATCTTCAAACAAACAGGTATAAGGGCACAATGACATTTTTCGGCGTGCGTGTTTGTGTGTGAAACTTCCCGTTATGTAAGCATGCGATTAACCTTTATATTTCACACTGGATGTCGTTCATCCATCATTTTAAAGCCAAGGTCGTCATCGGCGACCTGGCATTTTTCTGACATGTTGCAGACGAAAACATTTTGCAGCTTAAACAAAAAAAAAAAGAGTGGCTGATCAGTGAAATGATAGTGACTGAGACTAGTAGTTGATATTGTCATGAAGATGATTAAGTATCTAGATCTTACTAGATACTATCTACTTGAAAAACTGGTGAGAAATTTTTGACTTGAAAGGTTTGACTGTTGCAAAAACTTTTTTATCTGATTTCCAAAAATGTTTTAACTTGCAGCTACCCACAGAGGCTTATCACAATCTGCTAGCATTACACTGTGACAGTGATCAATATTCCTATCCAGTTTTTCTCACAAACACCAATCGTGCAACATTACAGGGGGGGTTCAGCATTAAGTATCAATCTAATATACCGTGATCCATTTAGGTATCAGTGCTCATGAGATAAGGGCACAGTGGAATTTATCCACCACATCGAGGCCCCTCGGAGATCTGAGCGTGTTTGGAGGCCTGCTGCCTGTGGAACTATCACAGACACAGTAAGCATTCTTTCTGTGTCATATGCTCAGGAAAAGCACGTCTTTCTACCACCGTGAAATTATCACGGCCTTTCTCCCATCTCTCTTTCAGCCAATCTGTTCCAAATCTTCTCTTCCCTTCTTTCTCTCTATCTCTCTCTCTCTCTTGCTCTCTGCTGCATCAACCTCCGCCCCTCTGCCCCATCTGCCTCCCTACTGTTAAACCCCCCCAGCCCCTCGACCCCTCCCTGCACTGGTTCTCTCTCTCTCTCTCTCTCTCTCTCTCTCTCTCTCTCTCTCTCTCTCTCTCTCTCTCTCTCTCTCTCGCTCAAGCATGTAACACAAATACACATACAGTACACGCAAATACACATGCTCTCCTGATGCTACACGACCGATCCCGACCGCCATTGAAGAAAAAAAATACAGTAACGCTCTGTTGAGAACGCCAAAGATGAAACAGGGAATGTCACAAATCATCCTGCTTTTGTCTGCTGAGTAACAAACATGCTCTACTCTCTACCTCCCTCCCTCCCCACCCACCCACCAACCCAGCACTGTTAAGATTTACATTCGTAAACACGCACGAGCGAACGCGCACATAAACGCACCAAATGAATCCAAGCTTGAGATTATTAATGAACGTCGATGTTAAATATCCAGCAGACAGCAAGCTCTGCTGCCAGGCCACAATCGCCCCCCCCCTCTTATTTTATCCCAGTGCCCGCAGAGCCAAGCTCCACGGGATTTGCACACCTCCCACTGCAAATTCACATCCAACGTCTCGTAAAGCCAGTTGTAAGTACTGAACACCTGATCGTGTGTGATTGGTCTTCGACTCCCTCATTTCCCCCTCTTTCTATTTCATAGCTCTCGGCCTGGACAGAGTGCACAGAGACATACCCGCAAACAAACACATACGCACACACACACACACACACACACATCTTTGATGCATCCTTCACTTGTCCTACATAGAGTAATTACATGAACTAAGCGCTGTGCTCACATAAAAGCATTCTGCGAGACTCAAAGGATGCTCTGAGGAGATGATGAGTCAAATACCAAACATAAAATAGCACAGCGCTAGCAGAGTGGAGGAGGGGACTGGACAGGCTGCTTGCCTGGTGCCATCTCTGAACATCACCTTCTCCATTTTATCAGAAAAACACACTCGCCCCATGCAGAATAGCCTAGAATGGGAAAGCATCTTGCTCCTCCTCTGTGTGTCTAAAGCAGGGCAGCCTTGCAGTGATTACAAAAACAAGCTGTTGTGTCTGTTTGAGAGTAGTCAGGCTTACCGTGTTCACAAGCCAGCATCCATTTACAAAGGATACTGCAGACGAGCCTTTGCAGGGAGAGAAAGGCTCTGTGCAATCCACCTTTAGTCCTGCTGCTTCATCTTCATGTCTTCCTCATATTCACAGTCACACACTCACATCTCTCTCTCTCTTTCTCTCTCTCTCTCTCTCTCTCTCTCTCTCTCTCTCTCTCTCTGTCTCTCTTTCAGCGCCCCTCTTTCGCTGTCTTATTAGCGTCTGTGTTCTATATCCTCTCTTGTTTGCTCCAAGGCAGTTGAGACACTGCAGCGATGGGGGTGGAGGGCGTGTATATATGTGTGCGTGTGTTCGAGTGTGTCAGAGACAGAGAGGCAGAGAGAGGGAGTGCAGGACAGAAATGAAGGGAGGAGTCAGCAGGGATAGAGAGAGAGAGAGAGAGAGAGAGAGAGAGAGAGAGAGAGAGAGAGAGAGAGAGAGAGAGAGAGAGAGGGAAATGGTCAGGATTAAATCATGAGAGTAACAGAGAGAAAACAGGCTTTGATGGGGTAGCTACAGCATCCAGGGTATCTTTATTTCATGCTGTAATGATAAAATATACATTGGCCATTAAGGAAACTGAGCCCTGCTGGCTAGAACAGAGGCGAGGCAGTGAGTAGATCTGTTTCTTGGGGTATTATATGCTTGCTGACAGGCCAGCAGCAGGATTGGTTGTGATTTCATTGATGACTGAAAAAACATACAAGATAGGGAGAGAGGGATGAGGAGGAGGAGGAGGAGGGGACTGGAGAGAAGAGGAACGGAGGGGAGGGGAGTAATGACGACAAAGGAATGGGAGGAGGATTGGACGATGGTGTAATGTGCTGTTTCCGTGCCAACTGTTTCTGTGACAGTGGGACCACTTCCTTTATTGCTATTGGCTATAACCAAGAATTGATAGAGGCTCGGGCAAATGGGGCATCATGCCACTGGGTGTGAAAGGGGTGTGGTTCTTTTCACGTGTTTCTTCCACTTCTTGTTAATCTCAGAGAACAGATCGCAGCCATGGAGAGCACACATGCATGAAAAAAAAAAACATAGCGATCACAATTCTGGAGCGTGATGGGGAATTATCGCTCTGTCATTATGGATGCCACCAGTGTGTGAAAGAGACTCCTCCTATCCTCCTGACACACGCACGCACACTGTCCAGCAGGAGAAAAAATCCACAGATTAGGTTGCTCAGAGTGTGTAGTGTAATGTAATTGCCTGGACACCAACCCTGGAGTCATGAACTGTGAGATAATTAATCGGCTATAGGCCAGTGCAAGTGCACATCTGGTGGGGTGAACAGCTCTGCCTCTCCCTGACCTCTCATCTGGCCCTTTTAATACAGGCTGGCAGGCAGGTGGTGTATTGTCCCCATTCTTTCTCTCCGTCACTCCGTCCCTCCTTGTGTCTCTAATTACCGCATCTTATCATGTGATCCCTTCTTCTTTAGCAGTGGTTTTAATACCGCAGAAAAAGATCATCTCTCAGAGTGAAGTCAACTTCTTGAAAATAAGTAACAGAAACCACAGAGAAGAATACAATAACATAATATACTTGAGGCGTATGAAACTGACACCTGCCAACAAAAAGCTACACCGGAATGTCCCTGTGCATATCAACATTGAACCATAGCAACAGTCAACAGGACAAGATGTCACGTACAACAGGACAAGATGTCACGTACAATAGCCTCCCGCTCTAAACTTAGTTGTTTCCACTTAGGCTCAACGGCTGCTGTTGACATCTCATCTTCAAGTGTCAAACCTGCCATGATCTACCTGACATGACATCATCACTCAGGAGGTAAATCTCCAGGTGTGATAGAAACATTAACATCTGACATGTTTTGATGGATTTAAATACCAAAAGGTCTCGATCTCTGTCCTGAATAAGAAGATGTAGTATTAGAAAACACAAAGCCTGATGATCGTAGGTGATGATGATGATGTACCATATTGCCATTTAACAACCATTTTTTCTGTTTGCAAAATTTCAGCAGCAAGGAAAATGAAGGAGAGAAGATCACCCCGCCTGTTCAGCAGCTCTTCGCTGGTTGCCTGTTAGTTTGAAATTTGATTTCAATATTTCGTCATTAAAGCACAGCAGGGTTTGTCCCCCAGCTACATATTAGACTTAACACTTCATGAGCTGCAGAGCAGCCCGGTCCTCTGGGAGAACTCTTGGTTGATAACAGAATGTGGCCGTGTTCCCACAAGGTCCAGCCAGAAAAGCTAAAGCTGCTAAAGACTGCCTTTCAAATCGCTCCAAAAGACATGCTTCGCAGAAAACCCGGTACTTTTTGTTCTACATATTAGCCTACTGATTTATTTGTTTTCTGAAACCACTTCTCTGACTTCATTCTCTGTTCTGTTTCCCCGCAGATGTTCTCTGCCAATGCCTTATGACCCCTCTGTCTCTTTCAACATTTTTCCATCCCTTTCACTCTCCATAACCATCACTATCCCTTTTTGTCTCTCCCAGATTGTCTCTGTGCCTCTCCCAGCTTCCTGTCTCCGTAATCCTTAATCCTGTGGAAATCGGTCAGGCAGAATGAGCCAGCTTTGATCAGGCTCTCATATCAGGCATGGTAACAGTGTCAGCACACCCGGATCCCACAGAACCCTGGAGCCCAGGGGGAGAGCTTCAAACAGGCGTTCACCCCCTGACTCTGCTTGAGAGGAAGGAGAAAGAGAGACTGCAGAGTTCCTATCTCAACTGCCATCTACTGTACGGCTCTGACACCAGTCTTCCTTTTTTAAATTTAGCAACATTTGTATTGCGATTTTTTTACACCATTTATCTGCGATACTACCTGCTTTGCTTTTGTTTTGTTTGTTAGTTTTATTGTTTCTGCATGAGCTGAATTTGCCGTGGGAACAGAGATCAGCAGCCAGTGTAACGCCATGTGAGAGTCGCTTTCGGTGTCCTTGACAGCGAGCGTGAAATCTGTGTCACTGTTATTTTGATATTGTGAACCACAGGCCAGGGATGATACCTGCCTGAGTGGGAGGCATGTCACAAAACACCTGGTGGCACAAATGCATCATGCAGGACAATTAGCCTATCCTTAAAGGTCAGCTTTGCACAGCCAGCTAACAAAGTCAGAGAGAAAAAGAAAATACACAACCTGAATTGTGATTTCTGCTTTGTAGCCATATTCTAATCCAAACATCACACCTTAACAATGTTTGGAATGTTCACTGCAATACAATAACTTGAACAAACCTGCTGCTTTCACTCTTGCTTAGGGGCTACCTTTGTAAAACATGCATTTACAGACTGTCATGAGGTGCATAAGTACATACCACTGTACATATTCTTTGCACACAGCCTGCAAATAGATAGTGCAGTGTAAAGGTGATCCTACATTGTTAGATTAGGAGCAGTAGAGAGTAATTCACAGAGCGTATGACCTTGCAGAACCAACTGAAATGGGGCATTTTCCTCCTCACAACCACATGACCTGGAGGTTTGACCTCTCTGCAACTCTGCAACAGTCCTAACAGTGTCCTCACACACCCCATTTAATCAGTTCAGATCATGTACTTTACATTAGCTGAAGAAATGAAGCAGTCGGTGCAACATCTGACGTGTGAGCACCTGTGATTTGTTCTTCAACTGAAGATGGTGGACTCCTCTTGTGATCACTGTGCCAACAAGACCTTCATCAGAGTAACTGAATATAGCAGCATTATAGAATCAAATAACGATACATCAAAATGTTTAATATGAAATACAAAGTGGCAAATCTGGATAAACTACTTTTTTTCTGCTTATGGTCTGTCGTCATGTGTCTCATACAAGCAAATGCTGATATCTAGTGGCCAAGCATGTGTACTACATTATTAAAAGGAAACATATTTGGACTTTTTGGTAAGCATTAAAAATGATTGAGAAAGAAATTGGAATCATGAATTATAAAGTACATTTTTTAATTGTTTACACAAATCTAAATTCAATGTCACGTTAAGGTACACAAACTAAACAGAATTTAAAAGTAAAAGGTGTTTTTCTTTATTAAAATGTAACACAGCACCAGTAATTTGTGCCAAATGAAGTGTCTATTGTTTAAGTTTTTCATATATTTACTTAATGATTGTGATTAAGGTGGTAAACCGTGGTAAATAAATGTGATTAATTGTGGCTACGCCTCTGTGCTTATCTTCAGCGTATTTAACATTGGCTAATTTACTCTTATCTACATTCACAGCTTATTATTTGCACTTAAATTATAAGCAACACACAGAAAATGCTGCTCAACTGGTGTTTAAATTATAAGTGATTTCAAATCTGTGGCTTCCTGATACGTGTATTCAGCTTTTGGATGTTTGGAAGTTTAGTCATGGCGGTAAACACCTAATGTCTCAAATTAGCATTAATCTACACATCCAATCTACACATACATATAAGCACTTCTCTTCAAAACCAGCACACATATAGCAGTGTGAGGTCTTGCTGATAGCGTGCTGCAGGTTAGCTGGTTGTTCATGCTTGTCAAGGTCAACTCAGCTGAGTGCAGGTTAATGGATGCAGCAGAAGAACCTTATTTGCCCTTGAATGAATAAGGCCCTTGGTTATTGCTGCTACAGTATCTTGTGAATACGGGATTCTGTTGCTGAGAACAGATGATGTTCATAATCTGTAAGAAAAGCAGCTCTTTGCAGACTTTGGTAATCCCCACACTCTTTGGCTGGGGGGGAATCCTGCTGACCCCTTTCTAAATCTTAATGCCATCTTTATCTACAGGAAAGACACTGTCTCGTCTGGCATCAGCTAAGCCCTAATAGGAAAGTTTTCTATTGTCAAGCATGATTATTCATTCCACTGGTCTTGAATCAGTGTGTAAAACCGTCCTTAGATCAATACAATTATTTTAACAGCTGGGATTGTGGGAAGAAAAAACAAGGCTTTCCTGTATGTTTTCTTTGTGATTTAGACTTAATCGGGATGGGAAATTAAAAGCTTTGCTATGTCCTAACAGTCTAGTGTATAGTGGACAAGACAAGTGAGTTCCGTATGTATATAAATCTCACTGATCGCACATGCCTTACAGCGTTCTCATGGCTTCACTGCCAAACCATGAGTATGTATTGTTTTCTTGATATCACTGAACAACAGCGATCAGTGTTGTTGTGTACACCACACGTGTCTGCAGAAATATGATACTGAAAATGTTTAAACTGACATTTTCGAATGCATTGAGCGCCCATATTTGTAAAGGCAGCAGCTGAAGGTGAGCACTGAGACTTGTCAATGTTTTATAAATCCTCATTTGCATATCTGCCTTGACAGGTAAATGCACTCTGTGCAACATGGAACAGAAGCAGTGTGACCTCTAACAGAGGGCTCGTGTGTTGCTGATACACTTAGACGCTTTGTATTTAGGGACGTACCCTTACTTAATTTGGTCCATCCATACATGTGTCCATATCAACATCAGTCTTCATACATGAAGGATGATATTTCAGTGGCTTCTTTCCAGATTATCTGATGACTAAACATGACAGTATATCTGTAGATATTCATGGTCTCCAGGAAATGAGTCCTAATTTATGTGTCACTATGACACTAAAATGTCACTTTAACACAAGAAATCTAATGGGCAGATAGCCGTGATCCCCAGAGGATATACCATTTCTATTTTGGTCATTCCTCCTTTAACAGCACACCTCAGTTCATGTGTATAAACAAAATGTAAAAACTAATAATTAGATTTGGCTGAAATTTCTGAAGACTTTCATGATCCCCAGAGGATGAATTGTAGTGTTTTTGATAACCTTTACTCTCTCACCACCATCCAGCAAAAACACCCACTTGTATGCATCAAAATTTCATGGGCAGAATTCGCTGGGCACATTTACGCTACACATACGATAAAAGTTTTTATCAGCCTTCTTTTTAAACACCTTCCAGCAAAAAGTCAACTTCGACCACACTATATTTCATAATCTGATTGGTATATTTACTGTTATGAACTGTTGGGTTTATCCCGAAAGGGCACAAACTCTGATTCTGATGACCCCCTTGGTCTCAGAGTTATGCTGCCTACTGATAAGACTCTTTGAACGGAGCAAAAGAAAGAGTGTGCAGCCACGCTGGCGGCTCTGTGAGGCGGTAATGCTCATTCTTATGGGAAACAAACTATTTGAGAAAAAAAGGCACAAATTGAAATTTTGATCAGATGATCGAGATTCGATAGCAAGTTGCTATTGGCAATCTTTTTTCAGAAATAAGCAACTCATTTCTGGTCTTTATGGCAACCACCTTTTACAGACAGCAAACATGCACCCCAAAATTATGTTGTTGTTGCATTAATGATGTTTAAATATCGCATAACCAGACAACCTAATGCACTGTACCAAATGCATGGTAATCTACCCTGTTGTTGAGGTATTTTACTGAAAACCCCAAATACCAAACTAGTGGACCCATTAGAGCATCTCCAAAGTTAGCAGACTGTGGAGACCACAAATGTCTGTACAAAATGTTACAGCAATCCAGGTTGTTGAGATATTCCAGTTTGAACTAAAGTTACAATAGACTGGCTGACATTGTGCTTCTAGCATGCCTGATTTAAAACTGTATGTTCTTTGTTACGTCTAACATTGTTACATTGAGGGCTCTACATTACAGCCTCTAGGGATGCTAATGGAGCCTTAGTTTAGTTAGTTTAAGTGAGAAATCTAAATGTTTGTTTAAGAACTATCCACAAAATCTCTGCCAAAAAAGTGCTAATTGAATTTTACATTGAGTCGTCAATAAGGATCTGCCTTAAAGTTGAAGCTCTTTTTTTTTAGGTGTAAATACAGTATATATTTGCAATTATATTCAAACCAGCACAACTTCAGTAAAGTGAAGAGCTCTTACTTTAAAGTGCTACAAGTTCTAGGGAAACAGAGAAAACTGAGTGAGCATAAAAAGGACAAAGTCCCCTATTACTAGTTTATCAGAGGACCCTCCTGGGATCTGTGTCCAATAGAAAAATGTAATTTCTGCAATCATTGCAAATTATGAATACTAGACTACTGAGAGCTCTACTCTGCAATGTCTGTTTAACTCCTAAAGCGTAATATATTCAATAGATATTTAAAAAATTGCATATTGTAACACATTAGAATGTTTAATATGTATTTGTTGATCTTACTGTGTTTTATCCTATGACAGTATAAGAAAAAGCACACTGTATCCGTGACGTCACCCACAGGTTTCTGAAGAGACACCATGTTGGCACTCCTGCCTCTTCTGTCTCCGGGCTAATCTAAAAATCAGCAAACATGTGGATCATCGGGGAGACCATTCATCATCAAAGGTCCAGTGTGTAGTTGCTGATTGAAACCCCGCTACCTCATTCCCTCCTTGTAGGCATGAAGGAGAAACTACAGTGGCCATAAAACATGCGGAAAATGCGACTACTTAGAGCCAGTGTTTAGTTTGTCTGTTCTGGGATGCTGTAGAAACATGGTGGTTCAACATGGAAGAGGACCCTGAATGTCTGTAGACTCAAGTATCAAGTATAGTTACTATAACTATAGTTATAAATATTGCATATTGTAAATAGAGCCCCCTAAATCTTTAAAGGTGCAGTGTGTTGTATTTAGTGGAATCCAGTGGTGAAGTTGCAGATTGTAACTAACTGATTACTGATTACTACTCCCGTTCCAAGCATAAAAGATAAACTATGGTGGCTGTGAAACCCACTACTTCTGTAGATATAAAAGGCTCATTCTTATTTTCAGGTGACTGTACACAAATGAAACCATAGTTGTACTTTTGTACTATTTCTGACAGTATATACCCTTGAATGTTACAAACTCTTTGCAAAATAGTATTAAAAAAGCTAAAGCATGTGTAATTTACATAAGTTCTATTGATAAATCCTAGTATTCACTTGTTTTGTTCACAAAATGTTTTTATAACCTGCTCCTCATCTTTTTCAAGTCAAGTCAAGTCAACTTTAATGTCAATGCTGCTATATGTACAGGACATACTGAGTATTAAATTTCATTTCCCCTCTTATCTCGGGGCAAACAGCATAGCCATGACATATAAAATATAAGTAAAAAAAAATATATACAAATCTAAAAATATGTACACGTTTAAGGACATCTGTAAGGCAATATGGCAGTGTAAACAGAATTGTCAGTATAAATATAAGTATGTCTGTATGGACAGAATTTACACTATACACAGTAAGGTCTATAAAAAAAGACATATGTAACAGTTGGCTGTACACAGTGCAAAGTATTGCTAGTTTTTAGAGTCTGTAAAAGAAAAAACATATTAATAGTCAATTAAATTGAGGGATAATCCATATTTTAATACCTTTTCAGCGATTATATGGCGATTAATTAAATATGCAATCATAAATGACATGTTTTACAATCGACGTATAGTTATAGTATGATAGGCTGCAATGCTGCCAAGCTGAAGGGAAACGATTGCAAGCATTCACAGCGCACAAAAAAAGCGTTTCCGTGCACGTCCTACTTGTAAAGCTCTACAGCAGGGCGATTTTGCGCGTTCCCGAGACTCGCCATAGAAAACAAAGCTGAACGTCTTCCATAACAGCTAGGGGAGCAGACTTGAGGAATATCCGAATGTATCCTGGACACATCGAGCTGATTATGGATTTACAGTGGGTGTAGCATCGCTGGAGACCGAGCCTTCTCGGCTGGGGGGTGACGGCAGGACATTAGCGAAACCGACGAAAATAACACCAGTGTTTTTTTTTGTTTGTTTGTTTTTTTTCTCGGGGTGCTTTGTCTTGTCCACCTAACGATAGCAAACCATCATTCCCCATTTCAATTGCAAGATATCCAGCTAGTGATTTACTAGCTGCCGCCCGGGATGTATCATCATGTTGTCACCTAAAAGTAACTGCTAAAGGACGTCGGATTGTGAAGGATAAAGCAGAAAAACCTCCCCGAGGTTCTAACGGGTTGTCACCGGGACCTGAATCTGTGTTTAGCCACAGTCGCGGAACCCACTGTTTTCGGCGATATGGCGGAGCAGGGCTACTCATCTTGGTGAGTCCACACAGGCATCGCGCTACCGATTAGTAGCAGCTACCTAACGTTAGCTGCTGCTGCTGCTGCCAAAGCTTGATTGATATAGGTCACTAAACCAATGAATTATATTTCTGACAATTCACGGTAACACTTGGCTCTTCACGCCTACGCACTTAGATGTATTTATCACCGTCTAGAGAGCGAAATGTCACTCGTCCATATATTTTTTTCTTCCTCCCTGCAGCTGTGATACTGCTAACGGCTAATCAGCTGTGCTAACGCTATGTAGCAA
Source organism: Collichthys lucidus (assembly GCA_004119915.2). Lineage (NCBI taxonomy): Eukaryota > Metazoa > Chordata > Actinopteri > Sciaenidae > Collichthys > Collichthys lucidus. Next base: position 19,413,746 of record CM014093.1, on the reverse strand, counting down.
CGGCTATTGTGCGCGAGCGCTAGCGAGGCTAACCGCCGAGGCTAACGGCTTGCTAAAGCACAGTCAGTGAATGGAGTCGTTCGCTCGTGTTATATTTAAATATATAAAATATTATTTATTGTATTGCATGGCCGTGTGAAGAAAATTAGCGCACGTTAGCTGTGTCAACAAATTAGCGTTAGCTGATTAGATGGCCAGCAGCCGTCGTCGATCTGCTCGCACACACAATAACAAAGGTTCTGCCGTAGAGCTAAAAGAGCTAGCTCCCTGGCATCGCAGTCATGTCTCCACAAAAAAAAAAGAAAAGGCAGTTTCAGGGTGAGCTTGTGGCATTTGTGAAACGACAGGTTGCCCCAAATCACATTTTCAGATTACTAAAGGTGTACACACTTCACGGTTTGTGGCGTTTTTTTTAAATGCTCGGTGAGGAATAGATTTAAAACGAAGCCCAGACATGGGGATGATGTGATCACTAAAATGCGTCGTCCCCATGAATGAAAATGACCTGACTTTTGTTGAGGCCTAGCTAATTAATGTAGGCTAAATGACGCCAGGTTCATCAACGAAAAACACGGGTTAAATGTTTGTAATCTTTTTTTCTTTCTTTTTTTTTAAAGAAGAGCATCCTTGTGTGTGTGTGTGTGTGTGTGTGTGTGTGTGTGTGTGTGTGTGTGTGTGAATAGTCTGAACTAATGACTCTGCCCAGTGAGCAGACATGGCTCATTAAATGGCACAGGTTCAGTGAAATGTTGTGTTTGTGAGCTCGTCTTATTTAATGTCATAACTTTTTTTTGTGGTTTTTCAGGAACTTGTGGTCTCTTTACATGGATTGTATGACGGTTTTTTGGCTCGGGATAAGTCAACCAAAGCTTCTCCTGTCATAAGTCATTTCTAAACACTCTGACTCTTTTTATATTGACAATATAACTTTATGCTATGTAGTTTTTCTAAACTTTTTGTCAAAGCTTCACAGTTGGGGAAATTGCCTTGAAGGGAAAAGCCCAACCCCGTCAGGATTTCCACTTTGATGTAGGATTATCAGGATTATATTATTACAATGTACATTTATTCATCATCTCGTTCATCATCGTGACTTTCATTCTGTGCTGACATCCATTTTTACTATCAATGTTCAGCATGTAGGAAACGGCAGTAGTTTTTTTTTATCGAAGACGAAATCTCATCAGTTTATTCCCCCAAAAGTCCTCCTTAAACATTTATTTCAACATGAAGACTCCAGTAGTAAATTGCAGATGAATAATTTTACACATTTTTGTGTAAAATTATTGACATGTTAACCCAAGTCTGACACAGAAGTAAACACAAAAATACACAGCTCTGATTAAAGAGAAGAGAGGCAGACACATTACAGCAGCTTCCAGATAGTCTTATATTTTTATATATACGCATGATGTAGCTTCCAGACTTTGTTACAAACAAGGCTAAACACGTCTTGGACCATCACAACATTATATCACGATCAGTCCTTCCATCTTGTTCCTGTTAACGCCACAAACATATTTCTTGAAGCTGGAGAAATAAATCCTGTGTGAATGGTGCGTGAGCATGAAGCTGCTTAATGTGCAAGCTCAGCAGAAGGGGGGAAAAAAAAAACATTATTAAGGACAGTGACCATCTATTGTGCCAGAAATGGCCTAAATATCACTGAGAAACTTCAGAGATGAACAATTCGTCCAGGTGGAGAAAGGGTCGAAGCTAAATCAAAGCTTGTGGGTTAAAGTTTTGATTTGCGAGTTGCGTATTTTTACGACTGCAGCGTGCAGAGACTCACGACAGATCACCGGTTGCATTGTCATGCACGCCCTTTTAATTGAAACCTGTTTCAGGTGGTTGTAATTGTCAGTCAGGTTAATGTTGTTGCACCTGTTTGGACACTAGTTCAATGCTGGCAGGCCTATTTCCGTAAGCAGAAATACCGGCACCCGTGCAGTTGTGACATACCTTTTCACATTCTGCTTCATGAGCATTAAAAATAGCATCTTGATACTTAACCATAACATGAAGCAACTGCAGGCGTTGGCAATGTGATTTATTGTATTGGTGGGTCAGGTGTTGAAGGTGAAGACACAGACCTCTAATGACTGTGATTAGGATGCTGCGTTCTGTTCTACACTATTACTTTTATAGCTACTAAATTTCTGCCTGGATAAATTGCTAATAAGTAAACGACAGCAGGCCCTGTTAAGTTTAAGCTTTGTAGTAACCAACTGGCTAATGTCACAGTTTTGAAGGTGCCTTGTCTGATGCCACATTCAACAGCCTTCAAAGCAGCAGGTAGCTTCGCAGCTTGTTTGATTACTAACCACTGGTAGGTGGTTTCATGTTGCCACCGCACTGGTACCGTATTTGTCAAGAGAAGAGTTTTCTCCCACTTTCTCTTCCTCATTTTCAGTTTTGCAGCTTGTGTTTGCCTAAACTTCTCAGCCATGACATTTGAGGTGCAATAGTGATCAGAGCGCTTCCTGGTGTGCACACGGTGAGATCCAGCCCTGTGCTGTTGTCATACAGCATTTAATTTTATCTGTGCATTAAGGCAGATGTTAGATCCCACCTTTCTTTCTTTCAGTGCACTTGTTAGTGCCATCATATGAAAGCTTTTAATCTGCTAATTAGGAAAGACAAAGATTTCCACTGCCTTCAATCACTGCTAGTTATTTTTTTTGCCCAGTTTGTCAGGTGCCTCTACTTCAGCTGAACACTTTGATGAATAACCAGATGGTTCAGTCTATAGTGTCATGAGGGCTGGTTGTTGTTTCTGGTGTGGAGATAGAATGTAAACATGATACAATAGTTTGTGTGTATGACTGTCATATCAAAACAAACCTTTGTTTTTCTTAGTGACTCGGTAATACTTGGAAGTAATGCGCTCCATGCCTGATTTGTCCAAACAAAATCTTTATGCAAATGGGGTGACTGCGTTTATATTGTTTTGGTCATATAAATTGGCTTTAATAAGCAAGCTCTTAAGAAAAGTAGCACAACGACACTAAGGTATCACCTTGCTTCGTGGCCTCTCACTCTGGGTTTAATTATTAAAAATGAAACCAAAATGGGGGAAAAACACACACATTGGAACCACTTTGCCCACAAATTGACACTGCGGCAACCACATCCGTGGAGTTGAAAGTAGCACACTTAGTAATATGTTTCGCACACAGACCGTATGTCTGCTGACAGTAGTAGTACATGTTAATGTGAACATACAAGAAGCTGTTAACCTGATAAACGACTTGCATGTGTACTTGTGCGTCAACGTATTGATCCGTTTTAGCGTTAAGTTTTCCCAAGTTATTTCTGCTCAGTGTGTGGAGGATTGATTCGTAACGTTGCAGTCCACATGTGGAGACAATCTTACGATGTTGAGCAACAAAGGGATGTTTTTTTTGTGTCACAAGCAAAAACCGAGCACATTACCATATTTTCTTGCAGTGTAATGGCATTGCCTCATTGAAGCTACCTGCTAAACCCATCACGGCAGCACCTTTTTACTGCCTCGCAAGATGTTTCAGAAGCTTGTTGTGGCTCTTAGACGTGTGGCTGAGGTTGATGTTGTGTAGGTCATAAGCTTAACATGTTAATGTATTTACTTTTAGCAACGGCAGACTTTCTTTTTCTGCAGTCCTTGAAGTAGAGGTATGAAGGTTTAGGAGCGGCTTGCCACCACAGACCATGTACTGATAACAGTCGCACCCATCTGTGTTAGCCACCTGCTGTAAAGTGTAACCAACAATTTCTGAGATTAATGTGGGATACCATCCAGGAATTATTATCACACTGATTGCATCAAGGTTTGCCAAAGATGTCATATTAAATGTCTTCTCTTTTTATATAAATATTGCTGTCAAACATATTATTCAGAAGTTTGCAACATCCGCTAAACAGAAGTGCAAAAACATCTTTGGCTTTTATCTTTGGCTTTTTTAATTAATGAATTTAAGGGGGGGGGAGCCTCCTTCCTCGGGAAACATGCTTATTAAGACCTAAATCCCCAAATCCTATTATTAAGACTATCCTCAGTATAATCTTATTCCAGCTCGGCCTTTCCTAGACACTGACGAATCAACTGATCGTTCACACAACTCACAAAGTAGGCGATGTTTAAACGCTGCTTTAAAATAAGCCTGTTTATTCTTGATTAACAGTGAAATCTAGTGTTGGACTCTTTGCAGACTCCGCTTGCAGTGAGAATCCGAGCTGCGCCAAAGGAGTGTGTACTCACTCTATATACAGTATGTTAAATAGACGCAACCAATGCTGTTGTATCCTCGGCTAAGAGCACACACTGTTCGCTTGTTTGAGTCTGACGGATTACTGCAGCACCTGTTGCTTGTGTCCTGATCTGAAGCACCACTTAAGCCTTCACAATTTGAGAGACAAAGTAGTTTTGTTTTTTTTGTTTTTTTTAAGTTGGAGATGCGTAGATGGTAGTCTAATTTTTCAATTTCAAAGCTTAGACTTTTCACTCGCTGTGTTCAGGTGCCACAAGGACATTTTCAAAGTGATTAGATCAGGACTGTTTTTAAAAGCGGTGACCAGCAGCTAGTAGATATCAGTGTTTTCCCCAAAATGTCCTAAACAACACGATGCTCCACGGCATCCTTGTGATTCTCAACTAAGAATCACTGACACAGGACACTGACGTCCTGTCAGAGCTCTTTCAGCCGTAGACTGATTCCACCGAGGAGCTCCACAGAACGCCACAGGAGATCTTTCCTACCTGAGGCTATCAGACTTTATAATTCCTCTCCTTTCAGCCGCAGGGAATCTTAATAAAAATTAAAAAAAAAAAAAACTCACCCACTTACTGTAAATTTCTTATCTGTTCATTAATGTGCAATATTACAACACACTGTTTATAATGTGCAATATTACTACATTTCATATTTAATTCTCATACCACGTGAAATATTTTTATACTTTTATACTCTTGTTTAACTTGCACTCCTTATCTTATCACTTGTTTCATATGGCATTTCTTATTGTATTTCTATTATTTATTATTGTTATTTTTTTTTTGCCTATACTTCTTTTATTGCTTATACTTCTTATTTCTTGTAACTCTGGCACACTAATTTCCTTCGGGATAAATAAAGTTGTTCTGATTCTGATTCTGATTCTAAGACGTGGACTATGTAATCGTAATATCCCAGACACGCCTTTTCGTACGCTACGTTGATCCCTTATCAACGATCATTCAGACAAAGAAATGCCACAGAAGGGTGTTAACACAAAGCAGCAGCAGCACAGGAGAGGTGTATTTGTGTTCATGTGGGCACAAAAGGTCACCGTTGATCACACATTACATTCGTGATCCTGGTGGATGTACGTACATAATTGGATGAGACGGTGGAGGTAGATAAATTCCTGAATGAAGGCAAGATGGCAACTTCATCCATTGGCTATTGTAAGATGCTAAAGACTGTCACAGATAGTCGAGTAATATACAGTACAGTTTTTTCTGTTCAATCTGTCTCCATTTGTATGATCTGGTGTGACTGGACTAAGATGTTTGTGCACAGGGGAAGGGGATTTGCAAAAGTCCTCATTGTGGCCTGGTGACCTGGCCCCTTAGTGGTCAAGTCATGCATGCAACTGGCTTGATGGAGGGATGGTATTGGAATTGTGTTATTGAAAACCTAGTCTGTCAGTGAACAAGGACGTCTTATGGCACTTTGGGCTGCCATCCAGCCCTCAACAGTCCGGGATTGTATTTTGTTTTTAAATGTTCCATTCATCTATCTCACCCATGTTCTACAGGCTTCTGTGCGCAGAATTCAGACGAAGCAGTTCGATACCAGAATATGAATTAGGCCCGTGGTTGATTTAAACTAGCTGTCTATGTGCTTGCTGTGTTGACAGTGAGGCAGTGACATCATTAGCATCTGTGTTTAAAGGAACAAGGTCAGCTTATTAATCGCTTTCTTAATGCTTGACACCTGAATAGGTTACACTCTAGTCCGCTGTATTGTTTATTATGACCTACATCTCGGGACAGGTATTCCAAGCCGCTATTGTAAGTTGACGTATTTGTAAAGATGATGCCTGCTGAGTTTGTTCTTCAGCTATTAAGTAGAGGCCTGTATTGGACAAACAAGACCGGGGCAAAGCTACATGATGCAGTATTGTCCCGGTGTCCTGTTTCCACAGTGAACTACATGTTACCCCTCCCCTCTTAGACACCCTGTAGTCGTCCCTGTGCTACTGAATGAATGAAAGAGACAGGCGGGTTACTTGCACCCCCCGTACTCCCCACAACCCACAGCATCACAATGAAAACTGTGAATTCCTGTGTCACATGAGCACCAGAATGAAAAATGATTTGGAGCACTGTCTTTTTTTTTTTTTTTTTTTCTTTTTTTTTAAATTATGCAAGGGCTGTTCTCTGTGTCAGTACTTGGAAGAAAAGTAATGCAGCCCAGCAATACTCAGAACTGAAACAGTATTCACTGCATGCCAGCAGAATTGGGCTGATTTTTAGTTGCAGGGCCTGTTATTGCATGAGAAGTATCTTGTTAGTAGATATTCTCCAGATGATGAGCCCTGTTCATAACATGTTTATCGTGTTACACTTCATACTTTTATTAATGTAATATTTCAGTGTTTGTTTTTCCCCCAACATTTTACAGTCCTTCGAGGTTTGCAGGCACGGCCAACACGAGCTGAAGTGCAGCCTGCCTCATATAGTCCGTTGCAGTGGAAAACCATTTATATTCACTGTATGCTGCTTCGCTCAAGTGAGGATTCAGTTGCTGGCGACAGTCGTAGTAGAGTGGGAGACATGTTTGCTTTCAAAAGGATGACCCAGAGCTTACTAAATGAAACCACAGCAGCAGGAGGAACAGAAATTGTTACTGCTGTTGATTCAACTTGGTTGTTCTTTTTTTTTTTTTTTTTTTTTAGAACTGTATCTTTGGGTCTAACAGATATTCTGTTACCTCTCACCTAGTCAGTGTTGTGAGTCAGCTTGTCACTTGAATTTTTTCTTTTTTAATGTAATGTGGTTTTCCTGTGTGGAGCATCCGTCACTTTACATGTACCGAAGCCACGCTTACCTATGTAACTATGGTTGTTCGAGAAGCTGGTAGAGCTGTGAAGGACCTGTCTCCTAAGTCTATATTCTGAGTATGAATTATATACAGGGTTCCCACGGGTGCTTGAATTCGTTGAAAATGCTTGAATTTCAATTCAGTGTTTTCAAGGTTGTGAAAATGCTTGAAATTTGTGTGATGTCTATCTCAATAAACCAAGAGAAAACAAAAATGTTTCCTAAGCGGCTTGATCCGATGCCTTTGCATGCAGAACTCAGTTATCATACTCGCTTGGTGTTCTGCCGAGAAATAACAGTAGACTACTATCGACACCTGTTGGTCACTGTTATTGCGCTATGGTAGTTACACAATACACCGCTCACAAGCTGAGAATACAAGCCAATTCACAATTAGTTAAAAATCAAAACAGTCAATCTACTACCATATGAAATAATGCTAATTAGACCCATATTATTATGCCATACAGTGGCACCGCTGCGCTTCCCATGACCATCATGGCAAACAAGTAGGCTACCTATTTAAAGGTGCTGGAAAAATGGAAAAACTGGTGCTTGAAGGTGCTTGAAAAGTGCTTGAATTTGTTCATTAAAAAGGTGTGGGAACCCTGTATATACTGTGAGCCTAAAGAGCATAGCGGCTTTGGACTTTCTTTCCTTCCAGTGTTTAGTACAATACTCAGTAAACAACAGTACTGTTATAAAATGTTTTAGGTCCATGTATTTCACTTTTATCTCACAGGGCAGATGCAGCGTTCAACAAATATCTTTATTCTGCCATCTTCTGTGTTATTTTACGTACTTCTGTATGTACGATTATGTTCATCCTGTAAACTGATGGCAGCTGCGTGTAGAACCTTTGGCCAAATTTCCTTGCAGGGACAATAAAGTATATCTAATCTAAGAGATATATCTAAATCTTAATAAGACTCGATTTACTCTATAGTTAGCAGTAAATTCAGCAAGCCAACCTTTCTGAATAAAGCCCAACTTTTAAGGCTGATATGCTCATGAGTCTAATATTCTTTTAAAAAAAAGAATATTAAACAAATATTTGAAGGATTAACTCTGAAATTTTTGACACTATTTAGTAACTCCCTCAAACACATGTTTTGCATGTATGTCCTGCAGTTTCTTGTTACTTTTTGGGCCGCTGTAGCTCCGAGGTAAAGAAGGTCGTCCACTAATCGGAATGATTTTCGGTTTGATCCCAGCTCCCTCCGGTCCGCATGCCGATGTGTCCTCGGGCCCTACACTCGCACTCATGTGTACAGTGTGAATGATTAGCCTCTGCCATCGATGGATGGATGGGACATAAAGTAGAATATAAAGCGATCATGGAAAGACACCACATAGACGTGAATGCGTTTTTAGAATTGGATTCAAAGCTAATATTGGTCTAACTCTCAATTTGTTATGAATCATCATCATTGCTTTAGTGATCACTGACGTGTGTATGAAAAGTGACACATTGCATCGTGGGATTGTAGGCGAATATAGTTGTGGACGATAGGCATCATATTATGGGACGTTTTCAGAGCACTACAATGAGTTTGGACCCTCAAATAAAGTGGTGGATGGTAAATGTAGAGCACTAAGTAGCAAAATAGGGACAATCTCAGACACAGCCCATTATTGTGTTCATACAACTGTGAAACAATATGAGTGTATTCACTTTGGTTGAATAGAGCTGATATGCCGGGCAAATGGATATGCTCATAGCTAATGGATTTTGGTCTGAGATGCCTTTTTAAGACAGATAAAATCAGAGCTAAAATGCACACTAAGAACAGCTTTGATGCCTCCACACCGCCGGAGCAGTGATGATGATCATGATGACGACGACATTATTGGGTGTTACTGGTATCGTTTTTCTTTTTAACTCCTGCCTATGTTTGTGGGTCAGAGAGTTTGACAGGAGGCCGATGGGTCAGGATTAGGGTCAAATGTGCACCTCTCAACTAAAGGCAGGAACTTCACAAAGCCAGCCTTGTCTTTGCCCCAGAAAAAAAGCATTATGAGGTTGCATGTCAAGTCTAGGCTATGCCAAGGCCCCCAGATCACTGATATGGGAACATTTTGGTGCATAGACACAGCATCGGTCTGCAAACTTGAAGCCTGTTTACTGTTTTGATCCACTACATTTGTTTTAAAAAAGCAGTGGGTGACTTTCTGCAGAAATCTAGGATTAGTCAGACGTGTAATTCTACAAAGCTATTGTTTCAGAGAGCTCAGAAAATGTGGCTGATTACCCGACTAAAAAGGATCTGGATTAGTACTATCTTTAATCCATTTTCTTTATTCATCAAGAAAGTGCAGAACTGTGGTGCCAGCCATCTTCAATCTAAAGTGTATAGATGCTCTTTTTAACAGCTCAACTGAGGATGTCCTTCATCAGCTTTTTATTTTTATTTTGTCTGGTTTGTCTTTCAAACCACAATACCATGCACAGATGGCACGAGGAGGATGTAGATCTTATACAGGAAGTCTTTTTTTCTTTTTTCTTTTTGCTGTGTTACTTCAGTAATTTCAGTAAGTTCTCCATATTACTTGCAATAAACCAAGACTGGTATGCAGTATTTTTGCTAAATCATGTTTGATTGCTGCACTAGATTATATAGAAAAAAATGATCTTCCTGCAGGAATGTCTTGCATTAACACCATAGTTTATATTTTTGGCTGATGCATTTCTTTCTGCTCAGGCATTTTAAGGACTAGATGTTTTCAGGACTAGAGCTTCACAGTTTTTCCAGTAAATATGTTCAACATACCTTCAACGTGCTACAACTAATACGCACCAATTTTTATTACAATGGTATTTTAATAAACAGGTGCTACAAATGACACCCAGGTTTCCGAAGCGCTGTTTTGAAGCAGAAAATATGGGGCGCTGGTCACCGCCATGTTCTTCTTCTTACTGCTTCTTTTGCGTCCTGGCTAGTCTGAAAATCGGCAAAGACGTGGGTTGTCAACAGACCCGAGGCAGGCTGAATTACGCCTCTGTGCTCAAAGAAGCCATCTGTAGCAGCACCTACCTGTCACTCAAAGCAGCCAGTCTATTAATTATGCATAACTTTACCTTAATATCATTTAAAGGTGCGAGTTAGTTGTCAGCTATAGAGACCAAAACTGTATTTTGTACTAGTACTGGCACTGGCTTCATTTCTCAGCCATGGAGGTTGCCCTTTGGGTGCTGCAAAAGACAGAACAAACAACCCAGCCAACTAACCAACTAACCAGTGACCCAACTAACCAACCAACCAAGACCCAACTAACCAACCAGTGACCGAACTAACCAACTAACCAAGACACAACTAACCAACCAGTGACCGAACTAACCAACTAACCAAGACACAACTAACCAACCAGTGACCCAACTAACCAACCAACCAAGACCCAACAACCCAACCAAACAATGACCCACCCATCCACCTACCTACATTCCTCCTGTCCAGTGTGCCTTGAACATTATGGATCACATTTTCCTTATTGATTTTCATAACCCATCATTTGTTTCTCCCTTTTGCATTTTTTGCAAATTTCACCAATCTTGTTTTGCCGTTCTCGTCTCGTCTCTTCGCTGCCTTCTGTGTGTAATCATGACATTCACTGGATCTCAGGGGAACGGAACATGTTCAGCAGAAGTTTTCAGTAGTGTGTCGACTATAAATGCTTTCATATTCTCTGAGAGAGATATTTTAAATTCTTCTCATATTTTGACTTAACACTGAAATCGAGCTGTGGAGATCCAGTTCACCCAATGCACAGATCAGCTGACCAGTGTATAAAATACATTTACCACCCAATACTTAATTACTTAATACTACCTATTATACATATTCTATATTTCTTAATATTAACTCCAGATATAAAATTTGCTCCACCCCACATATAAAATGCAGTTGCCCGCTTTCTTCGCATGGGGAAATGTGATGTGCTATATATTCAAAGCGGTGGTGATAAAATTACCACAACCAATGCAGCATGTGAAAATATTGACTGAAATGACACCGACACAGTACTACTCCTTTTTTTTTCTTCTTCTTCTCCAAAGCATCGCGGTATAAAATAAATCACAGCGAGAACTGTGCGAGAATGATCTATTTTTAATTTCAAACTACGTCTGAAGTGATTATAGAGTATCCAAGAGAAAGAAATATGTGTGTACTTTAACACAGTTAAACAAATCCAAGGGTAACATTTTCTAGCCTGCTTTTAGAGCTCAGATGTTTTCTCTCATAATCCACGTTAAAAGTAGATGTGGCTATTCTGACTCACAGTCTCTATTCTCAAGGTATCTTCTGTTATGAACTTGTCCTGGGCTCTGTTTTTAGTGTGTGCATTGTTAGAAATAATAAATGTGCAGTACTCTGTCCTTTTTGGCTAAAACACTCACTATGACACTTGGCCCGAGGGACAGATTAATCATTTGTGAAAGAGAAATTTAAGAGAGGCTTATCAAACATTAAATTACACATTGGATTAAAAAAATAGATAGTAATTGATGCGACGGATATCAGGGAGTCTCAGCACATCAGATGGGGGATTGAACTCAAACAACAGATGTGTTTTCACTCACCTCGTCTTGTAGTGAATCAGCAATAGGGTCAAAAATGAAAAACGCTTGTGGTGTTTTTTTTTGCAACATATATGTGTAAAAGATTCCAGCAAAAGGAGGAAGCAGCAAAGTCTCTCACAGTCTGTGTATGTGAGGGCTGATTTACTTTCCTGCTCTGCATGTGATGTTTAATGTAGTAGTGACAACTTGTGTTTAGAAGTAAAGTAGCAAGTTGTCCGTTAATCAGTACGAGGACAGTTGTTATGGAAACTGTTTCTTGGTTTAGCAGCAAAACACACACTGTCCTTTTACTCTCACATTTAATTACAGTAAATGCTATATACAATTTATTTCTTTGTGCTCATGTTTCTTTTCCTCTCTCTCTCTCTTTTACCTCTTTAGGGCGTACTCCCTAGTTGACTCCAGCCAGGTGTCCACTTTCCTCATCTCCATCCTTCTCATCGTCTATGGCAGCTTCAGGTGAGTGTCACTAAATGCAGAGAGTGGACAGCGGCTTAAAGATCACATCCTGCAGCTTTAAGTATAATTTCTTTTGTAATAGTTAAACTCAGTCACAGTCACACTCGTCAAAACTAAAGCACTTGTATGTTTTTGTAAGCTGGTGCCCTGCAGGGTCAAGTATATTGTTCTCATTTTAGCTCCCAGGCAGCCAGAATTAAACACATAAAGAAAGGATGTTTGGTTTAGTTTGTTATGGTAAAGATGTGAAAATGTTAAATGCGTTTATTTACCATGCAGTTACTGTTTTGGACCCGTTTCTCAGGGTTCAGGCGAGTAAAAATGTTCTTCTCGGTTAATGTGAGTGAGAAACACTTGTTTCCGCAGAGTTGGTTTCTTTTAAAGTTAAAGCGTATGTGGTGAACAGTGGACGTAATGTGATTTTTGGTGCATTTTGCCCATCAGAAGAATCCACCGCCCTGCACCTAATGGTGTTTTGATTGATTTTAGTTACATTAGGACATTGACCAAAACAAATTTGTTTTATAGGAGTCCTATGATCAGGTAAGTGGCTTCATAGAGTTTGATTCTCGGGCTGAATTGAGAGGCAGGTGTTATTTTCTCATCCATCTGTTTATTGGATTAAAGGCGCAGAATCAATGACTTCATTAATTCTCCATCTCAACTATATCTGCACAAATGCGTGCACCTATTGATGCAAACTGGCTCATCAGCATCCAGATAGAAAAAGGCAGAGAGGACAGTGCCAGTTATGACGCTCCGTCCTCAGTCCATCATACAGGCCAATTAGGACAGCAGGAGAAAAACACATTAGACAAAAAATGGTTGGGGCCCATTACCGTCATCGGTGGATTGTAGTTATTATTTGTAAGTCACGACTGATCAGATCAAGTTACAATGGTGCTGTCAGGAAATAAAATCACTTACGGTCAGTGCCTTTCCATCCACCTGCTTTACAGCATATTTTCAGTCTGTGTATTTAAAAAACAACAACCTTGACATATTAGCTGAGGTGGAAAAATTTACCTATCAATAAAAATAAAATGTGACAAAATGTGGAAACGGATCTTGCAAATGGATCATGACATACATCCACCATGTGTCACAAAAACATCTTGTCATTATCTCTGCCTCTCCAGTGGTTTAATGGCACTGGACCGGAGGATCATTAACATTCACATTACAACAGTGGTGTGTAATTTGCATTAATTAGCATTTTCTTTTGCTCAATTTCTCTAAAACCTGTTAAGCATCACCACAGTCATGTTTCCAAATCTAGTGCAGTCGACTGTCTTTGCACTCTGAATGAGATGTCTTCAGCCATAGGTCTCTCTTCCCCAGCAGACATTTTATTCCTTATTCGGATCCCCATTAGCTTTCACAAAAGTCTTCCTGTGGTCCACAAAATAACAACCACAATAATAAACAACAATTTAAAACCACACAAGAAACTGCAATAAGCCTGTAATTGAGACAAAAATAAAATGATCCAAATAAATTAATAAGATAGACATATTTGAAACGACAATAACTTACAACATGACAAAAAACAGTATACTCTGGTTTTTGTCTCAATTGTTCAAGTGTGGTTTATTTTCCCAAATCACAGTATGCATGAATAAGTCTAGCCTCCTGCAGTTAAGCAGGATAGTAATTTCTGCATCTCACACACATTAGTACATAAAGAATAGTGAAGATATGTTCAGTTCAGACCTCTGTTTCTCTGTGAGGCTTAACCATCATTTCAACATTTCAACCATTCTCCTCTCACCACAGAATAAAGCCTCCACCTCTTATCAACAGCGTACGCGCGTTTGAGATTCTGATTATCGATGTCCAGCACCCTCTCCAACTCCCTGCCATCTCCTCTCTTTGCTTCTCTCCCCGCCGCAGGTCATTAAACATGGACTGCGAGAACCAGGAGAAGGATAAAGACGGTAACCCCACGACAACGGGGGCTTTCAACAACAGCAACACAAACAACAGTGAGTGTTACATGAGTGAGTGAAATATAAAGACGCATTTTACAACTATTTATTCATTTTTGTGCGACTTTTAAATCCTCCTCACGCCCATGTTTGTATTGTTTTGCAGGTATTCAGACTATAGACTCCACACAGGCCCTGTTCCTGCCCATAGGAGCCTCTGTGTCTCTGCTGGTCATGTTTTTCTTCTTTGACTCTGTACAGGTGGTCTTCACCATCTGCACTGCAGGTAGCTGCCGCTCTTGAATTTAACACAAAAACCCTACAGCTGTAGAATTACAGTAATAAGGCGTTCACATTTCAGTTCAGTAGTTACACGCTGGGGAAGACCTCTTACCTCCGTTGATTATTGAAACCGTGAAGGCCATTAACTGCCCCATTAGGCTGACGAAAAACAACTGGAACAAACAGCCTAGGTATATTAGGCCCTTTGGTCTCACTGCTGTGCTTTGTTCTCCTCCCTCAGTTCTCGCAACAATCGCATTTGCATTCCTCTTGTTGCCAATGTGCCAGTATCTGACCAGACCCTGCTCCCCACAGAACAAGTAAGGAAACCATGTGGATTCTTTAATCATGTCTGTTGATGTTCAAATCTGCTCCATGCTGCTTTGTATATCTTTTTAGAAATATTTTTAAAGCTCCGTGATTCGATGAAACGTCAAGAGAATGCATGGTGATACATTTTGTTATTTAGCTGAACCAGACCTTTAGCATTCATCTTTTCACTCACTGCATACATATCGTTTTAGGTGTCTGGACATCTCAGGCAATAGTAAACCGCAGAATCACCAAGAACACAACCCACCGACTCAATAGCTAATATGAACCCCTCCTCTCTAGTTACAGATTCACAGCCTCCTCTCTGGTTTCAGTGAACCTTTGTCTGCTTTACAGATCCTGTTAACCCAACCCTCAACCCATTTCTCCTCCGTATTGAAGTTTTTATTTTTGGCATATTATGTATGCATCTCAGGTCACGTCCTGTCATTTGAGGTCCGGCCTATTCAGATCACTGACACTATAAAGAATGGACGCCATACGCATGACGTCACTCACAGGTTTCTGAAGGGCTGCTTTGAAGCTCTGGCTCTGACTGCTGTCATGTTGGCTGCCCCTCTTCCGCCTCAGCAAAGACGTAGATCATCGGCAGACCTGAGACAGGCCGAATGATGCCTGGGTGCTCAAGGAAAGGCATCTGTAACAGCACCTGCCTGTCAAAGCGGCATGCTGTTAATTATGCATAACTTTTAGCCTCAATATTATTTGAACAGGCTAGTTAACCCTACGTTTTTTTTGTACCAGGCTGCTAACATGTTTATTTCTGCTGTGAGGTTGGACATTTTAACATGGTGGCTTGTAAAGATTGACTTGTTCTGTAGCCAGCCTCCAGTGGACGTTTGAGGAACTGCAGTTTTTGGCACTTCAGCCTAGGCGTCACCTCACAGCCACCGACTGTCTCCATTTGCCAGATCACAAATGAATTCCAATCCAATCAGTAAAAATCGGCAACACTCTGGTCCAGAAGGAGGTGGTAGTGCACCTGAAGCTGTTTGGTGACTAAACAAAAACTCCAGGAGAAGACTAGCTCCTGCACTTTAGCTGCTTAATTACAGCAGTAACAGATTAGCCACTAAGAGCAGCCATCTAACGGCTATCCAAAAACTACTCCAACGTGCAAAGTAGTTGTTCCTGTTGTGGTTAAGTAGGCAAATACTACATAGAGATAACATATCAGCCTGTAAATGTGTGCATGTTTCACATCAAGTGTCTCATTGGTCTCACTGCAGGATTTCCTTTGGCTGCTGTGGGCGTTTCACTCTGGCTGAGCTCCTGTCCTTCTCCCTCTCTGTTATGTTGGTACTCATCTGGGTGCTGACTGGACACTGGCTTCTCATGGACGGTGAGTCTTTCTGTTATGACTCTTGTGTGTCTGCGACAGGTTTTTACATTCACTACACCACATCACAGGGACATCATACACTCTTAATTATTAAAGAAGCCAGTTATTGGACAATTAATTCAAGCATGTGAGGAGGTCTGTTAGCACAGCTGCTTTTTTTTAGGGTAGTCATTGAACCCCAATCTTCAATAAAAGTGAGAGCATGGACCAAAGGAAGAAGGAACCCGACATGACTCATACAATATGACGTTGTAGCAACACTATTTTCAGACTCTTACTGCAGTGTAACACAGGACAAATGTACTTGTATTAGTCAACTGCTTTATGAAACATAACTGGCATTCTAGTTTTTAGTGAAAAACTGATGAAGCTGAGAAAAGCATGTGGGGGCGTGTGCATTTCTTTTATTTGACCCAGTTGACTTCAGTAATTTAAAACATGCCGGCAGCCGTCTTCAGAAATGTGAACAACGCAGGCCTGTGACAAACGGCAACACTTCATCATCGAAAAGAAACACACTTGCACAGATGGAGAAAAAAAAACGGCTTTTGTTTTGGAAAATCATTCCAAGCAACAAAATCAGATTTCGAGAGAAGTTTATCAAGAAAGCGATGAAATAATAATTAACTCAGGGTCGCTATCACATTACACCTGGTTAGAATAAACACAGCACACGCTACTTATTAACATGTAAACTGCAACGATAATAATGTAATATACAGTGGCACAAATCTTCATCAAACCCTCGCATGTGTAATCTCAACACCGTCATGTGTCTTGTCAGGTCATAGCTCATGTAGCAGAGAAATTCAATCTAATTCGTCTAATTAATTAGCCCGACACTCACAGTAATTAACATTTCTTAAACAAACTTGCTGAAATCAGTTCCCTTGTTGCTGTTTCAGCTTGTTTCCTCTTAAAATGTTGAGCTGTGTTTTTAATTATCTTGTTTTTTCTTCCTTCCCGCAGCTTTAGCCATGGGCCTGTGTGTCGCCATGATAGCCTTTGTGCGGCTTCCCAGTCTGAAGGTGTCATGCCTGCTGCTGTCAGGACTGCTCATTTATGATGTGTTCTGGGTAAGATATACTCTTCATCCCAAACTTCATCACAGCCACTGCCAGCACATGAGGACACACAACAAATGTCCACAGATATTATCTCTTATGCAGCTAATGAGGGTCCTTACTTTTGTTTTCTAAACATACACGACCAAATATATTTTCCTGCTATATGAACACAGTGTTTTTGGAAGAAAGCAGTTAGCGTTGATGCTGTTCAGCCTTCATAAAGAGAAATGAGCCAGATAAATTGCTAGAAAGGACAGCAGGTTGTGTCGGAGCCCAAAACTTGGATGAACGTCATTATTTCCTCTCGGGAATTAAAAACATTTATGTCTAGTTGTCTTTGTCTGACTCTGGTAGATTTATTTGAGGATTATTAGCCATATCTGGAATTGGTCTCGCTTTGAATCAGCGCCCGCACTGAGCACAAAACACAAAACAACGGCCACTTAAGAGCTTAAGTGTCCCCAAAGTCAAGGGGAGTTATAGGATCATGAATAATGATTTTAATATGAGTTAATATTGGTGTGTTAGTGAGTGACAGAGTAAGGAAGCTGTAATTTTATGCAAGTCGTTTGATGAACAACTGATCATTTAATTAAATCAGAGAACACAGTCAGTTTAGATGTGAGGGTAGTGGAGCTCAGGGGGCTCTATGAGCACCTGGCTGCTTCGGGTGTGTTTATACAGATTATAATAAGTTTGTTTAAGTAGTTGCAGCCAAAGGATTAGCGATCAATAACTTTGTTTTTAGTGGTGAAACTGTATTTTTTAATGGCAAAGGAATGTCACATATAAACCAATTAACAGATCTGACACTGCTCTACAAACTGCTTCTGGTGATGTTCTACCAGTGAGCCCATTTACTGCAAATGCTCTCCTCTCTGGCATATTGGGTGCCTAGCAACCTGCCAGCACACCACTGCCATCAGTGTTATTTCCCCTCTGACAATGACCGTTTATGTTCACAATAATGTTATAACATTAGATGAGTCGGATAAATGAATCCCTACCTGTGCCGGCTTTGAGAAGTTTTTGAAGCCGTGATTGATAGGTATAACGTACTATGAGTGTTCTGCTGCGGCAGAACATTTGGTGATTTGTCCATTTTAATTTTGGTTATTTATGTGACTCAGAGCCGTTAGCACATGGTATGGAACAGGACATACAGCGATAACGGAAGATAGCACACAGCATGACTGAAATAGAACAAGTGTTTCTTCATTCTTTAGGGAGGTGTGTAGGTTATAAACAACTTCTGACCGATCTGACTGTAAAATCAAGATTACAAACGGGTAAATACTTTTCTATATGATAACATTCAAACAAAATATGATGCCCATCTCCTAAATAATCGTTATTACCAAGGTGGTAGATCCACTGGTTTCTAACCAGCCCACTATATTTTCCAATAATCTCAGAAATTCTGGTGTCATTCACTCAAAAGAAGTGTCAAACTCATTTTAATTCAGCTCAGTTTGGTCTCAAGTGGGTCAGACGATCAAGAGTCTCTGAAAAGTCTTAAGAGAAATGCAAATTTCAACAGTACGCCTGACATTTTTGAAATTAATGACTTCTCTGCAGTCTTCACACTTTGTAAAGTCATCCTCTGGGCTGCATTACACCCTTTAGCAGGCCAGCTCTGTCTGTGTTATGTTTGACACCCCTGAGCTAACTACATTTGCATGAACTTATCTTTGAGCATCTGTTCAACAGTTAGTTTCAACCGGCTGATGTTACACTTCTTTTTTTTTTTTGTGAGTCAGTGATAAGACGAGCCACAGTAATCCAATATGTGTTTAACTTGCTGCACCCATGGCAACACACATGCACGTGTAAGAGAGTGTGTGTGTCTTCCTAGTTCTCCATATATTACGTTATCATATTAACCTTTCGGGTGTGTATAAGACATTTAAGATGTAGTTTTTTTTTTCTGACATGTCTGTTTTTTTTCAAATCTCCACATGTCATCTAATCTTGTAATCATCTAATCATAAATAAATTACTTATGGTTCTGTCTCCTTATAATTACAAATTAAATATTTGTGTGCCAAAGCAGACAAAAAAAAAGACATTATGTGACTGTGGTAAAGCAGGATGAGATCTGTCGCAACACGATTGGCTAATTTTCTCCTTCTTTCTCGTCTAGGTGTTCTTCTCAGCTTACATCTTCAATAGTAATGTGATGGTCAAAGTTGCCACCCAACCTGCTGAAAATCCCATAGATGTTCTTTCCAGGAAACTCCACTTGGGGCCAGGAATGGGCCGGGACGTCCCCCGCCTCTCCTTACCTGGAAAACTGGTCTTTCCCAGGTAAGACTGGTGTTATAAGGGATTAAGTTGCGATTTGTTACATGAGGAGGCCCTGTGGTGTCGGGGTTGCCATGTGCACATGGGTGTGTACACGGACTACATGATCTGATTGATATCGTTTGACATACTGTGAATAAAACATAATGAGGTGACACCACCCGTCCCTCTGAACACTTAAATGATAATTAAAGACATTCTAGGTTCTAGCGTGCAGAACTACAGTTAATGACAATAAAATCTGCTGCCTGGTAATTTTCATAAATAAAATACTATTTATGCCACAGCTTGGCTATATACTTCCTATTTTCTGAGAGATATGTGTCTGCGTTGCCCTGTATGCCCAGCTAATCAACATTTTAAATTGAATATTTAATCAGTACTCGATTTCAGTGTATTGCTTTCTGTCTTACATTAGTCAGTGTGTCGAAAGGATGTGCGTCATCACACCCATAAATTGTCTGGTTTGGTCCCCCACAGAGGTTGCTGCGGGAAAGCAGAAATGAGATTAATTTCGTGCACATATCAGCACGTTCACACACGCCGTTGTGTAGTTTTGTGTGTTTTTCATCGTGTGTCCAAGTGGAAAGTTTCTTCTTCTTCTTTCTCTCATTAAAATTATAAACACCAACGCCCGCTTTGACATAAGAGGGAGGCGGCGTGCTTTCGGAATGCTTGCCGGACCCTTTGTGCGTCTGAGACAACTGCGACCATTTAACCTCTGGATTGAACAACCAGGAGGATAATCGTGTTGCATGTGATCTTTATACACTTATTCAGGATCCGTCTGCTATTGATCAGCTTCTGCTGAGTGTTTGTGCTAACTTCATCACTCTTTCTGTCTTGATGTTGGTCGTTGTATCAGTGCAAAGTCTTCGGTTCAGAACCGGCCGCTCTTGGTGTGTCATGAAGTCCGATTCATCGTGATCAACACAGGATTGAAACGACTGACTTTAAATCTCGTATCGCAAACAGACCAATTTCCATTGTTCCCTCTAAATTCCTTTAAGAGTTGGGTTATGCTTGATCAGAAGTAATTTGTAAAAAGATGATCAGGTAAAAACATAAACATTAAACCGTTTCTAGTCGTTCCGAACAGTCACACTATTTTCTCCAGCTTCTCCAGGAAGTGAGTCATAGTGATAGAGAGAAGTTTAAACCCAGCTGATCGTTCTTATCATGACGTGGGTGTGAACATGTTTTCAGAAAGTTACAGCAATGACTGGACTCCCCCTTAACTCTCACATTGGAAAGGTGTGGGAGGACGGGGTAAAAACGTATAACTTCGGAGTTTAGTGGCGTCTTTATGCTGATATCTTGATTTTGACCATCGTTAGCATGGTTAAACTTATCTGCATACTGAAACAAGTAATGAAATACAAACGGCACGCCTTTGTTGACTCCTGCTTCAGACCGTGTTTCTATATTCTGTCATCTCAAACGTATTTCTTCTTCTTTGCCGTGCGTGCGTGCAGCTCCACAGGAAGTCACTTCTCGATGCTGGGAATAGGAGACATCGTGATGCCGGGGCTGCTGTTATGCTTCGTCCTGCGCTACGACAACTACAAGAAGCAAGCAAACGGGGAAGTCCCAGGACCTGGTAACATGTCCGGACGCATGCAGCGCGTCTCATATTTCCACTGCACTCTCATCGGATACTTTGTGGGTAAGCAAGTAATCGATGGACAGGTCGAGGGTTTTATCGTTGTTTTGGAGGTGATAGTTGTCGTTCTTTGGGCGCCATTTATGATGTGATTGACGAATATGTGACTGTGTCCTCAGGTCTGCTGACTGCCACTGTGGCCTCCAGGATCCATCGTGCTGCTCAGCCCGCTCTTCTCTACCTGGTGCCCTTCACCCTGCTGCCTCTGCTCACTATGGCCTACCTGAAGGTAAACTGATGGGTTGAGACTTTGATTTGCAAGACATAAAGGCTCAGCTGAGACAGTGTTTGGAGAGAAAGTATAAAATGCAAAGAACATCTTTACTGTTTGTTTGTTTGTTTTTTTGTCCAGAAGGAGAGAAGGATAAATATACAGCTCGATGCCACATTTTTTTCTATTAATCGTGACACATCCTGTTACAGTGCATGAGATTTTTTTCTGTAGCAAAAAGATTGTAAATTGTAAAATTGAGCTTTATAGTACGCCCCTGCTAAAATATTGCTGCAGTGGCTTACATGTTGTTTGTTTTTGAGTACCTTTTTGTTTTTCCCTTTTTTATTTTTACATCAGATAATAGACAAGTTAATAACTTTTGTCTGTCTTTATTTTTACTTGAATCAAAGTTGGAATAAAAGGTTTCTTTGCTGACTGTGGAGATGAACCAAGAAATGTTTTATTCAAGACTCATGGCTCATGTCCAAACTGCTTTCTGTGGTCCACACAGGGCGATTTGCGGCGCATGTGGTCCGAGCCCTTCCACGCCAAGACCAGCAGCTCCCGCTTCCTGGAGGTATGATGCACCCTGGGATAAACGACCAGCGCGGGGAGGACTGCGGATCCTTTACCTTGATTAGAGGGAAGGAGAGAGGGCGCACTCACAGTGAGGCCATGTTGTCATCACTTGTTCATGCTTTCCGCCAATCTTCTGTGAAAAACCCTCAGAAGGACACCAGTGTGTGGATCACAACGCCCCCAACACGACTCATCTTTGGTCCCTATATCCTTCCCCCTTCCGTTTCATCTCCGCTTCCTCTTCTCTGTTTATTTCCTCTTCATTATAGCACATCCTGCCTATGCTGTTTTTGTTCTGCCTCCCTCCCCTCCCTCTCGGTTTTTCCTTTTTCCCCTCTCTTCTATAGTTGGTCTCATTCGCCACTTCCCTCCCATGGCCCGCTCCATCCGTCAGGCCTCTTCTCTCTCTCTCTCTCTCTCTCTCTCTCTCTGCGTTTTCCTTCTTCCTCTCGCGTCTTTAATTTTCTCTGCATTCTCTCTGTTTGTCACTGACTCAGATGAACTTGAGGGCCAGGCCTCCCCCCTTTTTGTGGACTTAGGGTTGTGAGACATGGCTGGGGTTTATATATTTTTTTAGCATTGTCGTGGTCGTTATTATTATAATTATTATTATTAATATTATTATTATTAATATTATTATTATGGAACGATTTAAACAAACTGAGAAGAGGCGGAGTGTTGCAGTGACACAGGACAGTGCTCGGGAGCAGCGACACAGTAAAGGAGAAGAGTCTTCCCCCTCCATTCGTCTCCCTCCTCCTCCCCTCCTCGCTTTCTACGTCTGTCCCATCATCCCACCACGATGGCTTCTTCCCAGCACTCCTCTGACACTCACCCTGCGAGCCCCACCCTCCTCCTCTCTGTTCATCTGCTGTCCCCATTCCCCACCCTCACAGATAACTATGTATTTTATTTAGAAAAGTTTTATTCTTGGCATATACAGAAAATGATGCATTATAAATTGTTAAGCTGCCCCGAGCGTTTGAGGGGCCGCTTCTATTTGTATATATGTGTATTTGCGGTATCTTGAGTTTGTATTTGTGTTCGGGAGCATGTTGAAATAGGGTGGGAAACTGACGCCAGCCAACAGCCGAATTTTGGGTCAAAATGGGTCATGCTGACTGGTGAGCATTGATCATTTAGAGACTGTTTTCTAAAGTTTGTTGGCTTGTGTAATAGAAACGTAGCTGATGGGAGGGGCGGGCGGGCGGGCGGGGGGGGGATAAAACATCTGTAACGATGGCTGGTTGATAATAAAGTTAGTTTCCTGCTCTAGTGTTAAAGTGTGTGCGCGTGTGAGAGAATGAAACAGACGAGTGAAAGGTTGTTTTACTTGGTTTTTAATTTGAAATCATGTTAAAAAATAAAATTTAAAAAAAGTGACAATAGTCAGGTTTCCATTGAGCTGGGCGTGTTGGATGAAACTGTCATAAACCCACGACGCGTCTGATGGAAACGATTTGTGTCTAACTCTGAGAAAACCCGACCAGCGTCGGGTCAGTTTTCTTTTTCTCAGTCTCTCTGCGGAAAGGTGGAAATGTAAACAGTGTTTTCTTTTTCAAATAAATGAATGTTGAATTAATTTGAAGGTATGCTATGTTACTTTTCATCCCGAGAGCACATCATACATCATGCTGGGTTTCTACTGAGGTTTTTTCCCTCTCTCGCACATCCTAAATTTACACGTTATTTATGGCCATGGACAAAAAAAATAAAAATAAAATGATGTTATCATGCATGCGTGATGATATCGGATCAGTTTTTCTCTTTTTTTGTTTGTTTGTTTTTTAGTTTTTTTGAGGGAAGTCGTTGAAGTGAGCGCAACAGCACAACAACACATCTCATCTGAACTTTGTAAATGTCAGTGTTTTAGCTCAGTCGATGAAGACCTGACTATTGTGAAAGTTTGGACTCCTGCAGATGAGGGGCAGTGGGATATGAAGACAAACTGTGGTTAGATTCATATATGGTTACTGATAAAGGGTTATCTGTGTGTGTGCGTGTGTTTGTGTGCCTGATCAAAAACATGATTAAGTCTTTTTGGACCTAGGGAGTGGAGAAAATCAGTTAAGCCCTTCAGAAATGGAACATGAAAATTAGAAATTAAAGCTAACCCATAGGATGTTTTTTCTGTCACCATTTGGTCCTTGACAGTCTTACAGTCTTTTATTTCTTTTTTTTTTTAGTCCTTCCACTTTTTTTTGTGGTGCTCGTCAGTTAATTATCTAATGTATACTGGAAAACGTGTGAGTGAATTGGAGAGATGTATGGACGATGCAGTTTGCTGGCTTTTTTTTTGTTTTTTGGTTGTTTTTTTTCTGTTTGTTTTTTTTTTACTTTTTTATGCTATCTGGCCGTGCATGTTAAGTGTACAGTGTATCATTTCTCAGACTGCATCAACAGGGCTACTGCAGTTTCTGAGTCTCTGCTGGCCGACACCGAGGCACTGGACCTAAAACGAGCTCGCTTACACAGAGCAGCGTCAGTGGGCGGGACAAAGACTTTGCAGGTCAGAAAGACTGCGATTGGTCAGCTCTGACTGATATTATGACCTGAATGCTGTCAGGTTGGGACGTCCGACCTGCCGCTCAGTGCGGCCGTCTAAAACTCGGACAACATGGAGCCACAAACCCCCTTTCACCTCCTCATGGACATGGCAAGAAAATATATAGATTTATATACATATATATACATATATATGTGTGTGTATATATACATACATAAATAATTGATGACGATCATGGTGATAACAGAAAAGTTTTTTTTTTTTTTTATAGAAAATGGATTTCTTTTTACCCCCTTTTTGTTTTTTTCGTTAGTGTTTTTTTTTCCACCTCTTCTTCCCTCCAGCAGAGGACTCCAGCTCTGTTGCATTGATATTACGGCTGAATGGATTCTGTATAGAAAAATGGTGAATAAATAAATTAAGAACTGTGTAGTGAAACATGAATCCTGAAGCGCTTGATCTAAAACACTCTGTGTCCTTTTAACCCCCCTCCCTTCCCTCCTCGTTCCCTCTCCCCCTTCTTTTCCTCCTCGTTCAGGATTCTGCTGTAAATAAACATGACTCTAACTGTAACACCGCTGTCTCCTTTTCTTGGACTCGCATGTTTGTTGAAGACTTATTTGTGTGCGTGTTCAGAAGGTCCTTTTTGAAAATGCCTCTAATTTTGCAGATTTTGATTATGTGCCAACTCAAACTTCTGGTTACCTTTCAGATTAAGAGTCCACATGATAAGCTTATAAAAGATAATTCATCACTAAATATTAAACCTACTTTTCTGGCATGTAACATCAAACTAAAATGTAGTCCTGAGCTCAGGCCCTGTTACCTCTAAACTTCTTACATTGTTTCTTTTAAATAACCGTTTGAGGCCCAAAAGAGTTAAAAGAAATATTTCACCCCAAAAGAATCTGTAAAAGTTTAAAAACTGGCTTTAAATCAGTTTGTTCTTTTCTTCTTTCCTCTCCTATTAATCATCTCTCGACCCTCCACATTTATCTTGTACAGGGCTTGACCCCCCTCGGCTGGGAACCACCAAACTAACATTATATAACGCATGCATCCCACCGGGGACAAATAAAGTTATTGATTGATCGCAGTTGTAAAAGCTGGGGCAGCTCTAACAGTAAAACGTTCCCTATGCGTTGCATTAGAATCGACAGATCTATAGCTGTATCTAATTATATGTAATGTCGGGGCGGAAGTATCTCTGCCCACAGGAAGCTGGATCGGGAATCTGAGTCCAGCTCAGACCATGTTACGGTTAGCTGGAGAGGTTCATCTCCTGGACAAGTTGGCCTCGAGCAAAGCATCAAATCCCACGGAGCACCATCGCTGGAACATCTGTCCATTAATGCACGTCTATAGTTCATGTGTTTAATTAAACCACAGAGTGGGACTAAAGAAATGCTGAAACGTTTCTATGCTGTCATACTTTTGTACTTGTACTTGGATTTTGAATGACCTTATATTGTACTCGAGTATTTTTATATATTTTATTGATTTTCAAGGTCCTGTGTGTAGGATTTGTAGGATTTAGTGGCATCTGGCAATGTTGTTGCTGATTGTAACCCCCTTGCGTCACCCTCTCCTTGTGAAGGAAGGAAGTTTTGAAATAGTGGAAAAACGACAAAGGTCCTATCTAGAGGCTTTGTTTGATTTGTCCGCGATTGGCTGTCTGTATGAGAGAACATCACTGGCTCATTCTTACCATTCGGTGACTGTACACAAATGAAAACATTGGAAAGAATCTGAAGATCTGAAAGAAAAGGATGTGAATACTTCTTACACACTGCTATTAAGAAACGTCTTGTTCAATCAGAGGTGACACTTCTCCAACTCAAGAAAAAGACAAAAAAAATCACTGACCAAAGTGAAAATTGGAGCCTGGAGAAGTATTCGAATAATTATTCGAATTACCTAAAATTTACCTCCTTTGTTTCTGTTATCTAGTTATGGATGGAGCAGGAACAGAGTATGAACCAGGTCTCTAATAAAAATCTGAATTGTTTTATGGATTTGTCAAATTAAAGTTATAAACAGAGATGTAATTCTCTACATGTCAATCATGGTAATTATAATAAACTTGAATACCCCAGAAAACTTAATTAATTATAAGTACAGTTAGAAATAATGTGTATGCTTTATCAGCAATGACAAAAAAATTAAAACCCAGGATGTGTCCTTGGAGTATAGCTGAACTGTAAGAGCTACTTAAACCAACAAACAGCTGCCTTTATGGGAGATGTTTGTCATAACAATGAGCTCTAATATCCACAGGGCCTCAAATATGACTGGTGAAGATGTAAGCCACGCTAACACTGTCTAAAAACAGAATTCATCAACATCTTTTGTGGCTCCAAAAAAATATTAGGCTCTTTTTTATATGATATAACGTCTGAATCTGATGTAAACGTTGCGTCTTTTCTACTGAAATATAGCTGAGAATTGTTTTAAATCTATGTTGAAATGCAGTTTTTCATGCAGCTTTTTAGGAAATTATAGAAGCCAAACAACATCACCGTCTTTTCTGTCTTAGCTGGCAACTTGTGCAAACGTGTGCAAATTCAAGTTCCTCCAGCAGATGGCGACACGGTGTTATCAGAAAACACAGTCAGGATTGAGGGAGGCCTGATGTGGCTTCAAACACCAATATGTTTGCACCTCATGTATGGAGATCTCAAACAATAATCTAAGCCCATTTTCGCAGGATAATCCTCTTACGGCAGCATTACAGTGTCTTCACAGCTCAGTGTAACCGACGTGCAGACAAACCGCAGATGTATAAAGTCCAGATTTTTCACAGCAGAGCCTTCAATGAGGCACCAATCCGAACAATGAGAGAAAGAAACCATTCTTTAATCGTCCAGTTAACTGAAATGAAAGGCACGCTCTCATCAAAGTCAGGTAATTGGTTCCTGCAGGGCACCGGGGAGAGCTCTCGTGAGCCTTCGTGGGAAAATGGCTGCCTCAATGACAGACCAAAGACGCTGAGTCAAGAGTTTATAGGAAAAAAGGGGCTGCTGCAGAAATGCTGAGTTCTTCTCTCTGAGCGTGTACTGTACTTGTTTCTGTAGTGGATGAGAGGCCTTTTGTCTGTCTGATTCGCTTTAGCTGCTCAGTGATAACAGGTCTGTGGACGGTCGCTGCAATAAAATGACAAATGTAGGAGAGTCAAGAATAAAGAGACGGATACAGGATGACAGTTTTCCTGGAAAATGTGATTAGCCTCGTGTGAACTGTGAAAAATTTGTTATAAATTCTGATTTTATTTTGGCGGTTTGTGTCCCCCTTCATCCTTTAAAATGTCTTTTTCAGTCTAAAGTTTAATATTTCATGCTCTTTATGTCCGCTGCTGCAAAGAAAATCCTTCAAACCACCAGACAGACGGACAGCCTGACCTACTGACTGACTTGACTGGCTGTTTCAACTGGATGGATGGGTAAAGCTGATGGTGGGGGGATGAAGAGCAGGACACTGGGTGGGTGGGATGGTGTGTGGATGGGGGGAGGGTTGGGGAAGGTCGGTGAGGTCAAGGCAGGCAGGGTCCACCCCTCGTCACCTATTGGCCAGACCCAGAACTGGTCCTGAGCAGCTTTGAAGCCCTGAAGTGGACAGAATTCCACCATGGCCATGTGGATTGTAGCATGTCATTTGTAAGAAAATTCTGGCGAGATGGTCCTAAAAAATGGAGAGGTTGGCCCACGCTTGGAATGCGGGGTTTTTGTATTCGCAAGCCGCTCGTAGGCTCCTCTCCTCTATTGATCCTGAAATTACAGACAGGCAGGTGATAGGGCGGCCCTCAATTAACCAACAACTGCTGCAGGAGTCAGTGTTGGTTTTAGGTTGGAGGGACTGAAACACAATGATCTTTTTCTTTTGATTTGCAGGTGGATGGCCTGAATCAGAGGCATATTTTTCTAATACAAAATAACTTAAACTGCATTTGAAATTCATCTGAAGCGCAGTTGCTTTTTTTCCATTTTAAACTTCAGCGGTGAATCAGCTGTTTGAAACTCATGGATCAAACACCAAAAGACCTTTATTTTTTAAATCTAGTGGAGATGCACGAATGCACCAAAAATTGTTCATATAACACCTGAAATGTGTATGAACGCATGCGGATATTTCAATATAACAAAGAGTAAAGAAAGCCAATGTAGATTCTGTCAGAGTGTGGAATAAGAGCATTTTTTTACAACCTTAAAGACACATAAAGTAAAAAAAAAAGCACTTCCAGGACGCCGTACCTGCACATTAACACATTAAACACAAACAGTTTTTAAACTCTCATCACAGCAGCAGACGTGTATTCTCAGTCTATGTGGTGAATGTATAACCAGGAACAGCTCATAATAAATTTCAGAGTCAGTAGCAGTGCAGGTAACTTTAAAAAAGAAGTGCTGTTTTTTATTGGCTCCTGCGCATGTTAATGGCAGAGAGGTTCCTTCTACTTCTTCTTCTTCTTCTACTTCTTCTCTCGTCCAACCAGGCATTCCAGGCTTGTTTAAATAAGTCCTGCCTGCCTGGGCGCGGGTAGATTCCCCTCTGGCCCTTTGCCCTTTGACCTAAAGTGCATTCCGTATGTAAAGTGAGGAATTCCTCTGAAGTTCAGTTAATGGGGGTGAGTTTTTCCTTTTTTCTTTTTTTTTTTCATCTTTTGGACTCTGAACTCGCCCGGCGTGGAAGTGGAAAAACAAGCTTGATGTACACTTACGGGCTCGCCGTGAGTTATGGATGAGTTTTTGTTGTTTATCGGTGGCAGTTGAGGATCGATGTCTCCCAGCAGCAGCAGCAGCAGCAGCAGCAGCAGCAGCAGCAGCTTTTTGGGGCTT
Source organism: Collichthys lucidus (assembly GCA_004119915.2). Lineage (NCBI taxonomy): Eukaryota > Metazoa > Chordata > Actinopteri > Sciaenidae > Collichthys > Collichthys lucidus. Next base: position 19,384,592 of record CM014093.1, on the reverse strand, counting down.
CAATAAACTTCTGTAATAATCCTCTGGGATCATGACTAATTGATTTAATGGAGGATATTGTGGAGTGGAAGTGAGGTAGTGTTCCTTTGGTTCTTCTGTTGACTGCTGTCCTCACAGCTCTGTTGGTGGAGGGATGTGATGATTACAATGTCAGTGCATTCATCACTGTAACATGTGAAGTCAAATCATTTTGGAGAGAGCACAGAAGTTGTTATGCTGTGTCCAGAGTTTAAAGATCCTCAAGGCTAATTTGTCATTGGTGACATTTGGGCTCTAAAAATAAAATTACAGATTTTTTATTTTATTTTTTGCTGTTTTAAAAACAGCAGAAACATTTTGTATCACACTTTTTAAGGAAGACACATGATTAAAAAATATAATTTCCATCAGCTTGTTTTGATTTTAAACTTTGTGTTTAGTTGACATTTCCTTTACAGACCTCACCGCTGCAGTATAATAATTACAATAATAATAATAATAATGACTGTAAATTTGACTTATTTTCTTTCCTTTAAATATTTATTTCTGTTCTACAATATGTAACAAATATTTATTTATATCTTTTATTCACAAACTGTTCAGAAAAAACACTAAATAAAGAAATCTTTCATGTTTTACATGTCATTTGGACTTTGTATTAACACACATATATATATATATACATATATATTAGTTATGAGAGTTTTAACTCCCTATTCGACCTCTTCTACTCTAATATCCATTTAGATTTATTTAAGATTTTGAAGGCGTTGTGCTGCGTGTACAGTTCTGTCAACGCCATCCACAGACATAGAGCATGTGAAAATCCTTTATATTTTAATAGATGTTTTAATTCTGGCGTCTTTAGATGTTCCTGAAAGAAAAATCTCTTTTTGTTTTGGAAAAGTTAGAAGCTGATGAAACAATCCTACAAATATTTGTCTTTGAGTTGTTAACCATAGGCCGAGGACTCCGGGGTTAAAGGTAAAGAAGGAAAGACACGTGTTGTTTAGTCACTTATTGTTTTACACTCTATGAATTTCTGATGCTTTCTCCATAAATTTCTCAGGGTCCAGATCATGGAGGAAGGAGCGGCGAGGCCGAGCTCCTGAGTGAAGAACTGCATCTGAAGGTGGATCCATAGGTCGAGGTTGCTCTGCTGTTGTGCTTTAGGAGCCCTGTGTACTGTTGGAGACGCTGTAAAAAAAAAGGCTTGTGCCACCCACACAGCTGGAATGTCATGCATGCAGTCCATAGAGTCTGTTTCAAGAGGGCGGCAGAGGGGGGAGGAGGAGGTGGAAGAGGAGGAGGAGGTGGAGGAGGAGGAGAGGAGGGGAGCCCTCTTTGGAAGAGACAGGGTGCACATGCAGGGCCTCGGTGCTCGAGGTGGGGTCTCACTACTGCTACAACATGAAAAAGATGAAGCAGAAAACTCACTTCCCCTCCTCCTCCTTCTTCTCCTCCTCCTCCTCCACCTCCTCCTCCTCCTCCCAAAAAAACTTCTCCATTAACCTTTTTTTTTTCTTCTCCTTCTTTTGGTGGGAAATTATCAATGACGATCCATCACGGTTGTTTGGTCTTTGGCCCGATGAGAGGAGAGGGGAAATGTGGAGAGAGAGAGAGAGAGAGAGAGAGAGAGACGTGAGATGGAGGGATGGGGGTTGGGAGAGGTTAAAGGGCAGAGGAAGAAAGGAGGTACATTTTCGGAGGATGGGAGGTTGGAAAAAAACAGAGGGGAACAATAACTCCCATGTTTAAAAGGCTTTTCTCAGCCTCCATGACACCTCACACAGGCAGCAGTTTAAAGTCAGGGAGTGGTGCTTTGTGGCACTCTCCCCTCAGGCTCATTTGAAGGAGACACATTTCTCAAAACATGAAACTAAATCTTTTTTTTTTCTTCTTCTTCTTTCTATGTTTCTCTGTTTCTCTCTCATCTGCTCCCAACAGCTTCCTGCAGATTAATCCTGATTGAACACGTCTGAGCTGCTGAAATACAAAAAAAATTAAAATCAAGAAAAACATTTTAAAATGCAACCGAGAAGAAAAAACATCTTAGAAATCAACTAAAAAAATGATTATTTAATTTCTTCACATCTGATTTGAACTCTTTAAATAATACACCAAATAAAATGATCTGATGTTTTTTGGATTACATTAGTTCTTTATGTTACGGGAACACATGCATATAAAGTACACTTATATACATCTGATTCTTTAAGTGCTGAAATACTTCATATATGAATTACTGTTCAGATTGTCGGCCTGTTTTCAGCTCAGTAAATACATTTACTTCCATTACTTATTTGTCAGTAACTTTAAATATTAATTGTTTGATTTTAAAATGTTGCAGTTGCAAATTTTGGATTTGATTTTTTTTTTAAATAAACCAAATGTTGCTTTTAAATCAGGAAACACACGCTTGAAATAAACGTATTAAATTATTTTAGTGTCTTTCAGCAAGCAGACAATTAATCAGTGTAATTTTGTTACCAATTAATTTCTGGTTATTTAGTAGCAGTGTGTTTTTTTCCTTATTTAAAGAATGAAAGACGTTAAATTTGAAGCTTTAACACGTCCTTAAATTCACATAAAACACTAAATAAAAACAGAAATCAAAACTGATTTGAAGATTTCTGTAAATCAGACGAAGGAGAATGAGGATGAGCTTTTTTATCTCCTTCGATCGGCTGATGTTTGTTTCAAGAACTCAAACTTATAATTGAATCAACATTTTAATTACACAAATCAGGTGAAGAATCATCTGAGCTTCAGCAGAGGAGATAAAGCAACGCCTGTGAATGAACTCTCATCCAGTTTATTCGATTCTAAAAGCCACAAAAACACACAGACGACTAATGGTTTGAACAAATCCACTGTTCACATCACACATTAGCTGTGTTGCCTGTGTGTGCTTTTTCCCACAGTGCAATGATTTTAACAAACAAGTGTGGGTGAAGGGAAAAGCAACCAAAGCAACTAAATCATTTTCAATCACTTCTTTAACATTTTGAAGCTTCATGAGTGAATTTGGAGGTTGAAGTTCTGGTGGATTCAAATTCATTTTTATTGTCAGTTAAATCAGATTTTAAATCTATAAACCAAATATCAAATGAACACTTGAACCATTTGATTTATCTAAATGATTTTTTACAGTCTCAGAAATTAATCTCCTAAAGTGTAAAGAAGCTGCAGGTTTTTATTATTTCCACATAATCTGGATTCACTTATTTCCACCTGATTCTGCTTGTGTCCTCTGAGAGAAGAACAATAATGATCATTAGTGTCTTTGGCTGTTTATTCCTCATTAAATAACATCATAATAAAGCCTGAATTTATCAGTTTATGATTGAGGGAAATGTTGCAGATGTATAAACAGTTTTATGAGATCACAGAAATGCCTCACAGCTCCTGTTCATGTTCAGAAGTCCACTTCAAACTCTCTGACAGGACACTCTCAGTCACCGTGAGAGACAGAGGGGGCATCACTGCTCCCAAACCTTCACCGGATCCATCATGCCCCGCCTTACATCAAACATTTTTTTGCCGACTGGCTGCACAATCAGATCCCTTCTGAGTGGGGCTGGAGTCGGGTGGGTGTGAGGGGAGTAAAAAGTGGGCCCTCTCCCACTGGATAATGCCATTATTTCAGCTCCTCTGGCCAGGAATGCCAAATTTCACAGCCCGCTACTCCTCTCTGTGCGTCAATCAAAGCTTCGCAAGGGGCCGAGGCGCCCACTGGGTCCGCCTCCAGCCTCCGTGTGATCTGATCCAACCATTGATCCCTCAGAAACCGGATCACACATGCTCATTCTGCATGTTCTCACCCAAACTGGGAGCAACTTTTAAGAATGATTTCGGATCTAACGTATTTTATTTGAAGTTTTTTTCCTCAACAATTTAAGACACGCAGATCAGAATTAAGAGTCAGATGTTTGTCTCTGGCCTTTATTATTTATATTTAAATCGATTGGGCTATTTTAAATCTGATCCACGCTGCCTGTGCGAGAAGATAAGCCGGGTTTAGTCCATATTTGAGCTAATGAACGGCATTACTGTCCCTCCAGAGGCCAATTTAAGGCTAATTATAATCCCCTTTGTGCGCGCACAATGGGCTTTTTGCGCCAAAATCTAAATAAAATAATTAGTGATCAAGTATCCAGATACAGTGAGGGGGGAAGACGATGAGAAATTTGTGAATGGGACACAGTTAATCAGGTATTCGTTGTACGGTGTGACGTTTCACCGCGCTCAGCCAATCCCGTCCGAGCTGGAAATGTTGAACACGCCGAAACCAAACCAATGGCTCATCATATAGCAAAGACTAGCGCAAGAAGAAGCCAATCAGTGGGAGGCATGCAAACGAGGAATTTGCTCCGGCAGGCTCTGAATGTCAAGTAGTCAAAGATGGAGTCCGGATCTGCGAGGCCGTGTGCTTGTGCATGGAAGACTTGCGATTTTTTTTTCTCACTCTTCAAGCGCCGCGCATTTCATCTCGATCCGCTTCCAGCGCGTTAGGAACGACGGCGTGAATCCCCAGAGCTGCCGGACCGTGAGGTGTGGTTTGTGGAGAGGGTTGCTTTTCTTTGTTTTATGGACAACTTTTTTTCCCCTTCTCTCCCTCACCCTCTCTCTCTCTCTCGCTCTCTCTCTCCCTTTGCCTATAACGGATTGTCCCTCCCTTGGCTTGATACTATTCATGATTTTTGCAGGAGGAGGTGGTGGTGGTGGTTGTGCAGATAGAGAGAGAGGAGGTGGAGGTGGTGGTGAAGGAGGAGGTGGTGGTGTAGTGGTGGTTGTGGTGGAGGAGGGGAAGGTTTGTCCGCTGTGAGTTGTAGCCGATTTTTTTTTTCTTCTTCTCCCCCTCTAGTCTTTGCGTAAAATGTCAGGAGCGCAGCGCAAAGCGCAAACTTGGAAGTTGCAAAGGTCGAAGCGAAGATTGAGTGTTTATTTATGCGACTTAAAAGGAGAGAGGAGGAGGGGAAGAAAAAAAACACAAGAGTTGAGTCAATCTGGTTGCTCTGCGCATCTGGAAAAAAAAAAAAAACTTGATCAGGACACGATTTAACGCCTTGTGGGCAGATAGACGCGTCCTGCACCTTATTGGGCTGTTATCGTAGTGTAATGGGTCTCTGAGGGGGGACATTTTCACGGTGCTGTATGTATGTGTGTGTGTGTGCGTTTCTCTCTCTCTCTCCCTCTCTCTCTCCCTCTCTATGTGTGTGTGTGTGCAGCCTATAGGCTGTTGTGCAATCT